>CM069909.1:97282022-97584504 GCA_036172215.1 Camellia granthamiana
CTCTGCAGCCTTCCACAGGATATGTTGAGGGATTGCTCGAGGCGATGGCCTTACTTGAGTTTATGGTTTTGAGGAGAGAGATGATATTGCACTCCTACGGCATCCCAGTACTTTCCAGTTTCCTTACATTTATCATACTTCTAATGACATATCAAAACTGAACATTTCACTACACTGATTCATTGCATGTGTAGATCACATCTGACACATCACATTCACATACTATATCTGCATGCACTCACTCCATGCACCATACGTGCATCTGATATACATACCCTGGCTGATGTATTCAAACTGCCTTTTCGAAGTCACACCTCTACAGCCCGGGCCACCCGGGCCTTCTTGAGTAGCAGGGAGAGGGATCTCGACACGCTGCCGAGGAATACATCAAGCACCTGCCAGATGTGATGACGAGTCTAGTGAGGAGGAGGAGCCAGCAAATCCTCAGTCGGAGACATCCGCAGGCGGAGATGGTGACGCCAGTTCAGGTTCTGAAGGCGGAGACGACGCCGAGGAGGATTCCGAGGATGGCGGCTCTTGGTCAGACGAGGGTGCCGATGGCGGTGGTGTAGAGGCTGCTCAGCCGAAGAGGGTGAAGAAGGCCTCTCGATCTTGAGTTGGATGCCACAGATTCAGACACTCTTACTTTTTGCTTTATTTCTCTTTTTGCCTTAGTATTTGCACATTGTATAGCCTTAGGCAATTTTATTTTCTTTAAAACTTTGTACTTTGTAAAGCGAAACCAAGATGGAATGAAAACAGCTTTTTGTTCAAAAAGTGTTGCGTTTGTATTCTAAGCATCGCATTGCATCATTTTGCACAAAAAATGAGATTGTTGGAAGTTTGAACACTCGTGTATTGCCAAGTCAGGTAGTGAACTAACATAACAAACAAAACAACTCAAAGAACAATTCGATACATGAATTATAAAAACTCGATAAGCAAATGCATATGGGACAAACAGAAACAACAGGACACATCTGAAGCAGAAATAAACTCAGACCTTCAGCATTCTCAGCACATAGGAAGGCTAGGGACACTCTGCTGGAGACAAGAAGTAGTTGTAGACCACTTTTTGCTCATTGCCGACCACCAAAAAGAATTGTCAACCACTTTTGTGGTCTGTAGACCAGGAAAAGTGGTCGGTCGACCAGTTATGTAGGGGGTCTCCAGACTTTTGCCATTTGTCCTCTAAACAGTGCCTTATCCTCTATAAAGGTTCCAGCCTCATGGTTCCCTCATTCTAACTTAGTTTTTGCACCAAATGGAGGCATTTCTTGTCCAAAATCTCACAAATTGGATTGCAAACATGGATGGCTCGGAAAAGTTGAACTTCCAGGGTTTCAGCATAAATGCACTATTCACGTTGAGCTACACCCCGCTGTGTTTTCCGTTCCTCCATGCCGCGGCAAGGTGTTGGAATTCGGTAACTCATGTTTTTAGCTTTGGCAGACAAGAGATGTGTCCCTTTTTCGAAGACTTCCAAGCTTTGATGGAGTCCGTGCATGAGGAAGAAATCTTGCCCCAATTCCACTTTGGCCACATCCAAGCCTTAGGACGGATGTGCGGGCTCACTTTGCATGACGCTCAGTCTTTGATTCGCAACGGGGAATTGGACATCCCCAGCTTGATTCGTCGGTTTTCTGATGCCGGTGACCACGGTGATCATTACTGGCAGGGTTTTCGGCGACATGCGCTTTGCTTGTGCATGTTGTCTCATTTCTTGCTTGACCCAGGCTCCGGAGGGTCTAGCAAGGTTTAAAAGCGGGCAAGAGCTGCATTGCCATGACGCTAACTGAGACATTGATGGGTTTGGATGCTTTCCGTCACCAGGAGACGATTAGATTCGTAGGGAGTCCACTACTGCTGCAGGTAATGTTTCCCATCCTATCTCATATATATTTCTCCACATCACTCGGCCCTCAGGCTCGGTTTTTCTCTCAAAACCCTTTTCTCACTTTTCTCTCCATGTACACCTCTCTATTCTTTAATCTCTCATTTTTCATCCCTCCCCAGATATGGTTGACGGATAAGTTGAAGGCTGTGGACTCATGCTCAGCATATTCAGCACGCGGCTATTTCTTCCGGCGACGTCTAGTCGATGCCCCTGATGAGGGATGGTGGTGCGAATGGATGTGCAGCCTGTTCGCTGTCAACATTGCTTGGCGCTACCCCTGGCTCAATCTGTCGGCGATGAGTTATAGCATGTCTTGTCAGCCGGGCATTCAGCTGATTGGCCTGACACACTGTGTCTTTTACTTCCCATTTCAATTTCAGTGCCAATTTGGGCACGATCAGACTTGTCCGGGAGAAGGGATAGAGTACCCTATCGCATTTCCAGTCCGAGGCGCACAGCTAGCTCGGTATGCCACAGCATGGAGGATGAGAGAGCTTCTGGCCCCCGCTCCCACTTTCAGTTGCACCCTCTCTGATGAGTGCATAGCTTGGCTCAATGAAGAGGCTCGGGTTAGGCCTACTTTGGCATCAGAGGCTTACACAAGCTCTGGGAGGGGGCGCATGAACACCTGACTTATCCATGCCCCGAATTTATTGCTTTATCAGTACTTTCAAGTTTTCTTTATGAATGTAATAAAAAGCAACTTCAATTTGTATTCAAGAGTAGGAGAACTTTGTACTAAAATCAATGTAGTTGAAGGTTGTGGGTACTGAAAATTTTCCGTTTGGTCCAGAAATGGTCTAAGTCGTAAAAAGATTAATTTGAGCAAAATCAACTTTTATTAAAACTTTTCAAAACCATTTTCGATATGGATCACAACTGGACACGCCCAAGATCTATCACTGAGATGTACAACCCCGAAACCAGCAATCGGAAACTTGCCCCTAGTCCGAATAGCAATGCACTGGAGATCACAACCAAGCACTTGAATGTAGAATAGACAAAGATGACCAACATGATCAACATGGACAAAATTGATCGGGGAAGTGTTTATGGCTGGACTTCATAATGAAGTTGCCTACGTATCCCGAAGATGGGAATCAAGCCTTACGTAGTTCGGTTCAGGTTCACTCGTGTATTAACACTCTCCTTTTGCGCTCTAACTTTTGCCAAGGCTGCCCTTTCTGGGTTTTCAACCTTGCGAGCTCAGTTTTTATCATTCCAAATTTTTCATACTCTAACTTTTGCCTAGGTTGCCCTTTCGGGTTTTCGGCCTAGCGAGCCACTCAGAGATAGTATTTCTTCAACTTGTACATGTTGATTGGCTGGGAGAACTCAAGGCCAGCTAAATCCATCAGAACGACAGCTCCACTTGACCAGATAGACTTGATGATGTAAGAGCCAGTCCAATTGGGTCTGAACTTGCCCTAGGGTCGTGTATGGGAGCTCGGTTGTCTTTGAGGACTAGATTCCCCTCTTTCAAATTCCTGGACTTAACCTTCTTGTTGAAAGCCCTGGCGATTCTTCGTTGATAACCCTCGACGTGGTACAATGCTTTCAACCTCGTTTCATCAAAGAGCATAAGTTCTTCAACCTGCTTTGCTGCCAATCTACCTCAGCTATCTGACACTCAACCAATACCTGTAATGACGGAACCTCAACTTCGATAGGCAGAACAGCCTCCATCCCATAAACCAGGGAATACGGAGTTGGCTCAGTAGAAGTTCGAATTGAAGTCCGATAGCCCCAAAGAGCAAATGATAGCTTATCTGGCCAGTCCCTGTAGGTTTCCACCATCTTCTGCAGAATGTGCTTAATGTTCTTGTTGGCGGCCTCAATAGCTCCGTTGGTTTGCGGCCGATATGTAGATGACTTATCAAAAGCCACGTTGTATTTCTCCAACAAGTCGATCACCTCCTTCTTGAAGTGGGAACCATTATTCGAAATAATCTCGTTCGGGACCCCATAGCGACAAAAAATGTTGTTCCTGATAAACGTAGCAACATGCGATGCCTTCAACACCACGTAAGATTGGGCCTCAACCCACTTCGTGAAGTAGTCTATCGCTACCAGAATGTACTCATGCTCGTTGGACCCCTTCGGAGTGACAGCCCCAATCACATCAATGCCCCAAACTGAAAACAGCCATGGCGAAGTCATGTTGTATAGCTTCGACGGCGGAATGTTCATGCGGTTTGCATGGATCTGGCATTTGTGGCATCGCCGAACAAAGCCAATACAATCCTCCTCCATGGTTGACCGGTAATAACCCTGTCTAAGGATCTTCCGGGCTGGCATCACCCCGCTCATGTGCACTCCACACTCTCCTCTATGAATGGCCTCCATCAGGTGCTTGGATTCTTCAGCATCAATGCATAACTTATGCATCCCCAGATGACCCCTCTTGTATAGTTTACCTCCACAGACGATGAACTGAGTAGCCATTCTTCGAATTGCCCTCTTCCCCTTGGCATTTGCCCCTGGTGAATACGCTTCTTTTTCCAAGAAGTTCCAGATGTCGTAATGCCAGGGATTTTGATCTTATACCTTATCTATGGTAGCAATCAACTCGTAAGCCGGCACAAATTTCTGTTCAATGATGATCGGACGCATCCGGACTCCAAAAGGGATGTCTATCATAGAAGATAGAGTTGCTAATAAATCAGCGAACCTGTTGTTCTCTCTTAACAGATGAGCGAAGTTCAGTTTCTCAAACCGAGGAATCAGAACGTCCAAGGTCTAGTGATAGATTCTCATCTTTTCTTCTTTAACTTTCCAATCTCCTTTAGCTTGAGATACAACAAGGTTCGAGTCCCCGATGACATCCAACCATTTTGCCCCTAGTTCTAGGTCAGCTTTCAATCCGGCAATACATGCCTCATATTCTGCCTCATTGTTTCACACTTTGAAGCGGAGTTTGAATGCTAAGGGTATACGGGAATTGTCAGGGGCTATCAGCAACACCCTATCCCATACCCGTATTGGTTTGACACTCCATTAAAGTACATCGTCCAGGTCTCTTCTTCAACATATAGAATGGCCTCGTCTAGGAATAGAGACTCAACTGCTTCATCCCCATCCACTAGGTGATCGGCTAGGAACTCCGCTACCGCTCTCCCATTCACTAACTTGCGCGTCATGTACTTCAGATCAAATTCGGAAAGTAGAAGCAACCAACGAGCTAGCCTACCTGTAAGTGCCAGTTTCTTGAAGAGATATTTGATGGGATCTAATCTCGAAACCAGTATTACGGAGTGAGCTAACAGGTAGTGCCTCAACTTCCTAGTAGCCCATACCAAGGCCAGACAAGCCTTCTCCAGCGGAGTGTAGCAGGTCTCATAATCCAGCATTTTCTTACTCAGGTAGTAGATAGCCTTCTCCACTTTGTCCTCAGACTCCTGTGCAAGCACACAGCCCATTGTCGTTTCAGTCACTGATAGATATAGAATCAACGGTTTCCCCGGCTCAGGCGGTGACAAGACAGGTGGGTTCTGTAGATATTGCTTGATCTGCTCGAAAGTAACTTGGCATCGGTTGTCCCATTAGAACTTCTTTTCTTTCTTCAGGAGACCAAACAGTGGTTCACAAGTCATGGTTAATTTTGCAATAAACCGTCTTATGAATTGCACTTTACCCAAAAAGCCTCGCACCTCCTTTTCAGCCCTCGGTGGTGGCATTTCTAAGATAGCCGTGATTTTGGAAGGATCGACCTCGATACCCCTTTGTGTGATCAAGAACCCCAACATTTTCCCTGTTGTAACACCAAATGTACATTTCTGAGGATTCAGCTGCAACCGATACTCTCTGATCCGTTCGAAGAATTTCTGCAAGGCGGTGTAGTGGCCCTCTCTTTCCTTGGACTTGACAATCATGTCGTCTGCGTACACCTTAACCTCTTTATGGATCATATCGTGCAAAATCCTGGTCGCAGCCTGTTGATACATAGCCCCAGCGTTCTTCAAGCTGAACGGCATCACCCTATAACAATAGGTTCCCCACGAGGTGGTGAAAGCAGTCTTCTCCCTGTCTTCTAGTGCCATCAAAATCTGATTGTAGCCTGAAAACCCATCCATGAACGAGAGCAGCGCATGCCCAGCAGTGAAGTCCACTAATTCGTCAATATGCAGCAGAGGAAAGTCGTCCTTCGGACTAGCTTTGTTCAAATCCCTGAACTATATTGGCCAACCAAGTAGGGTATTCAGATACTAACAGGAACCCTGCATCGATCTGCTTGGTGACCTCTTCTTTGATCTTCAGAGCCCAGTCTGGGCAGATCCTTCGGAGCTTCTGCTTAACCGGTCGGCCCTCTGGGTCAAGAGAGATCCGGTGCTGTACAATCTCAGGATCGATTCCAGGCATGTCTTCGTAGGACCACGCGAAAACATCTTTGAAATCTTTTAATAAAGCAACTAAGCGCTTGCGCTCCTCCGAATACAACGTGGACCCGATCTGGACCAGCCGCGGGTCGTTCTCAGTACCAACGTTAATTGTGGTGATTTCATCAACCAAAGGTTTTACAAACCTCTCCTGCTCTTGATCAATCAAACGTTGTAAAGCTGGAGGAATTTCTTCCTCGTCGTTTTCATCAAAATTTTGAAAGTCTTGATTAATGCAATAAATTCAAGGCACAAAAAAGTACTCAGAAGTCACAGCCGTACAGTTCTCATTAATAACATCCAGTCTGCCTGATTCCTCTGTTACAACAGACTCAAAGGAAAAAGAAAAAGATGACCTGGACAGGACAGTGGCATCCGGGTTATCACCCCCAAGAATACCGGACTCAGACTCAGAAGAGTTGGAATCTGATTCCGACTCCACAGACTCAGTGGAATCAGATTTCGGCTCACTACCTAACCTGAAAATGCTCGATAAAATGCCCTCCTCGTATTGCCAGACGAGGGGGGGTGCGATGGATGCGTTGAGAATGCCTGAAGATGGTTCCATAGCCGCTTCATCCCCGATCATGGAAACTGAGAAGTTATCCCCCAAGCAATCCGGTACGATCTGAGGATCTGAGAGGAGACAAGCCAGCGCTACCCCCATCTCAATTTTTGTGCTCTCAGAATCCTCCTCCTTGCACTACTCAGCCTCAGCTGGTGGGTATGTCTGCACTTTGGCAACTTCATCCCCGGATAACTGAAGATCAAAAAAGATTTCGAAGCTGGGCAAGTGCCGCTTCTCTGCATTCAACCATGGCTCTGGGAAGCCACAAAACGGGAAGTCTTCCCCCTCTCGGACAAAGCGTCCGTTCGGGGTCCCCTAGATAGGCCTATGCACCAACTCGTAGTGCTTCCCGGCTTGCTTTGCCTTGGCTCTTCTGGCCATCTCTCTTCCTTTCCTCTCCCAATCCTCTTTGGTAGGTAGATAACCTAATCCAAGGGTATACATGTTATACGGCACTTCGGCCGATGCTGCAACACCCTTCCGGCCACTTCCCCCTAATCCCATCCCGGGCATGTGCTGAAGCTTGTTCATAAGGTAGACAGACTGTGCACTGACGTATAGCCCCTCATCAACAGTTAGTATATTCTGTACAACCTGGGCCTAAGCCAGGGTAAATCCTGACAAAAATACATCCTCCATGCCATGCTCAATCTCCAGAACTAGTGTCGGATGTATTGAAGAATTCCCAAAAACGATTGCCACCCCCTTCCCTGTGGGGGTATTTCAGCATTTGATGTAAGGTGGAAGAGACGGCTTTCACTTCGTGCTACCACGGCCGCCCAAGGAGTAGATTGAAGGTTGCGGGAACATCCAAGACATGAAACTCAATGTCCTGTTGCCCCGGACCAACCTGAGTCTTAATTCGTATGGTCCCCATCACCTCTCGGCTGGTATTATCATAGGCCCGTATCACCTGGGCCATAGGCACAAAATCCGCAGGCTTCAACCTGATAGCATACGCCGGCAACGGACATATATTGATTGCGAACCCCGTGTCGACCAGGACCACCGGTATCCATTTCTCTCTACACTCCACAGAGATGTAGAGTGGTTTGTTATGATCTGAGCCCTCGGGCGGTAGTTCTTTGTCGGTAAAGGTCAAGGTCGAGGAAGCTTCTCCGGGGAAAACCGGCCCCTACCAACTTCTCCAGAGTTGTATCGATTGAAAGTTTCACCTTGTCCATGGAAAAAAGGACAGCTTGTCTGTGAACTCTTGAGGCCATTAGCAGTTCTCAGATGGAGATGTCTGCTTGGATTTTCTTAAGCTGCTTCAATATAGCCTCCTCCTCCAACAGCTTTTCTTTCTGCCCCTCTGCTTCTTTGTCCTTCACGGATGCCTCCGGCTGGTCTAAGTGTGGGGCTTGAAGTACAGCCCACTTCTAGTCATATGATCAACCTCCTCAACATACCAGGTGTCATCCGGTTGGTTCTGCCCCCAATCTTTGTCGGTGTGGGCTAGACGTAAGTTGTCGTCTTCCCACCACATCCTGTCAACAACCGACAGACAGCTGTCCGATTCGTTGCAACTGTTTCTGTGCTCGCAGCACATTCCGTCCCTGCAAGGGCCTTGGCCTTCCTAGCCCTCTCAAGATCCTCGATCTTTTCTTGCTTAAGTCGCTTCAATGCAACCTCTTGTTCGGCATCTATTGTACATAAACTGCCCAAATCCCGAGCAAAATTCTTCGCACTGGTGCTCTCTGGCGCTTTCTCCTGATTCTCGGCTATTCTGGCCACTGCTGATGTTCTCGCTTTCGATTGCCCCTGTTCTGGCTGAGGTTCCTCAACAACATCTGGCTGGTCACTGAGCCACCCCGTATTCTCTGCCGATCCATCCAAGTCGAACCAGTTGATATTCACATCCCATGAGTCCTGTTCGTTGAAGAACTGCAGATTTGCAATGTCCTCTTCTAACTCTGCTAGGTCATCTAGCCCCTGACCAAGTCCATCTTCCCGGACCACACTGATTTCTGCCCCAGCTGGCAACTCTACCCTTGGCTTAACCTGATCTGTTGATGTGATATAACCACTCGGGTTGTACGCAAAGCTCCCAGACCCCTCAGCTCTGAATCAACATTCCCATCTGCCTCCAAAGTCATCCCAATTCTATCTTCGATAGTCACCACCACCAGTTCAGGTTGGGTTTGGGAGGTGCTCAACATGCACAAGTCTGTGCTATCCGGGATGAGCACCTCAGGCTTGGGTAGGTAGGAAGGTGTGATGTATATACTTGGGTCATATGGAATGGTCGCAGTTTGGATTAGATTGATGTGTTTGGGTGGTGGAGCTTGGTTATGTGGTGGGAGGGGGTTGGTTGTGACATTTGGTTTTTCTGGAGGTGCAATCACCTTATTGTCAATGAGATCCTGAATCTCATGACGCAGTCTGTAGCACTGGTTGGTCTCGTGACCATGCTGTTGATGAAAGGCACAGTATTTGGCCAGGTTATGGGAAACAGGAAGTTTATCTGGTAATGGTCGCGGCTCTAGGGGCTTCAAATGCCCTTTCCTGATTAGGACCCCCAGAGCTTTGGACAAGGGCATGTACAATGAAGTAAAGGTTCTTTGGCCTCGGGGTGGATATCTGGCTGTTTGTGAGCTGGTACCGGATGCACCGGTGAATGGGGTTGTTGTTTTTGGTGTGGTAGTGGTGACCATGCCCACATCGGAAGTTCTGGCAACTGCAACACTACTCATGCCTGCATTCGAACTGTGGGTAAATGCCCTCTTAGGCTGCTCTCTCTCGTGGTCAATCAGACCCTGCTTCATGGCGTCCTCAATTTGTACCCCAATCTCGTGTAAATCAGCAAAGGTGGGGAGGGGTATGACGATCATCTTTTGCATCCGTTTGGGTTGGAGGTTGCGCACAACCATCTATATCTGATCCTTCTCGACCGACCTGGTGGTCATCATCGAACCTTTGGCCCTCCAACGGGTTACAAAGTCAGAGAAACCCTCTTTTGGCTCTTGCCTCGTTGTCTCGAGATCACAAGTTGTGATCTCGATCTGTGTGTTGTATGAGTACTCGGCAATGAAGGCCTCGGCCATTTCTTTCCAATTTCTCTTGATAGAATCTTCCAACTTCGCATACCAGATAACTGTGACACCCGACAGGGTCCGGCCGAAGAGGGAAAGCTTTTGCAGTCTAGAGAGGCCCATCGACCTTAGGATATCTGAAACAAACCGCAGGTGTACCATGGGATCCCCAGAACCGTCAAATCGGTCTATATGCGACATCTTGAACCGGTCCGGCAAACTCACCGCCGAATCGGTGTATCTATCCTCTATGTCCGGAATGGAATTAACGCTTTGAGCTTTTTTGAACATCTTTTCTAACTTGCTCACTTTCAGCGCTGTTGGATCCAACTCAAATTCAAACGGTGTATCCACTGGATTAGCTGGTGCTTTGGACAGCTGAGGTTGAATTGGGGATGGAACTGGCCCCGTTGGGACGTCTGTATTTTCCTGGATGTTTGCAGTATCCCCGAGTGTTGGAACTCTAGGTGGGGGTGGGGGTGGATGTGAAGCAGATGCTCCGGCTTGTTGTGGTTGCTGCTGTTGCTAAAGTCTGGCAATCAGCTATGTCTATTGAGCCACAACCTTTGCCTAGTGTGCGACAAACTCTATCTGGCGGGCAGCATCTCGCTGCATGGCCTGCATGGCTTCTTGGAGCAGAAAAAGTGGTCGGCCGACCACCTTTACTAGTCTGCCAACCAGAAAATTCTGCCAGACTCCAATTTTGCTGCAACAGAGAACAAGAAGGGGCATAGCAGTGTATTTGCAAGATATGTGTGCACAACCACCCTCCCTATCATTTCTCAAGCTTAAGGGAGTGTAGTTCTTGACTCTCGGGCCGCCAACCAAGCATCGCAATGCACGGTGGCCGAGAAGCCGAGATTGCACAAGTCAATGTCAATGAATGCACAACTAACACATAAGGGCCTCCACGTCTATCATGCTTGATCAAGAGGGTCGGTGACCGAGAAATGAGACGCGTTTCATCACTTCAAGTATGAAACGCCCCTTGTTTCTCATGTTTCGATCAACATCCGAACCAAACACAATGCAATGTAACAACATGCAAACACAATGCAATGCAACAACATTGCAAACAACATGCGATTCAACAACATGCAAACAACATGCGATTCAACAACATGCAAACAACATGCGAACAACATGCAATGCAACAACATGCAAACAACATGTGATGCAACAAAATGCTAAACTTGACATGTTAAGATGCTATGCACAAGACTCTAACATGTAAACACTCATGCACAACATGCTAGAGTACTTAAGCATTAAAAGCTAGCGAAAGACACAACACTAGAATCATGCAAAGCAATGCTCGATGGACAAAACCAACACCAAATAGACCCGATGCATGCCAAGACAATGGCTGAGATGTTCTGAAATGCTAGCATTAAAAGCAAGAAAATGCATGCTCATGCATCGGCCTATGAATAAGGCATTAAGGTGCAACTCTCAAGAGCACCTAAAGAGTGAAAAACATGGAAGTGTGGCAACACTATATGCTCTGAAATAACATGCCAAATGATGCCAAAACATGCACATATCACAAATGAGGCATGCTAAGAGGCTCAAAGCTTAAGGCTAGCAAAGGCACTTCCACCATAGCCATATCAAGCAAGCACCAAAGGGCCAATATGACTCAAAACAGTCCCAAGGTAGGTCAAAACAATACAAGAAACATGCTTGAACATAGCCAACATATGCTAGAATTGGAGGCATAAAGCATGATGCATGCAAGGCCAATGAGAAGGATTGCACTACACCTACCAAAACCAAGCATGAGATGACTTTACCAACAAAAATCAGAGTTGTATCATGGTAAAATAACACCAAAAACACACTGAGATGGTAGCCCAAAGGCTTAGGCAAGCTAGCATACAAATTGGCTCATGACTGAGGCACAAAGCATAACCTTTCAAAAGCATTGAAAGAGTGAAGCATGGGAGAGTATGACCACATTTCATGCACTGAAATCATATATCAAATGATGCTAAATCATGCAAATAGCACAAGCAATGCATGTTAGTGGACTCAAAACACCAAGCTAGCGAGCAAGATTGCACTATGGCTATACAAAGCAAGGCATGCATGATGAAAAACACTTAAAACAGAGCTTAAGCATGGCAAAACATGAGTATAAGCTTGCTGGAGTGGAGCCAAAACATGCTAGAATGATGGTCTAAAGCATGATGCATGTTAAGGCTATAGGAGGATTGCACTACAAGGCTATGAAGCATGCAAGAGGTAACCAAACCAACCCAAAACAGAGCTATATCATATTAAAATAAGGGCTAAGGTATGCTGAGATGGAGCCAAAACATGCTAGAAGGACATGCTACTTTGATGAGCCATTAACACCAGCACACAAGAGAAGAGGAGGGGGGGACAACCCCCACCCATTTGGGGCCTCAAAACACACTTTCCACCACTAAAATTCCTCTAGAATTCAGTGGTTAAAAGGCCAATAGAAGGTGATCTCAAAGGCCTAAAGAGGTGGCTCAAAATAAGGCAAAATAAGGCACAAAAGGGGGTAGACCACCCCCAACACCAAGAGGCCTCAAACAAACACTTTTAATACTAAAAAATGAAGCTTTTTATAGTTTAAATTTAAGCCTAAAACATCATGCAAATAGGGCCAAATAAGCAATATAAACAAAGCTTTAAAGAGGATGAAGACTCACCCTTGAAGAACCACTTCAAAGCAGCAAATTTAGAGGCAAAAACCAAGCTTTTGAGCTTCAAACAAACCTCCAAGAACCTCAACCAAGAGTGAAGGTGTTTCACTAGGTGTTTGTGTGCAAAAGTGTGAAGAAATGGCACTTTGGAGCACAAACAAGTGCAAATATAGAGAGAGAGGGAGCAATGTAGAGAGAGAGATATGTGTATAGCTCTATGCAATTTTTCTGAACCCTAGAAAGAGAGAGAGAGAGCCTCCCTCTTATAGAATTCCAAGCTTCAAGCTCGTTGAACAAGCTTGGTGCAATCCCTCCATACGTATATGGAGGATGCTTTCTGTGCCCAACAGCTGGCAAGAAAAATATCTGCAGAAAATACAGGATGGCCGCCGACAGTTAAAGTGGTCAGGCGACCACTCCTACTAGTCGACCGACTAGAAAAAGTGGTCTACAGGGACAGAAACTGGTCGGCAAGGGGAGAGAAGGTCAGCACAGAGAGTAGAAGGTGGTGGCAGGCTGCCGACCATCTTAGGTGGTCCACAGACCACCAACTCTAGCTGGCCGACCACCAAAAGTGGTCTACAGGGACAAAAAGTGGTCTATAGGGGAAGAAACTGGTCTACACCCCTATTCCACCCTCCAGGCAAAGGAAAACAAGGTTTGGTTCAAAAACAAACCAAAAGGAAGCAAAACAAGAGTCCGCAAGGCGAGGCACTCAGCCGGAAGCCCCTGAAAACTAGTCTACGGGTATAAAAGGTGGCCTACAAGAGGGAAAGGTAGTCTACGACTACAAAAAGTGGCCTACAGGCCTCTGTCTCCCTCTAGGAAAAGGCAACAATGCATGGTCCAAAAACCAAGCCAATAGGAGAAAGTTAAGAGGTCCCGAGACAAGGCGCTCAGCCAAAGGCTCCGAAGACTCGAAACGAGCACAAACATGCACAATCACCCAGTGCACAGACGATGACGTCTGAGTCTTAAGGTCGGTAAAAAATGGGGTGTCTACACACGTGTAACATGTTGTCGAATGAAATGACAATCAATCTCATTGTACTTGGTGCGATCATGTAAAACATCATTGTGAGCAACCTGAATGGCACTCTGATTGTCACAATAGAGAGAGATAGCACCAGAAGAAGAAACGCCCATATCAGCATGGAGCCAGCGAAGCCAGAGAAGTTCCTGAGTAGTATCTGCAAGAGCTCGATATTCAGCTTTGCCCAAGTAAAAAGAGAATCCCCTAAGAAAAAATAGAAACCCATGGTAGAGCATCGATCCGTAGGGTCCCCAGCCCAATCAACATCAGAAAAGGCACACAGTTCAAGAGAGGAAGAAGCAGAGTAGTGAAGGCCATGGAACAGAGTACCTTTGAGGTAGCGAAGGATGCGAAGTATAGCAGTATAATGTGGAGTGCGAGGAGCCAACATGTACTGACTAACAAGATGAACAGCATAGGCAATGTTAGGACGAGTCATAGTGAGATAGACAAGACTACCGACTAGCTGGCGATAAAGAGTAGCATCAGAAAGTAAATCCCCATCGAGAGAAGTGAGACGAATCTGAGGATCAACTGGAGTAAAGGTAGTTTTACAATCTGTAAGACTAGCATGTGCCAGAAGATCGGATGCATATTTGGCCTGGGACAAATAGTAACCAGTGGAATCATGGAAGATTTCAAGGCCTAAGAAGTAGTTAAGTGTACCAAGGTCCTTCATCTCAAACTGATGATGGAGAAAACGTTTGAGGCGAAGAATACCAGTTGCATCATCACCAGTGATAATCATATCATCCATATAAAGAAGAAGAAGAGTGGTACCATGAGTAGTAGTCCAAACAAATAAAGCAAAGTCATAGGAGCTAGAGATCAACCCGAAGTCATGAATGATGGAGCTGACTTAGCAAACCAAGCTCGGAGGGCTTGTTTAAGACCATAGAGGGCACGCTGTAGTTTACACACCTTATGAGTGGGATAAGTAGACTCTGGGGGGTGGTTGCATGTAGACCTCCTCATTAAGTGTTTTTGACATCCATCTGAAAGAGCTCCCAGTGGTGAGCAGTAGCAACAGTAAGCAAATTGAGAACAGAGGTAAGTCGACCAATAGGGGAGAAGGTCTCCTCCTAATCAATGCCATATTCTTGGTTGAAACCCTTTGCAACAAGACAAGCTTTGTAGTGCTCAACAGAGCCATCAGAATGAGTCTTAATTTTGTATACCCATTTGCAACCAATCGCAGTCTTGCCAGGAGGAAGATCAACATCTCAAGTATGAGTTTTGTCCAAAGCCTGGAGTTCATCAGTCATAGCTTGCTGCCAAAGAGTATTAGTAAAAGCCTCACGATAGGAGGTAGGTTCATAAGTAGAGAAGGTAGCAAACCCAACAATATAATCACGAAGATGAATAGGAGGTTGAGTTACCCGGTGTGGCCAACCCGTGAGAGGATCGGTAGGGGAAAGGGCTGGCGGAGAAAGAGGAGACAGACTAGAAGGCTCAATGAGAGGTGGACCATTAGGGAGAGCAGTCTGGATAGGATCAAGGATTAACAAGGGCGTCTCGATAAGGGAGGAACCTGTATCAAAGTAATTAGAGAAGAGATCGATGGAAAGATTAGTAAATATAATGGTAGTGGAGAGTGCGGGTAAGTGAAAGGAGGATAGGGAGGAAAACATTTTGTGCTCCCAGAAAACTACGTGTCGGGAGATAGAAAGACGCTTAGAGAGAGGATCCCAACAGCGGAAGCCTTTATGTTCAATCTCATACCCAAGAAAGCAGCAAAGACGAGAACGAGGTTCAAGCTTAGTGTGTACATGGGATTGAAGCAGAACAAAGCAGGCAGAGCCGAAAACCTGAAGATTGGTGTATGGAGGGGTTGTGCCATGTAGACGTTCAAAGGGAGTTTGATTATGGATGACAGGGGTAGGAACACAATTGATAGTGTACACAGTAGTAAAGGCAGCTTCTCCCCAAAAGTTTTCAGGATAGGAATAAGAGAGAAGGAGAGCATGAGTAGTGTCAAGAATATGCCGATGTTTCTATTCAGTACGTCCATTTTGTTGGGACGTGCCAGCACAAGAATGATGAGGCTGAGTACCATGACTATGAAGAAAGGAAAGGAAATCGGTATCTCGATATTCCATAGCATTGTCAGAGTGAATTTTTTTTTGAAAATTGGGTGTGAACCATTTTGGCAAAGCAATAATAAAGGTGTTTAAGTTCAGACTGATTTTTCATGAGAAAAAGCCAAGCAAACCGGTGAATAATCACCAATAAAAACAACAAAATAACGAGATCCGCCCATGGTAGTAGTAGGGGATGGGCCCCAAATATCCGAATGTATGAGATCAAAAGTTGTATGGGAAACAGAAGTACTTTTATTGAATGATAAAGCAGGTTGTTTTGCAAGTTGACAAGGTATACAATCAAAAGTATTGGAAGTACATGACCCAATTGACCACTAGAAACCGAAGACTTTAAGCGACTAACAGAAATATGCCCAAAGCGACAATGCCAAAGATGAAAAGGAGACAAAGAGGAAGTAGATGCAGGAGCAGCGATCTATGGGGAGTCAGGAATATGAAGGTGAATGAGTTCATAGAGACGTTCATGCTTATGGCCGATCCCAATAGTCTGTCCCGTCTAAGGGTCCTGTACCAAGCAACCAATAGTAGAAAATGTGACAATTAGGCCAAGCTCACATAATTGACCAATAGAGATAAGATTTAAGGTGAGAGCAGGGAGATGGTACACTTGAGTAAAGATAAATGAGATGTGGAAACAGTACCAACATGACGGACAAACATGAGAGAACCATCAGCAGTATAAATAGAGGGAATATGAGTAGAGGGAGAGATGGAAGAGAATATAGTAGAACTAGAAGTCATATGATTACAACAGGCAGAGTCAAAAAACTAAGAAGAGTTATTTGGAGTCACAGACAAAGCAGTAGGAGGAGGTGTACCAGAAATGGAGAGAAGCTATTTGAACATGGCCTCAACATCAGTTTGAGAAAAAATAGGGACAGAAGGACTAGCAGACTCAGACAAATCATCAGAGGCAACAACAACAGTGTGATTAAACTGACGATGAGAGCTCCCCCTAAAAGAGCCACCGCGAGAGGAGTGGCTAGTGGAATATGACCTAGATGGATTGCGAAAACAATCCTGCTGCAGATGACCAGGACCAAGTTTGTTGCAGTATCGGTAGGATCGAACAGGGCAATGAACCAGAAGATGAGTAAAAGAAAGGCCCCGATTCTGACAACAGATGCAGGCAGTGCACCGCTGGGTTGGTAAGGGCCGTGACTGAGGAGTGGCAAGAACAGAGTCTACATGATGAGTCTGGAGAGTACAAAGACGAGTCTCCTCAGATAACAGCTCAGAAATAGCCTGTTCAAGAGTGGGCAACATAAGGCAATGAAGAAAATAGGCATGCACGGGCTCAAAATAGGGAGAAAGAGCCATGAGAAATTGAACCAATCGTTGCTGATTACGATAGGTAGTGAATAAAGCAGCATCTTCAAGGTGAGGCCATGCCGGTTTTGAGAGAGCAAGTTGGTCCCAAACAGAATACATCTGAGAAAGAAAATCATTAATAGACTGACTAGGTTCTTGGCGCATGCGGTGAAGTTGACTCTAAAGTTGATACTGATGGGCAAGACCGGTAGTCTGGTATCGATCTTTCAAAAAATCCCAAATGGCTTTAGTAGGAGTGGTAACAGAGTCAAGTTGAAAACGACCAAACTGAAGACTAATAGAGGGAACAGAGGTATTTCGAAGCCAAGTAATGATCTGGTAGTTCTTACTGTCCCAATCTTCAAGTCGGTCTTCATATGTAGTACTAGTTTCATCGACTACTTTCACCGATTGGGTCACATCCCCTATGATAATATGCCAGAGCTTCTTACCTTTGAGGAAGGAAGACATGGCTTAGGCCTACAGAACATAGTTGGAACCATTAAGAAGAATAGAAATTGGATGGGAGGCATCATGGTGATCCATAATAATAGTGGAGAAGAGGTAAATAAATAGGAACAGACCTGTAGGAGCAAACTTAGCTAAAACAGAGTGTACCAGTGAGTCCAGAAGGTCGAAAATAGTTGGGAAAGGGGGGTTTGTAGTAGAGATGACGTCAGCAGAGGGGGAATGATGTCAGCAGCGCACAATAGCAGGCTGAAGTGCGGTGTGCAATAGCAGGAAGGGCGTGCGGTGCACTGTAGCAGAATGGCGCACGCGTGGCGCACGGGCGTGAAATGGCGCACGCGGGTGCAAAATAGCGGATCGGTGCACAATAGCAAGCGCGGCACACACAAGCGCAGGGCTAATGTGAGCAAGCAGCGGAGGAGCGTGCGTGCAAGTAACGACGGAAGCTGAGACGCACTGAACACAAAGGTGGCGCGTGAAGGCACGTGATAGCATTTCTGGTGATGGGGGTGGTGCCGTTGGAATCGTGAAGTGATTCCAAGTAGTTTGGTGTAGTGCCACCATGTACGGGACTAAGCACCAAAAACAGAAAATCCCAAAAGTGTAGAACTGTGCTTTGATACCATGAAACAATAGTTTGGTAGAGAGAGAGAGAGAGAGTGAGGAAGAATCAATGAAGTGTATTGATTTGTGTTAAGTTTACAATGTATGTTCAGTTGAGCTCTCTTTTTTATGGAGGAGAGGCAGAGCAAAAGGCCAAAAGGGCCAAAAGAAGAAATGACTTAAAGTAAACCTAAAGTAGCATTAAGAAGACAACACCATTATAGGACATCATCATGATACAACTAATATCTATACATTGTAACAATACATTTTGCAGCTAATATAGACTACACTAACAAATATATTGCTAGAAATGCATGCATTTTCTTAATCTAACTTTTTAATATATCAATTAGTATAGATTAATAGCTACAATAAGGTAATCCTTTACTCCATTCCTTTTGGAATGATGGGATTGCTTTATTCACTAATAGTGAAATAAGTGAATTAGCTTTACACTTGCTCGACTTTGACCTACCCAGCTAATCGCATCAAAGGCATTCATTTCGGAGTTGTTTGCTGAGAGGGAAGAAGGGCAAGTAGGTCTCAGAGTACGCAAGTCTGATTTCAATTGTAAAAGGAGGTCGGGAAAGAGTATTGCTCGAAGCCTAAAGCTGCTAGTGAAATTTGTAAATCCACTGAGGTTATTACCTATTAACGATTTCTATGACAGCCATAGGATCTCTTGTAAATATGGGTCTAGTGGAGCAATGTCACAACTGTCAAAAAAATCACTAGTTTCGGTGAGGCACTACTCAAAGAAAGAGATATATGCAGCTTTTAGGGAAGTAAGGGAAAGGAATGGATGGAAAGAGGACTTAGAACATGTTATATGAATATTACAAAAAGTGAGGTCCTTTCTGACTTTAAGCCTAAGGCAATAGTTTTAACCGCCTTGCATTTGGGCCTAAGGACAAATGCAGAATTTTAATTTTAAGGAGGGGGGGGGGGGGGAGGGGGGCAAACTAATATGTAACCACATTATTTTTTATTGTTTTTGTAGTTTGGTTTGGAAAATTTCCATTTGTAATTTTTCACGTCTATGTGCTTGTCGATGCCTAGAACATTCACGATTCAAATCACTGGCGTGGATCCCATGTTGCCCACAAAGTAGAGTCTTAAGGGGGGCATGGAGAGGATAGTGTTTTCAGAGAAGTTGCTTCCTAAACACAGGTAAAGTTAAAAGAAAGAAGAATAAATCTATTGACAAGAATCATTCAAAAGGAAAAATAAAAATATAAAATAAAATAAAATAAAATCTATTGACAAGAAGATAAATTGTCAACTTCTTGTTTTCACAAACACTCTGGCACAACTAAAATATTGGTAACAATTTTCAAAACTCGGAATGTCTAATTTTGTAAAAAGAATTTCAAATGCAAAATTAAATTTATTTGCAAGTTTGCAAATATTTTCAATTTTGAAAAACATATAATCATTCATATGATCTGAACATAACTGAGAACAAACAATTCTAACATATCATCCTTAAACCTTTTTTTATTAATATTATTATTATTTCTTTTATTTAAATACTACATGTTATTGTAAAAATTTGAACTTGAAAATGATACTCAATGTTAATTTGATCTCCTTGTTGACAAGCACGACGTCCATCAAATGTGAGATCTCAAATAAGAAAAAGAAGAGAAAGAATGAGAGAACTGAAATAGAGAAATAAGAAAAAGAGAAAAAATTGAAAGTAGAAGTTTTGAAATTGATTTGGAGAAGATGATGAAAAATTAAAAATGAAGATTGAGTTGAAGAGAACATTGAAATAAAATAAATAGAATAAAGAATAAAAGATAACGAAAAAAACCGAGGCAAAAAAAGAATTTTATATAAAGAGCCAGTGAGACTGATGGGCTTATAGTCACAAATCCCAGCTGGGCATTCCTTCTTAGGTATCAATGTTATGAAAGAGAAATTGATCCCTTTAACCAAATGTGCATACCGAATCCCGCACTAGATGAAAGTAGATCGGGGCTCCGTAGTTGAAATGGACTATCCAGGAACTAGGAACCTATAACACAGAACACCGTCAGAGCTGCCCGGCCAGGGTTGGCCGGAAAACCCCTTAGGGCGTAGGGATGAGTGATCAGAGAAAATGAAGGGCTCTCATTTTGGGTGCAGAGAGAGGGAAAGAAAGAGTGTTTTTTTGTTCAATCAAGTGGAGTTAAGTTCAATTAAGTTACCTTCAATGTGAAGAGAGTGGGAATTATATAAAATACTTTGCTTGTTGCCTAAGATGGTTTGATGGAGCTTTGGGGCCTCAAAGCTTTCCTTAACATTGCTCAAGGTAGGGGACCTCAAGGTAGTTGATTATGGATACATGTTGTCACGACTCAAACCCGCCCCTATAGGTTTAGCGTCATTACCGGCCAGTAATCTCATATTACCTACGTCCTCTATTAACAAAATCAATCTTAGAATAATTTACGAAGCATAGTGGAAGCAATTAAGGCATAAGATAATCCATTAAGCTGTGCATATATGAAAACATCCTCAGAGCATAATTATACATCCATTCTTTACATATGTGCATTCATCCATCACAATAGACTTTTAACATTTATTACACATTTGAAATACCTATAGCTTTAAAATTTAAAACAGCCCCAGTAGCAATAACAAAAGATCATAACAAAAAAAGGTTTTGACTTGCTTGGCTCTGCTCGAGCCACGGGTTCCTCTATTCCAAAAGCTCTCCAAAAAGGCTGACAAAAGGGTAACCTCCGAGGCTTTCTCTAACCTTGATACTTGGCTTGCTCACCTACATATACATATAAATAGTAAGTTAGGGCCCAATGAGTAATAACATAATAAAGAGGTTATATGAATGAAGTTCGGTAACATATCAAATATCAATTCCAATTCTATTCGAATCTCGATATCCATAGCTATTTTAATCAATTTATGTGGTACATCCAATAGAGTAACAATGCATCAATAACAATGGGACCATAAGGGTCAATCAATGGGACCACGATGGGTCATTCAATATTCCATAATCAATGTGATCATGAGGGTCTAATATCAGAGATCTTTGTGTTTCAATTAATCCAATGGGCCGCGGTATTGTTTCCCTAGGGCAAGGGCTAACGGGCCATGGTATTGTTTCCTCTAGGCAAGGGCCAATGGGCCATGGTATTGTTTTCCCCAGGTAAGGGCCTTATGAAAGGACGCCACAAATACATTTTCAAAAGGAAGCTTCATCCATTCATAAGAAAATAACGTTTCAATAAACCATTCTATCAATCATATATCGATTCCGAGAACAATAACAGTTTTGAAGATAATATAACTTGACCATATCTTTATAAAGTTACTACTCACAGTGGGTTATATCCATGCTAGGCCTCGGACGTCCACCTATACAAAATACACAACAAATACACATTGAGGTTCCTTTTCGATTTAACATTCTATTTTATTTCAATTCGCTTCTTGCATGTTTTTATATCAATTCCTCATTAATGATGTCTTAATCAATGTCTAAGAAGGCTCTAATAAGCATGAGGATGCAATGATGCACTTATAAAAGCTTTTTAAAAGTTGCCAAAAATAAGGTGTTCACTTGAGCGCACACTTCGTCACCCGAGCGCTCTATCTATATGTAAAGGGGTCACTCGAGCGCACAATTGGTCGCTCGAGTCATCTATAAAGACTACAAAAGTACTAGATGCTCGATTTTCACGCTTGACAGTCGCTTGAGCCAAGTACTAAGTCAACGTGGGTTCACTCGAGCGCACACTTTGTCGCTCGAGCCACCGTACAATTGTCTGCAAAACTACTGGGAGCTTGAAATTTATGCTTGAGCGGCACTTCCATCTCTCGAGCGAACTGGTCGATTTCTGGAAGTTCCAAAATTGTCTTTGAAGCTCAAAACATGAATTCAAAAGTTCAAAACTTGCATGTTTGGTACAAAAACATGGAAAAACATTGTAGAATATGAAAACATAGTCAATTTGAAACGAATTACTCAAAATCATAACGAATTCTCGAACCAAATTTAGAACTTCATGCTATAAACCATGCATGTCTTGAATTTGATTCTTTTCCTTTCAAAGTTCAACAAAATGATATAAAAGATGTGAAACCATGTAGAATTCTTCAAGATTATGTGTCTACAACCCATGCATGTGGTGATTTTGATGAAATTCAACCTCAAAGGTTTAGAATTTATTCATGCATGTTCATAATTTGTTCATTTCTTTCGTAATTCATGGTAACTCTAGCTTATCTTTCTTAACTACATGTAAATGAGCCTATAACTTGTTAAATTCATGTACTACATGTTTATTTACAAAGATTGAGAGAGAATCTCATACCTAGAGTGTGAATTCAAGTATATCATAGCTTGATCCTTCAAGTTGTTTACCAATGCCCTTCAATTTCTCATTTATCTCTCTAAAGTGTTGAGTTCTTCCTCTCCCTCTCTCAAAATCTCAGCCAAATTACGTTTATGAGCTCATTTGAGTTTATGTAGTTCATATATATATATATATTGGTGATTAGCTTAATTAAGCTTACACAGGACCAATTAATCCCACTAAGTTTTGATTAATTATAATTATTTTGATCTGAATCAAACTTCAATTAAAGTCGTCATAAAATTCTAAATATTTTAATTAGCTTGTTGGGCTAGTCAATTTCAATTTTTGAAGCCGTTAAGGTTCTCAATTTTTGTCTCTAAGTTGGCAACTCTAACAAGTATTCCATAAACAAACAGATATTCACGCTTAAGCATATAATTAAGCAATTAAACTCAAACAAATAAATATATAAAAATAATGTACGCGTTGGGGTCATCACAGTCTCTCCCCCCTTAGAAAGTTTGGTCCTCCAAACTTAAGTTACCTCTATCAGAAAACAATTCCGGGTAGTGTTGTTTCATTTCCTCTTCTTTCTCCCACGTGATTTTTTTTTCTGTAATGCTCTTTCCACTCGACTGTCACCATAGGGATAGTTTTGTTCCTCAATTGCTTAACTTGTCTATCAACAATTTGAATAAGCATTTCTTCGTATATCATATCTTCATCTAAGGCAATCCGATGATAATCAATCACGTGAAATGGATCTCTGAGGTAGCCTCAAAGCATAGACACATGAAATACGTTGTGTATCTGTTCCATTCCTAGCGGTAAGGCAATTCGGTAAGCCACGAAACCCAGTCTCTCACAGATCTGAAATGGTCCAATGTAGCGAGGAGTCAATTGTCCTTTTCTCCCAAATCTTGTCTGCCCTTTCATCGGTGTCACTTTAATAAATACATGATCCCTCACTTCATACTCTAAGTCTCTCCTCCGTTGATCTACAAAATTTTTCTGTTGGCACTGAGCAGTCTTGAGCCATTGCTGAATAATCTTTATCTTCTCAGTTGTCAGCTGCACAAGTTCAGTTCCATATATAGCTCTATCACCAACCTCTGTCCAACAAATCGGAGATCTACACTTTCTACCATACAGTGCCTCATATGGCGCAATGCTAATGCTAGCATGGAAACTGTGATTATAAGCAAATTCAGCCAATGACAAATATGTTTCCTAGCTACCTTAGAATTCCAACACACACATACGAAGCATGTCCTCAAGAGTCTGAATAGTTCTCTCAATTTGTCGGTCAGTTTGCGGATGAAAAGCTGTGCTGAACTTTAACTCTATTCCCATTGCATTATGTAAACTATGCCAAAATCTAGAAACAAATTTAGGATCCCTATCTGATACAATTGACATTGGAGCCCCATGTACTTGAATAATCTCATCAATGTAGATAGTAGCAAGTCTATATACATTAAAAGAAGTTTTCACAACAAGAAAATGGGCAGACTTTGTCAATCTATCAACTATAACCCAAATAGCATTCATACCTCTAGATGTTTGAGTTAGACCAATGATGAAGTCCATGGTTACGTGTTCCCATTTCCATTTCGGAATATGGAGGGAGTGAAGCAAGCCTACCGGTTTCTGATGTTCTGTTTTTACTTGTTGACACTGTAAGCATTTGGAGTTGAATTTGGCAATCTCTATTTTCATATTGGGCCACCAATACACTAACTTCAGATCTGGATACATCTTGGTATTCCTCGGGTGCATAACAAACATCGACTTGTGAGCTTCTTCTAGAATTCTTATTTTTAATTTTGTATCATTAGGAACACAAAGTCCCCCTTGAAATTTCACTACTAAGTCTTCAATTGTGAATTTGGGTTTTGATTTGACTTCAAACTCATCACAAATCTTCTTCACAAACTCATCATTCATTTGCTTTTGTTTGATCTCTTCAATAATTGCCGATTGTGCAGATATTGCAGCAACGAAGCCATTTTGTTCGCAAGGCACTACTTCTACTTCAAGCTTTTCAAATTCTTGTAGAAGTTCTTTCTAATCTATAAGCATACAAGCTAAACCTCTCACATTCTTTCTGCTAAGTGCATCTGCCACAATATTGGCCTTGCCCAAGTGATAGTGGATCTGGAAATCATAATCCTTAATTAATTCAAGCCATCGCATATGTCGCATGTTTAACTCTTTCTATGTGAAGAAGTACTTTAGGCTTTTACGATCTATGTACACTTCATATTTGGCCCTATATAAGCAATGTCACCATATTTTCCATGCAAACACCAGTGCAGCAAGTTCTAGATCATGTGTTGGGTAATTCTTCTCACGTGGTCTCAGCTGTCGAGAGGCATATGCAATCACCTTGCTATTCTGCATTAAAACACAACCCGACCCCTTATAAGATGCATCACTATAAATTACAAATCGTTTTGGCACCTGAGGGTATAGTAAGGATTGCAGTTGTGGTCAATCTTCTTTTCAATTCTTGAAAAGCTAATTCCTTTGGTTCTGTCCACACAAATGGTTTCCCTTTTTGAGTCAATTGAATCAACGATATAGTAATTTTTGAAAAGTCTTTAAAAAATCTACGATAATAACATGCCAAGCCCATAAAATTGCAAACTTCTACCACCATAGTTAGGGTAGGCCAATCAACAATTGCTTCTATCTTATGAGGGTCAACAGAAATACCATTTTTATCAATGACAAGTCCCAAAATGCAATCTCATTTAACCAGAATTCACACTTTTTTAATTTTCCATACAATCTTTTTTTATCTAAGCGTCTGGAGGGTCATTCTCAAGTGTTGTTCATGGTCATCTCTACTTTGCGAATATATCATCGATAAACACAACAATGAATTCATCCAAGAAAGTTTTAAAAACTCTATTCATTAAATCCATGAATGTACGTAGACACCCCATTTTTGACCGACCTTAAGACTCAGACGTCACCGATTGAGCGCTCGGTGATGTTGCATATTGTGCTCATTCTAAGGTTACGGAGTCTCGGCTGAGAGCCTTGCCTCCGGACTTCGGAACTCTTTTGTGCTTTGCCTCGGTTTTCGAACCAGGTCCTGTTTTCTCTGTTTTCTCTTCCCGAAGGGAGGGAGAGGTCTCGAAGACCATCTCTCAGTAGCCGTAGGCTACGTTTCGTGGTCGTAGGCCACTATTTCCATTTGGAGACCAGTTTTCAATTTTCGGAGCTGTCAGTCGTGCGCCTCGGTTCGGGACTGCTTTACTTTCTTCGTTCGCTCCGGTTTCTGGCACACACCTTGTTCCCTTTCCCTAAAGGGACACTGTGGCCTGGGAGACCACCTTTGTGGTCATACGCCACCTCCGGTGCTTAATAGTCAGTTTTCGGGGCCTCCGGTTGCGCGTTTTGGCCCCCGAACCCTCGTTTTGCATCGGTGTGGGTTCATTTTTGGCATGGACCCTAGTTTCATTGTTAGGAAAGTGGTAGTAGGGTGGCAGACCACCTTTTCTTCTTGAAGACCACCTTTCCCCGGTCGGCCGATTTTTCTTCGCGGGTAGGTGGTCTCCCTCACTTTTGAGCCACAATTTCGGGTCTCCCATACCACCACTGAGTTGCATTCACCTGGGAGACCACCAATCAGGGCTGCCGACCACTTTTTGAGAACTTGGACCTTTTGAACTGGTCGGCCGACCAGGGGGAGTGGTCGGCCGACCACCTGAACCTGGTCGGCCAGCTTCTTGCTTTTTGTCTCACTGAGTTGAAGCCAGCTATGCCAGCCAGAAGCCTCAGAATGCATCCTCCATACACGTGTATGGAGGATATTTCAGCTAGCTTTGAAGCTTCTTTGAGAAGCTTTAAGTCTTCTCCTCTATAAAGGGAAGGACACTCTTCCTTGGCTAGGGTTCAGAATTTTGTTTAAGGCTCATTCATACACATCTCTTTGTATCTCTCTCATTTTAGCTTCAAAGGTTGAAGTTCTTGGCTGCATTGCCCTACACCTCCAAGCACAACACCTCCACTATCACTCTAAGCACCTTGGAGCTGTTTTTCAGAGGTTTAAAGCTTGCTACATTGGTCCAGAAGCTGCTGGTTCTCTTCTCTACAAGGGTAACACTTCTTTCCCTCTTTTTGTCTTCAATTTTCTTCATCTATTAGCTCTATTTGCAAGCATATTTAGGCTTTGTCATAAACTAAAAAAATTCTTATTTTGAGCTCCTCTTCAAGTTTGATTAAGGTCATTTTTCTGTTGGGGGTCATCTACCCCCTTGCATGCTTCATTTCCTCATGTTTTGAGCTATGCATTAAAGCATTCGTGTTGGCCTTGGTTTGGCCTTTTAGCCACTGAAATCCAGTGGATTTTTAGTAGATAACATGTGTCTTTGAGCTTCAAAATCAGAAAGGGGTGACCCTCTCACCCTTTGTTCTCTTTACTAGCTTTTTTGGCCTTACAAAGGAGCCCCTATTTGCATGTTTCAAAGCCATGCTCCAGGCCATTTTTGATGAGTTTTGTGACCTGCATGAACTCTGTCCAGAACCCTTTTTGCCATATTAAGTGTCTATTATGCATGTGTAGAGTAATCTTCTTCAAGGCCTTTCAAAGGGGTTTTCACTTGCATGCTTCCTAGACTAATTTTAGGACCTTTTTGGTGGGTTTTAGGACCCTCATAACCTCTGTCCATAGGTTGTTTTACCATTTTGTATGTCTATCATATACGTGTAGAACAACCCCTTGCATGGCCCTCCAAAGGAGCCTATCATTTTTGCATTCATTGACTGAGTTTCAGTGGGTTTTGGGGCATATTTTGGCATGGAATACTTCTGTTTTTGGCTGGTTTGGTGAGCTCTCAGATGCTTCATATAGTTGTAGTACAACTCATGGTTCACTAGCTTTCTTTGCATGCTTTGTTGACCCTTGATTCTAGCACATTTTGACTATGCCTTGAACTGATTTTGTATATATTTTGGTCTGCCCTAGCTCTGTTTTTGGGTCTCACGGTCGAATGATGCTTGTTTTGCATGCTTGTAGTTTAATATCCATGCTTAGCCTTGAGTTTCGGGGTCCATTGCACGCATATACTGAGGTGTTTTCATGATTTGGGGTCATTTTACATCATATTTCAGAGCTTATGTGAATGTCATATCCTCATGTTTTCTCCTCTTTAAGTGTTCTTGAGAGTTGTGCATGAATGCCTTGTTTTCGGACCATTGAATGAGCTCCATTTCTTTGCATTCCGAGCCATCATTTTAGGCCATTTCCCCACTGTTTCAGACCTGCCTAGGGTCTGTTTGGGGTTGGTTTTGCCATTTGTGCATTGCTTCGTGTACCTCTAGTGTAACGCACTTCATTAGTTTCGGTATTCAGGCCATCTAGCTTGCATTGTGTCACATATGTTCATGATTCGGGACCATTGTGCATCATGTTTCAGAGCTGGAAATTGCATGCTTGTATGCCATATTTCATCATTTGCCATGCTCAGTTAGAGTTGCATGTTGTGCCTTAGGATCGGTCCATTGCATTCGTGCATGTTTGCATGTATTTCGGTTGTCTCATTTTCATCACATGGCCACTGATGTGAGTGTGGCTGAGGTCCACTCATATTGGTGTAAGTCCATCTTGCATTGTGTATGCCATTTTAGTCCATAGCGTTACGTATGCTAGGTTGCATGTTAGTGCATTGTGCATGCCATATTGTGTCACGTGCATTGTGTATGCCATTTTAGTCCATAGCATTGCGTATGCTAGGTTGCATGTTAGTCGCATTGTGTATGCCATCTTATTGCATTGTGTTTGGGATAGGAGTTTGCCCAAACATGGGAAACGAGGGACGTTTCGTACCCGAAGTGACGAAACGTGCCTCAATTCCCGGTCGCCGACACTCCGGATTACCCATGATGGAGTCTAGGCCTTGTTGTGTTGTCATGTGCATTCATTTCACATCGAGTCGTGCAATTTGACTCCTCGACCATCATGCATCGAGATGCGTGATTGATGGCACGAGTATCGAGGTGTGCATACATATGTGAAAATACTTTGCCATGCCCCTTTCTTGCTCTCTGTTGCAGCAAACCAGAAATCAGCAGCCTTCTAGAGCTTTGCACAGCATTCTGGGATTAATTGTAAACAAAGGCAAATCGGGGCATCGCGAGGAATTTTCCGACGAGGCGACTTGAGCATGCATGTATCTTTCACTATTCGGAGCAGAGCTGGGGTGGTCCATAGACTTGCACGCTAATTTATTTGCTTTCCTAGTTAATTTGTTAATTAATTAGGGTTTTGTAATATTTAATTATTTATTCAGACTGTATTATTTATTCGGACCCTCTGCGAGAGGGAAATTGTGTAATAAATGTGTGTGTGTGCGATGCATGTCTTCCAACCCCACGTCTTTCTCCCTTTTATTTACCAGCTTATGATGGTTAGTTTTAGGGCACGTTTCAATTAGCATACTTATGCTCGCATGTTTGCATCCATTCATCTGTCTTGCATGCACCGGGCTCGGCGCATCATACTAACTGTATTGTATTTCAATTCCGAGTTGAATATGTGTATCAGTTGTTGCATTTCATATGCCATTTTAGAATAGCCGAGCCTATCTTAGTTGCATTTTTGCATATGTTGCATTAGGCATTTCGGTATAGTTAGGATTCATGCATGATTTTTAATTAGCTGCTTTCTTTGGCTTGGAGTACTCGGTAAGTATTTATGCTTTAGCATCCTTGCATGCATATGAGTGACTGCCATGATAGCATGCTTACCATGAGGCTATGTGCTTATGTGATATAACTGCCTGAATGCCTGTGGATGGAGGTTGGATTATCTGAATTGGAACAATTCATTGATTGCGAGTTTAAGCCCACTTGATAGTGGCAAATCACCATATTTTCTAAGCCCACTTGAGGTTGGCAAAATCCGCATTTTAGCCTACTTACGAGTAGCAAACTGCTTTAAAAAACAAACATGACATGAGTTGTTCCAACCTAGGCAATCCAGTCTATACTTGTATGCTATGCGCATCACATAGTAATTCTAGGCTAATAAACTGGAATAAGAGCAGATAATGTTTTCAAAACTCGATATCATGGTTAGTAGAGGCCGATCTTTGATCGGGCGAGCGGGGGTGCTCACAAAATGACCTTCCCCAATCGTACCCAAGTTCCCGAACCGAGGCACCTTTGGTGATGACGGACACGTGGCCTTAGGCACGAGTTAGGGTTTCCTAAATTCTCCCAAAATAAAATATTTAGGTGGCGACTCTGTATCTGGCAAAGCAGTCCATATTTGGCACTTCTTTCTAAAAATCAGTTTTTCAAAACGATTTGTCAGATTTGGACTCTTTGATGATTCATCGGTCTTGCATTGCACTCTGCGAGATTGGATACAGGATCGTGACATTGAGTCTAAACTGTAGTAAGCCCCAATGAACAAAACGGGATTCCCTCCCGGGATGTTCAGGGACGTCTACAGTTTCTGGTGACTCTGCTGGGGAGTTAGAGAACTTGACTCGAACTCATGATATCTGGTTTTGACTACACTTATGTGTTTCTTTGCATTGCATTTGCATTGGTGCGCCTAGGACACCGTGTTTGCCGTATGCTATTCCTGAACGGTTTGTCGGAGGCTCGCTTCGAGAAATGTACCATAAGGCTGACCAGTTGCGAGCTCTGCCACGACGGGAACACAAACCTCGATTTTTACCGGGGCACCCTTTTTGACCAATCGACCTAGTGCATATTCGGAATCCATAGTGACCATTCCAAGCTAGGACAGGTTACTTACCCGATTATAGGTTGTTTGAAACCGCTGCGTGCGTAGTGAAACCCTAGCTCCTGACAAAATAGGACAGGGGAACCTTACCCCAACATAGGGGTGTTTTGGCTCTCACTTGTTTGTTATGTGCTTTAGAGTGCGTCTCCACAGGAATGCATGTATCAGTTTGCAAGTTTGGGCATCAGGCCTGCGGGCACCAGTTCAGTATTTTCGGAATCAGTTATCTGTGGGTATCAGATTCAGTTTTGGGGGCAGTGATTTGGGAACAATGATTAGTCTTTGAGAACAATGTATTTCAGCTTATCAACTGTGTGTTGTGATGCCCAACTGTGTGCTGTGTGTTTATTTACACTGTTATGCTGTCCATTTATCTGGTTGTTTATTTCCTTATTATTGCTTTATTTATCTTTTTGCTAGGTAGTTTAGCACAATTGCTTCAAACCAAGCAGATATTTCCCAAGCACTCTGGACTAGAAGTCGCCAACTCAATCGATCTGAGGATCTGGTCGACGGACAACCAGTGTATTATTCCCTACCCCCGGTTATCAGACGGAGGTCGAGAAGACGCAGTGTATCCGAGCAGAGATTGCCAGATCAGTGGACTTTGAACAGTCATGTTGAGCTTCCCGAGGCTACTCTAGAGATAGACCTACCAGTAGTTCAGATAGATCAGGGCAGTATGGCAGGAACGACAGGAGTTGAGGAAATGATGCGTTAGATGCAGGAGACCATGAGAGCCATGCAGCAGGACGCTGTTCGTCGAGATGAATTTGCCAAACAACAGGCCGAGATCATGGCCCAGCAGGCAGAGTTAATTGCCAGGCTGCAACAACAAACCGGGGCATCTGTTTCACACCAAGCTTCTCCCCCACCAGGAGTTCCAGCGCCCGGGGAGGCACCAAATGTCCAGGGAGATACGGATATTCCGACAGGGCCGGCTCCGCCCCCGATTCTACCTCAACTATCTAAGCCACCTACGCCTGTCAATCAACCGGACTCTCCCTTTGAGATCGAGGTGGACTATACAGCGTTAAAGTAGAGCAAGCTTGAGAAGTTGTTCAAGAAATCCCAAGGGGTAAAGTCCATCCCAGACATTGAGGATGGGTACACTGACGTGGCTGTGACGCTGCCAGATAGGTTCAAAATGCCACAAATCGACCGCTTTGACGGATCTGGGGATCCCATGGTGCATCTCCGGTTGTTCTCAGATATACTACGGCCGATGGGCCTCACCAGACCGCAGAAGCTTTCATTATTCGACCGGACCCTGTCGGGTGTGGCCGCTATTTGGTACGCAAAATTAGAAGATGATGTCAAGCGGAACTGGGATGAGATGGCCGAGACTTTCATTGCACAGTACTCCTATAACACGCAAATCGAGATTACAACCCGTGATCTTGAGACAACAAGGCAGGAGCCTAAGGAGTGCTTTTCGGAGTTCGTAGCCAGGTGGAGGGCACAGGCCTCAATGATGACCTTAAGGCCTACTGATAAAGATCAAATCCGGATGATTATGCGCAATCTCTAGCCTAAGCTGATGCAGAAAATGATCGTGCTCCCTTTCCCTACCTTTTCAGATTTGCATGAGATGGGAGTACAAATTGAGGATGCCTTAAAGCAGGGCTTGATTGATAATGACAGAGAGCAACCCAGAAGAACCTTCAACCGCAACAACAATACAGGCACCAGCAATGTCGCAAATGCTAGAGCTTCAGAAGTAAGTATGGTCACCACCATTCCCCCTCCAAGACCCATGGCAGCTACACCTTTCTCCAGCGCGTCCGAAAGCAACACACAAACCACCAAATACCAACCTCGAGGCCAGAGAACCTTCACCCCATTATATATGCCCCTATCCAAGGCTTTGGGGGTATTAATCAGGAAAGGGCACTTAAAGCCACTGGAGCCGAGGCCATTGCCAAATCCACTCCCTCGCTCTCATAACCCAGCAAAATACTGCGCATATCATCAACAACATGGTCACGACACTGACCAATGTTTTAGATTGCGTCATGAGACTCAAGATCTCATTGACAAGTAGGTGATTGTACCTCCAGAAAAACCCAATGTCACAACCAACCCTCTCCCTCCACATAACCAAGCTCCACCTCCCAAACGCGTCAACTTTATCCAGACTGGGGTCGTGTCTTACGATCCTAGCATATATATCACCCCGTCCCACCTACCCAAGCTGGAGGTGCTCCTTCCTGACTGCACTGACTTGTGCCTGTTGGACATCTCCAGAACCCAACCCGAACCAATGGTGGTGACTGTCGTAGACAGAACAGGGGAGATTTCAGGGGAGAATGGGATTGTTGAGTCAGAATCTGAGGAATCTGGGAGTTTTGCGGAAGAGGTATATAGTCCGAGTGACTACATTCTATTAGTAGGCCAGGTTGGGCCAAATGTGGAATTGCCGGCAGGGGCAAAGCTTTGTGTGATACAGGGGGATGAATCTGGTCAGAGGATAGACGACTTGGTAGCTGTGGAAAGGGACTTTGCTGACCTCCAATTTTTCAACGAACAAGATCCAGGAGACACGGCAGTCAACTGGTTTGATTTTGAGGAGTCAGCAGAGGTCACCGAGTGGCTTGATGACCTACCAGATGTTGTCGACGAAACTCAGTTGGAACGGGGCCCGGCAGGGGCAAGAACATCAGCTGTGGCCAGAAGGGCCGGAAATCAGAATGCATCGCTGGAGAGCGCCGGTGCTAAGAATTTTGCTCAGGACTTGGGCATTGTGAATGCGGGAAGTATTGAACAGCCAGCTGTACTGACACAGTTGGAACAAGAAAGGTTCGGGGATTCTGAGAGAATCAGGAAAGCGAAGGCCCCTGAGGGGACTGAAAGTGCTGTGTGCACGAGGATAGAGAATCCTGCGAGCATGTTAATGGAAAGTACTGCGAGTACAATTGTACCGGAGCCGGACAGGTGTCTGTTGGCTGCCGACGGAATGTGGTGGGAAGACAATGATCTATGTCTTGCCCACACAGATAAGGATTGGGGGAGCAACCAGCCAGATGATACCTGGTACATCGGCGAAGTCAATCATATGACTAGAATCGGACGGTACTTCAACCCCCCACATCTAGATCAGCCAGAGGCGTCTGGGAAAGATAAGGAGGCGGAGAAACAGAAAGAGAAGCAACTCGAAGAAGAGGTTGTACTGAAGCAGTTGAAAAAGATACAGATAGACATCTCCATCTGGGGACTGCCTATGGCATCGCGAGTGCATCGACAAACTGTCTTATCGGCCATGGACAAGGCCAAGCTCTCAATAGACACCACGCCCGAACACCTGGTGGGCTTACTTTTTCCGGGAGGTGCTACCCCGATATTGACTTTCTCCGGCAAAGAATTGGCACCTAAGGGTGCGAACCATAATAAGCCACTCTACATCTCTGTGGAGTGCAGAAACAAATGGATACCCGCGGTGCTTGTCGACACAGGGTCCGCCATCAATGTGTGCCCGGCAAGGACTGCATATGCAATCGGTTTAAAGACCACAGACTTTGTGCTGACAGCCCAGGTGATTCGGGCATATGATAACACAAGCAGAGAAGTAATGGGGACAGTGAAAGTTCACACCAACGTTGGGCCGGGACAGCATGAGGTAGACTTTCACGTCTTAGAAGTTCCTGCGACCTTCAATCTACTTTTGGGGCGGCCGTGGTTGCACCAAGTAAAGGCAGTTTCGTCCACCTTGCATCAGATGGTGAAATACCCCCATGGGAAGGGAGTAGCCATCATTTTTGGAAATTCGTCGATCCATCCACCGCCAGAAGTGTCTACGCTAGTTTTGGAAATTGAGCACGGCATGGAGGATGTGTTCATGTCGGGTTTTACCCTGGCTGAGGCCCGGGTTGTGCAGAACATCTTAGCTGTTAATGAGGGGGGTATGTTAGCGCACAATCAGTATACCTCATGAACAAGCTTCAACACATCCCCGGGATGGGATTGGGAAAGAGCGGCCGGAAGGGTGTTGCAGCGTTGGCCGAAGTGCCACACAACCCGCACACCTTTGGCTTGGGTTATCTGCACACCAAAGAGGATTAGCTAAGGAAAGGTAAGGAGATGGCTGGGAGAGCCAAAGCGAAGCAGGCAGGGAAGCCTTTTGAGCTAATGCACCAACCCATCCAGGGTACCCTAAACAGACACTTTATCCAGGAGGGGGAGGACTTTCCATTTTGTGGCTTCCCAGAGCCGTGGATAAACGAAGAGAAGCGTCGTGTGCCAGGGTTTGAGATTTTCTTTGACCTACAGTTATCCGGGGATGACGTTGTCGAAGAGCAGACGAACCCATTAGCTGAGGCTGAGCAGAGCAAGAAAGTGGAGTCTGAGGACACCGAAAGTGAAATGGGGGTAGCGCTAGCATGTCTACTTTCAGATCCTCCGATCGAACAGAAGTGCTTGGAGGATAACTTCTCGGTATGTGTGATCGGGAATTAAACGGCTGCGGGCCTACCAGCAAACATTCTGGATGCATCTATCACACCCTCTCTCATTTGGCAGTATGAAGAGGGATTTTTGTCAAGCAGCACCGGGTCAGGTAGTGAGCCGGAATCTGATTCCACCGAGTCTGTTGAGTTAGAATCAGGTTCCAGCTCGACTGAGTCTGAGTCCGGTATTCCTGGGGGTGATAACCCGGATACCACAGTCATGTCCAGGTCGTCTTTTTCTTTCTCTTTTGAGTCTGTTGTAACCGAAGAATCTGACGATTTGGATGTCCTTAATGAGAATGATGTGGCTGTGGTTTCTGAGTACTTTTCTGTGCCCTTGAGTTATTGCATTAACTCAGACTTTCAAAATTTTAATGAAAACGACGAGGAAGAAATTCCTCCGGTTTTGCAACGCTTAATTGAACAAGAGCAGGAAAGATTACCCTTAATGGATGAAATCACTACCGTGAATATTGGTACTGAGGAGGACCCGCGGCTGGTCCAGATTGGGTTCACGTTGTCTTCGGAGGAACGTGAGCGCTTAGTCGCTTTATTAAAAGATTTCAAAGATGTTTTCGCGTGGTCCTGCAAAGACATGCCTAGAATCGATCCTGAGATTGTACAGCACCAGATCCCTCTTGACCCCAAGGCCCGACCCGTTAAACAAAAACTCAGAAGGATCCGCCCGGACTGGGCCCTCAAGATTAAAGAAGAGGTCACCAAGCAAATTGATGCAGGGTTCCTGCTGGTATCCGAATACCCAACTTGGTTGGCCAACATTGTTCTGGTGCCGAAGAAGGATGGCAGGATCCGGGTATGCGTGGATTTCAGGGACTTGAATAGAGCTAGTCCGAAAGACGACTTCCACTTACCACATATCGATAAGTTAGTGGACTTCACAGCGGGCATGCTTTGCTTTCGTTCATGGATGGTTTCTCAGGCTATAATCAGATTGTAATGGCACCCGAGGACCGGGAGAAGACTGCTTTCACCACCCCATGGGGGACCTACTGCTACAGAGTGATGCCATTTGGGTTGAAGAATGCTGGAGCCACATATCAACGGGCCGCGACCACAATATTACATGATATGATCCACAAAGAGGTTGAGGTGTACGTGGACGACATGATTGTCAAGTCCAAAGAAAGAGAGGGCCACTACACCGCCTTGCAAAAGTTCTTTCAAAGGATCAGAGAATTTCGGTTGCAGCTGAATCCTCAAAAGTGTACGTTTGGTGTTACAGCAGGGAAAATGCTGGGGTTTTTGATTATACAGAGAGGTATCGAAGTCGACTGTTCCAAAATCAAGGCCATCTTAGAAATGCCACCACCAAGGACTGAAAAGGAGGTGCGAGGCTTTCTAGGTAAAGTGCAATTCATAACACGGTTTATCTCAAAATTAACCTTAACTTGTGAACCACTTTTTGGCCTCCTGAAGAAAGGAAAGAAATTCCAATGGGACGGCCAATGCCAAGCTGCTTTTGAACAGATCAAGGAATACTTATAGAACCCGCCCGTGTTGTCACCGCCAGAGCCGGGGAGATCGTTGATTTTGTATCTTTCAGTAACTGAGACTACAATGGGCTGCATGCTCGTGCAAGAATCAGAGGACAAGGTAGAGAGGGCTATCTACTATTTGAGCAAGAAGATGCTGGAGTATGAAACCCGCTACACACCGTTGGAAAAGGCTTGCTTAGCCTTGGTATGGGCTACCAGGAAGCTGCGGCACTACCTGTTAGCTCACTTTATAATGTTGGTTTCAAGATTAGATCCCATCAAATATCTATTCGAGAAACCGGCGCTTACGGGTAGGCTAGCTCGTTGGTTACTGTTGCTTTCCGAATTCGATCTGAAATATGTGACGCGCAAGTCAGTCAAGGGAAGAGCGGGTAGCAGAGTTCCTAGCCGATCATCCAGTGGAAGGAGGTGAAGCAGTTGAGTACTTATTCCCAGATGAGGCCATTTTTCATATCGACGATGAATTTTGGACGATGTACTTTGACGGAGCGTTAAACCAGTACGGGTATGGGATAGGAGTGTTGCTGATAGCACCCGACAACTCCCGTATCCCTCTAGCATTCAAACTCCAGTTCAAAGTCTTGAACAATGAAGCAGAATATGAGGCATGCATTGCCGGTCTAGAAGCAGCCCTGGAATTAGGGGCAAAACGGTTGGACGTCATCGGGGACTCGAACCTTATTGTATCTCAAGCAAAAAGAGATTGGAAAGTCAAAGAAGAAAAGATGATTATATATCACCAGACCTTGGACTTGTTAATTCCTCAGTTTGAGAAGTTAAACTTTTCTCATCTGTTAAGAGAGAACAACAGGTTCACAGATTCACTAGCAACTCTATCTTCCATGATAGACATCCCGTTTGGAGTCCGGATGCGTCCAGTCATTATCGACCAGAAATTTGTGCCGGCTTATGAGTCGATTGCTGCTATAGATGAGGCTCAAGACGAGAACCCTTGGTATTACGATATTTGGAATTTCTTGGAGAAGGAAGCATATCCACCAGGGGTAAATGCCAAGAATAAAAGGGCAATTAGAAGAATGGCCGTTCAGTTCATCATCTGCGGAGGTAAATTGTATAAGAGAGGTCATCTGGGAATGCATAAGCTGTGCGTTGAAGCTGAAGAATCAAAACGCCTGATGGAGGCCATCCATGGAGGGGAATATGGTGCGCATATGAACGGGGTAATGCTAGCGCGAAAGATCCTTAGACAAGGTTATTATTGGTCCACCATGGAGGAGGATTGTATCGGCTTTGTTCGGCGATGCCACAATTGTCAGATCCATGCAAACCGCATGACCATTCCGCCGTCGAAGCTGTACAATATGACTTCGCCATAGCCATTTTCAGTTTGGGGAATCGATGTGATCGGGGCTGTCACTCCGAAAGGGTCGAATGGGCATGAGTTCATCCTGGTCGCGATAGATTATTTTGCAAAGTGGGTTGAGGCCCAATCCTATGCGGTGTTGAAGGCTTCACATGTTGCAAAATTCATCAGGAACAACATCATCTGTCGTTATGGGGTCCCGAACGAAATCATTTCAGATAACGGTTCCCACTTCAAGAAGGAAGTGATTGACTTGTTGGAAAAATACAACGTGACTTTTCATAAGTCATCCACCTATCGGCCGTAGACCAATGGAGCGGTCGAGGCCGCCAACAAGAATATCAAACACATACTGCAGAAGATGGTGGAAACCTACCGGGATTGGCCAGATAAGTTGCCATTTGCTCTGTGGGGCTCCCGGACTTCAATTAGAACGTCTACTTGGGCAACTCCGTATTCATTAGTTTATGGGATGGAGGCCGTTCTACCTATCGAGATTGAAGTTCCGTCTTTGAGAGTGCGGGCTGAGTATCAGATAGCCGAAGCAGATTGGCAGCAGAGCAGATTTGAAGAACTCATGCTCTTTGACGAGCGCAGACTGAAAGCATTGTACCATGTTCAAGGTTATCAGCGCAGAATTGCCAGGGCTTTCAACAAGAAAGTTAAGTCCAGGAATCTGAAGGAAGGAGATTTGGTGCTCAAAGACAACCGAGCTCCCATCCATGACCTAAAGGGCAAGTTCAGACCCAATTGGACTAGTCCCTACATCATTAAGTCTATCTGGTCAGGTGGAGCTGTGGTTCTGATAGACCTAGATGGCCTAGAGTTCTCCCAACCGATCAACATGGACAAGTTGAAGAAATATTACCCTTGAGTGGCTCGCTATGCCGAAAACCCAAAAGGGCGACCTAGGCAAAAGTTAGAGCACAAAAAATTTGAAATAATAAAAACTAAGCTCGCAAGGTTGAAAACCCGCAAAGGGCGGCCTTGGCAAAAGTTAGAGCGTAAAAGGAGAGTGAAAATACTTGAGTGAACCCGAGCCTGAACTACGTAAGGCTTGATTCCCATCTTTGGGATACGTAGGCAACTTCATCCTGAAGTTCAGCCATAAACTTTTCCCCGATCAACTTTGTCCATTTGATCATCTCAGTCATCTTTGTCTATTCAGCATTCAAGAGTTCGGTTATGATCTCCGGTGCAGTGCTTTTCAGACCAGGGGGCAACTTTCCGTTGCTGTGCAGTGCCGCGGTACTATTCAGACTAGGGGCAACTTTCCAGTTGCTAGGATCCGAGGTTGTGCATCTCAGTGAAAGATTTCAGGCGTGTCCAGTTCTGATCCATATCAAAAATGGTTTTGAAAAGTTTTAATAAAAGTTGACTTTGTTCAAAATTAATCTTTGTACAACTTAGACCATTTTTGGACCAAAGCGGAAAATTTTCAGTACCCACAACCTTCAATTTCATTGATTTCAATACAGAGTTCTCCTACTCTTGCATACAAATTGAAGTTGCTTTTGGCTACAATCATTAAGAAAACTTGAAAGTACTAATAAAGCAATAAATCCGGGGCATAGATAAGTCAGGTGTTCCTGCGCCCCCTCCCAAAGCTGGTCGAAGCCTCTGATGCCAAAGTGGGCCCTTCCTGTGCCTCTTCATTGAGCCAATCCATACACTCATCAGACAAAGTTCAACTGAAAGTCAGAGCGGGGGCCAGGAGCTCTCTAGTCCTCCATGCTGTGGCATACCGGGCAAGCTGTGCGCCTCGAGCTTGGAATGCGGCAGGGTACTCTATCCTCTCTGGCGGGCAAGTCTGATCATGTCCGAACTGGCGCCGGAACCAGAACGGAAAATAGAAGACACAGTGTGTCATGCCAACCAATTGAATCCCAGGTTGATGGGTCATATTGTAACTCATTGCCGGTAGGTTGAGCCAAGGACAGCGCCAAATAATGTGGTCTGCGGACAAACCACACATCCAGTTGTACCACCACCCCTCATCCAGGGCATCGACCAGACGTTGTTGAAAAAAGTAGCCGCGAGCTGAGAATGATGGGCAAGACTCCACAATCTGTAACTTGTCCATCAACCACACCTGGGGAGGGATGAAAAATGAGAGATTAAAGAATAGAGAGATGTATGATGAGAGAAAAGTAAGAAAAGGGTTTTGTGAGAAAAACCGAGCCTGAGAGCCTTGGTGATGTTGCATATTGTGCTCGTTCTAAGGTTACAGAGTCTCGACTGAGAGCCTTGCCTCCGGACTTCGGAACTCTTTTGTGCTTTGCCTCGATTTGCGAATCAGGTCCTGTTTTCTCTGTTTTCTCTTCCCGAAGGGAGGGAGAGGTCTCGAAGACCATCTCTCAGTGGCCGTAGGCTACGTTTCGTGGTCGTAGGCCACTATTCCCGTTTGGAGACCAGTTTTTGATTTTCGGAGCCATCGGCCGTGTGCCTCGGTTCGGGACCGCTTAACTTTCTCTGTTCGCTCCGATTTTTGGCATACACCTTATTCCCTCTCCCTAGAGGGACACTATGGCCCGGGAGACCACCTTTGTGATCATACGCCACCTCCGGTGCTTAATAGTCAGTTTTCGGGGCCCCCGGCTGCACGTTTTGGCTCCCGAACCCTCATTTTGCATCGGTGTGGGTTCATTTTTGGCATGGACCCTAGTTTCATTGTTAGGAAGGTGGTAGTAGGGTGGGAGACCACCTTTTCTTCTTCAAGACCACCTTTCTCCGGTCGGCCGGTTTTTCTTGGCAGGTAGGTGGTCTCCCTCACTTTTGAGCCACAATTTTGGGTCTCCCATACCACCACTGAGTTGCATTCACCTGGGAGACCACCAATCAGGGCTGCCGACCACTTTTTGAGAACTTGGACCTTTTGAACTGGTCGGCCGACCACCTGAACCTGGTCAGCCAGCTTCTTGCTTTTTGTCTCACTGAGTTGAAGCCAGCTATGCCAGCTAGAAGCCTCAGAATGTATCCTCCATACACGTGTATGGAGGATATTTAAGCTAGCTTTGAAGCTTCTTTGAGAAGCTTTAAGTCTTCTCCTCTATAAAGGGAAGGGCACTCTTCCTTGGCTAGGGTTCAGAATTTTGTTTAAGGCTCATTCATACACATCTCTTTGTATCTCTCTCATTTTAGCTTCAAAGGTTGAAGTTCTTGGCCCCATTGCCCTACACCTCCAAGCACAACACCTCCACTATCACTCTAAGCACCTTGGACCTGTTTTTCAGAGGTTTAAAGCTTGCTACATTGGTCCAGAAGCTGCTGGTTCTCTTCTCTACAAGGGTAACACTTCTTTCCCTCTTTTTGTCTTCATTTTTCTTCATCTATTAGCTCTATTTGCAAGCATATTTAGGCTTTGTCATAAACTGAAAAAAGTCTTATTTTGATCTCCTCTTCAAGTTTGATTAAGGTCATTTTTCTGTTGGGGGTCATCTACCCCCTTGCATGCTTCATTTCCTCATGTTTTGAGCTATGCATTAGAGCATTCGTGTTGGCCTTGGTTTGGCCTTTTAGCCACTGAAATCTAATGGATTTTTAGTGGATAACATGTGTCTTTGAGCTTCAAAATTAGAGAGAGGGGTGACCCTCTCACCCCTTGTTCTCATTACTAGCTTTTTTGGCCTTACAAAGGAGCCTCTATTTGCATGTTTCAAAGCCATGTTCTAGACCATTTTTGATGAGTTTTGTGACCTGCATGAACTCTTTCCAGAGCCCTTTTTTCCATATTAAGTGTCTATTATGCATGTGTAGAGTAATCTTCTTCAAGGCCTTTCAAAGGGGCTTCCACTTGCATGCTTCCTAGACTAATTTCAAGACCTTTTTGGTGGGTTTTAGGACCCTCATAACCTCTATCCAGAGGTTGTTTTACCATTTTGTGTGTCTGTCATATATGTGTAGAACAACCCCTTGCATGGCCCTCCACAGGAGCCTATCATTTTTGCATGCATTGACTGAGTTTCAGTGGGTTTTTGGGCATATTTTGGCATGGAATACTTCTGTTTTTGGCTGGTTTGGTGAGCTCTCATATGCTTCATATAGTTGTAGTATAACTCATGGTTCACTAGCTTTCTTTGCATGCTTTGTTGACCCTTGATTCTAGCACATTTTGACTATGCCTTGAACTGATTTTGTACATATTTTGGACTACCCTAGCTCTGTTTTTGGGTCTCATGGTCGAATGATGCTTGTTTTGCATGCTTGTAGTTTAATATCCATGCTTAGCCTTGAGTTTCGGGGTCCATTGCACGCATATACTGAGGTGTTTTCATGCTTTGGGGTCATTTTACATCATATTTCAGAGCTTATGTGAATGCCATATCCTCATGTTTTCTCCTCTTTAAGTGTGCTTGACAGTTGTGCATGAATGCCTTGTTTTCGGACCATTGAATGAGCTCCATTTCTTTGCATTCCGAGCCATCATTTTAGGCCATTTCCCCACTGTTTCAGACCTGCCTAGGGTCTGTTTGGGGTTGGTTTTGCCATTTGTGCATTACTTCGTGTACCTCTAGTGTAACGCACTTCATTAGTTTCGGTATTCGAGCCATCTAGCCTGCATTGTGTGACATATTTTCATGATTCGGGACCATTGTGCATCATGTTTCAGAGCTGGAAATTGTATGCTTGTATGCCATATTTCATCCTTTGCCATGCTTAGTTAGAGTTGCATGTTGTGCCTTAGGATCGGTCCATTGCATTCGTGCATGTTTGCATGTATTTCGGTTGTCTCATTTTCATCACATGGCCACTGATGTGAGTGTGGCTGAGGTCCACTCATATTGGTGTAAGTCCATCTTGCATTGTGTATGCCATTTTAGTCCATAGCATTGCGTATGCTAGGTTGCATGTTAGTGCATTGTGCATGCCATATTGTGTCACGTGCATTGTGTATGCCATTTTAGTCCATAGCATTGCGTATGCTAGGTTGCATGTTAGTCGCATTGTGTATGCCATCTCATTGCGTTGAGTTTGGGATAGGAGTTAGCCCAAACACGGGAAACGAGGGACGTTTCGTACCCAAAGTGACGGAACGTGCCTCAATTCCCGATCGCCGACACTCTGGATTACCCATGATGGAGCAAACCAGAAATCAGAAATCAGAAATCAGAAATCTTTAAACCAGAAATCAGCAGCCTTCTAGAGCTTTGCACAGCATTCTGGGATTAATTGCAAACAGAGGCAAATCGGGGCATCGCGAGGAATTTTCCGACGAGGCGACTCGAGCATGCATGTATCTTTCACCATTCGGAGCAAAGCTGGGGTGGTCCATAGACTTGCACGCTAATTTATTTGCTTTCCTAATTAATTTGTTAATTAATTAGGGTTTTGTAATATTTAATTATTTATTCGAACTGTATTATTTATTCGGACCCTCTGCGAGAGGGCAATTGTGTGATAAGTGTGCGTGTGTGCGATGCATGTCTTCCAACCCCACGTATTTCTCCCTTTTATTTACCAGCTTATGATGGTTAATTTTAGGGCATGTTTCAATTAGCATACTTATGCTTGCATGTTTGCATCCATTCATCTGTCTTGCATGCACCGGGCTCGACGCATCATACTAACTGCATTGTATTTCAATTCCGAGTTGAATACGTGTATCGGTTGTTGCATTTCATATGCCATTTTAGAATAGCCGAGCCTATCTTAGTTGCATTTTTGCATATGTTGCATTAGGCATTTCGGCATAGTTAGGATTCATGCATGATTTTTAATTAGCTTCTTTCTTTGGCTTGGAGTACTCGGTAAGTATTTATGCTTTAGCATCGTTGCATGCGTGTGAGTGACTGCCATGATAGCATGCTTACCATGAGGCTATGTGCTTATGTGATATAACTGCCTGAATGCCTGTGGGTGAAGGTTGGATTATTTGAATTGGAACAATTCATTGATTGCGAGTTTTAAGCCCACTTGATAGTGGCAAATCACCATATTTTCTAAGCCCACTTAAGGGTAGCAAAATCCGCATTTTAGCCTACTTGCGAGTAGCAAACCGCTTTCAAAAACAAACATGACATGAGTTGTTCCAACCTAGGCGATCCAGCCTATACTTGTATGTTGTGCTCATCACATAGTAATTCTAGGCTAATAAACCGGAATAAGAGCTGTGGGGAAGTGGTTTGGAAATACTCTTCAGATCCTGGGAGACGATAGTAATCCTCAGCTAGTCACCTGAAAAGATGCAAACACTCCGGTCGAGGGTGCCGGAATTAGCACTCCGACGGACAAGTTAGTTCAGATACTCAGGATAGCTTGTTTTCTAAGTTAAGTGAAGTGATTCTTACATACCTTTCTAAATATGTGGTTCTTGTATTTATACTTGCTTTCTGGGCCTCGGGGCCTGAGCCTACTTTTATCCCATTCCCTTTTTATTCATTTGGAGCTACTGACCTCCGTATATTCGGCTTTCCTAACGTATTCGGCGTCCTAGTCACGCAATATGAAGCCGAATAGTATTTGATTTCTGGGGTACGCATCTTCCGACTCTTCTACTTATTTGGCTCCCACAATTGCCCCCCAAGCACTTCACCGACGACAGTTGGCTGGAGTGCTTGGTTTTGAATTTCCAAAAGTCAGAGCCAAGATTCGGCGGTTGGCCTCATCCTCATGCGGATATCTAAGCGCACCCTTTCGGTTGTCGTGTCGACTTCCCGCCCCCTCGTACGTGTTTATTTATTGCGATTTAAAATTTTGAGGTCCTTTCAAGTATATATTTTATGACGCTCATCTCTGGATTGCCTTTTGAATCGTCCTTGCAGCTCTCTTTTCCGATATCCTCTTCATCCTTTGTAAGTTCTCTTTCTGGTTTATTCCTTCCTTGGCATATTTTCATAAACTGTAGGGTATGGCGAAACATTTGAAAGACCTCCTCTCGTCAAATCAAATTGTTGGCTTTAAACGCCATTTCTCCATTCCTGATGATGTCCGTCTGTCGCTTGTGGCAGACGACACTCTTGATATGGAGAGGGAGGACGAAACCACGATTGTCTTTCCTCTTTTGTCAATCGCAGAGGGTGGAGTTTGTTTCCCCCTTCACCCGTTTCTTAGGGTCGTGCTTCGCCATTAGGGTTTAATCCTTTCCCAACCCAATGTGAATTTCTTTAGAATCATAATGGGGGTTGTAGTGCTCAACCGTTGCCTAAGAATTAACCTTGGCATTCCAGCCATCCAGCATTGTTATGCCTTAGCTAAGTCTTCTGGTCAGCACAGGTGCTTCTTCCTCAGGGCCAAGGATATCGACCATCAGCTGATTACTATGCTTTTCCAATTCTGGAAAACGAGTTGATGATGTTATGGTCGTTGTCCAGGGTAACTGGGAATTTGGCGAAAGGGAGGATCACGTCGACCCTATTCCTAGACGGAGGGGCGAGCCAGGTGACCGATTGCCTTCTCGCTTTCATTATTTGTGCATTTTTGTTGTAAAGCCTCTCCTTTCAAATGTTACGGCTTGGCTTGTGCAGGGAGCAATTTGAAGAAAGTTCTGTCTTCAGCTGACAACACTATTCTTTCGGATATCAAAGTCGCGCTCAAATATTTCGGCTGTCGAAGTCTTCAGAAACAAGGGAGGGCAGCCCACATTCTGCTTCGTTACAAGCTGACATATACGACATTCTCAGCGGCGGAAAATATCTCGGTTCCAGAGGGTGAAGATTCTCTTGTCGCTCTTATTTTGTCCGACTACAAAAACTTGAGGCAGGTTGGTTTTGAAGGGTCCGATTCAGAGCGGGATGTAGTTAATGTTACCGAATCAGATCAGTCCGAAACTGAGTCTGACGAGGTATTGAATTCGGCCGATCCCCCATCAACTTCGGGCCAAGGGGATCTTTCACTTGACGGCATTTTTCACGGCATAGAGGGTCTTCTCGCCGTAGATCCCGAAGACATGGCCGGGTTAAGCCTGACAAAACTTGCCAGGAAGGCAAATGCGGAAAGGTTGGCCGCGCGGCGAAGAGCGGAGGCTCTTCCGTCTGAAGTACCACCTGCCACCAAATCTCAATTCTCCCTGCCTGTTAGCGAATCAGAGTCCTTCTGCGTTATTGAGGTGGAAACGGCAGAAAATCGGAATGCCGAGTCTACTTTGGTCGTGTAGGCCGGCCAAGAAGTTGAGGCAGAGAAACGCCCTGCTGAGTTTGAGGCCAGCTCAGAAGAGCATGGCGGCAAACGTCCTCGGTTGGAGGGATCGAACGTGATCGTTCCTTTTGTCATTCAACCGATGATAAAAAACATGCCGGTTTCTTCTGATGCTTCGGTGCGTAAAGATCCAGAAGTCACATTCAGCTTGGCTACGTCTGTGTCGTTACCGTCTGACAAGGAGGCTTTCCAGGTGGAAACGGATCTGAATGTGACAGCACTAGCCGCCCAATCGGCACTTTTGGTACATATTCGAACTTAGCTTCACTTCATCCAAATACTGTTGAAGTTATCGTTTTAAAATCTTGTTTTACAGACCGTCGGATGGATAGCCAATATGGGCCGTCGCCATCGCGACGCCGTCAAACAGATTGGTCATTTACGTGAGGAACTTGAAGTCCAGAGGAGAAGGGCCAAGGTCGAAGCTTTGAGGGTGAACAAGGAAGCGTCAAGGGCCGATGCCGAGATAGAGAAAGCTCGTAGCGCGGATCAATTGAGGTCGGATGCCGAGAAGAAGGTGGACGCGAGCGAAGATGCGCTCAAATTGGCCCAGAAGGCGATCTCCAAACTAGAGGCTGAGTTGGATGAAATGAAGGCGACGAAGGAAGCATCCGACTCGCAGTCTTCCAAAGTATTCGAGGCCGGGAAAAATGCTGGACTCGCTGCGTACGTGGACTAAGTCTCCAAGTTTGAAAATCGGGGATTCAAACATGGCTGGCAAAAAGCCCTTCCCGATGCTAAAGCTTCATTGATTATGCCGATACCATATGAGCAAGTAGATGTTGAGCCATTGGAGTCTGATTCCAATGGCTGATCTGGGCGACTGACAGTTTTTAGGGTCTCGAGTGTATTTTCAGTTTTTAATTTGGTATTTTTCATGTATTGCTACAGTCATACTTGTTTGTTGTTAGGCATTTTCATGCGGGCTTGTAGCTTTTTGTTTAGTAATTTGCGTATATAAAATTTTATGAGTTGTGCTCAACTTGCTAAGGAAAAATGTTGTTGATGAAAAATGTTGATGAAAAATGATAGTGCTTTTGGTTATGGTTAGTTCGGTTGCTTAGCTTAGGTATTTGGCCGACCAGATCAATAAATATGCCCTTACCTTAGTCGGGACGCGAGCTTGAAAAGCCGAATGGGCCTAACTCGTGGGCTGGCTGAGGCACAGATTGGTCGGCGCTTGCTCTTGAAAACATGGCCGACCAGATCAATAAATCTGCCCTTGGCCAGGGCGCGAGCTTGGGAAGCCGAATGAGCCGAACTCGTGGGCTGGCTGACGCACAGATTGATCAGCGCGTGCGCTTGAAAACATGGCCGACCAAATCAATAAATCTGCCCTTGCCTTGGCCAGGGCGCGAGCTTGGGAAGCCGAATGGGCCTAACTCGTGGGCTGGCTGAGGCACAGATTGATCGGCGCTTGCGCTTGAAAACATGGCCGACCAAATCAATAAATCTGCCCTTGCCTTGGCCAGGGCGCGAGCTTGAGAAGCCGAATGGGCCTAACTCGTCGGCTGGCTGAGGCACAGATTGATCGGCACTTACGCTTGAAAACATGGCCGACCAGATCAATAAATCTACCCTTGCCTTGGCCAGGGCGCGAGCTTGGGAAGCCGAATGGGCCTAACTCGTCGGCTGGCTGAGGCACAGATTGATCAGCACTTGCGCTTGAAAACATGGCTGACCAGATCAATAAATCTACCCTTGCCTTGGCCAGGGCACGAGCTTGGGAATCCGAATGGGCCTAACTCGTCGGCTGGCTGAGGCACAAATTGATCGGCACTTGCGCTTGAAAACATGGCTGACCAGATCAATAAATCTGCCCTTGCCTTGGCCAGGGCGCAAGCTTGGGAAGGCGAATGGGCCTAACTCGTCGGCTGGCTGAGGCACAGATTGATTGGTGCTTGCGCTTGAAAACATGGCCGACCAGATCAATAAATCTGCCCTTGCCTTGGCCAGGGTGCGAGCTTGGAAAGCCGAATGGGCCTAACTTGTCGGCTGGCTGAGGCACAGATTGATCGGCGCTTGCGCTCGAAAACATGGCCGACCAGATCAATAAATCTACCCTTGCCTTGGCCAGGGCGCGTGCTGGCCCAGTTCGTGGGCTGGACAATTGTCATCCGACTGTTGACGTTTGGGAGTACCGACGTTGCCTCGGGAGAGCTGCATATATTGAAGGATAAATGGGGCGGGTGCACGCCAGAGGCCCTACTTATTTCCATTCAGGCAACTTGGGAGGGGCGAAGATTGACTGAATTAGACGCCGCAATGAGTCGTAGTAGCGAGCTTGCGCGTACGGGAAGAAGATCGTCCAAGGATCGGGAAACACAGCAGCCCCTTAGTCATCGAAGCAGATAGCCCCGAAAGGACAGGCAACAACGGGGAAATTCTCTGCGCTTGCATCTGGAAATTGAGCCGGATGTGACGCCACGACCATTGAGTTTTGCAGTGTCTGTGAGGAATAGACCAATGACGGAGGCGGATTCTATCATTAAAGACCCAGATGTGGCAGTCGAGTTCGCTCGACAGATATTCCCGCCGGAAGTCCAACAATCAATGGTCGGACGTCGAGATTTCGAAGTATTTCGAGACGGCATACACGGGGCCGTGAAAGGACTATATACTGCTTACGAAGTCGGCATGCGTCTGCGGGAAGCGCGATGTAAGAGCGAGAAAAAGAACGAAAGGAATCGCAGTCTGGAGATTCGCGCGGAAAAGGCTGAGCGTGAGCTTCGGCAACTGAAGAATGTTCAAACGAGCACGTCGGTGGTGGCCGGTTAATCTAAATTGGTTGTTGCGGAGAGAGTGACCCAACGGACCTCGGGTTATGAAAAGGGGTTTTAGGACGGCCTGAGGGTCGGGATAAAGAAGACCAAACAGGACCTTGCCGAGGAGGTCTGCCGATGTGAAAATCGTGGATTCAAGCACGGTTGGATCAAGGCCCTTCAAACCGAGAAAGCTCTCAAAGCCGTGGGCATTGATTTGGCCTCGCCCCTATACCATCGCCACTACTTACCCTATTTCGATTTCGAAATTGAGAAGAGCGATGATGAGGGTGCCAAATGAATAGACTTTGGAACACGAGAAGACTTCACGCCGAATAAATAGAATTTCTTTTATTTTCAACGTTTGTATTTGGTCTTGAAATGTTATGTGCTTAATTAATCGTATTATTTCAACTTACTGGCAAGTTTTATATCGCGTGGCGTAAATGTTTAAACATGCATTGACCGGCTTATATTAAGAACGATTCTCAGTGAATATTTATTCGGCCAATGAAGTGGTTCGAATGCATCTCTCAAAAAGGCCAATCGTGATATCCACGAAGGGCGCTCCGAATCCGGAGTCTTAATCGGCCCTAAGGTGTCATGCACCAAAGGGGGCTCCGAATCCGGAGGATTTGGCCAATCGTGATATCCACGAAGGGCGCTCCGAATCCGGAGTCTTTGTTTTGGCCAATCGTGATATCCACGAAGGGCGCTCCGAATCTGGAGTCTTTGTTGGCCCTAAGCTGTCATGTACCAAAAGGGGCTCCGAATCTGGAGGCTTTGGCCAATTGTGATATCCACGAAGGGCGCTCTGAATCCGGAGTCTTTGTTTTGGCCCTGGAAGGCTTAATCGGCCCTTATTAATCAAGGCTTGGGAGCGAGCTTGAGAAAACAAGAAACTCTGTATTGCAAAGGTGGAACATGTACAAGTATCAAGCCCACAAGTCGGGTCAATGATAGAATTTTTGTAAATGTGTTGAATTCCAAGGCCGTGGCAGGCTTCTTCCTGACATGTCTGACAGTCGATATGCCCCTGTTCCTGCGATGGATTCTATCTGATAGGGGCCGTCCCAGTTTGGACCCAATTTTCCATCGGCCGGCCTCCGGTCGGCTAGAAGTACCTTCTTTAGCACAAACTCTCCTGGCGTGTATCGGTGCAACTAAACTCGCTGATTATACGACTTGGCAAGCTGCTGCTGATACCGTGCCATGGATGCCAGGGCGCGGTCTCTTCGTTCTTCGATTAGAATCAGATCCAAGGCAAGCATCATGTCGTTTCGGCCCATATCAAAAACTAGTGATTTCAGAGTTGGGAGGCCGATTTCCAGCGGTAAGATTGCCTGGGTTCCAAAGCATAGAGCAAACGGTGTTTCTCCAGTGAATCTTCTCGGCGTAGTACGATGAGCCCACAACACACTCGGCAATTCTTCGACCCATTTGCCTTTAGCTTTTTCCAGCCTCTTTTTGATGCCGTCCAAGATGGATTTGTTAGAGGCTTCGGCTTGACCATTGCTTTGGGGGTAGGCCGGTGTCGAGAAGTAAGGCCGAATGCCATATTTGCTGCATAACTCTCGATATACGCCACAATCGAACTGGGTGCCATTGTCTGAGATGAGAGCTCTCGGGATGCCGAATCATGTTATGATGTTTCTCCATACAAAGCGTTTAATGTCGACATCTCGTATATGTGTTAAAGCCTCCGCTTCAACCCATTTTGTGAAGTAGTCTGTCGCGACGATTGAGAATCGCTTGTTCCCTGGGGCCCTGGGCAATGGTCCCACGATATCAAGTCCCCATTGAGCAAACGGCCAGGGGCTGGTGATAGAATTCAACCCTTCTGCAGGCAGATGGGTTAATGGGGAGAACTTTTGACACTGTTCGCATATTTTTACATAACTCTCCGCGTCAGCTCTCATTTGTCGGCCAATAGTATCCCTGTGTTATAGCTCGATGGGCCAGGGAGCGTCCGCCGGAATAGGCACCACAACTGCTCTCATGTATTTCTGTCAGAAGTTCCTCCACTTTGTCGGGGTGCACGCATTCTAAATATGGACCAGAGAGAGACTTTTTGTAAAGCCCTCCTTGGGGGTCCAGGTAGTATCGCAGGGCTTTATTTTGCAGCTTGTGTGCTTCTTTTTTGTCCTCTGGAAGTTGTTCAGAAGAGAGGAATGCAGCAATGGGGTCCATCCAGCTTGGTGTGGATTCTATAATGTTGACATGGATTTCCTCCGAAGGGCCAATACTCGGCTCTGGGACGAAACCTACTTCGATGGTTCGTTTGATCTCGGAATTGATGGCGGAGGCTAGGCACGCCAAAGCATCCGCGTGTGTGTTTTGGTCGCGTGTTATTTGGTTTAGTTCGTGATGGTCAAATTTTGCCAGCAAGGAATTGGCCGTTTTCATGTAGGCTGCCATACGGTCATTTCTTGCCGCGTACTCCCCCTTTAGCTGACTGATTACCAATTTTGAATCACAAAACACAAGCAGACGCCGAGCGCCGAGGAAGTGCGTATTCCGCAGACCGGCTAGAAGGGCTTCGTATTCGGCTTCGTTATTTGATGCTTCGAAACCAAGCTTGACGGCCTGCTCAATTACTGCGCCGTCTGGAGACATGATTACAACTCCGGCACCACTGCCTCTTTGGTTAGATGATCCATCACAGTATAATTGCCAAATATCCCCGACATAAATTCTCCAGTTCGGCTTTGGTAGAACTTCAGCCTTTGATCGAACTTCATCGAGTTTGAGGTTGGCAAGCTCGCCGGTGAATTCGGCAACAAAGTCGGCCAACACCTACCCCTTGATTGCGGTTTTAGGTAAAAACTGAATGTCGTATTGGCCGAGTTCAAGAGTCCATTTTGAAACACGTCCCGATGCTTCTGCACTCCGTAGTACTGATCGGAGGCGATAATCTGTTAGCACCCCGATGCTATGTCCCTGGAAGTAATGCATCAGTTTTCTTGCTGCCATGACTAGGGCTAAGATGAGTTTTTCCAGCAGAAGGTAGCGTGTTTCGGCGTCAACCATTGCCTTGCTCACATAATACACTGGCTGTTGCTCCCCCTCCTCCTCTTTTAATAGTACGGCGCTGACGGCCCTATCGGAAACTGCAAGATATAGGATGAGCGGGTCACCAACGGCAGGTGTTGTCAAGAGAGGTACTGAGCGGAGGTAGGTCTTGAGGCCGTTGAAGGCTGACTCGCATTCGGCAGACCATTCAAAAGCCTTACCCTGCCGCAGTGTCTGGAAGAATTGTCAGCAGCGATCTGTAGACCGGCTGATGAACCTGTTGAGTGCAGCCGCCATCCCCATCAACTTTTGGACTTCTTTTACTAAACACGCGGGGGGGGGTGGGGGGGGGGCGGGGGTGGGGCGGGGCCGAGTTCCAAGATTGCTGTGACTTGCCTCAGGTTGGCTTCGATTCCTTGGTGGTTGACGATGTAACCCAGGAATTTGCCAGAGCCGATTCCGAACGCACATTTGGAAGCGTTCAGTTTCATTCTGTATTTGCGTAAGATGCTGAATGTCTTCTCTAGATCGGCTATGTGATTCTGTTCTTCTTTTGACTTGACTACCATATCGTCGATGTATACTTCCATAGTGTGGCCGAGTTGCTCTTTGAACATGGCGGTGACCAGTCTTTGGCAGGTTGCCCCTGCATTCTTCAGCCCAAAGGGCATAACTTTGTAGCAATAGGTTCCTCTTGGGGTGAGGAAGGCAGTTTTGTCCTGATCATCTGGATGCATGGCGATTTAATGGTAGCCTCTGTAAGCATCGAGGAAGCTCATGCGTTGGTGACGTGTCGTCGCATCGACAAGCTGGTCGATTCTAGGTAGAGGAAAACAGTCTTTGGGGCAAGCTTTGTTCAAATCCGTGAAGTCGACGCACACTCGCCAAGTCCCATTTTTCTTCTTCACCACCACTGTATTGGAGAGCCACGTAGGGTAAGTGACCTCTCTAATTGCCCCAGCATCAAGCAGTCTGTCTACCTCCTCAACAACAGCGGCAGTGTGCTCCGCGGCTGACCATCGGCCTTTCTGAATGATTAGCTTACATTTCGGATCGACATTCAGATGGTGCTGTGAAACTGACGGGTCTATTCCCGGCATCTCGTACGGAGTCCACGCAAAGACGTCAAGGTTGTTGAGCAAGAAAGAGATCAGCTGCTGCCTGTCGGCCTGATTCAGAGAGGTGCCGATCATGAAGAACTTTTCTGGGCTTCCATCAATGTCAACTCGGTTTAAATCCTCTGTGGCCTTCTCATTTGGATACCGCCCAACGTCATCCAGGATCTCCCGATTCGGCACCTCAATGGAGTTTACTTGCAGTTCCTTTGGCGTTCTGGCGGCAAGGAGATAACATGCTTGCGCCGATTTCTGGGATCCACGGATTTGCTCAATGCCGTGTTCTATTGGGAAACGTAGCAATTAATGATAGGTGCTTGGGACGGCCTGCAAGGTATGCAACCACGATCGCCCCATGATGAGATTGTACGGCGATGGCAGCCTGACGACCAAGAATTCCACGTCCACCGTTCTAGAATCTACCCGAACGGGTAAGCTGATCTTTCCCAATGGGTACTCTGGGGTGGCATTGAAGCCGAATAGTGGATAAGGAGCCGGAGTCAGGTCTGACTCGTTGAATCCGAGTTTGGGCCTATCCCGATTTTCTGACTGGCTTGTACTGCCTCCGGTTGGAGTGGGGAAAACATCATCCACAGCCTTAGCTACGACTGCGAATACCTGTTGTTTACTCATTCCCCCAGCTTTTAAAGCCTCGACTGCCCACAGCAGTTGTTCAATGGGATCGGCATCTACCTCCATTTTGTTCTTGCCTCTGGCCTCAGCCTGATCGAGGGTTTGGGTTGATGTTGACACGTCATTGCCATAGCTAGAGGCAACCTCTGGTTGGCTAAGCTCGACTACAATCCGTCCCAATAGCGGGGGCTCCTGTGTCACAAAATTTCCGGCATATGGTGCAGCTGGTGGCGAAGCCGATATTCCATAAGCAAGATGCGCCACGGACCTCTGGAGGTCACCTATCATCCCCATCAATTCAAATGTGGTGGGCTCGCGAGCCTGATGCAACTGGGGGGCCCAGACAGGGTGCACAGTAGGCGACCTGGGTGGATGCGGCACATCAACATTGGCCTCACTTTGCAAAGTGATTCCTTGATCTAATGCGGCTGTCATAACCACAATCTCTTCCGAATTCTGCATCGTGATAAGTCCGCCGTACTGAACGGTGACTGACGGATCAGATATCTGTCTTGCCTCAGCAAGGGGGAACACTGGCTATTCTGTATCAACTCTCTGAACTGAAAGGAAAAACAAGCAGCATTTCAGCCCAAATGGATCAAGCACAGGTGTAGCCGGACAACCGTACTCTACTACTGATCACTGTTCCCCAGAATCACTGCCCCAAAACACTGAATCGGATATCCACAGATATAAGTAATTCTCACAAATTGATACTGGTGTCCTCAGGCCTTATACTCAAACTTGCAAACTGATATGCGCGTTCCTGTATAGATACACTCTAAAGCATATAGCAAGTAAAAGAGCCAAAACGCCCCTATGTTGGGGTAGGGTTTCCCTGTCCTATTTTGTCAGGAGCTACGGTTTCACTACGCACGCAGCAGTTTCAAACAACCTAACATCGGGTAAGGAACCTGTCCTAGCTTGGAATGGTCACTATGGATTACGATATGCACTAGGTCGAATGGTCAAAAAGGGTGCCCTGGTAAAACCGGGGTTTGTGTTCCCATACTGGTAGAGCCCGCAACCGGTCAGCCTTATGGCATGCTTTGACAAAGTCAAGCCTCCAGCAGACCTCTCAGGAATAGCAGATGGCCAACACGGTGTCCTAGGCGCACCAATGCACATGCAATGCAAAGAAACACATAAGTGTAGTCAAAACAGGATATCACGAGTTCGAGTCAAGTTCTTTAACTCCCCAGCAAAGTCGCCAGAAACTGTGGACGTCCCCGAATGCCCCGGGAGGGAAATCCCATTCCCTTCATTTGGGTTCACTACAGTTCGGACTCAAATTGTCACGGTTCTAAATCTGAACCAAAGAGTCCAAATTCGGCAAATCGTTTTGGAAAACAGATTTTTGTAAAGAAGTGCCAAACATGGACTGCTTTGCCAGATACAAAATCGCCACCTAAATATTTTTTAATGGGGGAATTTAGGAAACCCTGACTCGTTCGCCTAAGGCCACGTGTCCGTCATCACCAAAGTTGCCTCGGCTTGGGAACTTGGGTACGATTGGGGAAGGTCAGCTATGAGCACCGCCTCTCGCCCGATCTGAAGATCGGCCTCTACTAACCATGATATCCAATTTTGAAAACATTACACATTCTTATTCCGGTTATTAGCCTAGAATTACTATATTATGCGCACAGCAAACAAGTATAGACTAGATCGCCTAATTTGGAACGAAGCATTGCATATCCGTTTGTTTGGAAAACACTTTGAGATTTGCTACTCGCAAGTAGGCTAAAACATGGATTTCAACGAGTTGTCCCAACTCAAACAATCCAACCTTCACCCACAGGCATTCGGGCAGTTATATCACATAAGCAAATAGTCTCATGGTAAGCATGTTGTTATGGCAACACTCATACGCGTGCGGTATGCTAAAGTATAAAAGCTTACCTAGTTCTCCAAGCCAAAACAGAAACTAGTTAGTAATCATATGCATGATCCTAATTCATGTTAAGATGGCTAATGCATCGCAGACAAAATGCAGCTAGAATAGGCTCGGCTACTCTAAGGATGGCATGTGAAATGCAACAGATAACATGTATTCAAGTTAGATTTGAAATACTATGCAATTAGTATGATGCGCCGAGCCCGGTGTATGCAAAACTGATGAATGATGCACGCATGCATAGCATAAGGTATGCTAAAGTAAGTATGCCCTAATACTAACCATCAAAAGCACATAAGTAAAAGGGAGAAAGAAGTGGGGGTTGGAAGACATGCACACACGCACCCACACTTATTACAAATTTTCCCTCGCTCGGAGGGACCGAAAGAATAATACAATTAATTAACCTACAAGCTAATTAAAATATTATAGAAAATTAACTAGTTAAGCAAATTAACTAAGCTAATTAAACAGTAAACAGCCTCAGGAAGAGGGCCCAATGCAATGCGCCCTTGGCTCCGCTCGGAAAGCCACTGCCATGCACAAGATGCCTCTGCTTTGACTGTTACCCTCCTCTGAAGACTGCACAAGTCCCAGGATATGCTCTATGCACACTGTGGAACACCACCGGCTAGAAAGAATTGTCACCGGCCACTGATTAAGCTATCAACCACTTATTGATGGCCGGTCGGCACTGAAGATGGCCGGCTGGCCAGATCTTCCTGCAGAATCTGTTTTTGACAGTAGCAGAGGGCAACATATAGCATGGCAATGCATTTCAAGCAATGTATGCACCAACCACACTCCTTATCATATTCATGGCTCAAAGGGGGATGGGCGTCGATTCTCGGACCACCAATCGCGTATTTCAATGCGTGATGGCCCAAGAAGCCAAGTATGCATTTGATTTCAAATGGAATGCAATGCATACAAACAAACAAAGGGGCTTTCAACCTCTATCATGGCTTGATCAAGAGGTGAAAGATGCATATAATGCAATGCCACCTAAGTATGTTAACTAGGCGTGCAACATGAGCATATGGGAAGCATGTAAGGCATATAACAAGCATGCAAGTTAAATGATCATACAAGATACAATGCCAACATACAAACATGCAAAACATATGGCAGGTTAAGCAACCAAAACAAAGAGGGGAATGCACGCCAAATGCAACACCATTTCAACATGCAACAACATGTCATAAGCCAAACATGCGACAACATGTTCAGGGGGCTTAAAACAGGTCCAAGGCAGACCTAAACAATGCTAAGGGTGCACCTAGATGGCATCTAAGTGGCCTAAACATGCAAGCACACACAAAGGCCTAGACACAAAACAGTCAAGTCGAGAGATCCTGAGGCAAGGCGCGTAGCCGAGACCTCCGGGAACTCAAGACAAACACAGACAAGGATGATCACCGGGTGTTTGAGCGGTGACGTCCAAGTCTTGAGGACGGTCAAAAATGGGCTGTCTACAGTGTGTAAGCACAAGTTTCATTTGCTCCCAAGAATCGGGAAAAGAACATATCACAGCTGTAACTTGCTGCTCATCAGTAAGAATATTACCAACAGCCTTCAAATCACGTATCATGGCTGACATAGCTCTAAGATGCTCAACCATTGAGTGTTTTGGATCCATAACATATTGCTCAAATTTCAAAATTAGAGCATGCAACCTAGTTGCGGATGTGGCCCCATAGGTAATTTTTAGTTCATTCCACATGGCTTACCTCAAACTCCCCAATGAGATCATTGTGCACGTTGCTAAGCATAGTATATAGCACACTGATCTCTCCTGACCCATTTCTTATAGTTTTCCATGTCACAGCGATGTTAGGCAGTGGTTCCTTCTTTGGGACAGATCACAAGGGTGGTCAAAATATCTAGGACTTCTTGTTTATTAAGCAAGTATTGAATTTTTTTGTGCCACATATCATAATTGGACTCATCCAATTTTTCTCCTTTGGTGAGGTCAACAATAACATTCTTAGAGGCCATTTCATTGATGGTATTGCATAGGGTTTGACATTAGCACACAAGTTTTATTCTAAATTTTATTCCCCAAAACACATTTGGCATATAATATTTCCACTTACATAGAGAAATCGAAAATTTTGCTAAGCTCTTAATCATCCCTCTATATGAGTCGAAATATAGCGCCCAATTAATTTTTCAATAAAATTATATAAGAGGCAAAACCATCTCTTAAATTCACAACATGAAACCATGCATAATATGTGACGCCCCAAATTGTACTCTAGAAAATGAGATCAATGTAACGTCACTACAGTCCTTTTGGTCAATAACCAAGTAAGATCCCAAGAAGGTCAGAGGAGTCAATATGGCTTCCCTTCTAAGTCCTGCCACCTTAGATAGTAAAACTATCATTTTGACAAATCTTAAGAGGTATTAACATAAGGTCTCATAAGTAACGCAGAGATAAAACATCCCCTAAGCTTTTCTTTGCTTTAGGAAAAATAGTGATTGAAAAGGGATAATAAACAAAGTTATAATACTAAAAGGAGTCATCAAATTATACACAATAATTAATATGATAGAAAAAAAATATCTTTCCTAAACTTCCACCAAAAACAACGATTTAGACCAAAAATCTTTGAAAAATCATAACTTTTCTGATATAACTCCGATTAAAGCTCATTTTATATAGATGGCAAGCTCACAAAGAGTACTTTCACAATATGCAAATTTTAGTTACAATAAACAAAATTTTGAGATAAGAAAACTGCTCTTATAGATTTTTCCAAAAAGTTTTCTCAACATGCCATGATATTCAATAACATTGAATTAAACATGAATAAAACTAATCTATGGCATCCAAATCATATGAGGCAAAAAAAAAGAAAAAAAAAAGAAAAAAAAAAGAAAGAAGCAATATAGTTCTGACACTAATGAAGGAAAAATATATAGGTAATCATATTACTTGATTCAAAAATGGTTTGGATTGGATGCTTGAATTACGAGCCTCGTCTGGAAAAAACCTCCATCAATTGAGAAGCTACTAGAGTTTCTCAATATTTATCCACACTCCAAATTCCTAGGCTTTCGAAATGGTAGCCTCAAGATAGATGAGTAGAGAGAGAACTTATTATTGGTATGTCTACACAATGTTGAGCATGAGCCCTTATATAGGTATCTATGGCAAAGCATGTGTCCTTCATGGTTAGGCCATGTGTGGATGGACCATATGTACTATGTGCACCATGTGGCCTTCAAGATTAGGCCACACCATGTGTACCATGAGGTTACACCATGTGTATTTACCAAATGGTTTCTAAAACTTGAAAATAAGTAAAAACATTTTCCTTTTGTATTCTCAAATTGATTTTTTATTTATTTTTTTATTTTTAAACAAAAACAATTGGCAAATTTTTTTTGTTTCTAGTTCTCAATTTGGAAAACAAAATAGAACAAAAACATTACTAAACAAGCCCTTTAACCTAGAGCTTCCAACTAACCATATCAATACAGGCAACACAAAAAACACTTCACATGTAGTAACTGAAGGAATAAGAATAAAAGGGCTCAGAAATCTTATTTCATTAGACACAGTTTAATGCAAATTTGGTCCCAACTACCAATTGTTTAAGGATTTTCCTGATAATAGGTGTTTGGTGAAGGGGCAGAGTATGAACGGGTTGGATCCAAGCTTGGGCCGGTCTAATCCACTAAGCCCAAAACCAAGTGGGCTAGGCAAACGCATGGGCTAACTAGCTAAGCCCATCTCCATGGAGAATGATCCTCTCAAGTCCTTAAGCATTTGGGCCCAATATTCAGTGGAAAGGCCAGTCCAACAGTGATGTTGGGCTGGGCTGAGCTTGTAGACCTGATCGATAGATTGAACTGATGGGTTGAACTTATCACTAGAACCAAAGTGGGCTAAGCCCACACAAAGATATCCGAATGGGCCAGTCCATTTTAGCAGATGATCTTATAAAAGGCCGAGCCGAGGCACATCGGTCCAAAACTAAGGAAGCCTCTCAGATAAATGTAGAAGCTATGAATACATGCAAGAGTAGGCTGCCACCTCAGCTGGTCCCCCCTCTTGGAATTACGGGAGCAGTTGGCAAAGGGAATGTGATTTGTTATATGCATGGTTACAATGAGCATGTGTGGCGACCCCAACGCGTACATTATTTATATATATATATTTATTTGTATGAGTTTAATTGCTAAATTATATGCTTAAGTGTGAATATTTGAATGTTTATAGAATACCTATTAGAATTGCTCACTTAGAAACAACAATTGAGAGCCTTAACTGCTTTAGAAATCGAAATTGACTAACCCAATAAGCTAATTAGAATATTTAGAATTTTATGACAACTTTAAACGAAGTTTGATTAAAACCAAAAGAATTAGAATAAAATAATTAGAATTAATCAAAACTAAGTGGGATTAATTGGTCCTAAGTAAGCTTAATTAACTTAAGCTAATCACTTGTATATATATATATGAGCTACATAAGCTCAAATGAGCTCATAAACATAATTTGGCTGAGATTTTGAGAGAGGGAGAGGAAGAACTCAACACTTTAGAGAGAGAAAGGTGAAATTGAAGGGCATTGGTAAAGAACTTGAAGGATCAAGCTAGGATATACATGAATTCACACTCTAGGTATGAGATTCTCTCTCAATCTTTGTAAATAAACATGTAGTACATGAATTTAACAAGTTATAGGCTCATTTACATGTAGTTGAGAAAGATAAGCTATAGTTTCCATGAATTATGAAAGAAATGAACAAATTATGTACATGCATGCATACATTCTTAACCTTTGAGGTTGAATTTCATCAAAATCACCACATGCATGGGTTGTAGACACATAATCTTGAAGAATTCTACATGGTTTCACATCTTTTATATCATTTTGTTGAACTTTGAAAGGAAAATAATCAAATTCAAGACATGCATGGTTTATAGAATGAAGTTCTAAGTTTGGTTCGAGGATTCATTATGATTTTGAGTAATTGGTTTCAAATTGACTATGTTTTCATATTCTACAATGTTTTTCCATGTTTTTGTACCAAACATGCAAGTTTTGAACTTTTGAATTCATGTTTTGAGCTTCAAACACAATTCTGGAAATTTCAGAAATCGACCAGTTCGCTCGAGTGATAGAAGTGTCGCTCGAGAGTAAATTTCAAGCTCACAGTAGTTTTACAGACAATTGCTTGGTGGCTTGAGCGACAAAGTGTGCGCTTGAGCGAATCCACATTTACTTAGTACTTGGTTCGAGTGACCGTCGAGCGTGAAAATTGAGCATCCAATACTTTTGCAATCTTTACAGACAGCTTGAGCAACCAAGTGTGTGCTCGAGCGACCCCTTTGCATATGGATAGACTGCTCGAGCAACGAAGTGTGCACTCAAGCAAACACCCTGTTTTTGGCAACTTTTAAAGAGCTTTTATGTGCATCATTGCATCTCATACTTATTAGAGCCTTCTTAGACATTGATTAAGGCATCATTAATGAGGAATTGATATAAAAACATAAAAGAAGCGAATTTAAATAAGATAGAAAGTTAAATAGAAAAGGAACCTCAATATATATTTGTTATGTGGTTTGTATAGATGGACATCCAAGGCCTAGCGTCGATATAACCCATTGTGAGTAGTAACTTTATAAAGATATGTTCAAGTTATATTATTTTCGAAACTGTTATTGTTCTTGGAATCAATATGTCATTGATGGAATGGTTTATTGAAACGTTATTTTCTTATGAATGGGTGAAGTTCCGTTTTGAAAATGTATTTGTGGCATCCTTTAGTGAGGCCCTTGCCTAGGGGAAACAATACCATGGCCCATTGGCCTTTGCCTGGGGGAAACAATACCATGGGCCATTGGCCTTCGTCTGAGGTAAATAATACCGCGGCCCATTGGATTAATTAAAACACAGAGATCTCTTGATGTTAGACCCTCGTGGTGACATTGAATATGGAATATTGAATGACCCATCGTGGTCCCATTGATTGACCCTTGTGGTCCCATTGTCATTGATGCATTGTTACTCTATTGGATATACCACGTAAATTTATTGAAATGGCTATTGACATCGAGATTCGAATAGAATTGGAATTGATATTTGATATGTTACCGAACTTCATTCATATAACCTCTTTATTCTGTTGTTACTCATTGGGCCCTAGCTCACTATATATATATGTAGGTGAGCAAGCCGAGCATCAAGGTTAGAGAAAGCCCCGGAGTCTACCCTTTTGTCAGCCTTTTTGGAGAGCTTCTGCAATGGCGCAACCCATGGCTCAAGAGGAGCCAAGCAAGTCAAAAACCCTTTTTGTTTAGAGCTTTTGTTTTATATACTTTTGTTATTGCTACTGGGGTTGTTTTATATTTTAAAGCTCTGGGTATTTCAAATGTGTAATAAATGTTGGAAGTCTATTGTGATAGATAAATGCACATATGTAAAGAATGGATGTATAATTATGCTATGAGAATGTTTTCATATATGCACAACTCAATGGATTATCTTATGTCTTAAATTGCTTTCGCTATGCCTCGTAAATTATACTAAGATTGATTTTGTTAATATAGGCCATAGGTAATCTGAGATTACTGGCCGGTCATGACGCTAAACCTATAGGGGCTAGTTTGGGTCGTGACAGAGTGGTGTCAGAGCATGAGTTATATCTCACTCACTATCCATTGAGCTATAGAGAGTCTAGAAAAGACTTCAGGATTGCATTCCTGTATATTTCAATATTAGGGTGGGATAACTTGTGCAATTAGAATATGTGAAATTGTGTGTTGCATCACCTACGGGGGGATCTATGTTATGTTCATCTGTATATGCTGTATATGAATTATTACTCAAAAATGCTGCTTTGTATGCTGATTTAATACCCTTAGACATAAGACATTATGATGTTATTTTGGGAATGGATTGGTTATCTAAATACCATGCAACCATTGATTGTGCTTTGAAACAAGTGATATTCCGACCTCCCGGGTAGGATGAATTTTATTTTGATGGAAATGGTGTAGTTCCACCATTGTATCTTATATCTACTATGAAAGCCTGAAAACTAATAAGTAAGGGCTGTCAAGGGTATTTGTATAGTGTAATGACTTAAGAGACCATGGACATTACCCTAGATAGTATACCAGTAATGAGATACTTCCCTGATGTGTTTCCAGATGAATTGCCTGGACAATTAGTTGATACAGAAATTGAATTTACAATTGATGTAATATCGGGTACACAACCAATCTCTAAAACACCCTATCGCATGTCTACTTCTGAAATGAAAGAATTGAAAATTCAGTCGCAAGAATTGCTTGACAAAGGGTTTATTTGCCCGAGTGCATCGCCGTAGGGTGCGCCAGTTCTTTTTTTGAAAAAGAAAGATGGAACTCTTCATCTCTATATTGACTACCGAGAACTCAACAAAGTAATTGTGAAGAACAAATTGCCTCGCATTCATGATTTATTTGATCAGTTACAGGGGGCTCAGGTATTTTCAAAAATTAACTTGAGATCAGGATATCATCAATTGAAGGTAAGGGCTGAAAACATTGAAAAGATGACCTTCCGAACCAGGTATGGACACTATGAGTTTTTAGTCATGCCTTTTGGAGTCACTAACGCACCCACTACATTGTAGACGTCCCCGAACGTCCCGGGAGGGAATCCCTTTTTGTTCATTGGGGCTTACTATAGTGTGGACTCAATGTCACGGTCCTGTATGTAATCTCACAGAGTGCAATGCAAGACCGATGAATCATCAAAGAGTCCAAATCCGGCAAATTGTTTTGAAAAATTGATTTTTAGAAAGAAGTGCGAAATATGGATTGCTTTGCCAGATATAGAGTCACCACCTAAATATTTTATTTTGGGGGAATTTAGGAAACCCTGACTTGTGCCTAAGGCCATGTGTTCGTCATCACCAAAGTTGCCTCAGCTTGGGAACTTGGGTACGATTGGGGAAGGTCACTTCATGAGCACCCCCGCTCGCCCGATCAAAGATCGGCCTCTACTAACCATGATATCAAGTTTTGAAAACACGTGGGAGCCGAATAAGTAGAAGAGTCGGAAGATGCGTACCCCAGAAATCAGACACTATTCGGCTTCATATTGCGTGACTAGGACACTGAATACGTTAGGAAAGCCGAATATACGGAGGTCAGTAGCTCCAAATGAATAAAAGGGGAATGCGATAAAAGTAGGCTCAGGCCCCGAGGCCCAAAAAGCAAGTATAAATACAAGAACCACAGATTTAGAAAGGTATGTAAGAATCACTTCACTTAACTTAGAAAACAAGCTATCCTGAGTGTCTAAACTAACTTGTCCGTCGGAGTGCTAATTCCAGCACCCCCGACCAGAGTGTTTGCATCTTTTCTGGTGACTAGCTGAGGATCACTATCGTCTCCCAAGATCTGAAGAGTATTTCCAAACCACTTCCCCACAATTGGCGCCGTTTGTGGGAATACTCAAATACATCCATGGCAGGCGTGACTGAAGATCCTCCGATAGCCACTGACGAGACCGTTCAAAGAGATGACCTCATTCCCGCAAACTCGCTTGGACCAAAAACCATCGCAGCAAGACTTGTCTTGGACCTCTGCTCATATTCAAACCCAACGCAAAAGACAATACAAGCGACCATGGCACGAGCTAGGCAAACCAAACAGAGGTTGGACAACATCATCGCTGAGAATGAACGCCTTCGTCACAATTTGGCCTCGGCAATAGCAAAATCTAAACAAACGGTGCGCCAGGCTTCTAAGCGACCCCCGAGGGCAGATGATCGACGATCTTTGGCCCGACAGCAAGAAACTGACAGCCGCTACGCCTCAACAGATCGTCTTAAGGAGTTGGCAAAGGCCAAGTGCCTCCACCGATGCGTCCGGAGGAGTGTGGTCGAAACACCTGCCCTTCCGAAGGATGCATTTCTGCTTGACACCATCCACATGATATACAGCCTGCCAGCAGCCTCGGCCGTGCATGCGATCCAATCACATCCAGGCTCCCAATAGCAACTCACGCCAGCAAAGCGACCCCGAGAAACGCCAAGTATCACCTTTGACGATTTTGATTTGATCGGTGTAACACTCCCTCACATCGATCCGTTGGTTGTTGAGCTACGCATAAACCGGTTCATCGTCGGACGCATTCTTATCGACCAGGGCAGTACCTCGGAGGTTATGTGCCAGAACAGTTCCTTCCACTCCTAACCCTGCACCTGGGAAAGATCAGAAGGTCAAGGCAGTGCCTGCCGACCCTTTCGCTAGTGCATCTAGCAAGAATACTCAGGCTTCAAAGTACCTGCCCCGAGGGCGCAGGGTCTTCCACACTCTCTACATGCCTTTGTCTAAGGCACTCCAGATCCTGGCCGAAAGAGGGCATCTTAAACCCCTCGAGCCTCGGCCTCTGCCCGAAGAATCTCCCTCTCACACATGATGCTACTTTGTACTGCTCGTACCACCAGCAAACTGGTCATGCTACTGATAATTGTTTCCGCCTTCGTCATGAGGTGCAAGATTTGATAAACAATGAGGTTATCCTTCCACCCACCTCAGCCAAGTCTGTTACTACCCAGCTATTGGATTTTGAGGATACTGTCGGGGTTGGACCACCTGGGGGCAACGCCCGGTGTATTTTGGATGTGGCATCTGGCATGCATTTTTGAGCATCCGCGAATGCTAGGTTTGTAAATACTGGCTTGGGTATTGTCATGCCCTAAACTCGCCCCTAGAAGTTTGGGCATGACCACTTCAGTAACGGACACTTAACCTGTTATATATATATCATATGGGGCTTGAACGGAAGCATTAAATATCAAAATTTGACAATAGAAACAAACTCCATTGAGCTACTACTATCATGCCAGGATCATAAACTTTTAAGAGACAAATAAAATCTAAAACATACACCTGAACATAGGTTATATACATACATATATACAGGCCCAGCCCTGTAATTGGGCATATATCAAAAACATTAGAGAACGAAGTGTTGCACACATGTCAGCTTTAGGCCAACAACTAGAGTGCAAAACCAAAGTTCGTCAAAACTTCATGAAAATAAGAGCAGCTTCTCTTAGGCTTGGACATGGAAAGTTTGACCAAAGAGGACAAGCGTCATGGCTTAGGACTGACCACTTGGTTGGTTACCTACAGAAACAGACATAAAATAGGGTGAGCCAAGCTCAGTGAATAGTATAATACATAAATGCACAATTTAAACATAATACATAACAATGCATAAATAAATGCGAAGATCATGTAGTTAATCTGTTCCTGTTTTCATTTCAAATGGCCTTAGGCCCCAATCGTAAGTCATAATGGTTTTAAGCCCTTGAACACATTAACATTAAGCTTTTAAACATAATGGCACATAGCCCTTGTATACATGGCATGAAGCCCTTGTCAGAATGGCATAAAGCCCTTGAAACATATTGGCATTAAAGCCCTTGAAACATATTGGCATTTAAGCCCTTAAAACATATTGGCATTAAAGCCCTTGAAACATATTGGCATTGAGCCCTTGAAAGATTGGCATGAAGCCCTTGAAAAGTTGGCATGAAGCCCTTGAAAAGTTGGCATGAAGCCCTTGGACATGCATATATGAACCCATAACGTGTCTCACACGGACTCTAGAGGTAACTCACAATATAGCACTTAGTTCCGTGTAGCACTTTGTTTCATTTCATAACAACTTATACGGATGGCTATAAGCCTCATAACTTTCACAGAATGGCTTTCAGCCTCATAACTTTCACATATGTATGGACTCAAGAGGTGTCTCACATGGACTCTAGCGGTGGCTTACAATGTAGCACTTAGTTCCAAGTAGCACATTGTGAACTTGTAGCATACTTGAACATGTACATACATAAACTGCTAACATACGTAAACTTGTATCATACTTAACCTTATAACATACTTAAGCTTGTAACATACTTTAAACTTGTAACATACTTAAACTTGAACATACTTCAACTTGTAACATATTTAAACTTGTAACTTAATTATTTGAACCACGATATTATTACCCCCGGGTAAGGGCCGTGTGCTACGGATATCATGAATACTTTACATTTATGGACAACTGTTCATTAATTCAAAACGTAACATATCAGAACATAGAGCATTTCTTGTTATATCATGTCATCGTAATACACTTACCAAAGACAGAACAGTTTACATTCTAACGTGGGTTACATAATGATATTAAACCTTTGTTCTCATGTCGTAGATTCTAACCGACCTCGGGTCCATACGTAACACAACAAGATAATCTTGGACTCATACGGATATCATTGTTCAAGAATGAACATAAGCTCCATTTATTCTTTAAGAAGAATGTAACATGCTGATAAATAACAGAGGGTTAATACTTGTTATTGACAGAACAAAAGGGTTCCAAAGTCATACCGACGTACGCAAATCTTTCCATATTCATGGAAATTCATATTGATTTTCACTTGTCATAAACGTTGATAACACTTACAAAGAACAGAGTGTTAGTGACAATAATTATCAACGATAATAAGATGTACATTTCTGTACTACTACTCACAGTGTTCAGGTGCTCGATCCATCCCTGTAGCTGACCCTCAAGATTCAAGCAAGAAAAGCAAGCTTTGAGAAGAATCCTCCACAAATTCGAATTTCAATCGGTTGAAAATGTTGCCCCTTTCTTGTTCTCCATCCTTGATGTAAGATCCATGGTGGATTTGTTGAGAAAAGTGGAGGAAATCAAGGTTTTGGGAGCTAGGGTTTCGGACATGGAAGAGGGGAGAAGAAGAGAGGAAAAGAAAATGTAAGAAATGGTCCAAAAATCACATTTTTGAGCTGCTGTCCCGCACAGCCCGTACGTGCGGCGCTATTCCCCGCACGTGCGGCTCTGCTTCCAGCACAGATGTGAAAACTTCAAACGGGTATAACTCTCTCATCGGGACTCCGTTCTAGGTCGTTCTTGTGTCCAAATTGAAGCCCCGGAAACAAGCTTTCCAATGGTTCCAACCTCACATTCAAATTCTAAGTATGGAAAAGAAAATGGCAAATGAATGACGGCTGATCGTAGGTTAACTATCCGAATTATATTCGTTGGTCCAATCTTACTTTACCATCATACCACCACCTCAAACAATACCCCAAAATAAGGTAAGAACATTCCAAATACACTATTAAGAATGTCAAAAATGAGCCCACGCTTGAGCGGAGGGAAAAAATTTCAAGCCGATACAATAAAGGTCGCCATAACTCAGCAGATAATTCTTTAATTCCGATAGATATAGTTGAATTAAAACACATTAACCCCTAATTAAATAAGGATGACTTTTGGGGTCATTACAGGTATCAAGTCAGTTCTTTGTTTTGTTTTGAGTCTGTCTCATTGTCTTGAGTCAGTTCTTTTTGCTTAAGGGTCTGTCTTGTTGTAGCGAGTCAGTCCCCTTGTATAGAATGTCAGGTGGTTCCGGGGTTGTTGCCTCGAACACCATTTTGTTTTGTTTTCTAATTGCCCTTTTGTTTTCTTTTTGAGTCTGACTCTGCAGTGGAGCCATTTGCAACCAAGAAATTCGAATGAAATAGCTGCGGCTATCATGTTTCCGTGCTTATTACTATTTTGAGCTTGTTGTGCCAGAGGATCCGAATGGAATGGCAGTACATTCCACCTACTCTCTTATGCCCTGAAAATCATTGTGATGACCTAAGTTTTTTTTTTTTTTTAAAAAAAAAAAACCCTTTTGAACACTGTAATGATGAAAACGAAGAGGAAGGAATTCCTCGGGTATTGCAAAACTTTGATCAATTTGAGAGAAAGATAGGCATGCTAAGCCTTTAATGAATGAAATCATGCTTGTTAGCGTGAGTACTGAGAAGGACCATAGCTTGACCCAGATTGGTTCCACACTATCTTCAGCGCGAGCGATTTGTCGCTTTCGTAAAAAATTTCAAAAAACAATATTTGTGCGCGGTCCTGTGAAGACCTATGTAGAATCGCTCTCGAGATTGTGCAGCCTAGGATCTCTCTCAGCCTCAAGATTCAATCCGTTTGTTTCGAAACCTTGAACCCATTCAGAACGTTCAACGGTCAGCCGCCATGTGAGGCCTGTGTGGCCACGTTTGGAGCAGCCCTCGAACAAGAGGCACCAAAGTTAGATCAAGAGATCAGACGTCGTCAACGGAAGCTTGCAAAGCTAAAACAGAAGCACCCCTCGAACTACGGGCAAAAATGTCCGATATACTTGAAGAGCCGAAGATGGGTCTTTCTGCAAATCAATACAACAGCCACTTTCCTGAATACGGATGGCTTCAAAACCCTAAAACCATTTGGCATGGACTTGTTACACTTTTTACCCTTTGAGAGGCTCGCTGGGCCGAAAACCCGGAAAGGCGACCCAGGCAAAAGTTAGAGCAAGGAAAAATAAAAATACTAAAGAAAAATACAAAAGAAAGAAAAAAAAAAGAAAAAAAAAAGGAAAAGAAGAAAAAAGAAAAAATGCAGAAAATGTATATAAAGAAAAGAAAGCAAAAAAAAAAAGAAAAGAAAAACAAAGCTCGCAAGGTCGAAAACCCGCATCGGGCGCCTTGGCAAAAGTTAGAGCCTAAAAAGTGAAGGTTAAAATACCCGAGTGTACCTTAACCGGAACTACGTAAGGCTTGATTCCCATGTTTGGGATACGTAGGCAACTTCACTCCGAAGTCCATCCCCCAACGCTTTCATAGCGACCATGTCCATGTAATGGTTTTGATCATCCTTGCCTTCTCTGAATCCGACAGTTCGGTTGTGACACCGGAACTACGTAAGGCTTGATTCCCATGTTTGGGATACGTAGGCAACTTCATACTGAAGTCCAGCCACCAACGCTTTCAAAGTGACTGTGTCCATATATTGGTTCTGGCTGTCCTCGTCTTCTCTGTATCTGGGAGTTCGGTCGTAATCATCACTAATGAAGACTGCTTACAATATGCCGCGGTAGCATCCAAACAAGGGGCAACTTTCCGTTGCCATGAGTTGCCACGAGTCGTCATTCAAACCAGGGGCAACTTTCCGTTGCCATGTAGCTCTTTCAAGCAAGGGGCAATTTTCCATTGCCTCGGATCCGAGGTTGCGCATCTCAAGAGTAAGTTCTACGCTCGTCGAGCGGTGGCCGTTTGCCAAAAAATAGTTTTTTTTTGAAAATTCTTACTGAGGTTGACTATTTTCTCGAAAACTATTCCATCTTTTCCAAAATTGGACCATTTTCTTGGACCCAAAAAAGGAAAATTTTCAGTGCTCATAGCCTCACTTGCATGATTTTCAAATCAGAAATCGAATAAGTACGTTAATCTAACTCTCATATTGGTCAAAACTATTTTAGTAAAAAGCCAATAAAAATGGTCAAAATGATGAACTAGGGGCACAGTTAAGTCAGGCTTCCTGTCTTTCCCCCCGTCACCAGCATACTTGCCAGAGGAGGACACAACTGAAGCTATCAGTAAAGGGCTGAAAACTCTCAACAACCTCCACGCAACGAGGTATCAAGCCAAGTGCGAAGCACAAATCGAAATGAATCAAGATACTCCAAACTCCATACGGGACATCGACTAGACGTCCCGGGAGGAAATAGCCGCGAGCTAATCGTGTTGGGGCGTGAACCCACAATTTGCTATTCATCTACTAACCACCCTGGGGAGGGATGAAAAAAAATGAGAGACTGAAGAATAGAGAGATGTACGATGAGAGAAAAGTGAGCAAAAGGGTTTTGAGAGAAAAACCGAGCCCGAGGGCCGAGTGATGTGAGAATCACAAATGAGGAAGGGTGGAAAATAATACCCGAAGGAACTGGCTCCTCGTGATTTGAGGTCTCTCGTTGTAACACGTCCGTGTGTCGTGTCTTTTGTTTTGTTTACCTCAACTTTTATTTTAAGTCTTTTCCGAGCATGTCCTGTTGTGGTTAGGTCGTGTACCTTTTGTTCGAGTCGTCCTCGCTACGTTCAGTTGTAGGCTCGATACCCCGGTTGAAAACCCTTCTTTTTTTTCAAAAAATCATTTATGCTCAGAGTGTTGTACCATTCTTTACATTTATGCGAAGCAAAAAAAGAAAGGGGAAAATTTGGGGCATCTGAGTGTGCTTCAACTTCAGCTGGTTCCACCTTCGTATTCTGTCTTCTCAGATTGGACTGTTTGTCCAGGGTTTGTCCGTGTGCAGAATGAACCAAACGCTGTGTTATGGGCTGTATGCAGACTAATCCTCAGCAGAGTATGGGCTGTGTGTTCAAAATGGAGCAGTGGTTAGTATGAGTTGTTTTGCTGTTGGCTGGTTCGTTATCTGGTTATTACAATGCAAGTGTTCAATTTTCAAGACAAAAGATCAATTTCACTTACATTGAGATGTAATATGATGTGATGCAATACAATGTATAGAAATCACTTTTTCAGATAAAAAGCTTTGTTTCATTTCATTATCTTTTTCAAAGTACATAGTTTTGGAAACAAAAACCTGTCTGCAGTAGTACAAGGTACTCTAGCTACCAGCAAAAAGAAAAAGTACAAAAAATGAAGAAAAAACAGCGAAAATCTGGATGAATGTCAAAAGGTCTCAGGTCTAGGGGTCTGTCCCCGTCCTCTTCCTGGACGAAGGTCCAGGAGCATCGTCATCAGCATCATCATCTAAGTCTGAGCCCGAGCCGTCTCCGGTCTCCTCCTCGAATGACTCTGCCTCTGCCTCAGCCTCGGACTCATCATCATCATCAGGGACTGGAGCCCGTGAGCTACTCTCTACATGGGTGCGCCCCGCTTTGGTGCGGGGGGTATACTCTGTCATCTCGGGTGGAAACGGAAGGTCCGACTAGAGCACCTCCCGCAGTAGGAATCTGGAAGGGATGCTGAAAAGTACAAAAGGCAAAACGCATCAGTATACTGTGAACAGAGTATCAGTACAGAATGCAGTGTATGAGTACAGTGTGTGAATACTGTGAACAGAGTATCAGTACAGAATGCAGTGTATGAGTACAGTGTGTGAATACTATGAATAGAGTATCATAGTACAGAATTGCAGTGTATGAGTACAGTGCATGAATACTGTAAGCAGAGTATCGGTACAGAATACAGTGTTTGAGTACAGTGTATAAATGTCGTGAGTAATGATGAGAACAATCTGTGGGCTGCAGTGTATCAGATGCCGCGAAGGCAGTGTATCAGGTGTTGTACTGTGCATCAGAGTATATGAAGCAGCTTATGTATGGTTCGAGACCGTGGCCAGAAGAACATACCGGAATGCCATAGATGGCTAGAAGATCAAGGCTCCGCTGGAACATCCCCATCACAGAGGCGGTCAGCTCCAAGGACTGGCGGGTATACTTGGAAGAGGCCTGCGAAAGGGTTAGATGCATTAGTATTCTGCGGAATATCAATAAACTGAAATGAAATGACAATGCAAGATGCAAGATGAAGTAGTACATACGGAGGTAAGTCGTAGAACCCGACTAACTCATGATCAGCCGGAGGGGGAGCAATGGGGATCTGATAAGTCTCCCCACCCTGTCCTCGGCATGTCATCGTAGTGGGCAACGCCGGCCATCCAGCTCCCCGCCCTCTCCGAGCTCTACTCCTGCCACGGACTCGATCTGTCCTCGATGTCCCTGCCCCTGCTCCTGCCCTAACTGCTGGCGCCGCGGGCCTCTCTCGCTCAACTCGACGACCACCGCTCAGAGGCCACATAATGTAGGTCCAGACGTACTCTGCGCAGTCGCCCTCACCCCTGAAACCTCTGCCTCCCAGCCGATCGTATAGTCAGTCATCTGTTCGGGAGTAAACCTCCATGTCTCCCTCATGTGCTCAGAAGGGTGAACCGGGACTATCTGCTCTAGTAAACCTAGGGTTTGGCGTAGGAAACACTCACCCAGGTACCAAGCCCGACAGCCCTCTAGCAAGATCCTGAAGCGAGCGGTCTCCTCAGCACTGACAAACCGCGCCCGCATCGTCGCTGGCAAAGGAGCCCAGGGCTGCCAGGTGATCTAAAAATGAAATACAGTTTGTTATCTACCGCCATTGAAAATACAGTGTGAAGCGAAGCTTAAATGAACTGCAAGTTAAACATACCTTTGCGGGGGTGATGGTGTCGAAATAACGGCGGAAGAAGATGAATGACTCGCAGGGCCTCCACACGTACCTCACGTCAAAGCGGCGAGAGAACGGAACGACAAGAGGGGTCTCCATGTCTGGCACAGGCGCGAGCCTCGGAAAGTAGGCGTAAACCCACAACTACAGAGTGAATACCAGTATGCTTATCAAATAGAGCAGAATACAGAACAAAAGCAGAAATTACAGAGACGTGTATTGTACAGTGTATTGTGTAGGGTGTACAACGTGTGCAGTGTATAGTCAGTGTAAAACAAGGTATGTGTGTGCCGTGTGTACAGTATACAGTCAACGTGAGGCAGACCACAGTGTGTGCAATGTACAGAGTACAGAAAATCTAAAGCAGAAATGTAAAATAGAGGAAGAAAAATGTACCTCCCAAGCTCGCTAGTAACCCCCCGAGCAACTGTCCGCTGCAACGGGAGGCTGAGCTCATGTATCCGTATAGAGTGGCCAAGGCAGCGCCACCCCAGTCGTAGCGCAAGATCTGTGTGACATCCACAAGAGCGCTCAGCAGGCAGAGGGGCACGGTGTTTGCCCGATCGGCAAAAATGGTCGTCCCCAGCAGAAACATGAGGAAGCCGCGCACATATCGCTCCACCGCCTCCTGGGTCATCGGAGCCTCCTCAACTAAGGCTGGCTGAACCCTGAACTGGACCTCGAACCATGAGTACCTGACGAAGCTGGGACGCGCGAGAGGCGGCACCTCGCCAAGCAAGTAGATCTAAGCGGCCTCCCACTCATCCATATCGGTATCGAAGGGGATCGGATCACCCCCTACCCCGATGCCGGTGAGCATCGAGAAATCAGAGGGAGTCATCATCATGTCTCCCGTAGCAGAGAAGTGGAAGGAGTCGGTGGTGTCCCACCACATCTCCACTAGAGCAGTAAGGAGAGGCCTGCTCGCAGTGAGGCGCGAGAGTCCCCTGTAGAATGCGCCGAAGCCGGCCTGATCCACGATATGGCGGACTGCATCGGGCAGCTCCGTGTACCAATCTCGAGCGGCAATGTTCCCATACCCCTGGACGGCATGGGAATCTCCCTGTATTCAAAAACAAAACAGTCGCGAAGCAATGTGAAATGTACAGTTTTGAAGAACAGTCAATTGATGCAAATATAGCGTGTGTGCACGTTTTTAGATTCAAACAAATACTGGGTGCTGGTGTGGTTACAGTGAACTACAACATGTGATGTGTCAATGTGTTTGAGTGATTCGGGGCAAATACAGTATGTGTGTGCACGTTTTCAGTTCAAACAGATATCGGGTGCCGGTGTGCTCGTAGTGAATTACAGTGTATGATGTGTCAGTGTGTTTGAGTGATTCAGGGCAAATACAGTATGTGTGTGCACATTTTCAGTTCAAACAGATATCAAGTACAAGTGTGTTCACAGTCAACCACAGTATACAGTGTATCGGTGTATCCGGGCTAGGCAGTTAAAGAGCAGAATCAACTATGGCAGTTAAAATGTTCTACATTGCAGAAAATAATAAAGAGGAAAGACTGTACCTCAGAAGCGCCAAAAGACAAATGGGATGCCGGCTCGCGCAGAAGAAGCTCTGGAGCCACCGTCCTATCGAAGCTCCTGAACTGGCGAAGTCCGTCGGGAGGTAATATGTGAATCGCCGGCCGGTAGGTCGCCGAGTCGAACGGGCAGACGCTCAAGGGGAGGAGCTCAGCCCCGGGATCCATCTCATGATCCGGGGGAGTCCCGCCCCGTGGAATATCGTCTGCCATGTCGAGAGTGACCAGAAAACGACCGGAAGAGTGAAGACCAGGTGAGAATGTGAAAAGTCAACGGAAAGTCAACCCCGAGAGGGCGGAAAATGGCCGGAAAAGCCGGAAGGCGGAAAAAGACACAAAGATCAAGAAAAAACTTGGGCGAAACAAACCCCAAGAGGCGGAAATCGAAAAGGAGGCACCAAAACGGAGTTTTGTTCAGACGAAAATGTTCGAAACGCGAAGAACTTCGCGAATCAAACGACCAAAAGTGTTGAAAAACACACAAAAAAAAACGAGGATGGAAGAGTGGAAAAATGCTCTAGAGAGAGGGAGGAAAGAATTTTCGCCAAGCAAAGTGAAAAGAATAGGGTTTGAAACCCTATTTTAAAAGACCCAAGGTCAAAAGTCCAAACTGCCCCGAATCAGGCATGTTTGGCTGGTCGGCCACATTTTTGGCCGGTCGGCCAAATGTTTGGCCGGTGGAATGATTTGATGGCCGGTGACCTCCCCTTATGGCCGGTGAGCATCCTACAACCTTGTTTGGGTCAGATGTATAGTTTGGGCATTCATTGCTCAAGATAGTGCAAGAAATGGCATTGCCGAAGCTCAACCGACCTCCGTTTTGACCTCGGACCGTGTCTTCTGTGCGTGGCACTCGAATATGTGCAAGGTGTATCCTTCCTGTATCCTTTTGCCTCTTTCAAGATTCAAAAGTTCCCCCACATGCGTTGCGTTACGACGCTCTGTCGTGAACATGCGCTAATTATGCGTCATTTCATTCGCATTGTCGCGCGCGCACCTTGCATTGTCATGCGCATGTCATATTCACATTGTTATGCATTTTCGCCACGGTCTGGTGAGACCTTAAATACGCACGGTCTAGGAGACCTTAAATCCTCGGAAGGTGCAAGACCTTTGGTGCATTGATGTGCATAGTTCATTTGCATTATCACGCATTTCAAAAGCCGCACGTTGTCGCGCACAATCCATTTACATTATCATGCATTGCAAGGGACTTGCGTTGTAGCGTATTCCATGCAACATGCATTTCAAAAACACAAACAAAAAAAAAAACAACAAACATGCATATGTCATGCATACATCGTAAACATGCATATGTCATGCATACATTGTAAATATTGCATATGTCATGCATCAACTATATATCCCATTCCATTGCATATTGTACATATTGCATTGTAGCTTGCATGCATTCACTGCATCACCTCCATCTATGGCTTGCACCTTTCCATGTTGAGCTTGGTCTGGTATGTGCCCATACTTTTCACGTTAAAGCACAGTTCTGCATGTGTATGCGCCTATTCCATGTTGAACTTGGTTTGAGGGTGGTGGCACCTTTTCTGTGTTAGACGCAGTTTGTTTGTGTACATGCCTTTCCTAGGCAAGATTTGGTTTAGCCCGCGTGCCTCATCCACTATATATCCCATTCCATTGCATATTGTACATATTGCATTGTAGCTTGCATACATTCATTGCATCACCTCCATCTATGGCGTGCACCTTTCATGTTGAGCTTGGTCTGGTATGTGCCCATACTTTTCACGTTAAAGCACAGTTCTGTATGTGTACGCGCCTATTCCATGTTAAACGTGGTTTGAGGGTGTAGACACCCCATTTTTGACCGTCCTCAAGACTTGGACGTCACCGCTTGAACACCCGGTGATCATCTTTGTCTGCGTTTGTCTTGAGTTCCCGGAGGTCTCGGCTACGCGCCTTGCCTCAGGATCTCACGACTTGATTGTTTTGTGCTGGTTTTACACCAAACACTTGTGTTTTTCCTTGGAGAGGCAGAGAATGGCTTGTGGGCCATCCTCACACTCCACCGGCCATGGCTTGAGGCCACCGGCTGTGTTTTGTTGCCATCGGCCAAATGTTTGGCCGGCTGGCACTATAGATGGTCCGACCGGCCATCTTTTTTTGGTCAAATTGCATTTTTGGCCGACTAACCACTGTGCATCTGCTTTTGTAGATATTTTTATGCCAGCTGTGCTAGCTGGCATACACCTTTGCTCCCCTCCATACACGTGTATGGAGGGATTTCCCTCTTGGCTAGCTTACTTGAGAAGCTTTGCAAGAGGGAGCTCTATAAGAGGGAGCTTCTTCTCCCTCCATTAGGGTTAGAGAAAAAAAAACTGAGGGGAGCTCTGATATTAGGGTTTTGAGTTTGTATCTCTTCTATCTCTATATCTCTCTCTTGAGCTTAGTGTGTGTGTTTAGTCTCATTTTTGCACACAAACACCTAGTCCTACACCTCCCCTTGGTTGCTGAGGAGCCAAAAGGTTGTTCTTGGTGTTCTTGGGTGGTTTTGAGCTTGGAGAAGCAACTGGACCACCATTTGTGAAAGAGGTCTTCAAGGGTAACTACTTTCCCCTTTTATTCCCCATTTTTGCATAGCTTTTTTGACTATCTTGCAACTATTTTTAGACTTGGTGTATAACATATAAAAGTTCTGTTTTTGAGTCCTTTAAATAGTTGTCTAAGAGTGTTTTGTGATTTGAGGGTGTTTGACCCCTCTTAAGCCTTGTTAGGCTCTATTTTTGTGCATTTTTGGTGAGCTCCGGGACCATTGTGTTTGGGCCTCCTCACCACTGAAATCTTGAGGGATTTCAGTGGTGAGAATGGTGTCTTGAGGTCCCAAGAAGAAGAGGGCCACCCCCTCTCCTTGTTGTCCTTGAAAAGGGCTATTTTTGCCTCATGTGTGAGCATCATTGTTAAGTGTGTGTTGGCCATGCCTTAATTGATTTTTGTGCTTATTATGTCATGCTATAGCACTGTTTTTACTTGGTTTAGGTACACCATGCTTGCTTAGCATACATGCCTTGTAATGCCATGTTTAGGTCTTAACATGCTTTAGGTTTTTATCCTTGTTTTAGCATGATTTTGGCCAAGTTTTGTGAAGCTTTTGTGTTTGTTTTAGCATGCTTAAGTTCTATTTTTGGTTGTTTTGGTCGACCATAGCATGCTTAGTATAGCCACCTTGCATTTTGGCTTGTTAGCCTTAGGTGTGTGAGTGTATAGCATGCATTACTTGCATTATTTCAGTGGTTTGGAACCACTTACCATGTTATTTCAGTCCTTATGACATGCTTGCATACTTGCATTTGATACTCCTTTGTTGCTTTAAAAGGTTGTTGCCTTATGCTCCATGAATGTGCTTCTTTGTATGCTTGCATGTTTAAGCCACTTAGATGCCATCTAGGTGTTCCCTTAGCATTGTCTAGGTCTGCCTTGAACCTGTTTTAAGTCCTCTTGGCCTTGTGAGGCTTGGTTGACTTAGCCATGGTTTAAGTCTCCTTGGCTTGCCTCAAGTACTTGGACCAATTGCATGCCATGTTTGTCTTGTTTAAATTGGTTTGGCACCATCATTAACATGATTTTCAGAGTTTACATTGCATGCTAATTGTCCATGTTTAGGCTCTTTTAAGTGTGCTTAAAGGTTGCTTGTTTGATGCTTAAGTGTTGGCCCACCAACATGTACACGTGTGTGTGTGTGTGTGTGTGTAGGCCCTCATTTCCATAGCATTGGCCGCTGTTTTAGGCTTGTTTGAGAGCTGCCTAAATTGGTCTAAGTCCATCCCTTAGCATGTTGTTACATGTTTGCACCTTGTGTATTGTTGCATACTTGTGTGTTGTTACATGATTGAACGAAGTCACGTGTTTGTTTGCATGATTGAACATCCACATTGTGTCTTGTATACTTGTTGCTTGCATTGCTTCATACCTTGCATGCTTGTTTGCCTAGCATACATTGGTGTTTGCATTCCCATGTTGCATACCTAGCTCACATGCCGAGGATGCATTGCATTGGCGTGCATGCTTTGCCTCTTGATCAAGTGATAGAGGTTAGGCCTTATTTGTTTGTTTGGTTTGCATTTCATTTGAAATCAAGATGCACAACTTGCCTTCTTGGGCCATCACGCATTGAAATGCGCGATTGGTGGTCCGAGAATCAAGGAACATCCTCCTTTGAGTCATAAACATGATAAGGGGTGTGTTGGTGAACACATTTGCTTGAAATGCATTGCCATGCCTTGTTTTGCCCTCTGCTGCTGTCAAAACAGATTCTACAGGAAGATTTGGCTGGCCGGCCATCTGCAGTGCCGGCCGGCCATCCATGAGTGGCTGATGGATTAATTTGTGGCCGGTGACCATTCTCCATGGCCGGTGACCTATTCCCTCAGCCGGTGGTGTTCCACAGCATTCAGAGAAGCAACCCTGAGATTTGTGCAGTCTTCAGAGAAGGATAACAGTCAAAGCAGAGGCAACTTGTGCATGGCTGTGGCTTTCCGAGCGGAGCCGAGCGCGCATTGCATTGGGCCCTCTTCCCGAGGCTATTTACTGCTTTCATTAGATTAGTTAATTTGTTAATTAATTAATTGGTCTGTAATATTTAATTAGCTTGTAGGTTAATTAAATTGTATTATTCTTTCGGTCCCTCCGAGCGAGGGCAAATTTGTAATAAGTGTGGGTGCGTGTGTGCATGTCTTCCAACCCCCACTTCTTTCTCCCTTTAACTTACTTGCTTTTGATGGTTAGTATTAGAACATGTTTACTTTAGCATACCTTATGCTATGCATGCGTGCATCATTCATTAGTATTGCATGCACCGGGCTCGGCGCATCATTCTAACTGCATTTGTATTTCAATTCCAAATTGAATACGTGTTAGTTGTAGCATTTCACATGTCATTGTAGATTAGCCAAGCCTGTCTAGATTGCATCCTTGCATGTGTTACATTAGCCATTTTGAACATGAACTAGGATCATGCATATGATTACTAACTAGTTTTTGTTTTGGCTTGGAGTACTCTGTAAGTTCTTTTGCTTTAGCATCCTTGCATGCGTGTGAGTGTTGCCATGACAGCATGATTACCATGAGGCTCGTTGTTTATGTGATATAATTGCTTGAATGCCTGTGGATGGAGGTTGAATTACCTAAATTGGAATAATGCATTAAAACTGTGAGTTTAAAGCCCACTAGATAGTGGCAAAATCATCTTTTCTAAAGCCCACTTGAGGGTGGCAAAATCTGCATTTTAGCCTACTTACGAGTAGCAAACCACGTTCAAAACAAACATGAAATGTTTTGTTCCAATTTAGGCGATTTGGTCTATACTTGTTTGCTGTGCGCATAACATAGTAAATCTAGGCTAATAACCAGAATAAGAACGCATGTGTTTTCAAAAACGAGATATCATGGTTAGTAGAGGCCAATCTTTGATCGGGCGAGAGGGGGTGCTCATAGCTGACCTTCCCCAATCGTACCCAAGTTCCCGAGCCGAGGTAACTTTGGTGATGACGAACACGTGGCCTTTGGCACCGAGTCAGGGTTTCCTAAATTCCCCCATTAAAAAAATATATATTTAGGTGCCGACTCTGTATCTGGCAAAGCAGTCCATGTTTGGCACTTCTTTCAAAAATCTGTTTCTCAAAACGATTTGCCGGATTTAGACTCTTTGGTTCATATTAAGAACCGTGACAAAACAAGTCTGAACTATGGTAGCATAAGTCCCTCGGGGCACGTCCACAGTTTCTGGCGACTCTGCTGGGGAGTTTAGAGAACTTGACTCGAACTCGTGATATCTTGTTTTGAATACACTTATGTGTTTTTTTTTTTTTTTGCATTGCATGTGCATTAGTGCGCCTACGACACCGTTTTGGCCATCTGCTATTCCTGAGGGGTTTACCGGAGGCTCGCTTTGAGAAGCGTTCCATAAGGCTGACCGGTTGCGGGCTCTGCCAGTATGGGAACACAAACCCCAGTTTTACCGGGGCACCCTTTTTGACCATTCGACCTAGTGCATATTCGGAATCCATAGTGACCATTCCAAGCTAGGACAGGTTGCTTACCCGATATAGGTTGTTTGAAACTGCTGCGTGCGTAGTGAAACCCTAACTCCTGACAAAATAGGACAGGAAAACCCTACCCTAACATAGGGGTGTTTTGACTCTCTTTTATTTGCTATGTGCTTTTAGAGTGTATCTCTACAGGAACGCACATATCAGTTTGCAAGTTTGAGTATCAGGCCTGAGGGCACCAGTATCAGTATTTGTGAGAATCAGTTATATCTGCGGGTATCCGATTCAGTGTTTCGAGGCAGTGATTTTGGGGAACAATGATCAGTAATAGAGTACAGTCGTTCGGCTACACCTGTGTTTGTTCCGTTTAGGGCTGAAATGCTGCTTGTTTTTCCTTTCAGTTCAGAGAGCTGATACAGAATAGCCAGTATTTTCCCTCACTAAGGCAAGGCAGATATCTGATCCGTCAGTCACCGTTCAGTACAGCGGGTTTATGATGACGTAGAATTCAGAGGAAATCGTGGTTATGACAGCCGCATTAGATCAAGAAATCACTGTGCAAAGTGAGACCAATGTCGATGTGCCGCATCCACCCAGGTCGCCTGCCGCGCGCCCGGTCTGGGCCCTCCAGTTGTATCAAGCTCGCGAGCCCACTACATTCGAGTTGATGGGGATGATAGGTGACCTCCAGAGGTCTGTGGCGGATCTCGCCTACGAAATGTCGGCTTCGCCACCAGCTGCACCATATGCCAGAAATTTTGTGTCACAGGAGCCCCCGCTATTGGGACGGATTGTAATCGAGCTTAGCCCACCGGAGGTTGCCTCTAGCTATGGCAATGACGTGTCAACATCAACCCAAACCCTCGATCAGGCTGAGGCCAGAGGCAAGAACAAAATGGAGGCAGATGCCGATCCCATTGAACAACTGCTGTGGGCAGTCAAGGCTTTGAAAGCCGGGGGGATGAGTAAACAACAGGTGTTTGCAGTCGTAGCCAAAGCTGTGGATGATGTTTTCCCCACTCCAACTGAAGGCAGTTCAAGCCAGGCAGAAAATCGGATAGGCCCTGTCATGCCAGAACAGTTCCTTCCACTCCCAATTCTGCACCTGGGAAAGATCAGAAAGTCAAGGCAGTGCCTGCCACCCTTTCGCTAGTGCGTCTAGCAAGAATACTCAAACTTCAAAGTACCTACCCCGAGGGCGCAGGGTCTTTCATGCTCTCTACATGCCTTTGTCTAAGGCACTCCAGATCCTGGCTGAAAGAGGGCATCTTAAACCCCTCGAGCCTAGGCCTCTCCCAAAGAATCTCCCTCCCACACATGATGCTACTTTGTACTGCGCGTACCACCAGCAAACTGGTCATGCTACCGATAATTGTTTCCGCCTTCATCATGAGGTGCAAGATTTGATCGACAATGAGGTTATCCTCCCACCCACCTCAGCCAAGTCTGTTACTACCCAGCTTTTGGATTTTGAGGATACTGCGAGTATGTGATCGGGGTTGGACCACCTGTGGGCGACGCCCGGTATTTTTGATGTGGCGTCTGGCACGCATTTTTGAGCATCTGCGAATGCTAGTTTTGTAAATACTGGCTTGGGTGTCGAGTCAGTCCTTTGTTTTGTTTTGAGTCTGTCTCATCATCTCGAGTCAGTCTTTTTTGTTTAAGGGTCTGTCTTGTTGTAACGAGTCGGTCCCCTTTGTATAGAAAGTGATTCTGGGGTTGTCGCCTCGAACACCGTTGTTGTCTTCTTTTGAGTCTGTCTCTGCTGTGGAGCCAGTTGCAACCAGGAAATCTGAATGAAACAGCTGCGGCTATCATGTTTCCGTGCTTATTGCTACCTTGAGCTAGTTGTGCCAGAGGACTTGAATGAAATGGCGGAGCATCTCACTTACTCTTCTGTGCTCTAAACTCATTGTATTGACCTAAGTTTTTCAAAACTGTTTTTGGAACACTGTGGTGGTGAAAACAAAGAGGAAGGAATTCCTCGGGTTTTACAAAACTTTGATCAATTTGAGAGAAAGTGAGGCATGCTAAGCCTTTAATGAATGAAATCATGCTTGTTAGCGTAAGTACTGAGAAGGACCTTGGCTTGATCCAGATTGGTTCCACACTATCTTCAGTACGAGCGATGTGTCGCTTTCGAAAAAACTTTCAAAAACAAAATGTTTTGCGCAGTCCTGCGAAGACCTGTGTAGAATCGCTCTTGAGATTGTGCAGCCTAGGATCACTCTCAGCCTCGAGATTCAATCCATTTGTTTGCAAACCTTGAACCCATTCAGAACGTTCAACAATCAATTATCAAGAGAGGCCTATGTGGCCAAATTTGAAGCAGCCCTCGAACAAAAGGCACCGAAGTCAGATCAAGAAAATCAGATCTCACCGGAAGAAGCTTGTGAAGCTAGAACAGAAGCACCCCTTTGACCAAGGGCAAAATGTCCGATGTGCTCGAAGAATCGGAACTGGATCCTTTTGCAAATCGACAATAACAGCCACTCTCCTGGATACGGACGGCTTCGAAACCCTAAAACCATTTGGCATGGGCTAGTTACACTTTTACCCTTTGAGAGGCTCGCTGGGCCGAAAACCCGGAAGGGCGACCCAGGCAAAAATTAGAGCAAAAGAAAAAAAAAAAAAAAAAAAAAAGAGATATACAAAAAGAAAAGCAAAAATATATATACAAAATGAAAAAAATGCAAAAAAGAAAAAAAAGAAATGAAAAAGAAAAGAAGAGCCTAGCTCGCAAGGTCGAAAACACGCAACGGGCGCCTTGGCAAAAATTAGAGCCTAAAAAGTGAAGGTTAAAATACCCGAGTGTACCTTAGCCGTGAACTACGTAAGGCTTGATTCCCATGATTGGGATACGTAGGCAACTTCATCCTGAAGTCCAGCCCCAACACTTTCAAAGTGACTGTGTCCATATATTAGTTCTGGCTGCCTTTGTCTTCTCCGTGTCCGAGAGTTCGGTCGTGATCGTCATCAATGAGGACTGCTTACGAAATGCTTTGGCATCATCCAAACAAGGGGCAACTTTCCGTTGCCATGCATTGCCATGAGTCGCCTTTCAAACCAGGGGCAACTTTCCATTGCCGTGCAGTGCCATCCATACCAGGGGCAATTTTCCATTGCCTCCGATCCGAGGTTGTGCATCTCAAGAGTAAGTTCCATGCTCGTTGAGCATTGACCGTTTGCAAAAATAGTTTTTGAGTTTTTTTTTACTGAGGTTGACTATTTCTCGAAAACTATTCCATCTTTTCCAAAAACTGGACCACTTTTTGGACCCAAAGAAGGAAAATTTTCAGTGCTCACAGCCTGACTTGCATGATTTTCAAATCAAAAATCGAACAAGTATGTTAATCTAACTCTCGCCTTGGTCAAATTTGTTTTAGTAGAAAACCAAAACAAAAATGGTCAAAGTGATGAACTAGGGGCACAGTTGAGTCAGGCTTCCTGTCTTTTCTCCGTCGCCAGCATACTTGCCAGAAAGGGCACAACTGAAGCTTTCAGTAAAGGGCCGAAAGCTCTCTCACCCTCCAAGCAAAGAGGTATCAAGCCAAGTGCGAAGCACAAATCGGAATGAATCAAGATACTCCATTCTCCATCCGGAACATCGACTAAACGTCGCCAGAAGAAATAGCCGCGAGCTAATAATGTTGGGCGTGAACCCACGACTTCCTATTCATCTATCAATCACCCTGGGGAGGGATGGAAAATGAGAAAATAAAGAATAGAGAGATGTACGATGTGAGAAAAGTGAGCAAAAGGGTTTTGAGAGAAAAACTGAGCCTGAGGGCCGAGTGGTGTGAGAATCACAAATGAGAAAGGGTGGGAAACGTACCCAGAGAAACTGGCTCCTCACGAACTAAGAAGTCTCTCGTCTTGGTAACACGTCTGTGTGTCGTGTCTTTTGTTTTGTTGGTCTCGATTCTTGTTTTGAGTCATTTCGAGTGTCAATGGATGTGTTTAGGTTGTTTACCTTTTTGTTTTCCGTTATTGAGTCTTTTTACTGTATTCAGTTGTAGGCTCAATACCCAGGTTTGAAAAACCCTTTTTCAAATTTCAAAAACAAATCAGTTTGCGCTCAGAGTGCTGTGCCATTCTCCACATTTATGCGAAGAAAAAGAAGAAAGGGAAAATTTGGGGAATCTGAGTGCGTTTCAACTTCGGCAGATTCAACCTTTGTAGTCCGTCTTAACAGATTGGACTGTTTGTTCAGGATCCGCCGTGTGCAGAATGAACCAAGCGCTGTGTTATGGGCTGTATGCAGATTAATCCCCAGTAGAGTATGGGCTGTGTGTTCAGGTTGCGCAGTGGTTTGTATGGGTTGTTTTGCTGTTGACTGGTTCGTTATCTGATTATTACAATGCAAGTGTTCAATTTTCAGACAACAGATCAATTTCATTTACATTGACGTGCAACATGATGCAATGCGATGCAATATATGAAATGTACAAATGTAACACTTTTTCAGATAAAAAGTTTGTTTCATTTCATCATCTTTTTCAAGTACATAGTTTTGGAAACAAAAATCTGCCTACGGCAGTACAAGGTACTCTAGCTACCAATAACGTACACAAAAAGAAGAAAAATAGCAAAAATCTGGATCAATGTCAAAAGGGCTCAGGCCTAGGGGTCCGTCCTCGTCCTCTTCCTGGACGAAGGTCCAGGAGCATCGTCATCAGCATCGTCATCTGAGTCTGAGCCCGAGCCACCTCCGGTCTCCTCCTCAGACGACTCTGCCTCTGCCTCTGCCTCGGACTCATCATCATCATCAGGAACGGGTGCCCGTGAGCTACTCCCAACATGGGTGCACCTCGCTTTGGTGCGGGGGTATACTCTGCCATCTCAGGTGGAAACAGAAGGTCTAGCAGGAGCACCTCCAATGGCAGGGATCTAAAAGGGGTGCTGAAAAGTACAAAAGGCAAAAGCATCAGTATACTGTGGGCAGTTTCTCAGTACAGAATACAGAGTATGAGTACAGTGTGTGAATGCTGTGAGCAGTTTGTCAGTACAGGATGCAGTGTTTGAATACAGTGTATGAATGTCGTGAGTAATGCTGTGAACAGTCTGTGGGCAGCAGTATATCAGATGCCGTGAGGGTCGTGTATCGGGTGTTGTGTTGACAATATGATGCATCAGATTGTGTAGATTTTGAGACTGCGGTTGAAGAACATACCGGAATACCATAGATGGATAGAAGGTCAAGGCTCTGCTGGAGTATCCCCATCACAGAAGCAGTCAGCTCCAGAGACTGGCGAGTGTGCTCGGAAGAGGCCTGCAAAAGGGATAGAAGCATCAGTATTCTGCGGAATATCGATAAACTGAAATGAAATGACAATGCAAGATGCAAAATGAAGTAGTGCATACCGGAGGTAAGTCGTAGAACCCGACTAACTCATGATCAGCCGGAGGGAGAGCAATGGGAATCTGGTAAGTCACCCCACCCTGTCCTCGGCATGTCATCGTAGTGGGGAGCGCTGGCCAACTAGCCCCCCGTCCCCTCCGAGCTCCACCCCTGCCACGGACTCGAGTTGTCCTCGATATCCCTGCCCCTGCTCCCGCTCCGGCCGCTGGCGCCACAGGCCTCTCTCGCTCAGCTAGGCGGCCACCGCTCAGAGGCCGCATAATGAAGGTCCGGACATACTCCGAGTAGTCGCCCTCGCCCCTGAAACCATCTGCCTCCCAGCCGATCGTATAGTCAGTCATCTGCTCGGGAGTAAACCTCTTTGTCTCCCTTATATGCTCAGGAGGGTGAACCGGGACTATCTGCTCAGGTAAACCTAGGGTCTGGCGTAGGAAACGCTCACCCAGGTACCAAGCCCGGCAGACCGGGCCCTCTAGCAAAATCCTAAAGCGCAAGGTCTCCTCAGCACCGACGAACCGCGCCCGCATCGTCGCTGACAATGGAGCCCAAGGCTGCCAGGTGATTTGAAAATGAAATGCAGTTTGTTCTCTACTATCATTGAAAATACAGTGTAAAGTGAAGCTTAAATGAACTGCAGGTTGAACATACCTCTGCGGGGGGTGATGGTGTCGAAGTAGCAGCGGAAAAAGATGAACGTCTCCCGGGGCCTCCGCACACACCTCACGTCAAAACGGCGCGAGAACGGAACGACAAGAGGGGTCTCTACGTCAGGCGCAGCCGCAAGTCTTGGAAAGTAGGCGTAGACCCACAACTGCAGAGTAAATACCAGTATGCTTATCAGATAAAGCAGAATGCAGAATAAAACAGAAATTGTAGAACCGTGTATTGTGCAGAGTGTACAGTGTGAGCAGTGTACAGTCGGTGTAAAGCAGAGCATGTGTGTGCCGGGTGTGCAGTATACAGCCAGCATGAAGCAGATCACAGTGTGTGCAGTGTACAGAGTACAGAAAATATAGAACAGAAATGAAAAAATAGGAAAAGGAAACGTACCTCCCAAGCTCGCCAGTAGCCCCCGAGCAGCTGTCCGTTGCAACGGGAGGCTGAGCTCATGTATCCGTATAGAGTGGCCAAGGCAGCGCCACCCCAGTCATAGCGTAAGATCTGTGTGACATCCACAAGAGCGCTCAGCAGACAGAGGGGCACGGTGTTCGCCCGATCAGCGAAAATGGTCGTCCCCAACAGAAACATGAGGAAGCCGCGCACATATCGCTCCACCGCCTCCTGGGTCATCGGAGCCTCCTCAACTAAGGCTGGCTGAACTCTGAACTGGACCTCGAACCATGAGTACCTGACGAAGCCAGGACGCGCGAGAGGCGGCACCTCACCAAGCAAGTAGATCTGAGCGGCCTCCCACTCGTCCATGTCGGTGTCGAAGGGGATCGGATCACCCCCCACCCCGATGCCGGTGAGCATCGAGTAGTCATAGGGAGTCATCGTCATGTCTCCCGTAGCAGAGAAGTGGAAGGAGTCGGTAGTGTCCCACCACCTCTCCGCTAGAGTGCCAAGGAGAGACCTACTCGCAGTGAGGCGCGAGAGTCCCCTGCAGAATGCGCCGAAGCCGGCCTGATCCATGATGTGGCGAACCGCATCGGGTAGCTCCGTGTACCAATCTCGAGCGGCAATGTTCCCATACCCCCGGACGGCATGGGAATCTCCCTGTATTCGAAAACAAAACCGTTGCGAAGCAATATAAAACGTACAGTTTTGAAGAACAGTCAAAATTGATGCAAATATAGCGTGTGTGCACGTTTTCAGATTCAAACAAACATTGGGTGTCGGTGTGGTTGTAGTAAACTATAACATGCGATATGTCAGTGTGTTTGGGTGGTTCAGTACAGATATAGCGTGTGTGCACGTTTTCAGTTCAAACAGATATCGGGTGCCAGTGTGCTCGCAGTGAATTACAGTGTATGATGTGTCAGTGCGTTTGAGTGATTCGGGGCAAATATAGTATGTGTGTGCACGTTTTCAGTTCAAACAAATATCAAATTGCAAGTGTGTTCACAGTCAACTACAGTATACAGTGTACAGGTGTATCCGGGCTAAGCAGATAAAGAGCAGAATCAACTATGGCAGTTAAATGTTCTACATCGCGGAAAATAAAACAGAGGGAAGAATATACCTCGGAAGCACCAAAAGACAGATGAGACGTCGGCTCGCACAAGAGAAGCTCTGGAGGCGCCGCCTTATCGAAACTCCTGAACTGACGAAGTCCGTCGGGAGGCAGAATGTGAATCGCCGGCCGGTAGGTCGCCGGGTCGAACGAACGGACGCTCAAGGGGAGAAGCTCAGCCCCGGGATCCATCTCATGATCCGGGGGAGTCCCGCCCCGTGGAATATCGTCCGCCATGTCAAAGGTGGTGTGAAAATGACCGGGAAAGTGGAAACCGGATGAGAATGTGAAAGGTCAACTAAAAAGTCAACCCCGAGAGGGCAGAAAATGGCCGAAAAATGCGGGAAATGAAAGAGGCAAGGCTCAAGAAAAACTCAGGGGGAACAAACCCTAAAAGGCAGAAATAGCAAATGAAACACCGAAACAAAGAAATGTTCGGTTCAAAATGTTCGAAACGCGAAGAACTTCGCGAATCGAACGATGAAACGGGCGCGAAACGCAAGAAAATGGAGGATCAAAGGGAAGAAAATATCCTAGAGAGAGAGAGGGTGAAATTTCGGCCAAGGAGAATGAAAAGAATGGGGTTTGAAACCCTATTTTAAAAGACCCAAGGCGAAAGGACAAAACTGCCCCGATTCAGCAAGATTTGGCCGGTCGGCTACATTTTTGGCCGGTCGGCTAAATATTTGGCTGGTGGGATGTTTTGATGGCCGGTGGATGGCTGGTGACCTCCCCTTATGGCCGGTGAGCCTCCTACAACCTTGTTTGGGTCAGATGTGTAGTTTGGGGCCTTCCTTTCTCAAGACAATGCAAGAAATGGCATTTCCGAAGCTCAACCGGCCTCCGTTTTGACCTCGGACCGTGTCTTCTATGTGTGGCACTCGAATATGCGCAAGGCGTATCCTTTTTGTATCCTTTTGTCTCCTAGAGAGATTCAAAAGTTGCCCCACATGCGTCGTTTTACAAACATTTTGACGTGAACGCATGTTGAGTTGTGTGTCTTCATGCTCGCATTGTTATGCCTTCATCCCGGTCTGGCGAGACCTTAAACACGCATGGTCTGACGAGACCTTAAATACGCTCGGTCTGGGAGACCTTAAATCCTTCGAAGGTGCGAAACCTTTGGCATCTGCATTGTCATGCATGATCCTCGTCACGCGTTGTCATACGCGCTTTACATGCGTTGTTATGCATCTTCCTCATTTGCATTGTCATGCATCTCAAGAGCTGCGCATTGTCGCGCATTTCAAAATCATGCATTCTCGTGCATTTCAAAAAACAAAACAAAAAAAAAACAAAAAAACAAAACATGCATCATGCATCATGCATTTCAAACAAACAAAAAACAACACATGCATATGTCATGCACTGTAAAAAAAAATAATAGGATGCATTTATCATGCATTTTATTGCATATGTCATGCATCATTGTAAATATTGCATATGTCATGCATCATTGTATATATTGCATATGACATGCATATTTCATTGTATATATCCCATTCCATTGCATATTGTACATATTGCATTGTAGCTTGCATGCATTCACTGCATCACCTCCATCTATGGCTTGCACCTTTCCATGTTGAGCTTGGTCTGGTATGTGCCCATACTTTTCACGTTAAAGCATAGTTCTGCATGTGTACACGCCTATTCCATGTTGAACTTGGTTTGAGGGTTGCGGCACCTTTTCTGTGTTAGACGCGGCTTGTTTGTGTACATGCCTTTCCTAGGCAAGATTTGGATTGGCTGCATGCCATATCCATTGTATATATTACATTGTAGTGTGATTTTTGCATCCAGCATTAGGATCGTTGTTCTTTCGTTAGCGAGTTATTTCCCCACTTATGTCATTCCACCCAACTACTTGTTCTTGTGTCCGTCTACAACACTCATAGTTCTGCATATGTACGCGCCTATTCCACGATGGTATGTTGGTTTGAGGGTTGCGGCACCTTTTCTATGGTAGACGGACTTGTTACCTCCAACAATCTATTTGACATTTGTGTGGTTTTGAACCGCTCATGATTGGATCATGATTCAATTGCATTGCATTTTCTTTTACATTATTATACATAGTTTTGTATAGGTTGCATATCATTTTGCATTCATTTTGCATGTTATGCATGTTGCTAACAATATCGTACCTGTTAAGTTGCTTTCTTTTTCAGGCACGATATTGTATGTACAGTTCATTTGAGGCTGGTGCAACCAGACGAACCGGACAGGTATTGAATTCTCCGTGTGAGACGTATCGAGAATTGCATAATTCTCTTACATCCTTTCTGCATTGTAGTGTAGTTGGATTTGCGTTTGCTTGCTTAAAACTGTCACATGTTATGCTTCGTTACAGCTTTCTTTGCATGATCATAAGTTATGCTCGACTTCGTGCATTGTCTTGCATTTTGCCCCTACCTTCGGGCGTATATCTTTATCTGTAGCTTGTATGCTTTGTCTAAGTCTTCGGCCTTGTCAAAAATGGGTCGTCTCTGGGCTTTGACAGTCACTCCCGTCATTGTCATGACTTTCGAGTTCTGTCAAAGAGGGGCAACTGTAGACACCCCATTTTTGACCGTCCTCAAGACTTGGACGTCACCGCTAGAACACCCAGTGATCATCTTTGTCTGTGTTTGTCTTGAGTTCCCGGAGGTCTCAGCTACACGCCTTGCCTCAGAATCTCTCGACTTGACTGTTTTGTGTCTGGTTTTACACCAAACACTTGTGTTTTGCCTTGGAGGGGCAGAGAATGGCTTGTGGGCCATCCTCACACTCCATCGGCCATCGCTTGAGGCCACCGGCTGTGTTTTGTTGCCATCGGCCAAATGTTTGGCCGACCGGCACTATAGATGGTCAATCGGCCATCTTTTTTGGTCAAATTGCATTTTTGGCCGGCCGACCACTGTGCATCTGCTTTTGCAGATATTTTTATGCCAGCTGTGCTAGCTGGCATACACCTTTGCTCCCCTCCATACACGTGTATGGAGGGATTTCCCTCTTGGCTAGCTTACTTGAGAAGCTTTGCAAGAGGGAGCTCTATAAGAGGGAGCTTCTTCTCCCTCCATTAGGGTTAGAGAAAAAAAAACTGAGGGGAGCTCTGATAGTAGGGTTTTGAGTTTGTATCTCTTCTATCTCTATATCTCTCTCTCTTGAGCTTAGTGTGTGTGTTTAGTCTCATTTTTGCACACAAACACCTAGTCCTACACCTCCCCTTGGTTGCTGAGGAGCCAAAAGGTTGTTCTTGGTGTTCTTGGGTGGTTTTGAGCTTGGAGAAGCAACTGGACCACCATTTGTGAAAGAGGTCTTCAAGGGTAACTACTTTCCCCTTTTATTCCCCATTTTTGCATAGCTTTTTTGACTATCTTGCAACTGTTTTTAGACTTGGTGTATAACATATAAAAGTTTTGTTTTTGAGTCCTTTAAATAGTTGTCTAAGAGTGTTTTGTGATTTGAGGTTGTTTGACCCCTCTTAAGCCTTGTTAGGCTCTATTTTTGTGCATTTTTGGTGAGCTCTGGGACCATTGTGTTTGGGCCTCCTCACCACTGAAATCTTGAGGGATTTCAGTGGTGAGGATGGTGTCTTGAGGTCCCAAGAAGGAGAGGGCCACCCCCTCTCCTTGTTGTCCTTCAAAAGGGCTATTTTTGCCTCATGTGTGAGCATCATTGTTAAGTGTGTGTTGGCCATGCCTTAACTAATTTTTGTGTTTATTATGTCATGCTATAGCACTGTTTTTACTTGGTTTAGGTACACCATGCTTGCTTAGCATACATGCCTTGTAATGCCATGTTTAGGTCTTAACATGCTTTAGGTTTTTATCCTTGTTTTAGCATGATTTTGGCCAAGCTTTGTGAAGCTTTTGTGTTTGTTTTAGCATGCTTAAGTTCTATTTTTGGTTGTTTTGGTCGACCATAGCATGCTTAGTATAGCCACCTTGCATTTTGGCTTGTTAGCCTTAGGTGTGTGAGTGTGTAGCATGCATTACTTGCATTATTTCAGTGGTTTGGAACCACTTACCATGTTATTTCAGTCCTTATAACATGCTTGCATACTTGCATTTGACACTCCTTTGTTGCTTTAAAAGGTTGTTGCCTTATGCTCCATGAATGTGCTTCTTTGTATGCTTGCATGTTTAAGCCACTTAGATGCCATCTAGGTGTTCCTTTAGCATTGTCTAGGTCTGCCTTGAACCTGTTTTAAGTCCTCTTGGCCTTGTGAGGCTTGGTTGACTTAGCCATGGTTTAAGTCTCCTTGGCTTGCCTCAAGTACTTGGACCAATTGCATGCCATGTTTGTCTTGTTTAAATTGGTTTAGCACCATCATTAACATGATTTTCAAAGTTTACATTGCATGCTAATTGTCCATGTTTAGGCTCTTTTAAGTGTGCTTAAAGGTTGCTTGTTTGATGCTTAAGTGTTGGCCCATCAACATGTACATGTGTGTGTGTGTGTAGGCCCTCATTTCCATAGCATTGGCCACTGTTTTAGGCTTGTTTGAGGGCTGCCTAAATTGGTCTAAGTCCATCCCTTAGCATGTTGTTACATGTTTGCACCTTGTGTATTGTTGCATACTTGTGTGTTGTTACATGATTGAATGAAATCACATGTTTGTTTGCATGATTGAACATCCACATTGTGTCTTGTATACCTGTTGCTTGCATTGCTTCATACCTTGCATGCTTGTTTGCCTAGCATACATTTGTGTTTGCATTCCCATGTTGCATACCTAGCTCACATGCCTAGGATGCATTGCATTGGCGTGCATGCTTTGCCGCTTGATCAAGTGATAGAGGTTAGGCCTTATTTGTTTGTTTGGTTTGCATTTCATTTGATATCAAGATGCACAACTTGCCTTCTTGGGCCATCACGCATTAAAATGCGCGATTGGTGGTCCGAGAATCAAGGAACATCCTCCTTTGAGTCATAAACATGATAAGGGGCATATTGGTGCACACATTTGCTTGAAATGCATTGCCATGCCTTGTTTTGCCCTCTGCTCCTGTCAAAACAGATTCTGCAGGAAGATTTGGCCGGCCGGCCATCTGCAGTGCCAACCGGCCATCCATGAGTGGCTGATGGATTAATTTGTGGCCGGTGACCATTCTCCATGGCCGGTGACCTATTCCCTCAGCCGGTGGTGTTCCACAGCATTCAGAGAAGCAACCCTGAGATTTGTGCAGTCCTCAAAGAAGGATAACAGTCAAAGTAGAGGCAACTTGTGCATGGCAGTGGCTTTCCGAGCGGAGCCGAGCGCGCATTGCATTGGGCCCTCTTCCCGAGGTTGTTTACTGCTTTCATTAGATTAGTTAATTTGTTAATTAATTAATTGGTCTGTAATATTTAATTAGCTTGTAGGTTAATTAAATTGTATTATTCTTTCGGACCCTCCGAGCGAGGGCAAATTTGTAATAAGTGTGGGTGCGTGTGTGCATGTCTTCCAACCCCCACTTCTTTCTCCCTTTTACTTACCTACTTTTGATGGTTAGTATTAGGACATGTTTACTTTAGCATACCTTATGCTATGCATGCATGCATCATTCATTAGTATTGCATGCACCGGGCTCGGCAAATCATTCTAACTGCATTTGTATTTCAATTCTAAATTGAATACGTGTTAGTTGTAGCATTTCACATGTCATTGTAGATTAGCCGAGCCTGTCTAGATTGCATCCTTGCATGTGTTGCATTAGCCATTTTGAACATGAACTAGGATCATACATATGATTACCAACTAGTTTCTGTTTTGGCTTGGAGTACTCTGTAAGTTCTTTTGCTTTAGCATCCTTGCATGCGTGTGAGTATTGCCATGACAGCATGATTACCATGAGGCTAGTTGTTTATGTGATATAATTGCTTGAATGCCTGTGGATGGAGGTTGAATTACCTAAATTAGAATAATGCATTAAAACTGTGAGTTTAAAGCCCACTAGATAGTGGCAAAATCATCTTTTCTAAAGCCCACTTGAGGGTGGCAAAATCTGCATTTTAGCCTACTTACGAGTAGCAAACCACGTTCAAAACAAACATGAAATGTTTTGTTCCAATTTAGGCGATTTGGTCTATACTTGTTTGCTGTGCGCATAACATAGTAAATCTAGGCTAATAACCAGAATAAGAACGCATGTGTTTTCAAAAACGAGATATCATGGTTAGTAGAGGCCGATCTTTGATCGGGCGAGAGGGGGTGCTCATAGCTGACCTTCCCCAATCGTTCCCAAGTTCCCGAGCCGAGGTAACTTTGGTGATGACGGACACGTGGTCTTTGGCACCGAGTCAGGGTTTCCTAAATTCCCCCATTAAAAAAAAATATTTAGGTGCCGACTCTGTATCTGGCAAAGCAGTCCATGTTTGGCACTTCTTTCAAAAATCTGTTTCTCAAAACGATTTGCCGAATTTAGACTTTTTGGTTCAGATTAAGAACCGTGACAAAACGAGTCCGAACTGTGGTAGCATAAGTCCCTCGGGGCGCGTCCACAGAGGGTAGCGGCACCTTTTCTATGTTAGACGCGGTTCGTTTGTGTACATGCCTTTCCTAGGCAAGATTTGGTTTGGCCCGCGTGCCTTACCCACTATATATCCCATTCCACTGCATATTGTACATATTGCATTGTAGTTTGCATGCATTCACTGCATCACCTCCATCTATGGCTTGCACCTTTCCATGTTGAGTTTGGTCTGGTATGTGCCCATACTTTTCACGTTAAAGTACAGTTCTGCATGTGTACGCGCCTATTCCACGCTGGTATGTTGGTTTGAGGGTTGCGGCACCATTTCTGTGTTAGACGCGGCTTGTTTGTGTACATGCCTTTCCTAGGCAAGATTTGGTTTGGCTGCATGCCATATCCATTGTATATTATACATTGTAGTGTAATTTTTGCATCCAGCATTAGGATCGTTGTTTTTTCTTTAGTGGGTCGTTTCCCCGCTTATGTCATTCCACCCAATTACTTGTTCTTGTGTCCATCTACATCACTCATAGTTCTGTATGTGTACGCGCCTATTCCACGCTGGTATGTTGGTTTGAGGGTTGCGGCACCTTTTCTATGGTAGACGGACTTGTTACCTCCAACAATCTATTTGACATTTGTGTGGTTTTGAACCGCTCATGATTGGATCATGATTCAATTGCATTGCATTTTCTTTTGCATTATTATACATAGTTTTGTATATATTACATATCATTTTGCATTCATTTTGCATGTTATACATGTTGCTAACGATATCGTACCTGTTAAGTTGCTTTCTTTTTCAGGCACGATATTGTATGTACGGTTCATTTGAGGCTGGTGCAACCAGACGAACCGGACAGGTATTGAATTCTCCGTGTGAGACGTATCGAGAATTGCATAATTCTCTTACATCCTTTCTGCATTGTAGTGTAGTTGGATTTGCGTTTGCTTGCTTAAAACTGTCGCATGTTATGCTTCGTTACAGCTTTCTTTGCATGATCATAAGTTATGCTCGGCTTCGTACATTGTCTTGCATTTTGCCCCTGCCTTCGGGCGCATATCTTTATCTGTAGCTTGTATGCTTTGTCTAAGTCTTCGGCCTTGTCAAAAATGGGTCGTCTCTAGGCTTTGACAGTCACTCCCGTCATTGTCATGACTTTCGAGTTCTATCAAAGAGGGGCAACTGTAGACACCCCATTTTTGACTGTCCTCAAGACTTGGACGTCACCGCTCGAACACCCGGTGATCATCTTTGTCTGTGTTTGTCTTGAGTTCCCGGAGGTCTCGGCTACGCGCCTTGCCTCAGGATCTCTCGACTTGACTGTTTTGTGTCTGGTTTTGCACCAAACACTTGTGTTTTGCCTTGGAGGGGCAGAGAATGGCTTGTGGGCCATCCCCACACTCCACCGGCCATGGCTTGAGGCCACCGGCTATGTTTTGTTGCCATCGGCCAAATATTTGGCCGGCCGGCACTATAGATGGTCGACCGGCCATCTTTTTTGGTCAAATTGCATTTTTGGCCGGCCGACCACTGTGCATCTGCTTTTGCAGATATTTTTATGCCAGCTGTGCTAGCTGGCATACACTTTGCTCCCCTCCATACACGTGTATGGAGGGATCTCCCTCTTGTTAGCTTGCCTTGGAAGCTTTACAAGATTGAGTCTTCTATAAGAGGAGGCCTCTTCTCCCTCTTTTAGGTTAGATAACATTTTCTAGAGAGCTCTGATTTTAGGGTTTGAGTTGTGTATCTATCCTATATCTATACCTCCCTCTCTTTTGTGTTTAGTGTGTGTTTTGTCTTACTTTTGTGCACAAACACCCACCATCACACCTTCCTTTAGCTACTGAGGTACTAAGAGGTTGTTCTTGAAGTTTTGGAGCTGGTTTGGACCTAAGGAGGCTGCTGGTCCACCATTTGTGAAGAGGGTCTTCAAGGGTAACCACTTTCCCCTTTTATTCCCCATTTTTGCATAGCTTTTTTGACTACCTTGCAACTGTTTTTAGAATTGGTGTATAACATATAAAAATCTTCTTTTTGCCTACTCTAAATAGTTGTTTAAGAGTGTTTTGTGGTTTGAGGTTGTTTGACCCCTCTTAAGCCTTGTTAGGCTCTATTTTTGTGCATTTTTGGTGAGCTCCAGGACCATTGTGTTTGGGCCTCCTCACCACGAAATCTTGAGGGATTTCAGTGGTGAGGATGGTGCCTTGAGGTCCTAAGAAGGAGAGGGCCACCCCCTCTCCTTATTGTCCTTGAAAAGGGTGAGCACCTTGTTTAAGTGTATGTTGGCCATGCCTTAACTATTTTTTATGCTTATCTTGCCATGATATAGCATTGTTGTGAGTTGGTTTAGGTACACCATGCTTGCTTAGCATACATGTCTTGTAATGCCATGAATTGCCTTAACATGCCTTGTGCTTTGAGCCTTGTTTCTAGCATGTTTTTGGCTTAGCTTTGTGAAGCTTTTATGCTTGTTTTGATGTGCTTGAGGTCTGTTTTTGGTCGTTTGGGCCATCCATGTTCCGCTTTGTATAGCTACCATGTAATCCCCCTTGTATGCCTTAAGCATTGATCCCTCTAGCATGCCATCCTTACATCATTTCAGTGGTTTGGAACCACTTGTTATGTTATTTCAGTCCTCTTAGCATGCTTGTATGCTTGCATTTGATGCCCCTTTAATATTTAAAAGGTTGTTGTCTTATGCCCCCTTGTTTAGGCCTTTGTGTGTGCTTGCATGTTTAGGCCACTTAGATGCCATCTAGGTGCACCCTTAGCATTGTTTAGGTCTGCCTTGGACCTGTTTTAAGTCCCCTTAACATGTTCCCGCATGTTTGGCTTATGACATGTTGTTGCATGTTGAAATGGTGTTGCATTTGGCGTGCATTCCCCTCTTTGTTTTGGTTGCTTAACATGCCATATGTTTTGCATGTTTGTATGTTGGCATTGTATCTTGTATGCTCATTTAACTTGCATGCTTGTTATATGCCTTACATGCTTCCCATATGCTCATGTTGCACGCCTAGTTAACATACTTAGGTTGCATTGCATTATATGCATCTTTCACCTCTTGATCAAGCCATGATAGAGGTTGAAAGCCCCTTTATTTGTTTGTATGCATTGCATTCCATTTGAAATCAAATGCATACTTGGCTTCTTGGGCCATCACGCATTGAAATGCGCGATTGGTGGTCCGAGAATCGAGGCCCATCCCCCTTTGAGTCATGAATATGATAAGGAGTGTGGTTGGTGCATACGTTGCTTGAAATGCATTGCCATGCTATATTTTTCCCTCTGCTACTGTCAAAAACAGATTCTGCAGGAAGATCTGGCCGGCCGGCCATCTTCAGTGCCGACCGGCCATCCATAAGTGGCCGATAGCTTAATCAGTGGCCGGTGACCACTCCCCTTGGCCGGTGACCATTCTTTCTAGCCGGTGGTGTTCCACAGTGTGCATAGAGCATATCTTGGGACTTGTGCAGTCTTCAGAGGAGGATAACAGTCAAAGTAGAGGCATCTTGTGTATGGCAGTGGCTTTCCGAGCGGAGCCGAGGGCGCATTGCATTGGGCCCTCTTCCTGAGGCTGTTTACTGTTTTAATTAGCTTAGTTAATTTGCTTAACTAGTTAATTGTCTATAATATTTTAATTAGCTTGTAGGTTAATTAATTGTATTATTCTTTCGATCCCTCCGAGCGAGGGCAAATTTGTAATAAGTGTGGGTGCGTGTGTGCATGTCTTCCAACCCCCACTTCTTTCTCCCTTTTACTTACCTGCTTTTGATGGTTAGTATTAGGGCATACTTACTTTAGCATACCTTATGCTATGCATGCGTGCATCATTCATCAGTTTTGCATACACCGGGCTCGGCGCATCATACTAATTGCATAGTATTTCAAATCTAACTTGAATACATGTTATCTGTTGCATTTCACATGCCATCCTTAGAGTAGCCGAGTCTATTCTAGCTGCATTTTGTCTGCGATGCATTAGCCATCTTAACATGAATTAGGATCATGCATATGATTACTAACTAGTTTCTGTTTTGGCTTGGAGTACTAGGTAAGCTTTTATGCTTTAGCATACCGCACGCGTGTGAGCGTTGCCATAACAACATGCTTACCATGAGACTATTTACTTATGTGATATAACTGCCCGAATGCCTGTGGGTGAAGGTTGGATTGTTTGAGTTGGGACAACGCGTTGAAATCCGTGTTTTAGCCTACTCGCAAGTAGCAAATCTCAAAGCGTTTTCCAAACAAACGGATATGCAATGCTTCGTTCCAAATTAGGCGATCTAGTCTATACTTGTTTGTTGTGCGCATAATATAGTAATTCTAGGCTAATAACCGGAATAAGAATGCGTAATGTTTTCAAAATCGGATATCATGGCCGATCTTCAGATCGGGCGAGAGGGGGTGCTCATAGCTGACCTTCCCCAATCGTACCCAAGTTCCCGACCCGAGGCAACTTTGGTGATGATGGACACGTGGCCTTAGGCGAACGAGTCAGGGTTTCCTAAATTCCCCCATTAAAAAATATTTAGGTGGCGACTCTGTATCTGGCAAAGCAGTCCATGTTTGGCACTTCTTTACAAAAATCTGTTTTCTAAAACGATTTGCCGGATTTGGACTCTTTGGTTCAAATTTAGAACCGTGACAATTTGAGTCCGAACTGTAGTGAACCCAAATGAACGAAACGGGATTTCCCTCCTGGGGCATTCGGGGACGTCTACACACACAATGAGAATATCAAAAATTTTGTTGATATTTCTCGCCACCTTGAGCTTGAAGCAGAGCACTTGGGGTCACACCGCAACACTGTCATTGTCGTTCAAGATGGGCAGTGTAAGGCATTACGGCCTAAGTGTAACAAACAAGGAAGACATGATGGTGTAGCTGGTAACCTTGGTCCTAAGAAAGGTAATGTGATGAAGCGCCATCGAGGCAAGCACTCTAGAAACAAAGATAAAACCAAAGTCAAGTGCTATAACTGTGAGAAGCTAGGTCATTTTGCTCAGGAATGCCCTGATGCAAAGAAGGTAGACCTTTTCCTCAACTCTTTCAATACATGTGTTTGTTTACATGTATGTATTGCTAATTCTTCCCATCGTTGGATTGTAGACTCAAGAGCAACTCGCCATATAACCAGAGAAAGAGTTAGGTTTGTGGATTATAGAAAGATACCTATTGGCAGGCAGTACATTTCCTTAGGTAATGGAACCTGTGAGGATGTCCTTGGAGTTAGTTCTTATCAGCTCAAGACGTCTCTAGGGCACACCTTACTCCTCAATGACGTATTTTATGCACCTGGTGTCCAACGTAATCTTTTATCAATTATTGCTTTTTTAGGATTTGGTTTTAGTTTTCATTTTGATGGAGATCAGTTGGATTTCTATGTAAATAAAGTCTTGTATGGACGTGGTTTTCTTTCCAATGGTTTCTTTATGCTAGATTTGGATTTTTCCTCATAGTCTTATGTGTCTTATGATGATGACTCATTAAATTCTGTTAATTGGCATGCTAGACTTGGTCACATAGGCAAAGATAGATTGACTAGACCAATTAAAGAAGGCCAGTTGGGGCATCTTGCTAATGTAAGTCTGCCTGTGTGTGAACCTTGTTTGACAAAAAAAGCTTGTAGGAAGCCTTTTGGAAAGGCACCTAGGGCTTTATATCCTCTAGAGGTAGTTCACTCTGACATTTACGGACCTATGAATATGAAGGCATGCCATGGCGCTTCTTATTTCCTTACATTTATTGATGATTACTCACAATTCAATTATGTCTACTTATGATTCAATTATGTCTATTTGATTTCACATCACTTTGAGGCATTGGATTGCTTTAAGCACTTTGTTGCACTGGCTGAGAATCAAATAGACAGGAAATTGAAAATTCTTTGAATAGATCAAGGGTGTGAGTATTTATCACATTAGTTTCAGGGACTCTATAAGGAAAAGGGGAAACACAGGGAATTAATGATTCCAGGGACTCCACAATAAAATGGTGTAGCAGAGAGACGAAATTGCACTTTACTTGAAATGGTTAGATCAATGATGGTGCAAGCCAACTTCCTTATATCTTTTTGGAGGGATGCTCTTTTGACTGCTGCCTACATCCTTCACCTTGTGCATTCCAAGTTAGTTTCAATAACTCTATATGAATTCAGTTCGAATAACTCCATATGAATTATGGAAAGGCGCAAAACCATATTTAGAGCATTTGTGGCCTTGGGGTTGTGCGAGTTTTGTTCATAGTACTTCACATAAGCATGGGAAGTTAGGCCCCTAGGGCAAATAAATAAGTTTTTGTTAGATACTTTGAATGCTCAAAGGGTTATGAGATGTATGTTGAACACCCTAATGATGGAATGATTGAAAATGAGTCACGATATGTCAATTTCATTGACAATGAATTTCCTAGGATTGGTAAAGTAAATAAAGATCTTGCACTATTTGAGTTGCAAGATTCTAAGGAAATCACACCAGCTTTTGGCGAGAGTCGAAAATTATTAGAGACTTATCCTAAAATTGCCGAAGATAGTGAGAGTGATTTACCTCCTAAGTGTTTCACTAGAAAATGACTCACTAGGATCCCAGTTATGTAGAAGTGAACGTTGACCATTCCTCGTTGTTGTTATGAGATTGAAGGAGAATCTTTCATGTGTACGTCGTTGGATCTGGGTTAGCTTGCTTCCTATGAGGAAGCATTAGTTTCACCTGATGCTAATGAGTGGACGGCTACTATGAATGATGAAATGAGTTCTATGGCCTGGAACCAAGTTTGGGAGTTGGTTGACCTTCAACCTGGGCACAAGACCATTGGTAACAAATGAGTCTTAAAAATTAAGAGCAAGGTTGACGGGTCAATCGATAAGTACAAAGCCCGTCTCGTGGCGAAGGGCTATATCCAAAGAGAAGGTATAGATTATGATGAGACATTCTCCCTGGTGGTGAGATTTGCCTCTATTCGCCTAATTCTAGCTGTTGTCACGCATTTGGATTTGAAACTTTTCCAAATGGATGTTAAGACTGCATTTCTTGATAGAGAACTAGATGAGGAGATCTATATGGACCAACTAGTAGGCTTTGAGGTCAATGGACAAGAGTGCAAAGTATGTCGCCTCAAACATTCCATTTATGGCTTAAAGAAATCATCTAGATAATGGTACTTTAGATTCCATAAAGCCATGTTTCAACTGGGTTTGAGATGATGGAGGAAGACCATTGTGTGTATGTCAAAAGATCAGGAAAAAGTTTTCTTATTTTATCGTTGTATGTTGACGACATTTTGTTAGCTAGAAATGACATGGAAATGATTGTTGCCACTCAAGAATGGTTGTCCTCTACTTTTAAAATGAAGGACATGGGAGAGGAAAATTATGTGCTCGGAGTTAAGATCCTGAGAGATCGCTCTAAGAGGCTTCTTGGTTTGTCTCAAGAGACTTACATTAAGAGGATCTTGGAACGGTTTCATATGCATTATTCCAAACCTATTAACACTCCAATTGAGAAGGGACGTAATTTGAGCATTGACTCTTGCCCTAAGACAGATTAGGAAAAGAAACAAATGGCAAAAGTTCCATATGCGAGTGCAGTTGGTAGTCTAATGTACGCTATGATATGTACTCGACCAAACATATGTTTTACAGTGGGATTGGTCAGCCGTTACCAGCGTAACCTAGGACTTGTTCACTGGCAAGCAGTGAAAAGGATTTTTTGCTATCTTCGTAGGATGATAGGTCTCATTCTTTGCTATCAGGGTGGAGATTTAAGACTCAAGGGATACAGTGGTGCAGACTAGGCTGCTAATAAAGACGAGCGCAAGTCTACCACTGGTCATTTGTTCCTACTTAGTGGAACAACTGTCACACCCCAAACTCAGGTATGACCGGCCGTGGCCCACAGGGCCTTAGCCCAAGGCACACGTAAGCCTAAAACACGAATCCATAATCACATTGAACAACTAAACAATAGTCCACTAATAAATAACCAAAACTCAAACCAGACATGCCACAATTGTAAACGGCAAAATCAACCGTAATCAAACCCATCCAAACTTATGGGATATAAACAACCCACATATCAAAAATAATCCTAAATGAATTTCAATAAAAAAAATAAATATAAATATGCACAAACTCGACAAGCAACCTAAAACAAATTAAATAAATGCCCTAGAGGTTCATGAAATAGAGTCCCCGCTACGCCATGAGTCCACTCTAAATCCTTCTAACACTTGGAAATGGTAAACAACTAAGTCAGCTGATAGCTCAGTGAATAACAACATGGATAGTAAATACAGTTTTGAAAACAGGGATAAATTCCAAAATAAGATATATATCACAGAAACTAGATTGGCATACAGTCTGGTAAATACAATCTGTTTCAAAAGAAGGTTCCATAGTTCAACATTTAAAATACTTATGTCTCGCAAGAACATGATAAACAACATTTTCCACTTAAAACAGATTATAACATGAACACCAATAATTTTCTGGGCACCAAGAAAAACAAATAATATGCCACACAATTCTCAAGGCTATAAGCCCCGTTGGATCCAATACCGAACTAAGAGTCATCCTCAGGGTGGCACCTGGGCCTTTTCTCAAAGACGATCCGATTGAAGGTCACCTAGTTATTTTTAAAGGTCTTTTCCTTACAATCGTTGAGCACTAGAGTCATCACGGCCCAACCCGAATCTGTTCCCTAGTGGCCAGAGTCACCACACACAGTGGAATAATTTCCCTGGACTAAATACACACATGGTCCCAATAATCAATACACATCAGTTTCGCAAAACATGGTAGTTCATCATTATAAACATGAGACCAAAACAAATAGTTTACAGTATGCCAAGTTCACACATGTTTCAGAAATAATTTGATTCAATTGATAATATAATAATTTATCAAAACAGTTTAGTCTTGAAATAACCATTTAATTTTCCAACAGTTCAGGGTAGGGGAACATTTATAAAAATACGTAGCATGAAACTACTCACCTGAAACGAAATAATATAATCCTCGAATCGAATAGAGTGTAAAAGTCCAACTAGTGTCCTGAACCAATATGAAAACTGCACATCACTATTAATTTAAAAATACTAAAGAATACGAACTAAGTAACCCCAAACTAAAGCGCACTAACACGGCTCAACCCAACTCACTGTTACTCTTAAATATTACCTAAGTTCATATTCTTCAAGATCTAAAATCACCCAAGACATGGGTTCCAGTCAAAACTTAATTAATTGTGACTTAAGAATAACCAGAATTTCAAACAAGCCTTCCCAACCTATTCGCTAACTTTGAAAATTACAAAACCCACTCCATGCTATTCGAAAAATTCCAATAACCTCTAGATATGATCTAATATATCCTAAGTTTCAAACCCAATTGGTTTCACTTGATTTGCTTATCAAAATAATTATCCACAATTTATTATATCCAAACAGGTTGTTTTCTGCAGCACTTTAAATAAATTGACGGTTCTCTTAATATACACAAGCAATCAATGCAAGGCCAAAAACATACGAAACTAGACTCGTAACCGGTTCTAATGACACTAATTTGATAATTTTTGGATTTATACCCAAAGAGAACAACATTCCCGAATTTACTGTTTCGGACTGGTTTCCTGGACAGATTTGAATACCTCAATTTATATGGATTTTGAATCCCAAAAATTATGAAAAAATTCAGATATGCAATCCAATATGTAATTGATCTACTGTAAAAATTTCATTTTAAAATTCATCTGTTTGATATAGTTTCTTGATTTTTAAAATCTATGATTCTGCACAGAATTTTTTTTTTTTTTTTGAATACTATCCCTTCTTTAAACATGAATGTTTGAACCTTAAGCATTAAATCTAGGCCTTAAGTAACAACACCAAACAGGAGCACCAGTGACCTGACAACACAACACACAAAAGATAAAGCCACGTCTCTTCCACAATGAGATTCATGCAACCACACAACACCTGTTCTTCCATCATAAATTCCTAGAACCCAAGTTTGATACACTAAACTTCCCTTCACACCAGCCCATAAATTAATATATACCTGAATGATTAAACCATGCGTTTCACAAACTCAACTAGGGAAGATCAAAAATAATAATAGAAGTGAGAATAAACAATTTACTTACCCACACAGTAGATTACGCAGGATTCCTCTCTCCTTGTTTGCCACAGACTTCTTCGTCCCTCTCTCTCAATGACCCACGGCTGCTAAGCCTAAAGTGGCTGCTGTGTGTTGTTTAGAAAAGAATCAATATCTCACCATTAGGGTTTTATCCACTTATAATAAATTTTCAAAATGACCCCTTCCTAAATAGTTTATTATTATTATTATTGTTGTTGTTACTATCATTAAGATTATTATCAATAGTCTTAAAAATTGTGGACTTTCATAAAAAATTTATTTATAGTTTAAAAATTAATTAAAGATCCCCCAAATATTTAATTTGCACTTTAGGATTTATCATCAAAATATTTGAGATTGTAATATTATTATTATTTAATTATTTACTAGATTTGTATATTCAGGTTCTCACAACAACTATTCCTTGGTGTAGTAAGAAGCAATCATGCATTGCTTTGTCAATGATGGAGTCAGAGTATGTTGCTTGTTCAACAGCAGTACAAGAAGCTGTTTGGTTGAGGAGATTCCTTCAATGTCATGGGATCATGACTCTTGCAGATGAAGCCGTTATGATCTATGTTGATAGTATGGCAACTTTGGCATATTCTAAGGATCCTAAGTACTATGGTAGAACCAAACACATCAACATTCGATTTCACTTTATTCGAGATGTGGTTGCACAAGGAGAGGTAGTCCTACAACATACCTCCACTAGCAGGATGGTGGCTAATCCACTTACTAAAGTCACCGCTAAAGACATTTTCCAAACTCATGTTAGAAGTTTAGGACTTCGTAGGATTTGATGTTTTTGTGGATACCTCATTAACTTTGTTGGATATTTTTTGAGTATCTTATGTATAATTGTTTATTCATGTGGTTTTATGGCGCAATTGATACTATTAGCACACATTGTATATGATGTCACCAGGCTTATATCAGCCTTTTCACACTGGCGATCACCTTGGCGCTTGTAGAGCGAGCGGAATGAGATATTAATTATCTAGGCGCTTAGAGAGCGAACGAGGTAAATGTTTTCTAACTTGAGATCTGAACAAAACTAATTTATTATTATAAGATGTCACCTTAGCATTGGCTAAGATGAGACTTTAAAAAAATCAAACATTAAGTTATCCACAGCTTTATGAACCATGAATATAGCCAAATGTAAGGTCATAGATAAACGATTGCTGAGCGAATATGTTAAGAAACTCAGGTTAGGCTCTGTAGACGTGCCCTTGGGCCTTACTACAGTTCAGGACTCAAATTGTCACGGTTCTTAATCTGAACCAAAGAGTCCAAATCCGGCAAATCGTTTTGAGAAAACAGATTTTTTAGAAAGAAGTGCCAAACATGGACTGCTTTGCCAGATATAGAGTCGCCACCTAAATATTTTATTTTGGGAAATTTAGGAAACCCTGACTCGTGCCTAAGGCCACGTGTCCGTCATCACCAAAGTTGCCTCGGCTCGGGAACTTGGGTACGATTGGGGAAGGTCACTTCGTGAGCACCCCCGCTTGCCCGATCAAAGATCGGCCTCTACTAACCATGATATCTAGTTTTGAAAACGTTATGTGTTCTTATTCCGGTTATTAGCCTAGATTTACTATGTGATGCGCACAGCATACAAGTATAGACTGGATCGCCTGAATTGGAACAAAACATTTCATGTTTATTTTTGAAAGGGGTTTGCTACTCGCAAGTAGGCTTAAAATGCAGATTTTGCCACCCTCGGGTGGGCTTAGAAAACATGGTTTTGCCACTATCTAGTGGGCTTAAAACTCACAATTAATGAATTGCTCCAATTCAAATAACCCAACCTTCACCCACAGGCATTCAGGCAATTATATCACATAAGCACATAGCCTCATGGCAAGCATGCTATCATGGCAGTCACTCACACGCATGCAAGGATGCTAAAGCATAACCACTTACCGAGTACTCTAAGCCAAAACAGAAGCTATGTTAGAAATCCATGCATGATCCTAACTATACAGAAATGCCTAATGCAACACATGCAAAATACAACTAAGATAGGCTCGGCTATTCTAAACATGGCATATGAAATGCTACAGCTAACATGTATTCAACTTGGAATTGAAGTACAATGCAGTGAGTATGATGCGCCGAGCCTGGTGCATGCACAACGAATGAATGAATGCAAACATGCTATCATACTGTATGCTAATTGAAACATGTCGTAATCTAACCATCATAAGCTGGTAAATAAAAGGGAGAAAGACGTGGGGTTAGAAGACATACATCACACACACGCACACTTATTACAATTATGCCCTCGCTCGGAGGGTCCGAATAAATATACAGTCCCAAATAAATAATTACAGTCCGAATAAGTACAAAACCCTAATTAATTAACAAATTAATCTAGGAAAGCAGTAAATTAGCATGCAAGCTATTGACTGCCTTAGCTCTGCTCCGGATGATGGATGATGCACGCTTGAGTTGTTTTGCGCGGAAATCCACTGCGATGCCCCAATTAGCCTCTGTTTATAATTAATCTCGGAATGTTGCACGAAGCTCCAAAACACTGCCGGTTTCTGATTTGCTGCAGCAGAGAGCAAGAAAGGGGCATGGCAATGTATTTTCACATATGTATGCATACCTCGATCCTCGTGCCATCAATCACGCATCTCGATGCATGATGGCTGAGGAGTCGAATTGCACGACTCAATATGAAATGAATGCACATATAAACACAACAGGACCGAGACTCCATCATGGATAATCCGGAGTGTCGGTGACCGGGAATTGAGACACGTTCCGTCACTCGGAGTACGAAACGTCCCTCGTTTCCCGTGCTCGGGCTAACTCCTATCCCAAACACAATGCAATATGCATGACATGCATGAATGCAATCCTAACATGCAACCTAGCATACACAATGCTATGAAATGGCATACACAACGCACGATGTAACATGGCATACACAATACTCTAACATACAACCTAGCATATGCAATGCTATGAATTGAAATGACATACATAATGCATAATGGGCTTACACCAACATGAGTGGGTCTCAGCCACACTCACATCAGTGGCCATAAAATGAAAATGAGACCATCGAAATGCATGCACACATGCACGCAAACCGAAGACCGAACCTAAGGCATAGTATGCGACCCTAACAAGGCATGGCAAGGCATGAAATATGGCATTCAAGCATGTAATTTCCAGCACTAAAACATGATGCTAAATGGCCCCAAAACGTGGGAACGTGGTACCCGATGCATGGAATGGTCCCGAAACACAAAACTAGGCACATGCACTGACCTATAGCTATACAAAACATGCATTATTTGATCATGAGGCATAAAGACAGAACCAAGGTAGTCCCAAAAAATGAACATTTCTAGTTCAAAGCATGAGCAAAAGATGATAGCAAGATGGATTAAAATAGCATGCAACTTTAACTAGCAAACATGGTTTACATGGCATGTATATGAAGCAGGTAAGGACTCATCAAACCAGAAAAAATCAGTGAATAAAAGATGCCAAAACATGCCCAAATAACCTCTGAAATGCAGCCAACACATGCACAAATGATGGGTTCTTTTAGAGGGCATACAAAGGGGTTATTAAGCACATGCAAGATAGACATGAAGCATGACCAAACCAACTCTGGAAATGAGTTATGACAGCCTTAAAACCCACAAAAATGGCCCTAAAATCGGTCTAGGAAACATGCAAAGAAAGGCCTCTTTGAAAGGCCTTGAATGGGATTGGTCTACACATACATCATAGACATAAAATATGGCCAAAAGGGCCTCGGACAACACCAAGGCAGACCTCAAAACACTCAGAATGAGGCCTGAAAAGTGACTTCGATGCATGCAAAGTAGGGTCCCTTTGGATGGCCAAACATGCTAGTAAAGAGAATGAGGGGTGAGAGGGTCACCTCTCCATGATTTTGGAGCTCAAAGACACATCAAGGCCACTGAAAATCCACTGGATTTCAGTGGCTAAGAGGCCAAACCATGGCCAATGCAAGTGCTCTAATGCATAGCCCTAATCATGGAGGAATGAAGCATGCATAGGGGAAGATGACCCCAAACAGCAATGGGACCTTAAGAAAACATGGAGATGATGTCAAAAAAAGACTTTTTTCAGTTTAGGTCGAGGTCCAAAAGGGCTTAAAAATAAGGCTAATGTATCATGCAAAAACAGCCCTAAAAGAGAGATTGAACAAACAGGGCAGCAAAGGCCTCAAACAGCAAAGAGCCCTCCAACAAAGTTTAATAGGGGCTCAAAACAAGATACTTTACAGTTTATGGAAAATCTCAAATATGTTCACAAGCAAGGCCAAAATATGATGAAAAAATAACCCCAAAAGAAAGATAGAGAGCAAGAGGCAGTAGCTGGCCTCAAATAGTGAAGAGCCCTTCAACAAAGTTGAAGAGGGGCTCAAAATAAGGCACTTTACAGTTTGGCTCGAAGCCCAAAAATGCTCACAAACAAGGCTAATATATCATGCAAGATAAGGGCCAAAAGAGGGATAAAGCATAAAGGGTGGATAGAAGACCTCAAACAGAGAAAAGTCCTTAATCAAACATGAAGATGAGCTCAAAATAAGGCTGTTTTCAGTTCAGGACAAAGCCCAAAAAATGTAAGCAAAAGGAGCTAAAATATCATACAAAATAAAGCAAGAAAAGAGGAAATAGGGACTCACCTTGTAGCCTAACTTTCCAGCAGCCTTTGGTCCAAGGAAATAAGCTTTCAACCTCTGCAAATGACTTCCAAGGGGCTAGAATGGATGATGGTGGTGTGGTGCTATGGGTTGTAGTGGAAATGGCCAAGGATAATGGACTTTAGAGCTTGGAAGAGAGAGCTATGGAGGGAGATGGGTGTATGCCTTAGCAAATATCTCTAACCCCTAGAAATGGAGGTGGGGGGGCTGGTTATATAGAGGGAGAGGAGTGAAATAAAAGGGGGGAAAACCAATTCAAATTTCCCCCCAAAAAGGCAGACCCTCGGGCAGAGGATCTAGGGCAAAACAGCTGGCACAGCTGTAATACACCAAGAGAGACAATTCTGGCCGGCCAGGTGCAAAAGGTTCAGGTGGCCGGCCGGCCAGTTCAAAAGGGTCAAGGCTGCCGGCCACCCTCTAGGATGAAGCCCCAGAAGTTAGCTTTCCAATGCCGCAAACCTTGCATCAAAATTCCTCCTGTGCAAAAAGTTATGCCTGTTTTGGTGAAGCCGCGCAGATTTGGTCCAAACGGATTTCAACCAACCATATCTCCTCCACCCGGACTTGGCTCTAGGAGATTCTTGAGTGAAAATGAAGCCCCGGAAGTAAGCTTTCCAATGGTGGTGGCCTCATACCTTAATTCCTCCTGTGCAAAGAGTTATTCCCGTTTCGGTGAAGCCGCACAATGTTTTCTCCCCTTCCCAGATTCATGCTAAACCACTTTTGACCAAAAAAGGCTGGCCGGCCATCTGATTTTCTTGTTCTCCATGTGGCCACATTGAAGCCTCGGAAGTTAGCTTTCCAACGATGCCAACCTCGCATCAAAATTCCTCCTGTGCAGAGAGTTATGCCCGTTTCGGTGAAGCCGCGCAGATTCGGTCCTACCCGGATTCATGCCGAACTTCTCCTAAACTAGTTTTCCTTTCTCTTCTCCTCTTTTCTTCAACTCCAAACCCCTAGACAAAGTGTTTCGAAAGATTTTTCAAAGATTTCATCTCTCTTTCATTCATTTTCACTTTGTCCTTGCTCGGTTTATCGAAAAGCGCAACATTTGACAAAATGCGAGCCTCGGAACATCGTAAAAACTTTATTTCAAAAACGTTTTGAAAGAGAGGGTTTTACGGTCTAAAAATATTTTGATCAAGATTGTTTTGGTCTAAAATCTTTTAAAAATGAACCCTAACTAATGCAAAACGAGGGTTTGGGGGCCAAAACGCGCGGCTCGAGGCCCCGAAAATAGGCTGTTAGGCACCGAAGGTGGCGTGCGACCACGAAGTTGGTCTCTCGGGCCACAGTGTCCCTAAAAAGAGAGGAAACAAGGTGTGTACCAAAAACCGGAACAAACGGAGGTAGTTAAGCGGTCCCGAACCAAGGCACACGGCCGACGGCTCCGAAAATCGGAAACCAGGCTCCAAACGGGAAAAATGGCCTACGACCATGAAGCGTAGCTGTAGACACCCCATTTTTGACCGACCTTAAGACTCAGACGTCACCGATTGAGCGCTCGGTGATGTTGCATACTGTGCTTGTTCTGAAGTCTCAGAGTCGCGGCCGCGCGCCCTGCCTCCGGACTTCCGAACCCTCTTCTCTACCTTGTCTCGGTTTGCGAACCAGGCTCGGTTTTCTCTGTTTTCTTTCCTGAGGGAAGGGAGTGGTCCCGTAGATTATCTCTCGGTGGCCGTGAGCTACTTTTCGTGGCCGTAGGCCATTTTGCCCATTTCGGAGCCCGGTTCCCGGTTTTCGGGACCGTTAGGCCGTGTGCCTCGGCTCGGGACCGCCCAACCATCTCCGATTTCTCCGGTTTTTGGCATGTGCCTCTGTTTTAATATTCCGAGGATCACTGGGGTCTCAGAAACCCACTTCGCAGCCAAGCACCACTTCCGGTGCCCGGCAGCCCATTTTTGGGACCCCGAACTGCGCGGTTTTGGTCCCGAGCATTCATTTCGCATCCGCTTTCTCCGATTTTTGGCAGGTACCTCTGTTTTGTCATTCTGAGGGACACTGGGGTCGCAGATTCCCACTTCGCTGTTGAACACCACTTCCGGCATCAGATGCTCATTTTCGGGATCCCGAATTGCTCGGTTTTGGTCCCGAGCATTCATTTCTCATTAGTTTTTGTTCAAACTTGGCAGGTACCTCTGTTTCAACATAAGGAAGATCACTGGGGGGTGAGAAGCCAGCAATTATCCCAGATAGCCAGTTTCGCTCCTCCGGAGCCCGTTTTTCTCACTTCCGGGCCAATGTTGAACACCCTGGGGGTATTTTCTTCCAACCAAAGTTACATATTTGTGATGAGGGAACATGGGAGGACCCTAAAAACTACTGGTCGGCCAGAAAATTTGAGTTTCATTTTTGAGCCTCTCCTTCAAGCTCTATGTTGTGGCTCCTGCTTCAGTGTTGCCAATTTCCAACCCTAGAACCTTGTTCTACACACATGGGAGGACACCAAAAAGTGGTGGTCGGCCACTAATTCAAAACTTCATTTTTTCACCTGGCTGGCCGGCCATGTAGGGTGGCTGGCCGGCCATGGGGGGTGGCTGGCCGGCCACCTTGCAAAAAAATACCTGGCCGGCCAGATTCTTGCTTTCCAGCATGTCCTAGCTGTCCGGATATCTTCCAACATATCCCGGGGCATCCGGGGGATATTTCGGGAGGGAAAGATTGGGTGCTTTCCCTCCCCTTTTACATCCTATTTCTTGTCTATTTGAAGGGCCCTCCTTCCCCTTTGCTTAGGTTAGAAAAAATTGCTTCAAGAGCTCCATAGCAAAAAACCTAATTTTCATAGCCAAAGGTTCCAAAATTTCTTCCAAGTGTTGCTTGATTCCTTCACCAACACCTAGCTTCACCATTCCAACTTCGATTCCAGCAGCTAGGAAATGAATTTCAGAGGTTGAGAAGCTACAAATCAAAGCCAAGAAGCAAAGAAAGACGAGTCTTCAAGGGTAAGTATTCAAAACCAACTTTTAGGGCTTTTTCTTGATCTTTTTTTATACTCTAATTGGTTGAGAATTGGGGCTCCGACCCCTACTGCTTTTGTGCTTGTTTTGAGCCCCTCTACAACTTTGTAGAAGGGCTCAACTTCATTTGATGCTTCTATGATATACTTGTTTCAATACCTAGCTTTTATGCCATTATCTTGCATGCTAGTTTTGGCTTGTTTGTGCTTGTTTTTATGGGTCCAACCCCTACTGCATTATTGCTTGTTTTGAGCCCCTCTACAACATTGTAGAGAGGCTCAATTTCATTTGGCCATTATATCCACCACTTCCTTCAAATTCCATCAAGTGTGCCCATTTTTGTACACAACTTTTGACCTATTTCTATTTGTTTTTGGGACTTCGACCCCTACTGACTTTGGTCTTATTTTGACCCCCTTTACACATTTCATGAAGAAAATTTTGTCATTTGGTGCTTGTTTTGCATGACTCTTGTTATAGCCTCTTTTGAGCTTCATTTTGCATGGAATTGTTAGCATGATTTTATTCTGATTTTGAGGATGTCATCTTCTGCAATTGTGCTTATTTTTAGCTCATCTTCAATGTTGTAGAAGAAAGTTTGTCCATTTGGGGTTTTCATATATCACTTGTCTCAATACCCCTCTTTTGGCCACTAACTTTGCATGCTTTGGTTGATCTATCTATGCTTGCATTTAGGCCATGTTTATTACTGAAAAAATGCCATTTTTGGGACTGTCTTGCTACTGTTCTTGCTGTCATGATCATATTTTGCATGTATAGCATGGCTATAGGCCATTCCGGGGCTTAATTTCGCATTTTCGGGATGAATGCATGTTTCGAATGTCATTTCGAATTGTCTCGGGGCTGTTTCCCCCTTTATTTAGGTGCTGAAATTTCATTCCCATGCTTGCATGTCATTTCCCATGTCATTCCATGCCTTAATGCATTGCCTCGGTTTGCGCGCCAATGGGCACGCACTGCGAGGCACTCCGTTTTCATTACGGCAGCCTATGTGAGTGTGGTTGAGGCCCTCTCATGTTGGCGTAAGCCCAATTTGCATTTTTATGCTTGTATGCCATTGCCTCGGTTTGCGTGCCTGTGTGCACGCACTTCGAGGCACTTCGGTTTTATCCGATTTGCATTTCATCATCACCTCGGTATGTGTGCCGGTGTGCACGCATTTCGAGGCACTCTGTTTTATCCGCTTGGCATTGCGTATGCCTCCGCCTCGGTTTGCGTGCCCGTGTGCACGCATTTCGAGGCACTCTGTTTTATCCGCTTGGCATTGCGTATGCCTCCGCCTCGGTTTGCGTGCCCGTGTGCATGCATTTCGAGGCACTCTGTTTTATCCGCTTGGCATTGCGTATGCCTTCGCCTCGATTTGCGTGCCCGTGTGCACGTATTTCGAGACATTCCGTTTTATCCGGTTTGCATTACGTATGTCTCTGCCTCGGTTTGCGTGCCCGCGTGCACGCATTTCGAGGTACTCTGTTTTATCCGATTTACATTTCATCATTTCCTCGGTTTACGTGCCAGTGGGCACGCATTTCGAGGCACCTCATTCTTATCATTCCGGCATCCTATGTGAGTGTGGCTGAGGCCCCCTTCATGTTGGTATAAGCCCATCATTACATTTCGCATGTCATTCCGCATCGCCTCGGTTTGCGTGCCCGTGGACACGCATTTCGAGGCATCTCATTTTCATAGCATCGTACATGCTAGGATTGTATGTTAGTTGCATTTCATGCATATCATGCATATTGCACGGGAAACGAGGCGCGTTTCGCACTCCGAGTGGCGGAGCATGTCTCAATTCCCCAGTCACCGACACTCCGGATCACCCATGATGGAGCTAGGTTTTGTTGTAGCATTCATATGCATTCATCCTATATTAAGTTGTGCAATTCGGCTCCTCGGCCATCATGCATCGAGATGCGTGATTGGTGGCACGAGGATCGAGGCATGCATATATTTGTGAAATACACTGCTGTGCCCTTTTCCTGCTCTCTGTTGCAGCAAAATCCAGAGTTAGCAACTTTTCAGAATCCGGCGCGCATTTCGAGAAATACTGCAAACAGAGGCTAATTGGGGCATCCCAGTGAATTTCCGCCCGAAGCAGCCCAGCATACATCATCCATCAGAAGCAAGGCAGTCCCTGGCTTGCATGCCAGTTTTACTTCTTCTGTAATTAATTTGTTAATTAATTAGAAATTTGTATATTATTCGGACTGTAATTATTTTGGACTGTATATTCTTTCATTTTGGGTCTGTATTATTATTTTATTCGGACCCTCTGCGCGAGGGCATAATTGTAATAAGGGTGGGTGTGTGTGATGTATGTCTTCCAACCCCCATTTCTTTCTCCCTTTTATTTACCCGCTTACGATGGTTAGATATAGGGCATATTTCAATTAGCATACAGTGTGACAGCATGTTTGCATCATTCATCTGTTTTGCACGCACCGGGCTCGGCTCATCATACAAACTGCATTGTATTTCAATTACAAGATGAATACATGTTAGTTGTTGCATTTCACATGCCATGTTTAGAATAGCCGAGCCTGCTATAGTTTGCATTTTTGCATGTGTTGCATTAGGCATTTCAGCATACTTAGGATCATGCATGATTTCTAATGTAGTTTTTGTTTTGGCTTGGAGTACTAGGTGAGTTTTTATGCTTTAGCATTCTTGCATGCGTGTGAGTGTTGCCATGATAGCATGCTTGCCATGAGGCTAAATGCTTATGTGATATAACTGCCTTGAATGCCTGTGGGTGGAGGTTGAGTTATCTGAATTGGAGCAATTCACCAACTGTTTGTTTCAAGCCCACTAGATAGTGGCAAAATCAAGTTTTCTAAGCCCACCCGAGGGTGGCAAATCCGCATTTTAGCCTACCTGCGGGTAGCACCATCAAACCATTTTCAAACAAACAAACATGAGATGTTTTGTTCCAATTCAGGCGACTCAGTCTATACTTGTATGCTGTGCGCATCACATAGTAACCTAGGCTAATAACCGGAATAAGAACTCACAATGTTTTCAAAAACAGATATCATGGTTAGTAGAGGCCGGTCTTTGACCGGGCGAGCGGGGGTGCTCACGATGTGACCTTCCCTAATCGTACCCAAGTTCCCGAGCCAACTTTGGTGATGACGGACACGTGGCCTTTTGGCACCGAGTCAGGGTTTCCTAAATTTCCCATTTTAAAAATATTTAGGTGGCGACTCTGTTATCTGGCAAAGCAGTCCATGTTTGGCACTTCTTTCAAAAAAATCTGTTTTTCTCAAAACGATTTGCCGGATTTGGACTCTTTGGTTCGAGATTTGGAACCGCAACAAAAATCGAGTCCGAACTGTAGCGAGGTCCCTAGCGGGCTTGTTACAGTTTCTGGCGACTCTGCTGGGGAGTTAGAGAACTTGACTCGAACTCATGATATCTGCTTTTGACTACACTTGTGTGTTTTTTTTGCATTGCATTTGCATTGGTGCGCCTAGGACACCGTGTTTGCCATATGCCATTCCCGAACGATTTGCCGGAGGCTTGTCTTGTCAAGTCATGTCCGTAAGGCTGATCGGCTCTGGGCTCTGACAGCATGGGAACACAAACCCCGGTTTTACCGGGGCACCCTTTTTGACCATTCGACCTAGTGCATATTCGGATCCATAGTGACCATTCCAAACTAGGACAGGTTGCTTACCCGTTTATAGGTTGTTTGAAGCCGCTGCGTGCGTAGTGAACCCCTAGTTCCTGACAAAATAGGACAGGGAAACCCTACCCCAACATAGGGGTGTTTTGGCTCTCACTTATCTGTTATGTGCTTGTTGGAGTGCGTCTCTACAGGGGAATGCATGTATCAGTATGAGTTTGGGCATCAGGCCTGCGGGCATCAGTTTTTGAGTTTGGGCATCAGGCCTGCGGGCACCAATTCAGTATTTTGGGCATCCGGCCTGCGGGCACCCGTTCAGTATTTTGGTGGAATCAGTTCACCCCAGAGTATCAGCTTACAGGCAGAATTTTGGGACAGAATTCAGTAGAGAGCACACTCATTCGGTTTTGTTCGTATCTGTTCAGGTGAAATCAGGCTGAGATGCTGTCTGTTTTCTCTTTTGCTAGGTAGTCCTGGAACCATAGCTTCAGAAGGCTCCACTATCCCCCGAGTACACCGAACTTGTGTTGATAGACTTTGTCGGGTCAGAGATTCAGTTCAAGGGCAATCAGTGTTCCTTTACCAGAGGCGGGGTGAAAAGGGCCAGTCAGGCACAAGTCACCAGCTCAGCAGTTACCAGATCAGTGACCCTTATCCACCCTACCAGTGAACAGTCAGGCTGAGGTCTCAGTTTCTACTGCAGGGATAGATACCAGTTAGTCAGATGGATCAGGGGAATACATCAGGGATGGAGGCAATGATGTGTCAGATGCAAGAAAGTATGAAACTCATGCAGCAAGACGCTGTCCGCCAAGCGGAATTTTCCAAGCAGCAAGCTGCAATCATGGCTCAGCAGGCTGAGCTCATCACCAGGCTGCAACAGCAAAGCGGCGCGTCTGCTTCACAACAAGTTCCTCCCCCAGCAGGAGCTCCAGCACCTGGGGAGACGCCAAATGTCCAAAATATCCAGGAGGACACGGATCTTCCAACGAGGCCAGCTCCGCCTCCGCTTCCGCCACAACTGTCCAAGACCCCCACACTTGTCAATCACCCGGACTCTCCCTTCGAGTTTGAGGAAGATCATACCGCTCTGAAATTGAGCAAGCTGGAGAAGCTTTTTAAGAAATCCCAAGGGGTGAAAGCCATTCCAGACATTGAAGACGGCTATACTGATGTGGCCGTGACACTGCCGGACAGATTTAAGATGCCCCAGATCGATCGCTTTGATGGGTCCGGGGACCCTATGGTTCACCTCCGGCTATTCTCAGACGTTTTAAGACCAATGGGCCTAACCCGACCGCAAAAGCTTTCCTTGTTCGGTCGAACTTTATCGGGTGTGGCATCCACTTGGTATGCAAAGCTGGAAGATGATGTGAAGACAAACTGGGATGAGATGGCTGAGGCCTTCCTTGCACAATATTCGTACAACACGCAAATCGAGGTCACAACTCGTGATCTCGAGACAACGAGGCAGGAACAGAAAGAGACCTTCTCTGATTTTGTCACCCGGTGGAGAGCAAAGGCATCAATGATGACCGTGAGGCCTACAGACAGAGATCAAATCCGGATGATTGTGCGCAATCTCCAACCGGGATTAATGAAGAAGATGATCGTAGTCCCCTTCCCGACCTTCGCAGATCTACATGATATGGGAATGCAGATCGAGGATGCGATGAAGCAAGGTCTGTTTGACCAAGACCGGGATCAGCCCCGGAGAACCTTCAACCGCAACAACAACACAGGCACAAGCGGTGATGTGGCTGCAAGATCTTCCGAAGTGGGCATGGTTACCACCACGTCAAGAAAGTCCACCCCATTCACCGGTGCGTCCGGGAGTAACTCACAGATGGCCAAATATCCACCCCGAGTCAAGAGGGTTTTCACTCCACTTCATATGCCTCTGTCAAAGGCTCTAGAGGTCTTACTCCGGGAAGGACATTTGGAACCGTTGGAACAACGGCCCCTACCCGATCCTATCCCTGTAAAGCATGACCAGACTAAATACTGTGCCTACCATCAGCAAACCGGTCATGACACCGACAGCTGCTTTCGCCTGCGCCATGATGTACAAGATCTGTTTGACAAAGGGGTCATTGCTGCACCAGGTCCTGCAAAGTCTATCGGCACTTGATCAGTGAACTTGTGGGGGATAATGTGATTATGTGATTGGGGGATGAACCAGCTGTGGATGGCGCTCGATCAACTCCAGATATGGTGAACGGCATGCACTGTTTTGAGCACATTTGCGAATGTTGTTAATTTGTACTTTCTGACTTGGGTATTGGGCCAGTTTTGTTGTTTTGTCTTGAGTATGTCTTTTTGTTTTGAGTCAGTCTCTTCTGTTTTGGGTCTGTCTTGTTGTATCGAGTCAGTCCTGTTGTATAGGAGTCGGGTGATTCCGGTGGGTGTTACCTCGGGTGTCACCATTTTGTTTTGTGTTTGTCTTTTTGTTTTGTTTTGAGTCTGTTTCTGCCAGGGAGCCAGTTGTGCCAACAGATTTTGAATGAAACAGCAGTGATTTCCATACTCTCGCATTTGCTTCTGCCGTGTGCTAGTTGTGCCGGGATTTGAATGAAATGGCAGTGCATTCCACCTGCTCTCTTGTGCCTTGAAGTCATTGTAATGACCTGAGTTTTTCAAAACCTTTTTGAACACTGCGGTGAAAACAAAGAGGGAGGAATTCCTCGGGATTTGCAAAACTTTGACCAATTGAGAGAAAGAGAGGTGTGCTAAACCCTTAATGAATGAAATCATGCTTGTTAGTGTGAGTACTGAGAAGGACCCTAGCTTTGATCCAGATTGGTCCCACACTGTCTTCAGCGCGAGCGATTTGTCGCTTTCTTAAAAACTTTCAAAAAATGTTTTGCGCGGTCCTGCGAAGACCTGTGTGGAATCGCTCTTGAGATTGTGCAGCTTAGGATCGCTCTCAGCCTCGAGACTCAACCCCTTTGCTTCCAAACCTTGAACTTGAATTCAGAAGGTTCAACGATCAACTACGATGTGAGGCCTGTGTGGCCAGATTTGAAGCAGCCCTCGAACAAGGGGCCACCAAAGTCAGATCAAGAAGGTCAGACCTCATCAGAAGAAGCTTGCAAAGCTAGAATAGAAGCACCCCTCGAACTAGGGGCAAACAATATCCGATGTGCCCGAAGAGCCAAAGGTGGATCTTTCTGCAAATCAATACAACAGCCACTCTCCCGGATACAGAGGGCTTCAATCTCAAAACCATTTGGCATGGACCTGTTACACTTTTACCCTTTGAGAGGCTCGCTGGGCCGAAAACCCGGAAGGGCGACCCAGGCAAAAGTTAGAGCAAAGAAAAGAATGAAAAAAGAAAAAAGAAAAAAAAATGCAAAGATACAAAATGAAAAGAACAAAAAGAGCAAAAAAGAAAAATACAAAAAAAGAAAGGAAAAGAAAAAAGAAAAAAATGCAAAGATACAAAATGAAAAAAAAAAAGAGAACAAAGCTCGCAAGGCCGAAAACCTGCAACAGGCGCCTTGGCAAAAGTTAGAGCATAAAAAGGAGAGGTTAATACCCGAGTGTACCTTAACTCCGAACTACGTAAGGCTTGATTCCCATCTTTGGGATACGTAGGCAACTTCATTCTGAAGTCCAGCCGTAAAACAATTCAAATTCAATTGTGTCCATGTGATGGTTTTGACCATCTTTGCCTCCTCTGTATCTGAGAGTCTGGTTGTGTTCATCGCTCTGAGGACTGACTACAATGTACTGCGGTGCCATTCAAACAAGGGGCAACTTTCCGTTGCCATTCAAACGCGCCGCGGTGCTATCCAAACAAGGGGCAACTTTCCGTTGCCATTCATGCGCCGCGGTGCCGTTCAAACAAGGGGCAACTTTCCGTTGCCATGCAGCTCTCTACAAGTACGGGGCAATTTTCCTTTAGATCCAAGGTTGTGCATCTCAGGAGTAGGTTTCATGCTCGTTGAGCAAATGGCTGTGTGCAAAAATAGTTTTTTTGAGAATTTTTACTGAGGTTGACTATTTTCTCGAAAATTGTTCCATCTTTTCCAAAAACTGGACCATTTCTTGGACCCGAAAAAGGAAAATTTTCAGTGCTCATAGCCTGACTTGCATGATTTCAAATCAAAAATCGAACAAGCATGTTAATCTAACTCCCATTTTGGCCAAATTTTTTTTAGAAAGCAAAAATAAAAAATGGTCAAAATGATGAACTAGGGGCACAGTTGAGTCAGGTTCTCTGTCTTTTTCCCCGTTCTCAACATACTTGCCAAGAAGGGCACTCTACCTGCCAACAAAGGCACAACTGAAGGGCACAGCAAGAGGGCAGAAAGCTCTCTCATTCTCCGACCAACGAAGTATCAAGCCAAGTGCGAAGCACAAACTGGAATGGATCAACATATTCCCATTCCCTCATCTGGGCAGATCTAACCATGTCCAAACTCCCCAGCAGGGCATCATCGATCGATGTCAGCCGCAGATCCGCTACACACCCAATTGTAGCGCAGTCCCTCTGTGGGAGAAACTCACTGTTGTGAACAAGAAAGAGAATCTAGCAGAATGCTAGGGGCGCGAGCCCACAACTTGTTGTTTATCCATCAACCACCTAGGGGAGGGATTGAAAAATGAGAGATTGAAGAATAGAGAGATGTGCGATGAGAGGAAAAGTGAGGAAAGGGCTTTTTCAGAAAAACAGAGCTTGAGGGCCGAGTGATGTGAGAATCACAAATGAGAAAGGGTGGGAAACACTACCCGGTGAAACAGGCTCCCTGTGCACGTCTGAGTGTCGTGTCTTTTTGTTTTATCTCGATTCTTGTTTTGAGTCGTTTCGAGTGTTACTCGATGTGTCTAGGTTGTGTGCCTTTTATTTTTGTGTTGAGTCGTTTTGCTGTGTTCAGTTGTAGGCTCAATACCCGGTTGAGAATCCTTTTCTCATTTTCAAAAATAAAATCATTTTGTGCTCCGAGTGCCGTGCCGTTCTCCACATTTGTGCAAAACAGAATTTGTTCTTTCATAAAACTGCAGGGTTCAACCCAGGTCATGTGAGAACAGTGAAACCAGGACCTATCTGAAGCTATGAGTTTCGGGCTGCAAAGCAAAAGCAAAAGAGGAAACTGTCGGGCATCTGAGTTTGTTCTAACTTCAGTAAGTTCCGAGACTATATTCCGTGTGTACCTCTTCAGGTCTTGCCAATGTTCCGAAGTATGAGTGTGCCTCTACCTCAAGCTCAAGATCGAGTCTACTTCAAGCCAGAATAGTGATCAGAAGTGCTCTTCCTCAATACCAGCCCCTGCCAGTGGCATCTTGGCCGTGTTTGCGACGAGTTCCTAGGAGACCAACTGCGACGGTGGAAACTAGAGTTCGAATGGCCGTGGCCTAGAACGCAAAGGTTCGGGATTTCCGAGACTAAAGTCTGGTTTAAATACCCAGAGGCGTGTCCTCGGCTTGAAATCTGTATGGCAGCCCCATAGATTGAGATAGCATGTGTATGCGCCTCAGTTCTGGATACTGAACCAACCTAGTCTGTCACCCCGTTGGAGAATAGGGAAAGTTGTGAATATGATCAGGAAAACAAGCAGCAGCCGTTGGCTCCTACATCCAGATGTTGTTATTTGTCAGCATTCCAGAGCCTTTGTACTGTGAGTTCAAGGTAAAGTGTTCGAAGAGCACGAGGGGAGATCCCCATCAGAGTAGAGCGGTTCACCGCCACTCACCTCATGAGGTGCTTTCTAAAAGCGCCGCTTTGTCCATTTATTGCTTTCCGTAAGCATCATGCATTGTATTGCATTGTACCTATCAAGTTTCTTTCTCATTTCACTCAGTGTATCAATCACACTTCATTTATTTAGTGTATCAATCACACTCTCATCACACTTTATTGCATTCAGTGTATCAATCACACACTTCATTTCATTTGATGTATCAATCACACACTTTATCACATTTAGTATATCCATCATACTCCTGTTCACTAAGTGCATCTATCCCACTTCGTGTTCACATTTAGTATATCCATCATACTTGTTCACTAAGTGCATCTATCCCACTTCGTGTTCACATTTAGTATATCAATCATACTCCTGTTCACTAAGTGCATCTATCCCACTTCGTGTTCACATTTAGTATATCCATCATACTTGTTCACTAAGTGCATCTATCCCACTTCGTGTTCACATTTAGTATATCAATCATACTCCTGTTCACTAAGTGCATCTATCACACTTCGTGTTCACATTTAGTATATCAATCATACTCCTGTTCACTAAGTGCATCTATCCCACTTCGTGTTCACCCTCAGTATATCCATCATACTTGTTCACTAAGTGCATCTATCACACTTCGTGTTCACATTTAGTATATCAATCATACTCCTGTTCACTAAGGGCATCTATCCCACTTTGTGTTCACCTTCAGTATATCAATCATACTTGTTCACTAAGTGCATCTATCACACTTCGCGTTCACCTTTAGTATATCAATCATACTTGTTCACTAAGTGCATCTATCACACTTCGTGTTCACATTCAGCATATCCATCATACTTGTTCACTAAGTGCATCTATCACACTTCGTGTTCACATTTAGTATATCAATCATACCTTGTTCACTAAGTGCATCGATCACACTTCGTGTTCACCTATTGTGTATCCATCACACTTGTTCACTTAGTGCATCTATCACACTTTGTGTTTGCCTTTTGTGTATCCATCACACTTTGCTCACTTCATTCATTTAGTGTATCAATCACACTTCGTTCATATAGTGTATCTATCACACACTTGCTTTGTATCTATCACACTATGCCTACTTTACGTATCTATCACATGCTCACTTTGTGTATCAATCACACACGCTCGCTTTGTGTATCAATCACACACTTTCGCTTTGTGTATCAATCACACGCTGGCTTTGTGTATCAATCACACACTTTCTCTTTGTGCATCTATCACACTATGCTCATCTTGTGTATCCATCACGCTTTGCTTCATATAGTGTATCCATCACACTCGCTTCGCTTTGTATCTGTCACACATGTTCGTTTGGTGTATCAATCACACACGTTCGCTTTGTGTATCTATCACAAATGCACACTGTATTCACAGTGAGAATTGCAGTAATTTTCTTACATCCTTTCTGCAATCCTTTCTGCATGAAATGTGGTTAGATTTGCATTCACTTGCCGACACTGCGTGTGTCAAACTTTTCGAATCATAGGAGTCACATGGAATATATGTTGTTAGCATATTGTTCTTGTTGCATTTCTCTATTTTGCAGGCACGATATTGTATGTACGGTTCATTTGAGGCTGGTGCGACCAGACGAATCGCGCAGGTATCGTATATTCTCCGTGAGAGACGCGATGAGAATTGAATGATTCTCCGCATTCTTAACTACATGAAATGTAGTTGTTGCTTTGCATTCTTGCTTAAAACTGTTGCATCTATTCGTCAATACTTGCTTCATTACAGCTTGCTGTATTTGCATGATCATTAAGTTACATCTGGCTTCGTGCCTATCATTTGCATTTTGCCCCTGCCTGCGGGCACACATACATATCTTTGTTTATCTTGTATGATTGTCTAAGTCTTCGGCCTTGTCAAAAATGGGTCGTCTCTGGGCTTTGACATTCACTCCCGTCACTTCTTGACTTTCGAGTTCTGTCAAAGAGGGGCAACTGTAGACACCCCATTTTTGACCGACCTTAAGACTCAGACGTCACCGATTGAGCGCTCGGTGATGTTGCATACTGTGCTTGTTCTGAAGTCTCAGAGTCGCGGCCGCGCGCCCTGCCTCCGGACTTCCGAACCCTCTTCTCTACCTTGTCTCGGTTTGCGAACCAGGCTCGATTTTCTCTGTTTTCTTTCCTGAGGGAAGGGAGTGGTCCCGTAGATTATCTCTCGGTGGCCGTGAGCTACTTTTCGTGGCCGTAGGCCATTTTGTCCATTTCGGAGCCCGGTTCCCGGTTTTCGGGACCGTTAGGCCGTGTGCCTCGGCTCGGGACCGCCCAACCATCTCCGAGTTCTCCGGTTTTTGGCATGTGCCTCTGTTTTAATATTCCGAGGGTCACTGGGGTCTCAGAAACCCACTTCGCAGCCAAGCACCACTTCCGGTGCCCGGCAGCCCATTTTTGGGACCCCGAACTGCGCGGTTTTGGTCCCGAGCATTCATTTCGCATCCGCTTTCTCCGATTTTTGGCAGGTACCTCTGTTTTGTCATTCCAAGGGACACTGGGGTCGCAGATACCCACTTCGCTGCTGAACACCACTTCCGGCATCAGATGCTCATTTTCGGGATCCCGAATTGCTCGGTTTTGGTCCCGAGCATTCATTTCTCATTAGTTTTTGTTCAAACTTGGCAGGTACCTCTGTTTCAACATCAGGAAGATCACTGGGGGGTGAGAAGCCAGCAATTATCCCAGATAGCCAGTTTCGCTCCTCCGGAGCCCGTTTTTCTCACTTCCGGGCCAATGTTGAACACCCTGGGGGTATTTTCTTCCAACCAAAGTTACATATTTGTGATGAGGGAACATGGGAGGACCCTAAAAACTACTGGTCGGCCAGAAAATTTGAGTTTCATTTTTGAGCCTCTCCTTCAAGCTCTATGTTGTGGCTCCTGCTTCAGTGTTGCCAATTTCCAACCCTAGAACCTTGTTCTACACACATGGGAGGACACCAAAAAGTGGTGGTCGGCCACTAATTCAAAACTTCATTTTTTCACCTGGCTGGCCGGCCATGTAGGGTGGCTGGCCGGCCATGGGGGGTGGCTGGCCGGCCACCTTGCAAAAAAATACCTGGCCGGCCAGATTCTTGCTTTCCAGCCTGTCCCAGCTGTCCGGATATCTTCCAACATATCCCGGGGCATCCGGGGGATATTTCGGGAGGGAAAGATTGGGTGCTTTCCCTCCCCTTTTACATCCTATTTCTTGTCTATTTGAAGGGCCCTCCTTCCCCTTTGCTTAGGTTAGAAAAAATTGCTTCAAGAGCTCCATAGCAAAAAACCTAATTTTCATAGCCAAAGGTTCCAAAATTTCTTCAAGTGTTGCTTGATTCCTTCACCAACACCTAGCTTCACCATTCCAACTTCGATTCCAGCAGCTAGGAAGTGAATTTCAGAGGTTGAGAAGCTACAAATCAAAGCCAAGAAGCAAAGAAAGACAAGTCTTCAAGGGTAAGTATTCAAAACCAACTTTTAGGGCTTTTTCTTGATCTTTTTTTATACTCTAATTGGTTGAGAATTGGGGCTCCGACCCCTACTGCTTTTGTGCTTTTTTTGAGCCCCTCTACAACTTTGTAGAAGGGCTCAACTTCATTTGATGCTTCTATGATATACTTGTTTCAATACCTAGCTTTTATGCCATTATCTTGCATGCTAGTTTTGGCTTGTTTGTGCTTGTTTTTAGGGGTCCAACCCCTACTGCTTTCTTGCTTTTTTTGAGCCTCTCTACAACATTGTAGAGAGGCTCAATTTCATTTGGCCATTATATCCACCACTTCCTTCAAATTCCATCAAGTGTGCCCATTTTTGTACACAACTTTTGACCTATTTCTATTTGTTTTTGGGACTTCGACCCCTACTGACTTTGGTCTTATTTTGACCCCCTTTACACATTTCATGAAGAAAATTTTGTCATTTGGTGCTTTTTTTGCATGACTCTTGTTATAGCCTCTTTTGAGCTTCATTTTGCATGGAATTGTTAGCATGATTTTATTCTGATTTTGAGGATGTCATCTTCTGCAATTGTGCTTATTTTTAGCTCATCTTCAATGTTGTAGAAGAAAGTTTGTCCATTTGGGGTTTTCATATATCACTTGTCTCAATACCCCTCTTTTGGCCACTAACTTTGCATGCTTTGGTTGATCTATCTATGCTTGCATTTAGGCCATGTTTATTACTGAAAAAATGCCATTTTTGGGACTGTCTTGCTACTTTTCTTTGTCATGATCATATTTTGCATGTATAGCATGGCTATAGGCCATTCCGGGGCTTAATTTCGCATTTTCGGGATGAATGCATGTTTCGAATGTCATTTCGAATTGTCTCGGGGCTGTTTCCCCCTTTATTTAGGTGCTGAAATTTTATTCCCATGCTTGCATGTCATTTCCCATGTCATTCCATGCCTTAATGCATTGCCTCGGTTTGCGCGTCAATGGGCACGCACTTCGAGGCACTCCGTTTTCATCCAATGGCAGCCTATGTGAGTGCGGCCGAGGCTCTCTCATGTTGGCGTAAGCCCATCACTGCATTTCGTATGCCATTTTATGCATTCCTCGGTTTGCGTGTCCGCGGGCACGCATTTCGAGGCAACTTTGTTTTTATCCGACGGCCTCCTATGTGAGTGAGCTGAGGCTCTCTCATGTTGGTGTAAGTCCATCGTTGCATTCCGTATGCCATTCCATCGCATATCATCGCCTCGGTTTGCGTGCCTGTGGGCGCGCATTTCGAGGCACTTCGGTTTTATCCGATTTTGCATCGCATATCATCGCCTCGGTTTGTGTGCCTGTGGGCGCGCATTTCGAGGCACTTCGGTTTTATCCGATTTTGCATTTCATCATTGCCTCGGTTTGTGTGCTAGTGGGCACGCATTTCGAGGCACCTCATTTTTCTCATTACGGCAGCCTATGTGAGTGTGGTTGAGGCCCTCTCATGTTGGCGTAAGCCCAATTTGCATTTTTATGCTTGTATGCCATTGCCTCGGTTTGCGTGCCCGTGTGCACGCACTTCGAGGCACTTCAGTTTTATCCGATTTGCATTTCATCATCGCTTCGGTATGTGTGCCGGTGTGCACGCATTTCGAGGCACTCTGTTTTATCCGCTTGGCATTGCGTATGCCTCCGCCTCGGTTTGCGTGCCGGTGTGCACGCATTTCGAGGCACTCTGTTTTATCCGCTTGGCATTGCGTATGCCTCCGCCTCGGTTTGCGTGCCCGTGTGCACGCATTTCGAGGCACTCTGTTTTATCCGCTTGGCATTGCGTATGCCTCCGTCTCGGTTTGCGTGCCCGTGTGCATGCATTTCGAGGCACTCTGTTTTATCCGCTTGGCATTGCGTATGCCTCCGCCTCGGTTTGCGTGCCCGTGTGCATGCATTTCGAGGCACTCTGTTTTATCCGCTTGGCATTGCGTATGCCTTCGCCTCGGTTTGCGTGCCCGTGTGCACGCATTTCGAGACATTCCGTTTTATCCGGTTTGCATTGCGTATGTCTCTGCCTCGGTTTGCGTGCCCGCGTGCACGCATTTCGAGGTACTCTGTTTTATCCAATTTACATTTCATCATTTTCTCGGTTTACGTGCCAGTGGGCACGCATTTCGAGGCACCTCATTCTTATCATTCTGGCATCGTATGTGAGTGTGGCTGAGGCCCCCTTCATGTTGGTATAAGCCCATCATTACATTTCGCATGTCATTCCGCATCGCCTCGGTTTGCATGCCCGTGGACACGCATTTCGAGGCATCTCATTTTCATAGCATCGTACATGCTAGGATTGTATGTTAGTTGCATTTCATGCATATCATGCATATTGCACGGGAAACGAGGCGCGTTTCGCACTCCGAGTGGCGGAGCATGTCTCAATTCCCCAGTCACCGACACTCCGGATCACCCATGATGGAGCTAGGTTTTGTTGTAGCATTCATATGCATTCATCCTATATTAAGTTGTGCAATTCGGCTCCTCGGCCATCATGCATCGAGATGCGTGATTGGTGGCACGAGGATCGAGGCATGCATATATTTGTGAAATACACTGCTGTGCCCTTTTCCTGCTCTCTGTTGCAGCAAAATCCAGAGTTAGCAACTTTTCAGAATCCGGCGCGCATTTCGAGAAATACTGCAAACAGAGGCTAATTGGGGCATCCCAGTGAATTTCCGCCCGAAGCAGCCCAGCATACATCATCCATCAGAAGCAAGGCAGTCCCTGGCTTGCATGCCAGTTTTACTTCTTCTGTAATTAATTTGTTAATTAATTAGAAATTTGTATATTATTCGGACTGTAATTATTTTGGACTGTATATTCTTTCATTTTGGGTCTGTATTATTATTTTATTCGGACCCTCTGCGCGAGGGCATAATTGTAATAAGGGTGGGTGTGTGTGATGTATGTCTTCCAACCCCCATTTCTTTCTCCCTTTTATTTACCCGCTTACGATGGTTAGATATAGGGCATATTTCAATTAGCATACAGTGTGACAGCATGTTTGCATCATTCATCTGTTTTGCACGCACCGGGCTCGGCTCATCATACAAACTGCATTGTATTTCAATTACAAGATGAATACATGTTAGTTGTTGCATTTCACATGCCATGTTTAGAATAGCCGAGCCTGCTATAGTTTGCATTTTTGCATGTGTTGCATTAGGCATTTCAGCATACTTAGGATCATGCATGATTTCTAATGTAGTTTTTGTTTTGGCTTGGAGTACTAGGTGAGTTTTTATGCTTTAGCATTCTTGCATGCGTGTGAGTGTTGCCATGATAGCATGCTTGCCATGAGGCTAAATGCTTATGTGATATAACTGCCTTGAATGCCTGTGGGTGGAGGTTGAGTTATCTGAATTGGAGCAATTCACCAACTGTTTGTTTCAAGCCCACTAGATAGTGGCAAAATCAAGTTTTCTAAGCCCACCCGAGGGTGGCAAATCCGCATTTTAGCCTACCTGCAGGTAGCACCATCAAACCATTTTCAAACAAACAAACATGAGATGTTTTGTTCCAATTCAGGCGACTCAGTCTATACTTGTATGCTGTGCGCATCACATAGTAACCTAGGCTAATAACCGGAATAAGAACTCACAATGTTTTCAAAAACAGATATCATGGTTAGTAGAGGCCGGTCTTTGACCGGGCGAGCGGGGGTGCTCACGATGTGACCTTCCCTAATCGTACCCAAGTTCCCGAGCCAACTTTGGTGATGACGGACACGTGGCCTTTTGGCACCGAGTCAGGGTTTCCTAAATTTCCCATTTTAAAAATATTTAGGTGGCGACTCTGTTATCTGGCAAAGCAGTCCATGTTTGGCACTTCTTTCAAAAAAATCTGTTTTTCTCAAAACGATTTGCCGGATTTGGACTCTTTGGTTCGAGATTTGGAACTGCAACAAAAATCGAGTCCGAACTGTAGCGAGGTCCCTAGCGGGCTTGTTACAGTAGCCTACGGCCACTGAGAGATGATCTACGAGACCTCTCCCTCCCTTCAGGAAGAGAAAACAAAGAAAACAGGGCCTGGTTCGCAAACCGAGGCGAGGCACAAAAGAGTCCGGAAGTCCGGAGGCAAGGCTCGCAGCCGTAACTCCGCAACCTCAGAACGAGCATAATATACAACATCACCAAGCGCTCAATCGATGACGTCTGAGTCTTAAGGTCGGTCAAAAATGGGGTGTCTACAGGCTCTTGTGTAGCAATTAGACTAAGATTTATATGGCGTTAGAGAGCGACAGACCCAATTTAGAGGGAGCTCTGCTGTAGCATACATATCACACTATATGTGCTATCGTCGAGCACTTAAGTGAGTAGCTAGATGGATTCCTGCTCTAGCACTATGTGAGCCCTGTTAGGCCAATAATAGGCCTATGTTATACCCTAGAACCTGGAGCTATGTCGTGAGTGATGACTTGATGTCGCTACTTTAGCATGTCATCCAGGGTTCATGATGAATACGATCCAGAGGACCATGTCTATGAAAGTGGTCAAGTTTGAATGAATTGACATGAGTGGCTAGGGAAGATTGTTGGAAATCATACTCTTATATTGTAGCTCAATTCCCGGGTGATTGTGTTGGATTTGAGATCATGATATAATCATGAGTACAGATATGTGTTGAGGTCAAGCATGTTTATGAGTTATGACTCGCGAGGGGTTTTAAAATGTTTGACTTGGTGTGATATAATGAATCTAGGGTGTAGACGAGATATTTCAAGTGATGAGCTATGTTAGTTTATGGTGACTTAATATATCACTCCTACCTTATACCTTCTCGTTAGGTTGGACACTCCATTTTTCCGTATAAGGGATGGATTGAATGAGAGATTGAGAAATTATGAATGAGCATATAACACATCATGTGGATATGTGGATAAGTGGGAGATTTAGAAACCATGTAGTAAATACACATGGTGTGACCTCATGGTACACATGGTATGACCTAATCTTGAAGGCCATATGGTACACATGGTCCATCCACACATGACCTAATCTTGAGGGACACATGATCTTGGATATGTGATATGCAAGGTGTGACCTAACCATGAGGTACGCATGATTTGCCATATATGCCTACATAAGGGCTCATGTTCAACATTGTGTAGACACACCAAAAACAATAAGTTCTCTATCTATTTATCTATCTCGAGACTACCATTTTGATAGCCTAGGAATTTGGAGTATAGATAAATATTGAAAAACTCTAGTAACTTCTCAATTGACGGGAGGTTTTCTAAACGTGTCTCGTAATTCAAGCATCCGATTCAAACCATTTCCGCATCAGGTAATATGATTACCTGTATATTTTTCTTTCAGTTTTCATTCTTTCTCTGAGCTCTCCTCTTACCAGCCTCTCTCCCACAACCACTGTCGGCTACTCTCCCCTCTTCGGAGACTTCCACCAGCCACCCTCTTTTGGTTTTGAAACAGTGCAATGAGATGCATGTGGTTATAGAGTCGCATTTTTCAATCAAGTTGAATTTCATTTTTTTTTTTTTATGTCTGCCTCTTTCTAGCTCCATTTGGATCAATGGGTGCTATTGAATGTTATACTCATTTCTTGCAATAGACATTGTGCGCTCCTCTATCATTGTTTAGTTAGTGTACTTGACTTGTACGGCCGGTCTTGAGCCGATTAGTTTATATTGTGAACTTAAATTACTTGAATCAGCTCGTTAATTGGGGGCCAAGGGAACTGTCTTCGTGGTTTTTCCATTGTTGGATCCAAGAACAAGAAGTCAAATTGTAAGTTTAAAAATGTATGAATAAGGTCTCTTTTGGGAACATACTTTTTTAGTAATTTTTTTAGTTTTTTGGCTAAAATATAAGGTAAAAAAATTAATATGTTTTGAATGACTTCTTAATTTTTTACGAAAAGATGTGCAAAAAGTAGAGAGAAAATGGAATATTTGACTTTTTTGTATAGGTTATAGGCTTTTTGATTTTTTTAGTAACTTTTTGACTTTTAGACTAAAACAGTTACATGCCAAACGATGCCTAAGTTGACAATAAAACAAGAGAAAAGTGAACAATCTTTCGAGGGGAAGAGATTTGGCCAATTTTCCTAAACTAGTAATTAGTTTGAATGGTAGCCTGTTTAATTGCGGCTCTTGACGGTTCTTTAGAAATATGCCAGTTTTTTTTTTTTTTTTTTGTCTAAAATGAATTCTTTAGTTTATCTCAACCAATTACTAGACTGGTTAACGAGTTTATAAGTTAAACTTACCGGTCTAATTTTAAAAATATTGTCAAGAAATTAAGTTGTAAACTTAAAAATGCAATGAGTAAGATGGCAACAAATCAAGTTTTTAGCAAGGTTGTATAACACTACTTTGTACTGTGAGATTTTGAGTTATAAAGTGAAATTTGATAACCTTCATGTTACCTTCTCCTACTAACTTCTAACAAACTAACCTCTATTGATGTATACTTTGGCCTCATTTGTGAACAAATTATTTTAATAATTTTTTGATTTTTTACCAAAAAAAAAAGTATGCAGAAAAGTAGAGAAAGTGATGTGACAACTTATAGTGACTTTTTAATTTTTTTAAGACTAAAATATGTAATTGTCAAACGAGCCATTTGTGGGAAAAAAAAATGAAAAAAAAAAAAAAAAAACGGTAATAAGCAATTGCAGAGGATTTTAGAGTCTTAGGTTTGACGACTTTAATAAAATGCTATAAACTAGGGACCATGTTATGTTACCTTTGGCTAAGGGATTCAGGATCCTCTAGAGTGTGGATTCCTGGAGTGATCCCTGAAGTGAGTGATCCAACGGCTGAAATCGTTTTTCTTATTATCTTACCGGTAAGATAATATTATTTAATCAAAACGACGTCGTTTTGATTAATATCTCTTACCGGTAAGATAATATATCTTACCGGTAAGATAATAACAAAAACGATTTGAGCCGTTGGATCACTCACTTCAGGGATCACTCCAGGAATCCCACTCTAGAGGATCCTGGTTGTGGCTAAGGGCATGTAGGCTGCTTCTATTTGTCTTTTAACTTCAGCTGCAGCTTACAAACTAGAGATCTAAATATGAACCATTATTTTAAGCTGCCATTTGTCTTTAGATTTATAAGCCCAATGCGATTTTGGATAAGAAGGAGATTAAAATTTGATATTAATTATCATTATCATTATCATTAGTGACGTGATATGAACTCGCATTTGACGCGATGACATGCACGTGTAAACTGTGGGGACCTTTGGATTTGTCATGGGAAATGGAGATGGAAGAAATAAATTTACTTCTAGTTTGTTCAAGTTTTTATTTCTTGTTTTCGATTTCATTTTTTTTTTTTAAATTAAAAACAAAACTTCTTTGGCATATTACTTTCGTTTTCAAGAAAATAAAATTGATTTTAAAATTTTTAAAGACACAAAAACTTGTGTTTTTACATTATTTCCAAAACCAAGCTTTCACTTTCTTCATGCACCACATCCAATCACCACCCATCACCACCATCATCTACTGGCTGCCACCACCCATCGTTGTTGATTGGCGAGTTTTGACCAACCTTTGGTGACTCTCCAACAAGTGAATTGTTACTGTCATGATCTTTGACTGCCACTTTTTGGCGTTGTTCTGGCTACCATGTGACCTCCGACACCGACGGACACCTCCGGCCACTAGCTAGCCACCATTGGCCATCATATCTGTCCACCCTTCATCTCTTGCCACCAATTCTAGTAACTCATCAAATATATTTCTCTATTTGTACTTTTATTTGTTTTCAAAATATTTTTTATACACCAAATAAGTTTTCTATTTGGATAAAGTATTAATAAATCTCAAAATATGATTTGTGAACTATTTAGTCCTCTATTTTTTCTCATAAATCCAAAGGTCTTATTAAAGTGAAAAATAAACAAAATGATAATCACTTATACGTTTGGGTTTAATTTTTTTAGAGATAAAAGTAAGTTTTTCAAATGTGAAATTATACATTTGGACAATCCTCACTATAGAGGTTTTAGATTTTCCCTCATTCTAGCACATATCCCACATTACGATTAAGAATGTAACACTCCAATAACGTAACATGCCAATATATCACACTAAAAAACTCGTTAGTGTATTTTTTTTCAAACGTAACACTCTAATGTAATACACAAAAAACTTCTTAATGTACCTTTCCCAAATGTAACATTCCAATCAATGTAATCTCAAATATAATACTCCAATATAACACACAAAAATACTAAACAATTCCTTATTGTATTTTTTTCAAACGTAACACTCACAGTTTGAAATCATACATTTGTTCAAAACTTATTAAGGAATTTTTGTACTCCTTTTGAAATGGTTTGAAGAATCCCACATCTTTTTGTGGAGTGTTACATTGGAGGGTTATATTTGGAAAAAGTACATTAAGGAGTTTTTTTGTGTGTGTTACATTTGAGTATTACATTTGGAAAAAGTACATTAATAAATTTTGTGTTACATTGGAGTATTACGTTTAAATGTTACAGCTTGAAATTATACATTTGTCCGAAGTTTACGAAAGAGTTTTGTACTTCTTTTGAAACGTTTGAAGAATTCCACATCATTTTAAAATATTTGAAGAATCTCATATTTCAAGTCATTTTTTGTACTTTTCCTGGAATATTTGAAGAATCTCACATTTCACGTCATTCCAAATAAATAAATAAAAATCCTATATAAAAATGCATCACAAATTTAATTCTCATAAGTTGTGTATCGTACTTTTTTAGCACACACACAAAAAAAAAAAATAATAATAATAATAATAATAATAATAATAATAGAAAAAAAGATCATTTTATTGTTTGGTTACTCAAAATAAAAAATAAAAACTAAGGCCTATTTGTTTCAGTTTTCAATTTTCTATAAAAAAACAAGAAACAAGTTTTCGTTATTTTTGTAAAAAACAAAAATAGAAAGAAAAATTTACCTGTGAATCTCATCTTGAGGGATGGAGTCCCAAGATTTTTCTAATAGATCAATTAGTCCTTTGACTTTGGAAAAGTATATTTAATATATTATTTAAAAATTAGATTTACGGATTTTTGTTTTCATTTTCTTAATGCAACTAATAAAGAAATAAATTTAGATTTTAGCTTTTTTCTTTTCTTACATGTGTATATATATATATTTTCCTGTCTAAGATCTAAACATAGTGAAATGATAAAAATATTAAGGGTGGGTAACCTTGTTTTTAAATTATTTTTCTAATAATATAAAAAATGTGTGCTAAATAATTCAGGGGCAACTTGACGAGGTCCCTTACTTTTTTTTTTTTTTTTTTTTTTTTTTGATCGGCAAATGTTAGTTGTTAGTTGTTAGATTAGCACCTATGGGAGCAAAGCTCACCACCCTTGGTAAAGCACATAAGTGCTTGCACTCCCTTAATTCAACCCCCCTAAGGGGAGTTGAACCCATGATCTCCTTGGGACTAAGCCCTAAGAAAGGCATGGTGGCCAACTAGGCTAAGCCTAGTTGGTTGACGATGTCCCTTACTTAACCTTCCTCAACTACTACTTGTAATATATATATATTTCTTAATTGTGACAACTAAATCTTTTTCTCTCTCTATCTCTTTCTTGGATAGCCATGCTAATTAATTTGATAAAATCATGTGAAACCATCATATAATAACGTTTAAGTAAATACCCACCGAAACTATTGGCACAACTCATCAGATGATCAATCCAACTATTATTGCTTAAAAGTCAATTAGTTTTGTTAATTAGACTTTTGCGTTAAGTCAGCATGTGACCTTGAAGCTATACATAGTAATTAAAAGGCTATTATTAATATTGAATAAAGAAAAAGTCGCCACTCATAAATTAAAAATAAAAATTGAACTTTCTTAACATGACACACATGTTTAAATTTTTTTAAAAATTGCATATTAATATGAAACTGAGTGTAATAAAAATTATATAATTTTTTTAAAACTTGTTATCATATACATTAAGAGTATACGTTAATAAGAACTAACAAGTTTGTATAGAAACTATATTAGAATTATGCATTGATGACTTTTTGGAAATTAATAGTCATTTTGATGAGTCCCTCTTCTTTGAAATGAGCAATCCTAACTTTTTAATCAATCATACAAGATTATGTAAGATAGGATGAGAATTACATCTAGACAATTATAATTTAAACAACTAAAAAATACCCACAACCAATTTAAGAACGTGTCCCTATAATGGGAAGAAAATACACAATAAAAAAAGCTCCATAATAAGGGACAAAGTACAATTTTCTGATTTTTTAGATAAAAGTGTGTATGGATGACTAAATTAATTTAATCACATCATTTTGTACGAAAATTCTCTTATAACATGTCCATTTTTATAACGTTACCCATTGTAAAACAACAATGCTACATATTCATAATTTGAAATGTGTAGATCTGATTTATATTAGGTTTGACTCACTTCACACTAAATTCTAATTTGCACCATAAATTTAAATTTACAGTATTTCGGATAGTAAACCTAGCATTGCTTAAAAAGGTTAATTACAATGACATCCCTATATTGTTTTAAAATTATATTGTTGTCCCTTTTAATCTCTAAAGTATGATTGATCTCTATTATTATACAAAAATGTGTAACAACTATCTATCAAAAAAGTATGACATCAACATAAATAAAGTTTAAAATATCAAAATTGCCCTTATGTTCAACCCAATCCCCCTATTTCGCTCATCAACTGTTCACATAGATAATGAATTTTGAGAGAAAAATATGAAGATGAACCTTGGTTTGGTGATTACTCATTTATAGCTAGACCATCTTCCTCACCTATAACCAAAATTTTTTCCCTTTTCACTCATCTTCCAATGAGCTGATGACCACTATTTGTAACTTACCACAAGTCATCTTATTTTTTTCCCTTCCGCTTCTACTGTTGTTGCCAACTGTGTTTTTTCACAGAAATGGATTTGCAAACCATGGTTGATTGTGTAGTTTACAAACTACCATCAACCAGCATTGCAGAGGAGAGGTTGTGGGGTGACTATGACCATCGTTGGTCAATGCAACAAAAAAGATGCCATGGACTCACAAACACAAATGTGGGTTCACAAACTTTCATCTATCGCAATTCAAGGATGGAAGCTTCAAGAGTGAAAGTGGTTGACTATGTGGTGGTTGTTCAGGATGAAAATGATATTGATAGTTTTGTGCAAATTAATTTGGACGGGAGGCAGTGGAGGTTGTGGTTTTGTGCTTCTTGAAGAGTAAAATTGTTGGAGATTGAGGTAGATAGATGTTGGCAAGGGTTTGAGGTTATAAGGATAAATAGGTTGATTTTTCTCTCATTTATTCTCTTTCTATTCTCTCTACATTGATTTGTACAAAACTCTTGTATAGGTTGGGGTTGCAGGGTTTTTTAATTTGAAATATGTGCATGGTGGACTTGAGATAGGATGGAAGAAGGTCGATAGAGATGCTATAGTGGGAGGTGATGGCCATGACAATAGGACGTGTGATGGTGGCTAGTTCTTCCACCCTTATATTGCTCTTTCTCGCTTTATATCTCTCTCTCTCTCTCTCTCTCTCTCTCTCTCTCTCCCTCTCTAGAACAAAAATTGGAATATGAAACAAGGGTATTATAGAGATTTCACCATTGCATTGGAAGGTGTTAGCAAAAAAAGGTGCCCATGTAATTTGAAAGAATACAGGGGGTATAGTGTTATTTCAAGATACAAAAATCTAGAACCGAGTGGTCAACAAAAGGAGATAGGAACACAAAATTTTTCCATATTATGGCCAGCTCTAGGAGAATTAGAAATTCTCTGTGCTCAATAGTAGTTAATGAAACTATTAAGAAGGATCCTGTAGAGGTGAAAGCAGCAGTTCAACAACATTTTATTAACCAATTTACTGAATCATGGCGTAATAGACCAAGGCTATCTAGGCCTTTCTTATCCATTGGGGGTAGAGAAACTGTTGAGCTTTTGGAAGCTAAGTTTTCAGAAACTGAGATTGAAGCTGTGGTTAAGAGTTGTGAAGGAAACAAAGCACCTGGACCAGATAGGTTTAATCTTATGATGTTTAAAAAGTGTTGGAAGGTGATCAAGGCAGATGTGCTGCAATTCATGAAGGAATTTCATCAAAATGCAAAATTGGTCAAAGATATTAATAGCTCTTTTGTTGCTTTGATTGCTAAGAATGAGAACCCTTCTGATTTGAATGATTACAGACTTATTAGTCTCATTGGCTCTCTGTATAAAATTTTGGCAAAAGTGTTAGCAAACAAAATCAAAACAGTGTTGCCTAGAATTATTAGTGTTTCACAATCAGCATTCATTGGGGGCAGAAATATCTTAGATGAGGTGTTGATAGCCAAAGAGATTGTGGATGGCTGGAAGAAGAGTAGAAAGAGTGGCATTGTCCTAAAGTTAGACTTTGAAAAAGCATATGACTCAATTAATTGGAATTTCTTATTTACTATGCTTTCAAATTTTGGTTTTGGGGTTAAATGGGTAAGTTGGATGAGGGAGTGTTTCTCATCAGCTAGAGTTTCTATTTTAGTAAATGGTTCGCCAACCTCAGAATTTAGCCCACAACGAGGTCTTAGATAGCGTGACCCTCTATCCCCCTTCCTTTTTAACATTGTGGCTGAGGGCCTAAATATCCTGCTGGTAAGAGCAAAACAGATGGGGTTGATCAAAGGGGCAGCAGTTGGATCAAGTGCTTTTAGGATCACCTACCTGCAATTTGCAGATGACACAATTCTATTTTGTGAAGCTGATAGGGGGGAGGTCAATAACATAAAGAGGATCTTGAGATATTTTGAAGTGTTGTCAGGCCTAAAAATTAACTACCACAAGAGTGTGGTGTGTGTAGTTGGTTTAATAGATGAAGCATCTAAGGAATTTGCTGCTCAGCTCAATTGTCTACATCAAAATTTTCCCCTAAAGTACTTAGGACTCCCTCTGGGTGCAAGTCCAAGGAAAAAAAGGACCTGACAGCCAGTGTTAGTCAAATGCAAACAAAGACTTGCTTCTTGGAAAAGAAGATTCCTCTCTTTTGCTGGTAGGATGACTTTGATTAAATATGTGTTGTCTAGCTTACCGATTTATTATTTATCTTTGTTCAAAATGCCAGCAAGGGTTGCTAAGGAATTTGTATCAATTCAATCCAATTTTCTATAAGGGTAGGGATGGCCTTAGAAGAAAAATACATTTGGTCAAATGGAAGGACATTTCAAAAAGAAACTAGCAGGGGGGTTTAGGTGTTAAAAGGATTAGACTTATGAATGATTGCCTCTTATTAAAATGGTTGTGGAGGTTTGGGGCTGAACTTAATGCTTTGTGGAAACATGTGATATATAACAAATACAATTAGGTAGGTGTTAGGTGGTGTCCAGAACCTGTTGAAAACATTAGGAACTCATGTATCTGGGCTGACATTTTGGATGCTGCTAGAACCAGACCTGATTTGGTAGAATTCTACTAAGAAAATTTTGCTCCAGTGATTGGGGATGGGAAAAACATTTTGTTCTGGAGAGGTACATAGTGCAATAATGTGTGCTTAATGGAAGTTTCCCGAGGCTCTATTCCTTGTCTTTGGATAAGTTTGAATCTATGAATATGATGCATATCAAAAGAAATAACGAGGTGGAATGGAACCTTAATTTGAGAAGATCACTCTTTCAGTGGGAGGTGGAGGTATTGAATAGATTGAAACTGCTGTTGGTTAATGCTCCAGCTCTTAGGGAAATTTTGGCTGATTCTTTGTATTGGAAAGCAAAGCCATTAGCAAACTTCATTGTTTCCTCTACTTATAAGTGGTGCGATAATTCCTTAGGTACAGTGTGTAAAGTAACAGATCTTATATGGAACAATGTATCTTCACCTAGAGCTCAATTCTTTGGTTGGTTGGCATAGAAGAGGAGGATAAAGACTTCCAGTTTTTTGCAACGAATTAGAGTGCTCTCTAATGAGGCCAATGTGAATTGCATTTTCTGCAATGTGGAAGTAGGGAGTGTAAATCATGTGCTTCTGCTTTGTCCTTTTGTTTGGAAGGTTTGGTCTCATATGCTAAAATGGTGGGGTTTGCAGTGGATTCAACCTGGTACTGTACATTGTTTACTAGAATGATGGGCTGGTACAAGGCTGAAAAAACAAGAGAGGGTGTTCTGGAAGGCCATGCCTCTGGCTGTACTTTGATCCATTTGGAAATTGAGAAATGATTAAATTTTTAATGGCATTCATCCAAATTTTGAGGAGTTGTGTGAGGTCATTAAGGTGCGAGTTGCGATGTGGATCAAAACTGTTGGCTCTTCTTTCTCAGGTTTTTTAGTAACTGATATTGTGAACAACCTGCAACAAGTAAGGTTCTGCAGTAGGGGTGTTGGCTGAGCAAAGATTTTTGTTGCTATCTTGTTCTTCATGCTGCTACCTTTTTGTTTTTGTTGGGCAGCATATGCATTGGTGGAGGTTGAGATGGCCATGAGCTTTTGGAATGTGACCTTGGGTTTTGGTGCTGTTTTCTAGAGGGTGGTCTGCATCAGTGTGAGGCTTGCTGCACCAGTCCATCATCCAATTCCATGCTCTTCTTGGCAATAAGATTTTATTTCTACTCTTCGAGGCATCAGTTATTGTTTGGGTAGAATATGCATTGGTGGAGGTTGAGATGACCTGGTGTGTGGAGTGTGGTTTGCATTGGTGTGAGGTCTACTGGGATTTTTTGGAGGCTGCCTTGCTGCTGGGTGGGAAAATTGGGCTTAGGACTGGGGTTTATCAAACTATAGATGAGGTTTATATGTGAAAGTATATATTAAACCAACAGGTTCAATTTTGCATTAGGATGTGTAGAAGGCCAAGGATGCTGTGATGGTGCTTCTGCAGTAGGGATGTTTGTTTGGCTGAGCAAGAAATTCTCTCTTTTGGTGTGCTGTTGGACAGATGTATAGGCGTGTTTTTTGGTGGATTGTTTTGGTTTTTTTTTTTTTTTTTTTGTGGTTATTTTCTTTTCAACCTTGAGATGTGTTGGGAAATGATTGGGCATTCCTTGCGTTGCCAACCTAGTTGGGATCGTATGGTTATGCTTTGATACTTTTTGCACTTCTTCTTCCTTTATTTGATGTAATTCATTCATATATGTATGGCAATTATCATCAATAAAGGGCTGTTTTTTGTTGTTGAAAAAAAAAAAAAAAGAGATGACAACAAATTGACTACTTAATTAATGTTTAAAGGATAAAGTAAAGTTAGGAATTTAAGTACATGTAGTTATGAGTCTGGTGGTATCTGTTTATAGCTCTGGGGTATTTGCAGCTCAGTTAATTTCTAGCAGCTAGGTGAGTGCTGGATCAGTTTGTGAGTCTGGTGTTTGCAGCTTGTGGATCAGCTTGTGAGTGTTGGATCTACTTTGTTATGCTGTTTTATGAGCTACATTTGGGATTTCTGTTTGCAGCTAAGTGAGTTTGGTGTTTGCAGCTTAGTGAGTCTGGTGGTTTAGTTTGATCTATTTGCTTGTTGCTGAGTGTACCTAGATGGCTATCTTAGTCTTCGTTTTGTCTCTTTCTGTCTGCTGTATGCTTATAGTTGAGGTGTTCTTGGTTGGTTTCTCACCAACTTTGGTGGTGCTAGCATATGATAGGATGGGTTCTTTGGTGCCAAACTAGCTGGGATCATTTGGCCCATTGTGATACTTTTGCACTTCCCTCTCTTTACAGGTGTTTGTTTGGTATTTTGTACTCCTTCCATTCATCAATAAAGTTTCTTGTTTGCCATTCAAAAAAAAAAAAAAAAAAAAAAGTACATGTAGTTGTTGGAAATAAACGGTCACGATATGGGCTTTCAATAATTTTCCCTTTTTTTTTCTTTCAACATGCTTGGTTATCGTTTTTCAAAAACACTTTTCAGAAAATTCTACTTTCTTATTTTCTGTATTTTTTTATTTTTACTGAATTTTTTTAATATTTTGAGCAATTTTAAAAAATTTTAGACATATTTAACATAAATATACCTAAAAAGTAAAAAAAAATTTGAAAAAAACTTTTAAAAATTCACTAAATTCCAAAAATATAAAAAATACAAGAATTCAGTATATTTTTTGTATTTTTATGTATTTATTAATTTTTAAAAATATTTTTTTACAAATTTTTTACTTTTAGATACATCTAAGTAAGGTGCATCTAAAAAAACAAAAAAAAATGTTTAAAATTTCAAAAATATTCACTAAAAATAAAAAAATACGAAAACCAAAAAACTCAGCTTCCAAAAAATTTAATTCAAAAAATTCAAACCAAACACACTGATAAATAGTGTAAGAATAATTTATTTTTCAAATTACAGTAAAAAATTGGGTAACAATCACATTTTTATGAAAATCATGCTTTTAACTTGAATGTAAACACTTGAAACAGCTAAAGTAAAATAAAATAAAATAATTAGATAGTGTTAACAAAAATCTGATTATCCAAAGTTTGAGAATATAATTTATCTGTACCCTATCTATTTAATTTTGAATTACAAAAATATAAAATGATTTAAAACCCACAACGATGTTAATTACAGCAAGATCAAGGCAGAACATGAATAAGGACATTTTTATTACTGACTACACTGAACTCTAAAGAAAATTTAAAAAAAAGAAAAAAAGAAAAAAAAGAAAATGGAAATTAAAAAGAAAAAAATAATTGGGTATCTTGAGGCGCACGATACGCACCCTATTGTTGAAATTGTAGTATATCCAGCTAAGAGGCCAAAGATAAGACAAATGTGAAACCTTGTCTGGGGGTTAGGCAGGACACGTGTCATCCGATCTCAACCTGTGGTCCCACACCATGATGCTAAATTGCACCGTTCTTCTCTTTCCATGACCCCTCGCTGGAACACCACCGAGCACTCCGGCAACTCCCCTAGGTCGGCGAACAACGACTCGTCCTCCTCCCTCATCGACAAAATCACCGTCCCATCAACATCGCCACCATCCATAATGGGACTCTCCAGCATGGTAGTCGATGATGTGGTTGTTTCCAAGTCTAAGAACCACTTGAATTGGTACGCACCAATTAAAGAATCTTCTCCCAAATTCCCGAATTTGTGAAGTTCATTTTCGAAAATCATCGTCTTTTCGTCATCAGAATTCGAAACTGTAGTAGGGGAGATGGATGTAACTTCTGCAGTGGTGGTGGTGGTGGTGGCAGAGACGATGGTCGCTTTGATTTGTTGATTGTGGAGACGGTGGTGATTTTTAGATGCCGGCCAAGGGTGGTTGTGCTCGGAGGAGTAAGTGACCACTAGCATAGTGGGGTCCACACGGCTCCTCTCAACTTGCTTTCTGGCTGGGCAGCCTTTGGAACTACTGCATCTATAGTACCCTCTGCCAAATCAAACGGCTTAGATCAGATTTCAGACCTTTTGAGCCCCTTTTGTCCTACTACTAAATCATACGCAGCATTACACCCGGAAAAAAAAAAAAAAAAACTCTTTTGTGTCTTACTTACCTTGGATAAGGGGACCCTTTGATGGGTTTCTGACCGTACTTCCTCCAAGCCCACGAATCAGACGGTGGAGCACTCTCCCCCTTCAGCCTCGACCCTTCAACGTCTCTGATTGGCACTGACACCACTCTTTTCTGCGCATCTCTCCTAAAGAATCAAATCCCACAACGTAGTTGATCTTTAGTACTCTTTTCTTTCTCATCATGCAAATGATTGAACTAGAACATGAAAAACCCTAAAAAAAATGTCTACTCCTTGCTTAGATTTATATACATATATATTGTGTTACATACCTTCTTTTAGGGGAGGAGGTAGAAGTGGTCTTGCTGTCGGTGAAGGTGGTGGAGCGTGGCGAATCTGCGCTGTTTTCCGGTGAATTTTCATTGTCTTCTGGGTCATTTACAAAAGGGTTGTTGCCAAATCTCCTTTCCATGGCACCCACTAAGCTGAGATCGAATGGAATTGCCAAAAATTAGATGTGACGACGATGATGATGGTTGTGGTGGTGGTAGTGGTGATTTTATTGGCCTGCAAAGACAATTAAAAAAGATTGCAGGCACAGAGACAGAGAGAGAGAGAGAGAGAGAGAGAGAGAGAGAGAGAGAGAGAGGATGGGGAGAAGAAATGGGGGAAGGTGGTGAAAGATTGGCTGGCCCGTCTAAAATGGGGCCTAATGTTGACAGAAGGGCAGTGGAATAGTTTATAGAGGACGTGCAAGCAAATGTGAAAATAATACAAAAAAATTTAGAAAAATGCTTGGGAGCACTAATTAGTGCTCCCACTAATTAGGTGGCAGTGGGTCCCGCCAGAAATGATGTGATGTTTTGGTCTTGGAGTTGTATTTTTTTTGTTTTTTTTCTATTTTTTTAATGCATTAGTGCTATTAGTGGTGATGTTTTTAGTGGGATGAATCATTGTTGAAAAATTTATTATATTGTAATGTGAAAGCGACGCCCTTGTGTTGATTTGATTACTTTAATCCAAGTGATTCGAGCACTTCATCCATAGGTTAGTAGGCAATTCTATTTTACATACAATAAATGTCTGATATACACTCATAATATGTATTAATATAAAGAAAAATATTATACAAACAAGTGTAATGAAAAATTTTATGTGTAAAATAAAAGTTGGAATTAATTATATTAAGATTCTCTAAATTATTACCAAATACTTCTTTACATCTGTCATCAATATACTTGTATATTTTGACTTCTTTAACATTATCTTTAAAATGTATGTATTTATATGATTTTCATAATTAATGGATTCAATATGTACGCATTCATAAATGAAGAAGGTAAAGAGATATTTACTAATAGATGAACATGATTTTGGTGTAATTAACCTTATATATTTTTATTGGTGTCTTTTTATATATGAGTTTATGATCCAAAACATTATTGTTTAATTTAAAAAAATGATTTATGTCTTTAATTTCTTTTATTGAGGATAAATTATGTCGATAGTTCTTGTATTTATTCTTTGTGTCATTTTAGTTCTACAATTTTAATTGACTCGATTTTAATATAAGAGTTTAAATGTTGTGACATTTTGGTCTAATTGATAATTGACGTCAACAAAAATTTTGCAGGTGAATGACATGCGATTAATTTTCAAGGGTACAATAGACAATTCACTCACTCTTTTTTCATCTTCTTACTTATTCTATTATGCGACAAACAAAGACACTTTTTCTTTTTCTTTTTTTAATCAACAAAAAAAACGTTTTGATGAAAAAAGAGGGAGGCAAGAGTAAAAGCATCATGTACTTTTAATTTCATGTGGAGATTCATGTATTTTAATTTCTTTTGTTGTTGTTAAGTTCTTCTTAACTGTTTAAAAAAAAAAAAAATCGAGAGGCTTAGGGGTTGGTTGTATGATTGCGAGTAGCAGTAGTAGGGGTATTTTTATACTTCCGAATCTCTCTCGATGCAATTCATCTTCCTGTACTTTTAATTTCTTGCTGTTAAATGAAATTTTTCTTTGTCGATCAAAAAAAAAAAAAAAAGAGTAAAAGCATCATAGTGTAGCTTCCAAGTCGAGAAGAACACAGAATCAAGTGGTAGCTCAAGCCAAAAAAGTTGGTGACAAACAGAGACACTTACCACCAACATTCCACTATCTTCTATCTCTTGTCACTTCTACCATATCCGACATCGCTAACACTAAACATCGGCCAATATAGATCTACAAATCTTTTATTTTGTTATTGATGGTTCAATGTTGCTTATTGCACCACGTTGTCAAACCCCTCAGCCTCGCTTTCTCCACCAGTCGTGACGCTAGTCCTCATCTCTTCCCCAATTACAATGGCAGACTCCTTCCTAGCACAGATACAAACCCATTTTTTCCTCCTCATTGCCAATCCAACCGCCACCTTCGCCCACCCATAGAAGCCCCACATTCATTCCCCTTTGTTGGGCTTTCTAACTCTCCCTATATGTAAATATATATTTGATAATTTTGCAAATTAAGTGGGTTAACTCACTATGAGTTAAGTGGGTTAACTATGCTTGATAGAATATGGAAAATGATCATTCTGCCCCTACAAATAACACGGATGAAATTTTCGTTAAACCTTTTAATATCTGTTATCAATTAGATCAAAATGACTCTAAATTCAAAATTTAAGATCAAAATAAAGTTAATTAAAACTTTAAAAATCAAAATGATAGAAGCTACAAAGTACAAGAATTACTAACATATATATATATATATTTTTTATCAATTTATTTTTTGTCATACTAAGCAACTAGTCATAGGTTGATAGCCATTAATAGAGGAGTAAATAAGTAAAAATACATATGTGAAAAAATAGAAAGAAAGATTGAGATTGAAATAAAGTAAACAAATTCAAAGGATGAAGAAATTAAGATTATTGGCCTCATTCTTATGAGTTCAAAGTGGACCATATGCAAAGCTGGTAACAGTACCATGACTATCTCTATCACATCTCAATAAGGGCTAGTATGTACTATATAGGGAAGAGTCTCCATAATTTAAGTAGTAAGTCACAAAATATCAAACAACTATTCCAGTCACACTCAAAACAATAATTTCCCAATTTATTCATACGAGAATGAAGAACTCAATTACCATGAACCAAGAGTGCCCAATTCATCTCCCTCTCTCTCTCTCTAAACTTAGGGCATCTCTCTCTAAGCCTTCCTCCCTAAGCCTTCTGTTAGGTGTGCCGCTGAGGGTAGGTAGGGGTTCTGGTCGCCGTCCTCCTCCCTCCTCCTTTCACATCTTTTTTCTCCTTTTATTTGTCTTTTTTCTTAATAATATTGGAAGTTTGTCCTTCCAATCCTTTTCGGCGACGCCACCATCATACTGCCACCAGATCTCCCACCTTCTCGACTCCTTGGATCCACTCTTACTAGATCTGCCTCATCTCTTCTAGATCTGCCTCTGGCCATCTATGTTGGCTTCGCCTTTTCCTCTTTCTGATCTTCCGAATCTAATATTTGGCTTATGCCCAAACTTTTACCCTCGAGCCCAAAACTTTAAGATCTGCTTTCAGATTTTCTCACAATCCAAAGGCCAATGTTGTTTAATGCATTTATTTCACACTAGGCGACTACCTCAACCTCAATGATCTATTTTGACCAGTGGAGGTGGAGTCTTCAGATTTTAAGTTGACGGTTGTGATGTAATGGAGTTTTGGATGCGTTTGGCGACTTAGATCTAGTTGCTTTCGGTTTATTTATTTTTTATTTTTTTATTGTTTGCTGTAATAATTATTCCTGAGTGAATGTTGTGTCCCTCCTTTGTGGGTGGGTTGGGGGGGGGGGGGGGGGGGGGGGCGGTTTCTCCTCCTCTATAGAGGTTAGGATCTTCCTCCTATGAAAGTTTATTATCTCCTTATGAGATCTTTTATTACCGCTATAAGAGATTGATCCAATTTTTTATTAATTTTGCAATAAAGACTTTTTTACCAATCTTTTTAAAAAAAAAAAAAAGAACAAAAAAAGGAAAGAAAAAGGAAGGTGTGCTCAAATCACATGCCTCCTGGATTTAAACCTTGACATTTAATTCAATAAAAGAAGAGGCCATTTGATTTAAGTGCACATGGTCTTTGGCTGCAATGAAGGAGAAAGAGTACTGCAATGTTGTTTTTCTACTAATAAATTAATAGTTTGCTGAATACTTCATTGATGATGATCTCATCAACTTCGGCCTCAGTTCCACCTTTCATTTAAGGGTACCCATCTTCCCCAACTTACCCTATCCTTAAATCAATTTGTTTAATAAAAAAAGTCAATTGAATCCTATCTTAACAACGTTGTTTATTAGAACTATTTGGTGCAAATGATTTATAGTTATGTTATTGATGCAGAGAAGTGTGTAAAATTAAGAGTTACGTAATCACAGGAATAAAATGGCAACAAACATAAAAGGAGAACTCACTTTTTTCTAAAAATATTGTTAATCAACAAAATCAAAGTGCCGTAAGTTTTCCGACTTATTTGTAATAAGCTTAATTACAAAAGTGGTTAGGTATGTGCGTTACACATGACATGTGATTTTTCATCAATTGTTAGTACTGTAATTATGCATGTCTCTTAAATTGGTATGTGATATATTTTTTTTTTTGCTCAGCCAAGAAAAGACTTTATTGATATAATACACAAAGCATGCATAAATTACATCAATAAAGCGGGGAAGTGCACTAATCCTTAACGATCCCATCTAGGTTGGCACCGCGAAGAAAGTACAACAAAAGATAGCACTAGCCCAAGATTGGTGAGAAACCAATCAAAAACAAAAAAGACCAGAAAAGCAATACATCTCACTTTTTTTAACTGGGCAAAAAACAACCACCATTGCAGCAAACCACCTGATGTTGTCCCCACATCAACGCCAGCAGCAGGTGTTGCCAACCCACACAACTGGGCAGAATCATCCTCCAATGCATCAGACCAACTGGAGTTGTCCACTGCTTCACCCACCCAGCCCTGCTGATGTTGCTCCAAGTCCTCTTACACACCACCCAACTGCAGCATTGACCTGGCTCAGAGCACCAAAGCACCCCCCAACAGCAGGCCAGCAGCAGACCAGCACTCAACCCCACACCACTCAGATCAGTACCAAGAATAGAACCACTCAGCAACTCCAAACAGACCAAAACAGAACAAGTTTGGGCCACCAGGCATAAACCAACCAGCCCTGCAACAACACACCCAAGGGAACCAACTGGGGTTGCCAACCCAAAATAGCTGGGCAAAATCAACCTCCAATGCAGCAAACCAATTGGAGTTGTCCACTGCTTCACCTACCCAGCCCTCCAAATGTTGCTCCACCTCAGATTTACACAACAAACCATCTGCAGCATTGACCTGGCTCAGAGCACCAAAGCACCCCCCAAGCACAGCCTAATCTGACCCAGATTCCATAGAAAATCATTTATTGAAAAATTAAAATTCTTCAAGTGTGGACTCAACCACAGGCCTATCCTGGTCTTGATCAACTCACACAACTCACTCCTATTTATAGTAGAAGACTTGAATATGCAGTCATTTCTCACCTTCCAGATTGACCACAAAACAGCCAGAGAAATAGCACTCCAAATTTTCCTTTCTAGCTTGGACATCTTCCCTCCAGCCCACCATAACAGCAACTGGTCCACAGAGCCTAGCAAAGCCCCTTGCATCCCCCACCAATTCAGCATATCAGCCCACACACTCCACACAAAGGGACAACAAACTAAGACATGGTTTGCTGATTCAATATCTGACCTACAAAAGGCACAGAGATTAGAACCATTCATATTTAAAACCCCCACTCTTTGTAGGAACTCCAATGTCTTAATTCTCTTCTTCCAAGCTAGCCAACCAAAAACTTGAGCCTTGGGAGGAATGTGCTTTAACCAGACCAATTTACTAGTTCTGAGGGATGGACCCAGATTGCTAATAATAGACTTGTACATTGCTGCTACAGTATACTCACCTGATTTAGATGCTAACCAAATTGGCATGTCCATCTGATATGGCCTTAACACAGGGCCTGCTGGTAGATGGTTGAGAAGAATCTGCAAATCCACCACCTCCCACTCATACAAACTTCTTCTGAAAGATAGGTTCCAAGTACCAGTTGTGTCTCTTCTACCACACAGATCTGACAATGTATCACTTTGCTCTGTAGATAATCTGTAAAGGTTTGGAAACTCATTCTTCAAGGAAAGTTGGTGACACTATCTATCTGTCCAGAATGTAATTCTTCTACCATCTCCCACCTTCAGCTGATAATTGCTTAAATAGAATTGATGTAACCCATTACTTAGCGCATCAGTAGCTACAATTCCTTTCCATATTGCTGAATGATTATTGCTAGATCTAACACATGGCATCCAGCTTCCCACCTCCATTTTATATCTGCTGCAAATAACCCTCTTCCACAGGGTTCCACTTTTACTACCAAACCTCCACCACCATTTTAGTAATAAGCATTGATTAACCTCTCTCACCCTCCTTATGCCTAACCCTCCCTGCTCCACACTTTTACATAATTCCTCCCATCTAATCATGTGGATCTTCCGCTTTAAGTCTGACCCACCCCACAAGAAAGAAGCTTGAAGTCTCTCATCCCTTCGGGCATTTTGAACAAAGACAAATAATACACTGGTAATGAAGATGTCACAGCTTTAACAAGAGTTAATCTACCGGCAAAGGACAGCAGCCTTCTTTTCCACCCAGCCAGTCTACTTTTGATTTTATCCAACACAGGTTTCCATGTGGACTTCTTCCTTGGGTTAGCTCATAAGGGAAGCCCTAGGTATGTAATTGGCAATGATTTCAACTTGCAATTCAGCATTGAGGCAAAACCAATCAAGATGTCTTCGGATACCCCCACCCCACACAAGACACTTTTATGATAATTAATTCTCAGACCTGACAAAATTTCAAAGCATCTTAGGACTCTTTTCACAGATCTCACCTCCTCCACTTCTGTTTCACAGAACAAGATGGAATCATCTGCAAACTGGAGATGAGATAGCACCACCCCTTGTGAACCAACCTTCACACCTTTAATCAGACCTAGCTCCTTAGCCCTGGATAATAAGATATTTAAACCTTCAGCAACTATATTAAACAGGAAAGGGGATAGAGGATCTCCTTGCCTTACTCCCCTTTGAGGGCTGAACTCTTCAGTTGGTGACCCATTTACAAGAATTGAAACCTTGGCAGAGGTTACAGATTCCTTGATCCAGCTGATCCATTTAGTACCAAATTCAAACTTTGAAAGCATAACAAATAAGAAACTCCAATTAATGGAATCATTTGCCTTCTCAAAATCTAACTTAATGATAAGCCCCTTCTTCTTAGCTTTCTTCCACCCATCTACCACCTCATTAGCTATTAATACCCCGTCTAATATATTTCTTCTACTTAAAAAAGCTGACTGTGTTTCACTAATGACACTAGGCAGCACTGATTTGAGCCTATGAGATAATAGTTTCGCTATAATCTTGTAGATTGAGCTCACCAAATTGATGGGCCTATAATCATCAAGCCCTTTTGGATTCTCCTTCTTGGGTATGAGGATAATAAAAGAGCTATTTATACCCTTAACGAGCCTTCCATTCTTATGAAATTCATTCACAAAATTTATGACCTCCTTTTTCATCACATTCCAGAATTTCTGGAAGCACCCCATATTAAAACCATCAGGCCCTGGTGCTTTATTCCCATCACAATCTATCACTGCAGCTTTAATCTCAGCTTCTGTAAATAATGCTTCTAACTTATCAAAGCCACAACTCCCTTGTACTGATTTGAATGACCCTCCTAATTCAGGTCTCACTACCCAGTTCTCAGCAAAATGGTCTTGGAAATACTTAAAGACTTTTTGCTTGACCTGCCTAGGTTCCTTAAAGGCCACCTCCCCCTCTGTGATTGAGTTGATTTCATTCCTTGTCTGCCTACATTTTGCCATAACATGAAAATATCTTGTATTCTTATCTCCCATCATAGCCCAATTCAGTCTTGACTTTTGTAACCATAATCTCTCCACCAACCTACTCAATCTCCACACCTCTCCTCTGACTTCCCTTCTTCTACCTTTCTCTATCAAGATCTCTAGCCTCAGCAACAAGATCTAGCTTATGCAGGTCACTCTCAGCTTCTTGTAGTTTATGGATGATATTTCCAAACACCTCTACATTCCATCTTTTAAGGTTGGCCTTAAGAGTCTTCAACTTATTAAGTAAAATATACCCAGCCCATCCCACAATATTGGCCTCTTGCCAGCATTTCTCCCAAAAAGCTTGGAATTTATTATATAAGAACCATGCATTCTGGATTCTAAAGGGTTTAGGACCCCTGTCCCTTTCATCCTCCATCAGTAAAAGAGGACTATGATCAGAAATTAACCTTGGTAGGCCCCACAGTTTCAATTTGAAGACCTCAAGCCACTTTGGATCTACTAAGGCTCTGTCTATTCTACTCCACTTCTCATCTACTCCTGAATTGCACCAAGTAAACTCCCTACCATACAATGGAAGATCAGCCACTTCACAGTTATCAATGAACTCATTCAATTCCCTCATTCCTTTATCCCTTCTTGAGCACCATTTCCTTTCACCAATATTTCTTATCTCATTAAAATCCCCAACCATACACCAAGGCTGAGAAAAGACCTCTTTCAACTTCAGTAAATTTTCCCAAAACTGAGCTCTTACACCCACTTCATTAGGTGCATAAATGTTTACAACAGTACACTCAAAAGAATTAAATAATGTACCTGATATTATGAGACACCTCCTATTACTGCAGCATTCTTTCATCTGAAACACATTTGGATCCCAAAAACATAGTAATCCACCAGCTAGTCCCTCTGAATCCACAGCCAGAAACTCTAATTTGTCTCTTACCCACAGTGTTCTAACTTCAGCTTCAGAAATTCCTGATTTTTTTGTTTCTTGGAGAAGTACCATATCCACCTTTCTTTCGTTTATGAGCTTTCGAATTTTACCTTGCTTCCCTTTCTTCCCCATCCCTCTAATGTTCCATGATAATAGCTTCATCACAACACATTGATACACCTATACTTCACCCCAATGGTCATGCATCATACCCCAACTCTGACCCCTCATTCAATCCTTCCTTTATCCTTCACCTCAAGTTCAACAATCTTGTGTATCACTCCTTCCTCCTCCCCATTATACTTCACTCCCAGAATTTTTCCCATTTGCAAGGTTGCTTGAGCTTCAGTCAATAATTGCCTCCCATTAGGAACACCATTCTCAGTCGAAGCTGATAAAGACACAGCATTTGCTGCTGCCCTCCAAACTACTGATTTAGGAGCTGCTTTACTTGTAGATGCCCCTTTGTGACCATACCTTCTAAGTAAGCTGATGGGGCCCTTATACGGATACTGAGTACACAAAATGGATTTAGTTTTTATCTTCTTCTTCCCCTTCATTTGCTTATCAGGTTGAGTCTTTTGCCCTAGTTCGTGGGCTTCAGACACACTTGAAACTCTGCTATCTGGCCCAATGATACCACAACCATCATTAGTTTTATGAACTTGATCCCTGGGCCCAATCTGTTGTTGGGTGACTTGTTGCAGGCCATGCCCTTGGCATACCGTTTGAATATGGCCCAGAACCACTTCTACTTCTACTCCAGGCCTATTAAGGCTTGACCCACTGAGGCTACGAACATAGCCTGGTGTGAGCATGCTCTGACTTTTACAAGTTCCAACTCCCTTGCCGTTATTTAGGTTCCCCATACCCATCATTAGTCTTCCTGCCTCTCCATTAGTCGCTTTCCCCACACCTCCACTAGACTCTACAACTTGTATATCACTAGACTCTGCAACTTGTGTATCACTTTTCCCACATTGCTCTTGCTCCACCTCCTCACTCTTTCTCCCACCACGTGCCTTGCATTCTTGAGCCACATCATCTCTAAGTTCCAGTGCTTGATCTGAATCATCGTCCATGTCATCATCCTCTTCCTCTTCATTGTTCCCCCTTCCCCCGCTCTGCTTTCCGGCTGTGTTTGAGCTCCCTTTCTCGTCCGCCTCTTGCATCTTCCGGCACTTGCACAGCCCATTCATCATTTTTGTCATCACCACTTGTTCTTCCCAAACTCTGACTGGGTGAACTAAGCCTCTACAAGCCAAGTTTACTACCTCATTAATGGGTTCCATATGCTTGGTGGAAATTTTAATCTTGGCACACACAAAAGATTTAGGTTGAGAAGTATCCCCGTCAAAACACAAGACAGTACTCCATAACCCACCTATTCTCTTCAGGTTTGCACTATTCCATAGATTTAATGGGATACCATAGCAGCTGATCCAAGCACTCCTTTCCTGCTCCAGAACCACTCTATATTTTCCATCAAAGATATCCTCACACCAATCCATAATCAGCTCCTTGATAGGTTGTAATTGCAATAACATCTCCTCCTTTGACTTAAACGTTAGCACCACATCCCGGCCTCCACTCTCTCGTACCAGAACATCCTCCATTCCAATTGCTTCAAGCTCCTTCTTCAGGTTGACTTTGGCATAATTTCCTTTCAATCGAACAACCACACTTTCATACAGCCACCCATTCCCTACTTCCTCAGCCTTTATCGTAATGCTCCCTTTTGTATCACTCTTTTTGCCCATCACTGCTTCTGCATACGACGTCTGGTCTCTAAAGACTTGTGCCCCCCTTTGTCCTTCCCTTTGGTAGCCCAACTGCCTCGTTGCTTGATGACTCACTGGGTTTATTGATCCTCTGACCCCTGCCTTTTCCTTGCCATAATCTGCATGCTTGACCTGTATTTTCTTGTCATCCACCCATAACCCGTTAGCTTTTTGAACTGCAACTTTTGCAGCCACAAAGCAGTTAAACCTAACGAACCCAAATCTTGTGTTGGTGATCTTCCTTCGCTTTTGCGGGATAAACACATCCTTCACCACACCGAAATTAGAGAATAGTTTGTGCAACCCTTTCGGATTCACTGAGTTTGGTATGTTGTCCACAAAAACGGTGAAATAATATGCGCTTCCTTCAGACCTTCTTTGGCCTTGGCCTCCCCTATACCTTACAACAGAGATCCATCCTCCTTGCTGCACATCACTCTTCCTCTGTGCTTCAACGAACTGCTTCACCATTCATTTTCTCGATTATAGCTGTTCTCTACTTCTTGTAGTGTACTTCTTACTTTTCACTTAACCGCAGATTATGATGAAATAGACAATCTGTTTTGGCTTTTTCCTCATCAATCTATATGCTTGCATCACGTTTTCGCAAATTGGCATGTGATAAGTATACAAAGTATGAAGACTTGTACAGTTAAATTAATCTATATCCAAAATATAACTAAGTAATAAATGAATACATACTCGACTTAAGAATTTAAATAAGAAATGAGAAATTTTATAAATATAAACATTAATTTATAGCTACATTGTTAATATCACAATCTTATCTTAAACAATAAACAATAAACATGTTCTTTAAATATATAATATTATACAAAAAAAAATTCTATCAACTTCTTACTTCAATTTTTCATAATTCTTACCTGTAATACAATTGAACATATAAAATTAATTATACAATTACACAATTTTGTTTAATAATTAATTTCATAATACAAATTCATTGAATCCACTATTATATATTGTTTACATACTATTGGTGTACAAATACATTAATATTAATATGTAATATATTTTTATACATCAAGAATTTTTTAGTCTCATTTCCTGTACCACAAATATCTTGCATAATGAAAAATATAACGTTAGTCATTAGTATACAATTGCTATACAATTGTCGTGAAAAAAATAACTATAAAAAGTACAATTATTATCGTGATGTATGTGTTTTGCAAAGTCTTGATTTGTTATTAAAAGTGTTTGTTGTGTACACTTATTTGTATGACATGTATGCGTATATGTACTGAATATAAGTTGATAGGAGAGCAATACACAATTTCGTAGTTTTTTCCTAGCAAAAATAATTATATTACTAAACCGATAAATGTTAAAAAATTAAAATATCCGATGGCAATATAGCATTACAGATTGACAATGTATAAATACAGCAGCATATATAAATTTATATTTATATTTTTTTTGTATATTTAAATATGTAGACATTGACATATATAAAATATTACAAAACTAATACGTGAAATCTTTTGTATCACGCCCCAAACCTGCCTCTAAAGGTTTGGGCATGACCACTTCAGAAACAGACACTTAACGCGATATACATAAGATATGGGGCCTGAACGGAAGCATTAATATCAAAAATGAATACAAAACAATATCGATTGAGCTACCACTACTGTGCCAGGATCACAAACATCGCATAAGGTAGATGAAGGTACAGTGACGTGCATCAGAGAATTTAGCTATATACCTATACATATACACTTCAACCTTAGTCAGATATTCAGGGTACAAGACCAAAAGCTTAACAAAATTCCACAAAATGAGCGGTCTTCATCTAAGTGCCTGTACACTCTGAGGTTGATAAGAGAGAAACTGATGCCACGAGTTAAGACAGACCAACCTCCAGGTTGAGTGCCTACAGAAACAGACATAACATAAAGTGATCCAAGCTCAGTGAATAATAGTACGCAAATAATCCAATTGATAACTTGAATCACAAAATATGTAAAGGCAGAGAACTTATAATAAACTTATCCTGCAATTGTTTTTCGAACGGCCATAGGCCCAGTTTTTAATCAGAACGGCTTTAAACCCTTGAACAGAGTGGCATTGAGCCCTTAAGCGGATTGGCAGTAAGCCCTTAAACAGAGTGGCATTAAGTCCAGAATGCAGAACGGCCTCAGCCCTGTTCATGCATGTATGAACCCAAGAGGTGTCTCGTACGGATTCTAGAGGTGACTCACACTGTAGCACTTAGTTCTGTACACTACTTTGTTTCATACCAGAGAGTACAGATTGGCCTCAGGCCTAACAGATCATACAGAATGGCCATAGGCCCAGATTGGCTTTAAGTCCAGCTCATGTATGTATGGACTCAAGAGGTGTCTCACACGGATTCTAGAGGTGACTCGCATTGCAGCACTTAATTCCATACAGCACTTTGTTCCATATTAGAAATCATTAGGTCTTAAAGACCGAATAATCCATATCATGTCATAACATAGCATAACCAGAACGGATAAACAGAAATAGAATAATCTCAGTTTCCTAAGAATACCATTATACCATAGTGCACATAAGACTCTCATGGTTTAGTTACAGATTAACACAGTTGCCTCGTGTATGAACATAATAAGAATAGTAACTATTACAAGGAGCATATAATAACATTAAAACTTTGCATTCATATCGTAGGTTCTAAATGACCTCGGGTCCATATGCAACACAACAGAATTATTTCAGATTCATACGAATACACATAACTTTTCCAATTATTCTAATTCTTCGGAGATATCGATACCCGATGACTTATAACTGGACGGCCTCAGGTCCATTAGTAGCGAAACGATATGCTCTTATATTTACACTGAAATCGTTATTCCAGAATGAACATAAGTTCCCTTTTATTCATTAAGAACGACGTAATTTACTTACGGAGAGTAGAATGTTAATATTAACTATTAATCAGAATCATACAGAGGTATACACATTTGTTTAATCGTTCATGTCACCGTTTCATCGTATTCGTTAATTTAGTCGAAGTGCAACATCCATAATATATGCCGTTCTCGACAATTTTATACAAATGTTAACGTAATCACTTACGAAGCACAAAACGTTAATAATATTAATTATTAACAGTAAGTAAAATATACGTCTACTGTACTACTACTCACAGTATGGTGGCGAAGTGTTAGTCCCTCCCGGAGTGTATCCTGCACACATACATAACTCGTAAATTAGCTCGTTTTTCTTTGTTAAATCATTTCTTGACTTACTTGTGTCGAATGAATTTACAGATATCAAAAAGGCATCAAATACAGATTTCAAAAATATCCGAAGGACGAGCACGTAAAACGGAGCAGGCGAAATTTCTTAGCTTGGGCCGCACGTGCGGCAGTGGCTCCCGCACGTAAGGCAGAAGGGTCCCGCACGTGCCTTTTTTTCAGTGTCTTCCGCCCAATTTTTCCCTGTTTTTTGCACGTGCGGCTGTGAGCCCCGCACGTGCAGCAAAGCTTCCCGCACGTGCGGCCATGACCCCCGCATGTGCGGCGATTCTACCCTGTTTTGGTAGTCCGAACTCAACTCACAATTCAACAACACCAACACATATAATACACAAAATTGAGGGTAAATAATGTAGTAAACTAACCCATCATCTTCATAACATGAATTATGATTTTAGCATTACAAGATACATGATTAGAAGCTTGATCAAGTTACAACCCTTCCTAATTCCATCTATTTAATCCAAGTTCCTTGTGTCCATAACACATAGCACAATACATAGGTATAATTTTATGAGTTTGACATGAAAATCAAAGATTAAAGTGTAAATCCCATACAACCCTTAAATTATGTCTCAAAGTAACCAATTGATGAGATTAACTTTTAACCAAACATGAACCACACATAATTCTCAATTGCAAATCCTAATTTGTATAAACATGAAACAAATAAACCCTTCTTCAAATCCGAGTGAGGGGTAAATAAGATAGATTGAGCCTACCTTGAACTTAAATCTCCCAACTCTCTTCAATTGCCACACTTCCCTTGTTGAATTCCTATTCTTCTAGTTCTTCTTCTCTACACTCTCACTTTTCTCTCCCAGGAGACATTCTTGTTCAAATTCATGAGTCACATGCTTAAGAGAACTTAGATATATATATAAAAGTGGATAGGACAAAAATCAATCAGTTTAATCATCCCAAATCAAATTTCTACAAGAATGCTTATTATTTTTTAAAAATTATGCTGATCTCAAATGTGATATCAATTTCGGATTATCAAGCCTCTAAGGCTCTCAATTTCTGTTCCACACATTGTAATTGTGATAGATATTTTCCTTATCAACAAATATGCATCCCTAATCATAGGATTCACTTAATTAAACTTAATTTCACATAAAGTTCCACAATAAACATTTAAATTCACAGAATAGGGGACTGAAATTATACCAGAAACACATATAAGGGTCGGGTTATTGCATTTTACAATAATATAATATAGGTAATAATGAGAAATTAATTATTCATAATTAAATAGTTGATCATAATGTAAATGTTTAGTGTTACATTTTTTGTGTGTGCATAATTTTTTAATTAGATTATTAAATTCACATAAAAATTGAAAGGAAATTGTGAATCATTTGTACAAAATTAGAAATTAGCGAAGAAATATTTAAAAAAAAAAAAAAAGTTTATGGTGTTTTGTTTGGTTTGGTTTGTTCTTTTAAACTTTGTTTGAATTTTTTGATTTTCATATCTTTTGTCTTTGGCATTTTTTTTTAATAACCTTTTTATTTTGTTTTTAGATTCGCTTAATTTAATACTTTTTTATTTTTTAATTTTATTTTTAGATTAAGATTCACTTAATCTAAATACACTTAGAAAATAATTTCTTGTGTATTGTTTTTGGAAAAAAATTATTAATATTAAATAATAATAACAGAAAAAATATAATAATAAAAAATCAGTACATGTTTGAATTTGAATTATTTTTACCAATATTTTACTTTTTAATTCTATTTAGATTATTAGATATTAGAATTTCAAGTAAAAGTATAATGTAAATATAATATATGAACAAATTTCAATATCTTTAATCACCAAAATTGAGAAAATATGAAAACTAAAAATTAAAAAACATATTTAAAAAATAAAACAATTGAAAGTGGTCCTTATTTAAAATTTTGACATCATATCTTGGTTATTAAAATACCATGTAAAATATTATAGTTCATAAAATATAATTTAAACAAAAAGAAAGTGTATGAAGATAACCTACGAATTTTTGAGATGCAATATAAATCTTTGTTTTAAAAATACATGCACTTTCCTCTGCCTATATTTGAACAAATGCATAGAACCTTAACTTTCAACCAAAATTATTCATAGCGATTTGATCTATGATGGATAATTGTAAATATTATGTATATCAGTATAAAAATAGACACAGGAAATAAGAAATAGTAATTATTTTTTGTTATTAAATCATCGTCAATATAAAAAATAAGGAGATGGCTTCTTTTTTTTTTTTTTGTTGATAAGAAGGAAGACAATTTATTTATATTTATATACGACTCTTGGAAGCAGATATATAGTTTTTTAGTGTTCAACTTTAAAAATAAAGAGATAGTTGGTTTAAATAGGACTCTTCATGATTTTTAGAAAATATAGTAGATTTGATAGGATAAAATTGGAATTTTTTACAGGAGAATAGTTAATTTTCATATATTACCGAAAAAAAAGCAACAAAATCAAAAATTAGGGAACAAAAATGTAAAAAAGTGCATACTTCGAAAAATAAAATTAAACAAAACGCATGTTGTAATCACTTGCCAAATACTCTAAATCATCATACATAGAAAAATTATTCAATATTTTTGAAGCAATACTTTATTCTATTTACGGATTGACACTTAATACTTTTATCTCTGAAAAATCTAAGACAAAAGTGATGGATCTCATGATTTAAACCAATAACTACTCATTTAGAACACTAGACTTATCCGAGGAACATGAAATAATTTCTCTCACAAGAGAGTAATGTGGAGGGTCATTTATTTATTTTTTTTATCAACAAATAAAATTTTTATTGATGACAAAATCGTACATTACATATGAGAATACAACATATTGTGGAGGGCCATTTATGATAAGCTATAAACTACCCAATGACTGCACACTTTATCCTTTGCAATTCTCCAAATGATTTTTTACGTGGCTGTAATCTTGACTAAATAAAAAACAACTAATGTATGTTAATCATGACTAAATACAATCGAAACCGTCAAATTTGAAATTGGCACAATTTGAAATCAATCCCCCTTGAAATACTCTGCCTCGAAATACATTTTCTCTGAAATAGCCTTGCCATGCAATCAATTAACGTTTGAATCCAAACTAAGACCAACTTTGAGAAAAGATTGAGGCTATTTAAAAAGTTAAGGAACTAAATTGAGATAAAATACAGTTGAGGAACCATTTAAGAGAAGGGTATAGTTTAGGGGCTATTTGAGTCATTAACTCTTATATATATTGGAAACAACAAGATCCAGGCATAACAAGTGAATAATCAACAAGTTTACTTGGCTAGATGTATTATAAATGTGCCTAATTGGTTAGTAACATCTTGATTACAAATCTCTTGTTCTTTTGTGCATGAACAATTGAACTTTATTGGTCCAAGTGCTTTTATAATAATGTAACAAGGACAAAACCACAATGCACTAGTGGGACCTCAATCCCTTCACTAGTAGAATGAATTTCAGTCATGTTTTAGAACCATTTTAGCATATGCTATACTGTTAATACCACAGAAAACCCTATAATATACAACATCACATGGTCATTGATGCAAAAAGAATCATCATTGAATGCATGAACACAACAGAATCACTAGAATCCTTTTTGGGCTTATTAATATTCTTTGAAAACCACTTTCAATTTAAATTAAATGTAGGTACTGGAATAGTACTTGTCATCTCAACCATTTTGGAGTGTTTTGATCACCCAGAAGAGAGAGAAATATATATATATATATTATTTAGTGGGTTTTGTTTGAGTTTATTAAATTAAATTTTTTGAAAATTGATTTTTTATTTTTATTTTTAGTGAATATTTTTAAATTTTTAAGCTTTTTTTTTAGATGCATCTTACCTAAATGTGTCTAAAAAGTAAATATTTGTGAAAAAATATTTTAAAAAATTAATAAATACACAAAAATACGAAAAATGTATTGAATTTTCGTATTTTTTTATTTATATTTTGGTATTTAATGAATTTTCGTAAAGATTTTTTTTCACAAAAATTATACTTTTTAAGTGTATGTTAGGTGTGTCTAAAAATTAAACAAATTGCTTAAAATATTAAAAACAAATTAGTAAAAATAAAAAAATACGGAAAATAAGAAAGTATTATTATTTAAAAATTTGTTAACAAAATGAAGTGTGTATTAAATTTATTTTGAGTGTGATCTGTGCAAGGTGCACAGCAGCCACTGCTGTGCAGCCATTTGGGCCCTTTTCGGGGCTCATTTTGATAATCTGAACCGTTTGCATTTTAGAATATATCAAGTAGAACATACCTGTAAAAAATCAAGTTAATCGGATATCGTTTACCGATTCATCCACTCACATTTGTATCTACAAAAATAAATAATAATTGTAATTTAAAGTATTAAAATGAATACAAATGTGAGTGGATGAATGGCTAAACGATATTCGATTAACTTGATTTTTTACAGGTATGCTCTACTTGATGTATTCTAAAATGTGAACGGTTCAGATTATCAAAATGGACCCCGAAAAGGACCCAAATGACTGCACAGCAGTGGCTGCTGTGCACCCCGCACAGCAGCCACCCCAATTCCGTATTTAAATTACGATACAAACTTCTTTTAAGAACTTGAAAACATTTTTTTTCTCTTTTCTGATATGGATATGAGGTATCTCTTAAAAGTCAAAAATTGAAAGGATGAAAAAGAAAACTTTGTAATCTTTTGAAACTATTTAATGATAAACTTTGGATGATGATGACTATTCAAACCAGAATTGATAAAATTTGTATTTTAAAGTGCTATTATTAGGCCTTTGATTTTTTTAAATTGAAGAGTATTGAAAGGGTCAGACTTTTTTGCTCTCTCTCACAGAAGAAAGGGATGGAAAAAGCCCATTGGATGGTTTGTAATAAAAATCTAATCTTCTAGAGAGTGAAGCTTAGCAATGTTGTCTTAATATCATCTTTGTTACGTAACTATGGGGTTTTGAATGACTCTTTATATTTATTGCTATCTTCTCTGACTTTCTACACCCCACATGTTGCCATTTTTTCTGTCCCCCACTTTCTCTAGATCTGTGTGTGTACATATATATAGATATATGTGTATATATATTGAGAAATTTTTATATACAGATACGGTACATGTCATGTGGTACTTTTTATTATTGTGATTGATTTTGACAGTGGAATCTATTATATTTATATTAAATATTTGGAGAACAATAGTATACATATATATTTGTGATTAATGAAAGATATTTCCATTTAGGTTTAAATTAACAAATTTGGAACATTTGTCAATCCTCAAAGGTATATAGGTAGACAAAATTAACAAAAATTAGATGGAAGTACCAATTTGAAACTTGACTAAAAGTGTAGGGACCAACTTGTTCAAATTGAATCAATATGAATTAAATTGAAATTTGGGTCAAAATATAAAGCTGAAAAGTGTAATTAGCACTTAATCCTTATATTTTTAATTGTATAATTTTTCGCCCCTCTTTAGATATTGGACTGATAAAAAGGGCACAATAATCCATTCACTATTCTTAAAGTAATTAAGATGTTAGCGTCCAATTTGAATGATTCATTTCCTTTTAAATGAATAATTTTACCTTTAAGTTTTGTCTAATTTCTTAATAGATATTATCAATTGAACTAAATTGATATACTATAAAAAATATAAAATGAAATTAATATAATTAAAATTATAAAAATCAAATTAACACAAAAGATAAATTACAGGGATTGTGCATTTAATTTGCTCTTTATTTTTCTATAGGATGGTCTACTCTCATTTTTTTCCCTAACCTTCTATCTCACATTTTCTACTGTTATCACGTGGTTAATAATTAGATATAAAAGTAACTCTATCATTGTTAAAATTTAAAAATCGATTAATAATTTTAAAAAATAAGTTGTATTAAATTTAATTATGACAATACATGACAAAGAGTGGGCCTAGAGGGTTGGAACAGAGAATGGAGCAGAGGATCCCAAGCCCATAATTTAACTTTACATATAGCATGGAAATAAGATAATTAAAGAGTATTATTATAAGTAACAGTTGGACATTGTGTGCATGCTTCGCAACAAACCAGTGATGCTTCCTTATCCCAATGTTTGCTAATGACGAATAGAATGTAATTCACGTGTTACCTTATCCATCTGAATACTAGATTAGAGCAATGCTAATTTAACTTAGTTTTTGTGTACATAATACCTCTGAATTTGTGTCCCATATTAGTTAGTTAAGGATGTTTTTGAATGTCACTATCGCTTGTATTTTCATTAGGTTCCGTTTCTTTCAACGTGAAATATATTTTATGTAAATTAATTTTGTAAAAAAAAAATTATTTTATTTTATGATATTTGCTTGATATTTGAAACAAAAATAATCTATTTTATGAGTTGAGTAAAAAGGTAATGAAATACTATCCTTTCACATTTAAAAAAAATCAACGTGTTAAAATGATAAAACTACAAAATTTTAATGATAAGCCATTTTGAGAAATATAACAAAAAATTTACTTACTTTTTATTCAACTAAAATGAAGAAGAAAAATTAAAAAAAAAAAACATTTTATGTTGAAACCAACAAAACACATATTTGGTTTTCATTGGAAGTTTACTATGATTTGGAAGGATGACATATAAGTGGTTTTGACATGAAAGAGAGTAGTGAGAATAAGTTTTACTGATATATTTTTTTTAATAATCGGATGTTCAGGTCAGTTTATACGTATCTTGACTAATTCTGGTGTCCTCGAAATTAAAGACCGGGACTAAATTTAACCAAGAATTTTAATGATCTTTCAAGAAGATTATTTCTTGTAATATAGATGAATTTATGTAGTTGACAATATAAACCAAGTCAAAAATCCATTACAACCCACAATGTTTTGCACATTTTGTTTACTGGTATTACAAGAAAAGTTCAAATTTCATAATCCAAATCAATGTGATTTAATCTTTTTTTACTTTGGAAGTACTGTCCTTTTACATAAAATAATAATAATAATAATAATAATAATCTGGTTGACCTTTAAATAGTTTAACAATTTCCTTTAATAAATGATGGCCACTTGATATATTTTTTATGATATTTTTGCTAATTAAATATGAGTCATTTTTTATTCTAGTCTTTAAAACAAAATAATAATAAAAAATCTCTCATTTTAGGGATCAATGTTAGGGTGGGCATCACATTTTTTTTTTTTTTGATCGGCAAAGAAAATCTTTATTGATGAAACCAAAAAGGTAAAAAGATTACATCAATAAAGAGGAACTTGGGGCTAAAAGCCCCAAGCGCCAGTTGGTAAGAAACCAACAAGAAAGAGGAAGAAAAAGATAACAACCGAAGCAAAACACCCAGAAAAAAAAACACAGTAGCAGCCAATTGAATTATGTTATTTTGGATTCGTGTTAAAATTATCTCAACAATAGTTTAATTTATTTATTTTTTCATATCATTGTGTTGTACCATTTTAGATCCGTATATCTGATTCATATTGTGTTAATATATCACATTAAAAATTTGCATCACTAGTTAGAAATATCAAGTATATGAAAATTCTAAATAATTTCCCCACAAATTAAATTTAATGAAACTAATTTTTATTAGATGAAATTATTCATAAAAATGTGTGATTTCAACAATTTTCCATTTCTTACACATTTAAAATAAAATTATGCCATATTATTATATTTTTATACTAGACTGAGTTTAAGTTAGTAAACAAAAAATATAAATAAATAAAAATATATCTCTTAAATAGAAAATTTTATATTATCCTTCAAATCTTTTTATTTCTTTTTTAGATAGAAACTTGAAATCTTATTTTACATATTTTTTACTAAGTTGGATGGAGAAACATAAATGATTAAAAAATGTCATGTGCGTATAACATTCACTATGTTTGGTTGTCATTTTTCAAACTTTATTTTCTGAAAATTTTAGAGTATTTGTTTGGTTATTCTAAAAACTAAGTTCACTTTTCAAAATGATATGTTGAGGATTTTAAGGAGAGAGACAATTCTGAAAATGATATGTTGAGAACTTTTCAAATTGAAGTTTCCCTCCAATTTAAGGAGAGACAATTTTGAAAAAAATATTGTCACATCAAAAAGTGCTCTCATCATATATATATATACATGCTATACATGTATGAAAACATAATTTGGTATGTAGCCATTTATGGATACATATCCTACCATTAAATGTGTAATTTTATCATAAAATTTTCACTCATTTCAACCACAGAAAACGTAAAGAAAATTTCCAAATTGGCATTAAAAAATTTCTTTCGTAGAATTAAATTTTTATAAATGTTATGTAGAAAATTTTGTAAATCGTAAATTTAAACATAAATCTACGATTTTGTAAGTAAATTTAAACATAAATTTACAATTTTTTTTTAATGTCAATTTGTAAAAAATTACATTTTCTGAAAATTTGTAAATAAATTTACGTTTTCTGAAAATTTGTAAAAAATTACGTTTTCCACAAATTTGTAAATAAATTTATGTTTTTCAAAAATTTGTAAATAAATTTCCAAAAATTACGATTTTTTTTTTAATGCGAATTTGTAAATAATTTTTTTGCATAACATTTATAAAAATTTAATTCTATGAAAGAAATTTTTTAGTGCCAATTTAGAAATTTTTTTTACGTTTTCTTTTGAAATGAGTGAAAATTTTATGATAAAGTCATACAATTAATGGTAGGATATGTACCCATAAATGGGTACATACCAAATTATATTCATATATAGCATGTACATGAATATATATAAAACTGAAAGAATATTTTTTGATGTGATAATTTTATTTTATTTTTAAATTGTCTCTGTCCTTAAATTGGAGGGAAACTTGAAATTGCAATGATGCATTTTTTTGAAAACCAAACAAAGATTCTTTTTCAAAATAAAGTTTTCAAATCACTTTTTGAAAAAAAAAATTTCAAAAAGATGGAATCAAACATAGTGATTGTAACTATTTTTTCATTAAAGAAGTTATCTGTGCTCCTATCTAAAAAAAAAAATAAATAAATAAATAAAAGAAGAAGGAGAAGTAATAGCTATATGTGCCAACTTTGAATTATGCAAGTTTGATACGGAGGTGAGCCGTTTAATATTCATGATAATCGGTCGTACTATATTTGTGTTTGTGTAAAAAAAGGGTTAATTCAAACTGGCTAACATCGTATACGGTTTGAATCATGTTATTGTGTTGTGTGAAAAAATTTCATTCTTAATGTGAGAGAAGTGAGAATTTCTTTAAGAACAAAAGTGAGAAAAAAAAATGATAATACTTTAGAGGGTTGAAAGTGCAACTCACCGTTGTTAACAAAAAATTAGTTTGGGTCGAATCAATAGAGTTGACAAGAATTTCACAAACAAACAAGATTAAACAATTGTGGTTGAGTGTCTTTACCTTGACAGTTTTAAAGACTTATTTGGAGATTGTAATGTGAAGAAACAAAGTATAAAATGAACTAAAACTTCGATTTATAATACTCAAACTTATCACTTAATTACAAGAATCAAATTACAAGAATTAAGCATTACAATCGATAGGTTTGGAATAGGTTATAAGAATTGGAACTAATTACTACTGCTACTCCTAGTAACATATATTGCACTACTCCTAAATAAGTGAAACTACTCTTATGATTAAATAAGTGTTGTGAATTGGGTTGAAGGGTCCCTTCTTATTCGAATTCCCAACTTTTATACTACTGCACTAGCCAGGAGATGCAGCCACATGTCCATCCACCAACAACCCTCACTCGCCCATGATTCATAACTGTTGCAACTGCTTTCAACTTCCTCCTTCCTCTGAAACAACCACATGTCTTGCATCAAAAAATTGTCACGAAGTCACCATCTTTGTGTCCACTTTTCTTGGGCCATCACTGGTCATATCCTTATTCTTTATCATGTCTATCAACAGAGAAAGTTAAATTTTGATGCCAACAATGCACCCCTCATTCAAGGTTAAAATGTATTTGCCTTGAATTAATATCAAACAAAATCGATAAAACGTAAAGGCCCAAATAAGAACAGCCCAATAATAAAGAATTGAAAAGAAGAGAAGAAAAGCCCAAATGATGATTTTAAAACGAAAACTCCAAAGAATTCAAACCAACACTTCTGCTTCCTTTCTCCCACTCTGTTTTGATTCTTCTCACCAAGTTTGATTATTTCTATCAAACCCTAATATGGCTCAAAACAAAGTTCAATTGAAATCGAAATTGAAAACCAATAAATCAAAACTTCCAAAAATCCCTATTGTGCCATGCTTTTCATCTTAAATTCAAGAGAACATACAAAGGCACAAATTCGACAATTGTATCATTCTTGGCAATACCACTGCACAAGGCGAGTTGAGTCCATCTTTCACACCACCACCCCTGATGAATTATCTCCATACTTTCTGATTGCCCAAACTTGAACTCTGCTACTTGACACAACAAAATTAGCTAACTGGGACATTAGTCCTAACCCTATGTGGTCGCGGTAGAAACCCAATTCAAATTGGAATCTATGAGTGAATTGAATGATGGAGTATGACATTGGTTTGTGGAGCGCTTTGGGGATTTATAATGTAGCACTCCAAAAAATTTCTTTTTTCTTTCTCTTCGCTCGAATGATGGATTGATCGCTCGAGCAGTCTTGTGAAGCTTCCAGTACTTTTTGCAGGTATGAGATTCTGGGAGATGTTGATGTCCACTTGAGCACAAGGTTGGTCGCTCGAGTGGTGTGGTGTCTCTAACGTTCAAGCGCAGGAGTGGTCGTTCAAGCGGTTTGTCCGAGATTAATATCTTTAAAAGTCATTTTTGGTCCACTTTTCTTTATTTTTCCTCAGATTCTCTCTCTATCTCCTCACTCTCCTTTCAGCCATTGTTGAGTTGCAAGCTCATAAAAGCTTGGATTCCCTCTCTTTAGAGTAATATTCTCACCCATGTTCCTCATATAAAAACGAAGAGCACGATGAGGGCTTCCTATCAATCTGAGCAGATCGTGTTTTCATCGACATTGGAATTTCAAGGTTCTTTCTCTTCTTGCTAGAGGTAGGGATTTCCTTGCTTCTTTTTAACATTGTCTTATAGATAGATGAGTGGTATGTTTGTATTGCATAAAAGCGTCATGTTGATGGATTTTCTTGAAAAGCATATAGAAGAAGTAAGGGTTTTCCAAATCAAAGGAGTTAACTTTATGATTTATGGGATTTAAGGAAGTTTTGGACAATTGGAGCATGATTTTGCACATTAAGTTAAACAACCCTAATTTTTTTTGTCAAACCCTAGTTATGGATTTTATCTTTAAAATGATGAGTTATTTCTATTGGCCTTGAATTCTTGAAATTTAGTTTATGATTGGTTAAGATGAGTATAAATGATGATGATTAATACTTGTGAAAGTGATTATGGTTTATGAGGGTTATGTTCATGAATATAGTAATGGAACTTAGGTTAATGGAATTTGGAAAGTGTATGATGTTAATTGGAACGTATAAATTGAATAAAAATGGATTGATATTGGGATGGATGTATGAAATATTGTGGGGAACAAATTGTATAGAAGGCTAAGGGCTTAGTTTTACTCATTGTGTTGTTGGTTTAACTTATTAATTGAAACGATGAATGACATGTTGAATTGATAGATGTTGATGTTGGAATAAAGGTTCGTCTCCTTTTGGCTTGTGATCGGTAAAGTGTGGCGCTTAATGGAGATTCCACCTTCCTTTCGGTGTAGCACTCGGAAAGACATGTGGTTTGTTGAGATATGTGGAGGTTCCATATTTATTTCGGCTTGTGACCAGTAAAGCGTGGTGCTTAATAAGGTTCCATAATCCTTCCAGAGGAGCACCCGGGAAAACGTGTGGTTTGTTGGTATGGCTTGGTAATGGAGTCAGTTGTTGATTTGTGAACTTTTATGGGATAATTATAATAGGATCTGTATGTGTGAATGTAATAATCTAACTTGGAGAATTGAATTGTGTAAGTGAGATATGATGATAATGAATTGATTTGTTTATACGAATTAGTTATATGATATGTGTTGTAATATATATATTGGAGCTATGCGAATTATGGTAGAGTGATGGTTCGTCGTGAATTAAAGAGTGGGATGTATGATCATTAGTAATGCATGGTTACTAAGCCTAAGATTCTTATGTCATGTTAAACAGGGGCTTTAAGAAAATTATTGAAATCATACAAGAATGGTAAAAAGATAAAAGAATGAGTTTTCTTTCAAAAGAGAGTGGATTCTTACGACGAAGGTATTACTTATGTGTATTTTAGTTTGAGTATAAAAGACACATTATTTATTTATGTATCACCTTTGGGCATTCATGATCGCATGTATCTATCAATCCCATTGTTGAGAATCATCGTAGATCCCTACTAGACATATTTGTCCATCCCACATTATTTTTACCATTTTCAAGAACAGAGTTGGAAAACATCAGTTTGAAGATTCAGGAAGTTTATTGTCCTTTATATGTATTTGATATATAAAGTGTAGATGAGAGATATGTTGTGATTTGGGATTGATGAGTGTCTTCTCATGTAATTATTTGTTTTGAAATATGTCATTGTAAACCTTGGGCATGTATAATTGTTTTGTTTGTTCGAGAAGGGACACTTTTTATTTACTCAAGTGTAATTATTATTCCAATACATGTTACGTAACTGGATTTAAATTAAAGTTTTTGGTAATGTATCTTGGTAACAAAATTTGGGGCATGACATATGATGCCACTCGATTGTCAACATTTCCATTTGATATGGATAAATGGACGATTAGTGTTGCGGCTTGCTTCTGGTCTACATCTTGTAATTCCTTAATGTTGAGGTGTGGTATGGTTTCTCCTATCATTCTTGATATTGTGCATTTAACTAGCCTACCTATTGTTGGCCAACATATTAATGCACTTTTAGCCCCTCACAAAGTGAATTTTGATATTGTAACCAACATCAATTTTGGTAAATTTATGGCAAAATGTCAAAAATTTACTCTAGAGCCTACTGATGAAGAAAGAATAGTATTCTATCTATTATGGCTATACAAATTCTTTTTATGTGTTCCTGGTTTTAAAATCACAAAGGAATATCTACCCCTTGCCATTTGTATTCAAGAGGGCACAAAACTTGCCTTTGCACCATTCCTTTTGGTCACACTTTACAAAGGCCTCTTTTCTTTAGTTATAAAAGAAATAGACTTCAATTGTGGTGGTCCATTATGGTTATTTCAAGCTTGGCTTTATGCCTATTTTCCTAAAATTAGGCCTACCAGTCATGTTCCCAACGCTTCTCCATGTGAAAGTTATGCTGAACACTTCATTTCTTTCAGACCAAGCCCTGAAAATTCATTATCTAAAGTGTTCACCATCTTTTTTGAACTCCGATCGGACAGAGACCCAATTCTGTTCATTTATTTTCATGAATTCCATTTGACTTCCTCTAGGATCACCTATGTCAATAATGAACCTCAAACCTTAGATAACACTCTAAGAAATAAACAAAAATATTTTTAGGCTCAAATTCTCACTACTAGATACATCTTGGTAAAAGGGTTTATATCCAATAATAGAAAAACTAATTGCACTTTTGAGAGTTATAATTCTTGCTAATGGGCCAAGCAATTTGGATTAATTCAAATTCTACCTTGTCCTTATTCTCATCCCACCATTCATGAGTATGTTGAAGTAAGGGAACAATTTAAGGAGAATGTAGAAGTTGAAAGTATTCTAACTGAGAATCAAAAGCTTTTTCACAAATTCAACTTCTATTCTTGTAACATAACCCCTTACTCATCTAAGAGATTTCAAGATTGGTGGATGCTCATGAATGCCATCACTTTTCACAAGGGCTTGAAATGTTGTCTCTAGGATTTTCACCTAGACAAAAAAAAAAAAGGGGGGCAGAAAAAAACATTGGTTAGTTTGTCACTCCCTTATTTTCTTTGCTTACTTTTTTTATTACAGTCACTCTATCTGTACCATTGCTTCTTATCTGGTGTTATCTCTCATGAAGAGGCCATTCCATTGGCCGTTGAAAAACTTGATCCTTCATCTCTCAAAGGAAAAGGGAAAACTCTAATGGTTCAATCCAAGAAATTAAGGGAAAAAAAAAAAAACCATTGGACACCTCTTGTGCTTCTTTCATCTCTTATGAACCATCCATTGAAAGAAGAAGCAAACGAAGATAAGAAGGAAATACATCAGCTGAGCTAATCAATAAGAGACTTCCACCAGTAATCATCTTTGAGCCAGTGCTAGCACCTTCAACTGGCCTTACCACTTCCTCATCCTTATTAGACTGGGGCACTCATATTGACCATATTTTTTACCCAACAATTCAAAATCCAATCGTCCAGAGCCCAATGAAAGCTACTGACATTGTATACTAGGTTTGGCTATGTATTTCATTTTCTTAATTTACCCAGTCTTTTGCTTATCATTTTTCCTTGTTATTCATTATTATTATTATTATTATTATTATTATTATTATTATTATTATTATTATTTGCATTTAACAAAGGAAAAACAAGAGAAAAAAGCTTCTGATTCCTCCAACAAATTCTAAAACTCAAGCTAATTTGCCTTCTCCAGACTCTATTCAAAAAGAGAATGAGTTTGCACTCACTAATCCACTTCTTACTAAATCTCCACTTGAAGTGGCCCTTGAAGATCTTTAGCTTTCCCATTCAGAAGGGTTGTCCCTAGCTCTGATGAAATTCGAGACTTTCTTGAAGTTGATCATATTATGCATGAGACAAAGAAAGTCAGTCCAAGGACTACACCAATAATCAACATTGATACTCTTCTTGATAGAGATCCTGTCGACAGAACTTCTCCAACACCACACAGATTTCAAGAAAATAGTAGAACTGATACTCAAGAACTTTTTGAAAGTGACTCAGACTATAATGAAATGAGAAGCCTTCAAGTGTATATAACACACCCTTTTAATAGGCACGTTCATTTTTCCTTTGCTATAACAAATGACTTCCTGGAAGATGTGTCATCTTTACAGCTTACTTTAGCTATTAATGCATCTGTTATATCCTCTTCAGTGGAAGTGAGGCCAAAAATTAATCTAGATGCCTTCCTGATTGAGGTCGAATTGTGCAATATTGAGACCATTAATTAGGATCTCTTAACGTTACTTGCTTGTCAAACTATATATTTTATGTCTGTTTAATGTCAATTAGGTTGTACATAGTGGGAGCATAAAATGAGCAAAAATGTAGAACTTGTAGAGAAAAGTGCCTCCCGCACATGCGGAGGCCTATTCCCACACGTGCGGCCTTTGCCTTGTAGCCAAACAGGGCCTAAGCTTCCTGCACATTCGGAGGATTTTCCCGTGCCTGCGACACCTTTTCCCGCACGTGTAGCTATACCTCGGGACACGAGCTTGCTATTTTGAATCTGTTAGAAGAAGCTAGAGGTATAAAAAGATAGAAAATAGGCTAGCTTAGGGTTCTGAAAAATTCCAAGAGAAAGAAGAGGCTAGGGTTTAGAAGAGAGGATTCTCAAGCTTGCTATTCCATGGATGGTTCTTTAACCTCTACCTCTTCCCACTCCTCCATGAGTGGCTAGGCTCCCCTTTCCAGGGTTTCGATGAAACCCTAGCCATGTAATTAGGTTTTCTCTTAGCTTTTTGATTATGTAAAGGTTTGAATAAATTGTATGGTGTTTAAGAAATTTCAAATATATTTCTTTCATTATTTCTTTAAGTATTCTGGTTTCTGTGATTGTTGAACGCTTTCCATACAATGGTTTTCTATTCTTTCATATTCAAGGTATGAGATGAACCATACTACGAGAGATGAGTCGTGTCGCTACCTTAGTTTAGAGCGAACGATTCGTACTACTTGAGATGGTTCATGCCCGTACATTGAACGTGATGATTTTCTTGATAAATGCTTCGAGCTTGAAGTTGCGAAGTATTATTCTGTTCTAACCGTAACATCGTGGAGTCTCAAATTGAAGCCTTATTTATGTAACTAGTGGTGAATTCATTATCCTAGGTTTTTCCACAATCAGTAATTCCAATTTCAATTTTAATTGCTAGTTTAATCGCTTTGTTTAATTTAATTATTATTAGGTTATGAACAACCATCTTTTTCATCAAAATTAATTTAGGAATTGAGCAATTAAATTAGTTTAATTTAACAATTGTCCCTGTAGATCGATGCCTGAACTTACCATTATTCTAAGGAATTTGGTATAGTTTAGTGTTTAATTTTGGTGTGTGAAACGACCCATCGAATTTTGGTGCCGTTGCCAGGGACTTCTGGAGAAATTAAGCAATTTAAAGTTACATTCCTACTTTAATTTTTAGTTTAGGATTTTATATTTTTGTGTTGCTAAGTGTGCAGAGTGTTTGCAATTGGAGCCATCACTGAAGTGCAAGCGAAGCGCAGCCAAGTTTTTTTTTTCAAAAAAAAAAAAAAAAAAAAACCGCAGCACCAAAGTGCTAAAAAAAAAACATAAGCAAATACTCGCAAGCAAAGCACCAAAGTGCTAAAAAGAAAGAAAGAGCTTAAGTGGATTGGAGACAATGGTCTATACGTCAAGCACCCGCAAGACGAGTAAAGCATTTTCGTTTAACCGTTATGAGTATTTTCTCTTTTGGTATTCTGTTTTCATAACTTAGTGCACAAAGTCGGAACTTAGTGTGTGTGTGTGTGTGTGTGAGTAGTGTGTGAAGGGGCACCATTCTTCTCACCCTGAATTGTGGAATTTGGACCTTGAACTAGAAAGGACTCTTAGGAAACTTAGAGCCTCTTCCCATGCTCCCAGGCTTGAATATCCATACCCATACCTCGAACCAATTGAGATGGCGAATCCAAATGGCCTAACTGGGCCCAACCGAACCCTTAAGGATTACTTCACACCCACTGCATATACATCACCATCATGCATCCAGTTACCTGACACCACTACTGCTTATTATGAGATTAAGTCCAGCACCATCCAAGTGCTCCCATCATTCCATGGACTAGCTCATGATGACCCTTACAAACATCTGCATGAATTTCTGGAAATTTGCTCTACAGTGAGGTTCAGAACTTCACCAATGAGGCCCTAATGTTGCAATTATTCCCCTTTTCATTAAAGGACAAAGCCAAATACTGGCTGAACTCCTTACTTGCTAATTCTATCACAACTGGGACCAATTACAACAGAAGTTTTTGAAGAAGTACTTTCCCATTGGTAAGACCAACCAACTTAGGCGAGCCATCACCAATTTTGCTCAAATTGATGGCGAGCAATTTCATGAGACATGGGAAAGACTTCATGATCTTCTCCAACAGTGTCCCCACCACCAAGTGCCTGATTGGCAACTTGTTCAGACCTTTTACTATGGCTTAATTGAGCCTCATCACCAAATGGTGGATTCTTCTTGTGGTGGGGACATTCATGTCCAAAAATGACACCGAGGCATGGTAACTATTTGAGAACTTAAGTGATAATTCCCTTCACCATGCCTCCGCAGCCCGGGCAAGTTCGGCAACAGTAATTGGAGCCCCAAAAAGAGGGGGCATTTATGAGGTAGGGCAAAACCTAGAGTTAGCCCAACAAGTAGAGTCATTGTCCCACAAAATGGATTAATTATTAGCTACGGGGACATGCCCCTACATAGCAAGATCAGCCTCAATTTCACGAGGCATGTGCTATTTGTGCGAGCCTTGCTGATAACTTGAGAGTGAGTGCCCTTTGGCATCACAATTTTTGGAATTAGTCCAAGAGCATGTGAATACGGCTCAAGGATTCTCCAACCCGAGTAATGACCTATATTCCAACACATACAATCCGAGATGGAGAAACCACCCTAATTTTTCATGGAGACCTCCTCCACAAGGAACTTCTTACAATCCTCCACCACCAAGGCAGAATTTTAATAATTTTTCCAACCAATCTTCTTACTGACTGGCACAACCTTACCGACCACCACAACCTTACTGGCAACCACAACCCCCGCTTGTTCCTCAAGGCAAATTGGCCTTTGGGACTCAGGTGTTAGAAGTTCTCTCAGAACTTAAGGGGTTAGCACCAGTAGTTCACTCCCATACTTACTCCATTGCCAAGTTAGAGGCCCAATTGGGTCAAATGGCTAATAACATGAATAGAAGAGAGGAGGCAAAATTACCGAGTCAGACTGTGGCCAACCCTAAGGGTCAATATGGGGCAAAGGGGTCGGGTGGGAATGGAAAGCACCATGAGCTGGTGCAAGCGGTGATTAGCTTGAGAAGTGGGAGGGAGTTAGAGCCTCGGCCAGTTGCATCTGATGCAACTAAGGCTAAGAAGGGTGATCACAATGGTCAACCCAAAGAGAGCAAGGATGAGGGAGAGACACCTAAGAGGGATGACTTAGCCCCTAGCACTTCACATGAGCCTAAGGCACCATATGTGCCTAAGGCACCCTTTCCCCAATGCCTTGATAAATCGTCCCATTTTAATAAGAAGCCGGCATCTATGGAAGCGATGATGGAGGTCTTTAAACAAGTGAAAATCAACCTCCCCCTGTTGGAGGCGATTAAACAAGTACCTTCCTATGCTAAATTTTTGAAGGACCTTTGTACGCAAAAACCATAAATCTAGGACACGCGTGTCCCAAAAGGTCATACTCACGAAGCAAGTAAGCTCCATCTTATTGAGTGACACACTCCCTAAGCTTAAAGACCAGGGTGCCCCAACCATTGCACGCTTTATAAAGGACCTTCATTGTTAGAGCCTTGTTAGATTTAGGAGCTAGTGTCAATTTGTTGCCGTACTCTGTGTACAAAGAATTTGGGCTTGGTGAGTTGAAGCCCACTACTGTTACTCTCTAGTTGGCTGACCGGTCCCTCAAAGTGCCATGTGGTATCATTGAGGATGTGCTAGTAAAAGTCGATAGATTTTATTTTCCTGTTGACTTTTTGGTTTTAGATATGGAACCGATAGTCCGCTCTAGGAAGCAAATCCCAGTGATCTTAGGTCGACCTTTCTTGGCTACGGCCAATGTATGCATAAATTGTCGTACCGGGGTTATGGATGTTTCATTTGGAAATATGCAAGTGAAACTCAATGTTTTCCAAGCATCCCAACAACCCCATGAAAGAGAGGAGTGTTTTTTTTTGTGGATGTTGTGGATGGGATTGTGGAGGAGCTTTACCCTCCATTCTTGTAGAGGATCCTCTAGAGGCTTGTCTAGCTCATTTTGGGTTTGAAAATTTTGATATTCACGGGTTGGTTGAGAAGGTGAACGCCTTACTTAATTCTTCTTCTACACCAAATTTTCCTCCATGGAAAGCCCAGTTTGAGCCCCTTCCTCCTCTGTCTAGGGAACCTGCCACACTATCTCTAGTCACATCACCTATACTTGAGTTGAAGCCACTCTCGGCCACACTGAAGTATGCATCTTTAGGGCCAATGGATGCTTTACTTGTTATCATTGCATCTGACTTAATGTAGACCGCCCTGAGAACTCTCCGGCTCCGCGCTTCGAGAGCGCGAATTCTGTTTTGTTCTCTAGCTACTACAGCTCGGACTTAATGTCACGGTTCTAAATCTAATCTCACAAAGTGCAATGCAAGACCGATAAATCACCAAAGAGTCCAAATCCGGCAAATCGTTTTGGAAAAATGATTTTAATAAAGAAGTACCAAACATGGACTACTTTGTCAGATACAGAATTGCCACCTAAATATTTTATTTTGGGGGAATTTTGGAAACCCTGACTCGTGCCTAAGGCCACGTGTCCATCATCACCAAAGTTGCCTCGGCTCAGAAACTTGGGGTACGAGAGGGGAAGGTCATGCAATGAGCACCCTCGCTCGCCCGATCAGAGATCGGCCTTTACTAAGCATGATATGTTGTTTTTTTGAAACACATATGTTCTTATTCCGGTTATTAACCTAGAATTACTATGTGATGCGCACAGTATATAAGTCTAGACTAGATCGCCTAACTTGGAACAAACATTGCATGTTTGTTTGTTTGAAAACGGTTTTGAAGTTTGCTACTCGTAGGTAGGCTAAGTCGAGGATTTTGATGAATTGTTCCAATTCAAGCAATCCAACCTTCACCCATAGGCATTCAGGCAGTTAATCAAATAAGCAGTTAGCCCCATGGCAAGCATGCTATCATGACAACATACACATCTCATGCAGTATGCTAAAGCGTAAACACTCACAGTGTACTCAGAGCCAAAACAAAGAACTAGTTAGAAATCATGCATGATCCTAGTTCATGTTAAGATGACTAATGCAACACATGCAAGAATGCAACTAAAATAGGCTCGACTATTCTAATATGGCATGTGAAATGCGACTTGATAACATGCTGTTGAACACGTATTCAAGTAAATGTATTTGAAATACAATCATGTTAAGATGGCTAATGCAACACATGCAAGAATGCAACTAAAATAGGCTCGGCTATTCCAATATGGCATGTGAAATGCGACTTGATAACATGCTGTTGAACACGTATTCAAGTAAATGTATTTGAAATACAATGCAGTTAGTATGATGCACCGAGCCCGGTGCATGTAATACAGATGAATGATGCACGCATGAAAGCATAAGTATGCTAAACAAAACATGCCCTAAAACTAACCATCGTAAGCGGTTAAGTAAAAAGGAGAAAGAAATGGGGGTTGGAAGACATGCATCACACACATGCACGCTTATTACAACAGTTGGTCCTCTCGACGGAGGGTCCAAATAAGAAGCTAACTAGCTAATCTAAGTTAATTAAACTAACTATAACAAGCCAACTAATTAACTAACAAGCTAACTAATTATTACAAAACAAATTGAATAGTTAAGCTCATTAACTGATTAGGTACAAAACCAAAGCATAAACTAGCTAAGCAAATTAGCTAAGTAAAGCAGTAAAGCAATGTCCTTAGAGGGAGAAGAGTACACGCATGCTTGGTCGCCTCGTTTGGAAATCCATTGCGATGCCCCAACTTGCCTCTGTTTTTAATTGTTCTCAGAACCTTGCACCAAGCTCCACAAAGCTTCAAACTCAACTTGGGGACCTGTAGGAGCATGACCGACCACCTAGGGGTGTTACCAGCCACTGGCTGACCAGTTATCTTTGTTGTAGACTAGAAAAGTGGTCGGCCAGCTAGTTTTTTCTGGCTGGCCGACCAGTTGTTGCTGCACTTCTCTAGTTTGCTGCAACAGAGAGCAAGAAAGGGCATGGCAATGTATTTGCAAGATATGTATGCACAACCACTCTCCCTATCATTTCACAAGCTCAAGAGAGTGTGGTTCTCGACCCTCGGGCCACCAATCACGCATCTTGATGCATGATGGCCGAGAAGCCAAATTGCACAATTCAATGTAAAATGAATGCACAAATAAACACATAAGGTCTAGAACTCTATCATGTATGATCCAGAGCGTTGGTGACCGAGAATTGAGGCACATTTCATCATTTTAAGTATGAAATGTCCCTTGTTTCTCGTGTTTGGACTAACACCTATTCCAAACAAAATGCAACAACAAGCATGCAAACATGCAATGTAAGGTATGCATACACAATGCAAAGAATAACAACCAAGCATACGCAATGCAAAGAACATGACCTACATAGTGCAATGGACAACATGGCATACACAATGCGAAGAACATGGCATACTCAATGCAATGGACAACATAAGCATGCAAACAACATGCAAGCAAACATGCTAAATGGACTCAAACCGAATATGGACAGACCTCAGTCATGCCCAAAACAGTGGCCATGATGATGAAACTAAGGCATGAAGATCAAGACAAGCAAGCTCAATGCATTGGCCCATCAACTAGGCATAAGAGCACAACTCTCAAGAGTGCTCAAAGAGTGACAAGCATGGAAGTGTAACAACACTATAAGCTCTAAAATATGGTAAGAAATGATATCAAATCATTCAAACAACACAAGTATGGCATGCTAGGGTCCTTAAAGCATAAGGCTAGTAAAGAGGATTACAAAGGGGGCATGCAATACATGGCACAAATGCATGAACCAATCATGGACAGAGCTCAAGTAGGTCAAAACAAAGACCAAAATGTGCTGAGATGAGGGCTCAAAGGCCTAGGCAAGATGGCATGCATGCTAGGCCACAAACAAGGCAACAATGCATAACACTCAAAGGCACTTAAAGAGTGAATGAAGTGGGAACATGGCAATGCTACATGCTCTAAAATGTCATGTTAAAGGATGCCAAATCATGTACACAACACAAATGAAGCATGCTATGGTACCCAAAGCTTGAAGCTAGCATAGGCATTTGCACTACAGCTATGCAAAACATGAAGCATATGGAAAGTACAACCCAAAACATTCCTAGATCATGTTAAAATGAGCCTAAAACATGTATGGAAGGAAGCTAAAATAAGTTAGCATGAAGGGCATAAGGCATGATGTATGCAAGGCCAATAAAGTGGATTACACTACACCTACCAAGACCAAGCATGAGATGGCTTTGCCAACAAAAATCAGAGTTATATCATGGCAAAAATAACCCCAAAAACACACTGAAATGATAGCTCGCAAGCTTAGGCATGAAGGCATACACAATGGTTCATGTTTAAGGCATAAATGACCAACCCTCCAATGCATTGAATGAGTGAAAGATGCAAGTGCATGACCATGAAATATGCACTAAAATCTCATAACAAATGATTCCAAATCATTCAAATGGACCAAACAATGCATGCTAGTGGACTTGATACACAAGGCTAACAAGCTAGAATGCACTATAGCTATACAAAGCATGGCATGCATGACCAAAAAAACACAAATCAGAGCTTAAGCATGGTAAAACATGAACAAAAGCTTCTTGAAGTTAAGCCAAAAACATGCTAGAATGATAGTCTAAAGCATGGTACACATTAGGCTAGTTCATGGAATTGCACTACAAGTGCATGGAGCATGCATGGGGCTATCAAACCCAACCTTAATAGAGTTATGGCATGTTAAAAAAACACCAAAAACCTACTAAATTGGAGTCAACATAAGCTAGAAAGACATGCTACTTCATGAAGCATACAAGACTAGTTTATGAAATTTACACTACAAGTGTATTAAGCATGTATGAGGTGATCAAGATAACCAAAAACAGTGGCATGCTATCTCAAAATAACCCCAAATACATGCTAAGAACAAGCCAATACAAGCTTAATAAACATGCTCAAACATGAGGCATTCAAAGCAAGCATTCAAAATACAAGGAGAGAGGATGACACTCTCCTATCTGGGACCCCAAAACCACCTTTCCACCACTAAAAATCCTCTGGATTTCAGTGGTAGAAAGGTCATGCAAAGGCTAGAACAAGAGCCAAAAGGGATGGCTCAAAACAAGGCCTAACAAGGTCTAAGAGAGGGTAGACTACTCCCAACAAAAAAGTGACCTTAAACAAACATTTTAAGCATGTAAAAATAGAACTTTTTGTAGTTAAGAGTTAAGCTTAAATCAGCATACAAATAGGGCTAAAAGCTTAATCAAAACAAGGGGTTTAAGGGGTTAAAGGCTCACCCTTGTAGAAACTCTTGAAGACTACCACTCCAGCAGCTTTCTTGGATCAAAACTAGTCCAAAAGCACCAAAACAAACCTTACGAAGCCTCAGCAACAAAAGGATGGTGTTTGAGTGTGTGCTTGTGTGTTAAAGTATGATGAATATACACTTTAAGGCAAAAAACAAGAGCAAACAAGGAAATATAGAGACAAGTGTGTATCTATCACTCCAGCCACAAAATTCTGAACCTAAGGCATGAGGGAGGAGGTTCTCTCTTATAGAGAACAAAGCTCAAGCTTGTTGGACAAGCTTTGGCCTCAAAGCCATCCCTCCATATGGAGGATGGATTCTGTGCCTTCTAGCTAGTACAGCTGGCCTAAAAATATCTCCGAAAAGGTGATGAAAAGCAGCCGACCACTTGAAGTGGTCGGTCGACCACCACAAGTGGTCTCCCAAGAAGAAAACTGGTCGGCCATGGTGGGAGAGGGTCTACAGCATGAAAACAATGTAGTGGTGTGGTGGCCGACCAGAAAAGGTGGCCCAAAGACCAAGAAAACCAGTTGGCCGACCAGAAAACTGGCTGGCGGGGAGGAAAGTGGTCTCTAAGGGGAAGAACTGGTCTCCCACCCTTGTACCACCTTCCAAACAAGGAAAACAAGGTTTGTGCCAAAAACAAACCAAAAAGGATGCAAGACGAAAGTTCGGGAGGCAAGGCGTGCGGCCGAAAGCCTCGAAAACTAGTCTACGAGCATCAAAAGTGGTCTGCAATCATAAAAGTGGTCTCCCAGACCACAGTGTCCCCTCTAGGAAGAGGCAACAAGGTGTGGTTTAAAAACCACCCCAAACGGAGAACATTAAGCGGTCCCGAGTCACGGCGCGCGGCCAAAGGCTCCGACAACCGGAAACTGGTCTCCAAACGAGAAAAGTGGTCTACGACCACAAAGAGGTGGTCTACAAGACCTCTTCCTCCCTCCAGGGAAGAGAAACAAGGTTCGGTCCACAAACCGAGCCAAAGCACAAAGAGTTCAGAGGCCCGGAGGCAAGGCTCTCAGCCAAAACTCCGAAACCTCGAAACGAGCACGACATGCACTATCACCGAGCGCTCAATCGATGACATCTGAGTCTTAAGGTTGGTCAAAAAATGGGGTGTGGACACTTAACTGCAAAGCAGGAAAGTCAATTAATGAGTATTCTTGTAGCACATTGGAGTGCTATAGGGTGGTCGGTGGCTGATTTGAAAGGGATTGATCCCTCTGTGTGCATGCATCATATACATTTAGAGGAGGACAACAAACCTTCTCGGGAAATGAAACAGAGACTCAATCCCAACATGAAAGAGGTTGTGAAAAAAGTGGTTTTGAAATTGTTAGATGTGGGTATTACATATCCCATCTCAGATAACAAGTGGGTGAGTCCCACACAAGTGGTGCCCAAGAAATCGGGTATCACCGTTGTAGAGAATGAGCAAGGAGAGTTGGTCCCCCACACGAACCACTACTGGGTGGTGAGTGTGTATTGATTATAGGAGATTGAATTCCATGACTAGGAATGACCATTTTCCTTTGCCATTTATTGATCAAATTCTTGAGAGATTAGTGGGGCAAGGTTTTTATTGTTTTCTTGATGGCTACTCGAGGTATAATCAAGTCTCGATGTACCCCATTGACTAAGAAAAGACCACGTTCACTTGCCCTTTTGACACTTTTGCTTACAGGTACATGCCCTTTGGGCTATATAATGCCCCGACGAATTTTCAACGGTGTATGATGGCCATTTTCTCTAATATGGTGGCAAAATTTCTAAAGGTTTTCATGGATGATTTTTTGGTGTTTGGACCGTCTTTTGAGGAATGCCTTAGAAATTTGACTAGAGTGTTGAAACGATGTACTAAGGCAAACTTGATTTTGAGTTGGGAGAAGAGCCATTTTATGGTTCGTGAGGGTATAGTGTTCGGACACATTGTGCCCCCTTGAGGTATGGAGGTAGATAAAGCTAAAGTTGACCTCATTGCATGCCTACCTCCAGCTACTTCTGTGCGTCAAGTCTGATCTTCCTTAGGGCATGCATGTTTTTACTGTAGATTCATCAAGGACTTCAGTAAAATATCCCATCCTTCGTGTAGTTTACTTGCTAAGGATGCACCTTTTATCTTTGATGAGGCATGCTTGAAAGCCTTTGAAACACTGAGAGTGGCCCTTACTACCGCCCCAATCATGAAATCACCGAATTGGTCGCTTCCCTTCGAAATCATGTGTGATGCCTTAGATTATGCAGTCAGGGTTGTGTTGGGCCAAAGGGTCAACAGGGCACCCTATGCCATATACTATGCTGTGGTCTTTGCCTTAGATAAATTCCAGTCCTACCTCTTAAGTTCCAAGGTCATAGTCTTCACTGATCATGCCGCTTTGCGGTATTTACTGTCAAAGAAAGAGACCAAATCTAGGTTGATTAGATGGATATTGTTGCTTCAGGAATTTGACTTAGAGATCCGAGATAAGAAAGGATTTGAAAATGTGGTGGTGGATCACCTCTCCTGAGTCCTTGTTGAGTATACTAGTGACCCTTTAACTTTGCACAAATTGTTTCCGAACGAACAACTTCTTGTGGTGTCACGAGCGAGCCCTCCGTGGTATGCACATATTGTGAATTACATGGCCATTGGGCAAATTCCTCAAAATTGGTCTAAGCAAGACAAAGACCGATTCTTTTCGTAGGTCAGGTATTATTTTTGGGAGGATTCGGAGTTGTTTAAATATTGCTCTGACCAAGTGATCTGACGATGTGTGCCGGAGAGTGAGGTGCATAGCATTCTTACATTTTGTTATTCTTCTGCGTGTGGCGGTCATTTTAGTGGGCATAAAATTGCTGCCAAGGTTTTACAAAGCTAGTTTTACTGGCCCACCATTTTTAAAGATGCTCATCAATTTTGCAAAACTTGTTTGCATTGTCAGCAAATGGGCTAAATATCTCGTCGTGATATGATGCCAATGTCCCCTATTCTTGTGGTAGAGATCTTTGATATTTGGAGGATTGATTTTATGGGCCCTTTCACATCGTCATTTGAGTTTGAGTATATTCTTTTGGCAGTGGATTATGTTTCTAAGTGGGTGGAGGCGATCCCTACCCGAACAAACAATCATAAAGTAGTAATCAAATTCTTACATGAAAACATCTTTAGTCGTTTCGGGTTTCCTATAGCCATAATAAGTGATCAGGGTACGCATTTTTGTAGCCGGTTCTTTGAGTCAGTAGTTAAGAAATACTCTATCACTCATAAAGTTGGCACTCCATACCAAACTCAAACTAGTGGCAAAGGGGAAGTCTCTAATAAGGAGGTGAAACACATAATAGAGAAAACAGTGAGGCCAGATAGGAAAGATTGGTCAAAATGCTTGATTGATGCATTATGGGCTTATCGCACTGCTTATAAGACACCCATTGGAATGTCACCATATAAGGCAGTGTTTGGCAAAGCTTGCCACCTCCCGGTTAAACTTGAGCACTGAGCGTTGTGTTCCATAAACAATTTTAACTTCGATATGGCTGTGGTTGTGCTCAACCAGAAATTGCAACTCAATGAGTTAGAGGAAATTTGAAATGATGCATATGAGAGTTCAAAAATTTTTAAAGATCAAACTAAGGAATTCCATGATAAGCACATTAATAGAAAATCCTTTAAACCTAGCCAAAAAGTATGGCTTTTTAACTCAAAATTGAGACTCTTTCTGGGTAAGCTTAGATCAAGATGGAATGATCCCTTTGTGATTGTAGATGCATTTATTCATGGTGCCGTTGAGGTGCAAGATCCAAAGAATGGCCACACTTTTAAAGTGAATGGCCAAAGACTGAATCTGTATATAAGGGGATTGGGAATGGGGATATGATTAAGTCCGTTTCTTTGATGGATCCTTTTTACTTTGACTGAGAGATTGATGTCTTGTTCTCTTTGCTTTCCTTTCTATTCCATTATATGTTTCTTTATTATTGCTGTGCTTTATTTGACGTCTAGGAGACTTTAAATCCTCTAAAGGTGTAATTCCTTTGATGTTAGCCGCGCCCAAATAGTATCTGATGGTCTGGTATAGCCACCTAACTGTGTTTGTAGTGAGTTCCTAGGAGACCAACTTAGACGGTGGAAACCAGAGTTCGAATGGCAAAGCCTAGAACGCAAAGGTTTGGAATTTTTGAGACTAAAGTCTGGTTTAAATACCTAGGGGTGTGGAGATTGCTTCAAAACCACTCCAGCTTGAACTCTGTATGGTAGCTCCATAGGTCGAGTTAGCTTTATGCTCCTCGATTCTAGATACCGAATCAACCTAGTCTGTCACCATGTTGGAGAATTGAGAAAGTTACAAACATTGTTAGGGAGAAAAGTAATACTCGCGGTTTTCGTGTGAAGATTATACCTTTGTTGAGCATTTAGATGTTTTCGTTGTGCTATATTTATTTCGGTTGTGAAATGAAGGTAGAAATGGTTTGAAATGTTTTGGGTGGTACTTGGGTTACGAATGGTTCAATCTGTTCACAAAAAAAAAAAATCTATATGTGTGGCATAACCCACCGCACGTGCGACGGAATTCACATTCCCCAAATTCACTACTGCTTTAAATGCAGGCGCGAAGGGGTGGTGCGGCACAGTCTTCGCACATGCGGTAAATTCCTTGAATCCAATGCAAAGCATACTTTATATGCAGGTGCGTGACTTGGAGCGGAAAGAAGTTGAAAAAAAAAAAAAAAAATCAAATTTCTTTGTTCAATTTTATTTATTTTTATTTTATTTTTGTTTTTGAAAAAAAAAACATAAAATCAAATTTCTTTGTTCAATTTTTTATTTTATTTTATTTTCGTTTTTCAAAAAAAAAAATAATAATAATTTGAAGATCTAACCCTAGACCCACTTTTCACTCTTACTCTCACAGATATTCTCTCTCTCTCTCTCTCTCTCTCTCTCTCTCTCTCTACCTTATCATCTTCTTCATCCATTTCTCTTTCACTCAAACCCCACCACCACCACCAACTTGCTTCATTCTTCTTCCCACTGTCACCAACCTTCACCAAACCTTTTCTCACCACCACTCTACCACTGGAGCCTCACCACCGCCGCCTTAGTTTCTCTCCGTTCGGCGATCTCCGGTGGCCACCATTTTTTTCGACGAATCTCTATCTTTCTCCCTCTTTCTTCACTCTTTCAAGGTAAACTTTCCTTTTTGTTTAGATTAGTAGGTGTTTGGGTAGATTAGTAGAGTTTCGTTTTTGTTTTTGATTTTGTTTTTCTCCAGTCATTGTCCATTGTTCATCTTAAAAAAAAAATAAAAATAAAAATCTAGGCAGCCAAGAAGATGACCACCGCACATGCGGCCATCTCTAGTGCACGTGTGACCCACATACAAAAAAAGAAAAAGAAAAAAAATCTAATGCTTAGCTTTTCTAATTCATTTTATTTCGTAGGTTATCTATTTATTTATTTAGTAGTTTAGTTGTTTATTTATTTTTTATTATCTCATTATTATTTGTTAGTTTATTTCATTACTTGTTAGTGTAGTTCGTTTTTATTTGTTTAATCATTTGTTATTTAAATAAAATGTTAATGTATCTAGTTTATTTTATTTTATTTTAGGTTTCATTTATTACACACAAAAAAAAAAAAAAAACAAATAAACAAAACATATTTATTTAGTTGTTTATTTTTTTTTATGTTATTTTATTTATTTTATTATCTCATTATTACTTGTCAGTTTAATTCATTACTTGTTAGTGCAGTTCGTTTTTATTTGTTTAATCATTAGTTTTTATATAAAATGTTCATATGTCTAGTTTATTTTATCTTATTTTAATTTAGGTTTCATTTATTAAAAAAAGAGAAAAAAAGGAAAAAAAAAAAAAAAGAAAGAGAACAAGAACAAGAAAAATGATGGGAATTGCATGTGGTACATTAATGGGTAGACTTGTGCTTTAATATCTTGCTTTATTCTCATGTTGGTTCCATGGGTATATGTGTTTGTTGTTGGTGTGTGCAGGACATGAGTCGACGGATATCTACTTAGGCCTCCAAAAAGGCCAAAGGTTTGTCCTCCTCAGTGACACCGCCGCCACCGCCACCACCATCGATTGAAGTGGGCTTCACGCTCGCTTCACAAGCTTACACAGTTCAACATCAACTATTTTCAGCATGAGCCAGTCACTTCTTAGGCCGTTGAGTAACTCCAACTCTGGCAACAGTTGGGCCTTTGCACTGTTACGACGCCCACTTATCCTCGTCTGGTACGGTTCTTCTACTAGAACAAGCACGAGTCGCTCATTGAGGTAGGACTTCTGTCCATTATTGATGGCCATCTCGTTAGCATCACAACATCCATGATTGCCCAAGTGTTAGGGTTCTTTTCCAAGCTGGGCCACCAGCTATTCCCAGAAGTTGAGGATCGACAACCCATACACCGCCTTATCCAAGAATACTTCCCGAGGGCCCACGGTGACGCAAGTTACACATGCTTGCGTCGGAGCAAGCTACCTAATCGCTTGTTATTCATTAACTCAATGATACATAAGAATTCCTTTCCACTTGGGCACAAAGGTGAGTGCTGTATGGAGTTTGTTCAGGTCCTACATGCTTATCAGCATGGCTATCAGGACCCGCTTGCGCATGTGATCTGGATGCATATGTGAAAATTTCTGCAAGAGGCCATTCAGCCTCAACCTATGTAGAACCTAACTTGGTCCCTGCCATTTGCCAACTTGCCCACACTTATCTTTGAGCTGAATGACCTCCCAATTGATCTGATTGAGGAGATTGACACTACTTCTCCGACTTCGGGCAGCGGGAATGGCAACATAGCTTATCCCGCATCTTGTAACAAGTTGGTGCCCCGGTTGATGAGGCCTATGACCCTGTCCACGACCAACCACCTCATCCTGCCTCCCTTGTGCCTCCCCAAGGGGACCCATTATACATGACTCGTGAGGAATACTTATAGCTTCAGCACTCTGTGGATCAGGTCCACAGTACTCTTCACGATCACCACTAGATCCTTATGGGGTTGTGCAGGGATTTTCAGGCACATCGGGACTATGCTTAGGCGACTTATGACCAGCTCAGTTAGTTACATCACTACAAACTGACTTTTGTACATATCGAGAGTCCAACCAGCATCGTTTTGACCAGCTCGGCGCTCAGGTTCAAGACGAATCGTTCGAAACGCGATCATTAATGAACTCCTTGTATGCACAACACATCTCCCCACCGCCACCACCAGATTCTCAGTAATACTAGACTATCTTTTTCTTTGTCTCTTTTATTTCTGTATTTACTTTTAGTTATTTCTTCAAAAAAAAAAAAAAAAAAAAAAAACCAAAAAAAGTAACAGTGTTTGTTTGTGTTACTATTTGCCTACCTGGATGTTCAACTACAATCTCTGGTAATATTCTTTCTTTTCTATTTACTTAGCATTTGCTTCCATTGAGGACAATGTCATATTCAAGTTGGGGGATGAGGGTAATTTCTTTTGTGCATTTCTATTTGGCTCATAATTCATGCTTATACCTACTTCACTTGATTACATCACTTCACTTGATGTTGACTTGTTGCTAGTAGAGTGATGATATTTGCATAAGTTAATTGGGAAGCATAGTAGACTTGAATAAAAAGGGTTTATTGGATAAACACTCGCATGCGATGTTTGCACTAGGATAGTTGTTTGTGGTTGTGGTATTAGTACACTTATCATGAGTATGCCTTGACTCACATGAACATACTATCGCAGCGGTGACCTCTCTATTATAATCCCTGGTGTACATCATTGATAATTGCTAGTGTTGTAGGAAAGAATAAATGACTAGCCTTGATTCTCAAAATTTAAAAAAAAAAAAAAACCACTTGACTTGTTTGCGTTTGTAGCCTCTTTAACTCGAGTTATTAAGCCCGTAGGGGTGTCTTTACACCTAGTGCCCTAAAACTGTCGGGTTTGGGAGTCATTGGCCCAATACTTGCTATATGGGTTAATTAGAAAGCTTAAGGGACCTAAACATTGCATAGTTAAGGAAAATAAGAAATTGACTTATTCGAATTCATAGCCTTTTCAGCTCGAGTTATTAAGCCCGTAGGGGTGTCTCACACCTAGTGCCCTAAAACCGTTTGGTTTGGAAGTCATTGGCCCAATGCTTGTTACATGGGTTGATTAGAAAGCTTAATGGATCAGCACATTGCATAGACTTTAAAAAAAAAAAAAAAACATTTTGAGAATCCTGGTTACAAAAGTTGAATCTTGTCTGTATATGTTGGGGGTTATTATGAGTTATACTAGGCTATTACAGTGGTCAATTAACTAGTTATGGAGATTGCACGTTACACTGAGGTTACTGATGATGTGTTCTACTAACATTCACAAGTACATAGAACTTGATTTGTGTAATACGGAATTACGGTCTCTACTCAATAGATTCCTTCATGCTTGTCTATTGCGCCTTTAATGACTCATCATGTCTCAATATTGTAATGTAGTGGCATATAAGTTAATTCTTGAGTGGGGTAGTGTGATTGATTGTTGTTGGATAGAAGTGAATATGTTAATGGTTGTAGGTATCATTTCTAGAAACCCTCATGAGACTTTACTCATCCACTTTAGTAACTTTGTGGTTTAAAAGCTTGTTGCATATGCTAAATGCAACCGTTCTTCCCATGAAAGAGGAAATAGTTTTTTTTTTTTTTTCTTTTTCTTGTGGACTAGCAAGTTATAAGCTGGGGGATGTGATTGAAGTTGAATTATGCAACACTGAGGCCGTTAATTAGGATCCTTTAACATTACTTGTTTGTCAAACTATATATTTTATGCCTGTTTAATGTCAATCAAGTTGTACATAGTGGGAGCATAAAATGGGCAAAAATGCAGGACTTGCAGAGAAAAGTGCTTTCCGTACGTGCAGAGGCCCATTCCCACACGTGCGGCCTTTACCTCGCAACCAAACAGGGCCTAAGCTTCCTACACGTGCGGAGGGTTTTCCTACACGTGCGGTGACCACTCCCGCACGTGCAGCCATGCCTTGGGACACGAGTCTGCTCTTTTGAATCTGTTAGAAGAAGCTAGAGGTATAAAAAGATAGAAAATAGGCTAGATTAGGGTTCTGAAAAATTCCAAGAGAAAGAAGAGGCTAGAGTTTGGAAAAGAGGATTCTCAAGCTTGTTATTCCATGGATGGTTCTTCTACCTCTACCTCTTCCCATTCCTCCATGAGTGGCTAGGCTCCCTTTTCTAGGGTTTTGATGAAACTCTAGCTATGTAATTAGGTTTTCTCTTTGTTTTTTGATTATGTAAAGGTTTGAACAAATTGTATAGTGTTTAAGAAGTTTCAAATATATTTTTTTCCATTATTTCTTTAAGTATTCTGGTTTCTGTGATTGTTGAATGCTTTCCATATAATGGTTTTCTATTTTTTCATATTCAAGGTATGAGACAAACTATAATATAAGGGACGAGTCGTGTCGTTATCCTAGTTTAGAGCGAACTATTTGTACCACTTGAGATGATTCGTGCCCGTACATTAAACGTGATGATTTTCTTGATAAATGCTTCGAGCTTGTAGTTGCGAAGTATTATTCTGTTCTAACCGTAACATAATTGAGTCTCAAATTGAAGCCTTATTTATGTAACTAGTGGTGAATTCATTACCCCAGGTTTTTCCACAATCAGTAATTCCAATATTACTTTTAATCGCTAGTTTAATCGCTTTGTTTAATTTAATTATTATTAGGTTATGAACAACCATCTTTTTCATCAAAATTAATTTAGGAATTTAGCAATTAAATTAGGTTAATTTCACAATTGTCCATGTGGATTGATACCTGGACTTACCATTATTCTAAGGAATTTGGTATAATTTAGTGTTTAATTTTGGTGTGTGAAACGACCCATCACTTCCCAACCTTGTTGTCTGAGGTTGAAGTTGATCAAGATCCATCTAACACTCCTCCAACTCTTGTGGCCATGGACTTAATGTGTCAAATCAAGTGTTGCCATCCTTTGTTGATGTAACAAATCCAAATCTACTCCAATATTGGCTTCTCTCACCAACACCAATCGACTTCCAATCATTATTGAAATAGGAGTACAGACTACTCGAAATCTCAGTCCTAACAAAGAAACAAGTGGAGGAGACTTGGCTGCCACTCCTACCACTGCACCATTTATTTCTCATGAGGTAAATTTTCTTTCACTTCTAAGATTTAGCAGACAAACTTTACACTAATATGTCCCATCGCAAACTCCTACTATTGCTGAAATGGAGGTACAAACTACTCCACACCAGAGTCCAAATAGAGAGGAGATGATTTTACCAACTACAACCATTCCCATAGTGGTAAAGCTATAACATTCTCAAACTTTTCTATATGAATCTCCACTTAATTAATTATGCTTGTTGATGTTATCATATAGGTGAATCTGGTCTCTATAACTACTATTCCTTATCCTTTCATAGAGGATATGTTATTGGAAGAATCATTAATGCACCAATCTCTTGCCAACCTTACTCTTGAAGAAAGACTAAAGCAATGTTCTTCAAAAGAGCAAGAAATTGTCAAGCATTTCTTCCATTTGTTCAACTATTCTTTTGAAGAACTAGCTCTGACCAAGTCTTCTGAATTGACTTTAAGCATCTACGTTATTGAGCTTCTCATACCAAGGATTTTTTATTCAGATCAAGTGTAACCTTTTCATCAATTTTCCGCGAAGCTTCCAGAACATCTATTGACCATTACTCATTAACATATCGAGTCTAAAGCCATCAAGACTAAGATTGAGAACTTACCACCACCTTGGTTGAGACTTCAAGTGCATCACATAGCCTACTTGCACAAGATGCTCAACTTGTGGCACAAGATGCTCAACTTGTGGCAGAAGAACTGAGATTGGAAGCTGAACTAGCAAATGTGAGAGCCAAGAGGGCATTCCTTAAGCAAGACCAAGTCAAATTAGCACAGACCATGCAAAGCCTGCTTGCTCAGAAAGAGAGTGGTCTAGCTAACATTAAGCATGCCCAAACTTATCTCAGACAGAGCAAAGCCAAACATAATAGTGCACTTCAAGCTTGGAACAACTTTATTTTGTATCTCCAAAAAGACTAACAACCATATAGCTTTGTTTGTATATTTTATACATTTTCCTTTGCAATGAAATGTCTTTTGGGTTTATTTATTATGTTTGGCTTCCTTTTACTTCATATTTTCCCACATGGTTGGATAATATTTTTTTTAAAAGTATTTTTAATTAATCACTCTTCTATGTGGCTTTCCTTCAAAATATGCAAAATGATAACCTCCTCCCTTTAAGGACCCTATATACTTTAAATGTCCTTCCCAATTTGGGGACCATTTTCCGTACTCTGGAGTTTTTGTTCAAAGAAGTAAAATAGTCTTCCAAACTAGATCTCCATCAGAGAACACTTTAGATTTCACCCTCTTATTATAACTCATTTCTACTTTTCTTTTCTATGTTATTAAATGATTGAAAGCAGAAATATTTTTTTTTTAAAATTTTTTATTTTAGATCTTGCAGCTCAATTGACATGAACTCATTGTACTCATCTCTAGGGATATTTAATTGTTGAGCCAATTGGATCTTACAGTGATCTCTAAAGGAAGTACAACATCATGGCCACATACAAATTCATATGAAGTTGTCCCTATACTATTTCTCCTAGAATTTCTACAAGCCCAAAGTATTTTTGATAACAGATTGTGCCAATCTCTAGGATTGTCTTCAATCATTTTTTTAAAGGTATTCCTTACAATTTTATTTGTTGCCTCATCTTGCCCATTTACTTGAGCATAATAGGCGGGAAAATTCAAAATTTGAACATCATTTTCTATGGCAAACTCTTTAATATCATCCTCATTGAACATGGTTCCTTGATCGCCAATAATCGACTGAGGCAAATCAAATTTGTGGATCACATGTTTCTTAAGACACTCAATAACTTGAATTTGAGTGACAACTTTCAATGGGTTTGTTTCCATCCATTTTGTTGTAATCAGTTGCTACCAACAAATATGAATGTACTTTTGAAGATGGTGGGAAAATTTGACCTATCAAACCTATTGCCCAACCTTTGATAGGCCAAGGTCACAAAATAGAATTAAGGTTTATAACTGGAATTCTTTGGATATTGCCATGTTTTTGGCAACTCTGACAACTTTTGTCATATGTAATGCAATCCTTTCTTATAGATGACCAAAAATAACCATACTTATTATCAACCATCTCATTTTATCCCTAGCTTGATGGGCCCCACAAATTCCTTAATGTGATTCATCCATTGCTTTCATTTGACCTTCTTGGACCAATGCAAAGCAATGTTAAACCATCATGTGCCTTTCTAAACAAATCATCTGTAACGCCTCGATCATTCAACCATGTTATAATTACCAATCCTTTATTAATCTCCAATTTAAGAGTGTAAAGAAAGATTATAGACGATTAATCAAAGGACAACCATTTCATAAGTCTAGTGTTTATCCTCCTCATAGATGTTACATTTCACTTTACAACATTAGTGATCATAATAATAATACATTATAGCTCATGAAATAGAAGAGATATAACAAAATTCCCGAAGAAGGCTTACACCATTCTAGACAATGGCCTTGATTACACACATAAGTGAAATTTCTATCCTAAACACTTAAGCCCGATGGTTGTAATCACATAAAACATAAATAAATAAATAAATAAGCTTTTGTGCTCTATCAAGATCTCCACAAATTCTTAGCTGAGTGAAGGTGCATCATCATAAACCTGAAATGTTTGTTATGATAGGAATACATTTAGCAACAAATATAAACATTTGACATAATTATGTGTAACCCAAAATACATTGCCCCAAGACTTTCATTTAAAAAATCCACATGTATATATATATAAGAATATAAAACCTTTCCAAACAAGCCCACATTTATTAATCAATTACACATTTTTTCGTCCTCACACGGATGGCCAGCGGACACCTCAACTCTTCCACATTTGTCGTCCTCACAAGATTGGACAAGTGGACACCTCAAAATATTCCCACATTTATTATCCTCACACGACCGGGAAAGTAGACACCTCAAGTTCCACGCGTGGGTACAAAACACGTCACACAACATATTTATTCAAGAAATCCCTAAATTTACCTCATCGTAAAATGTCTCAACACATCCACACAACATCAATTTATTTCCAATTATCTCCTAAACACCAAAATCTATAACTAGGTTTTGTAAAATTTAGGGCTTTTTCCATATTCTCCATCAATCCAAGAATCATGGAATCAAAGTTGGTTTCATTCAAAAATATTCAAACATTTCAAAAATTGTTGAGGCAAAATGTTTCTTTTACATAAATACTCATTAAACCAAATCATCTATCTTATACCATACGTATGTCATGAAAACTACCACAAAATAAAATCAAAATATAGATATACAGGATTAAAAGTATTCTTACCTCAAAGGTGATGATGAAAAGCTGAAAACCCAACTTGATGCTTCAATAAAATCATGAATCACTCGGTAGAAATCTTGATCAAAGCTTGTTCTTCAACTCTCTTGAAGAATAGATTCTTGGTATAAATGAGAGAAATCAAGTGCTTTGGGGGCTAGGATTTCAGAAATGGGTGTTAGAGAAAGAGATAGGAGATGAAAAAGTGAAATAAAAATGGGTATAAGTCAACTTTTAAGTTTGTTGATTCGTGTAGATTGCTCGGGCAGTCTTTCCACAGCTCGAACGATGAACTCATCCTCTCAGTATTTCACTCTACAAAACATGATACTGGATGCACCCCCTTCATAGCTCGAGGGTTAAACCTATCGCTCGAGCAGTCACTCTGCACACAGATTGTCACACAGGCACACACTCTAAGACACTTTCATTTAGCCTCTATTTCATTCACTTAAGCTTACAATGTAAAAAGGAAATACTCCCCCTTCCCCATTTGGATTAAAAAAAATACAAAAAAAAAAAAAAAAAAAAATTCCAATTAATCAAAAAGTGGTTCACACTTAATAATTTTTTGGCTGAAATTTATAAGTTTGACGTTGAGTTAAAGGGGTTAATGCTTCGTAGAAAAATTTCATAAAATCAATTTAGACTTTTAATATACAAGGAATAATTACCGCCAAAAATTATTTTCAAAATCGTAAGTTTTGAAAAACCCAAATTTCATAGTTAGAAAAGTTTCAAGTCAAGTCAAATTTTTGACAACAAACATTTTTAATACAACCTCTATTATACGAAAGGGAATAAACTTTTGATTTTGACCTGAGTTGTTGCATGATCACCCATGATGACATAATTTATGGCTTGATATCTTACTTGTTTTTCAAATCTTTCGTTGGGATCAGACCGGAATTTGATTAGAGGGAAGCTCCAATCATTCTTAGCCACTTTTAAAGTTATGATTGGAAAAAAGTTCTTGTGTTTATCCTTAAGAGCAAAGAAATTTCTTCTTTGAACTTTGATTAGTCTTTCTTAAGCCTCTTTAGGAATTTTTAAACCAGAAGCTGCTTTAGCCATTTCATTGGCTTCTTTATTATCTAACCTAAACATGTGTTTGAAAGTGACATGGTTAAAAAAGCTTGTCAACCATTAAACCTCTGTCAAATATTGTTCCAAAGCTCCATTAACACACTTGAATTCACCCAAACAGTTGCAAATTTCTAGCCTTAAATTCTATGGCTAGTTTAAGGCCACCTCATACTTAGGTTGATTACAAGACTATATGTATTGTCCATCCAATTGATAAGCAAACTGATACATCTACTTATTGGGTGTAACTAAGACAACATCTGCACCAACCCCTTCAACTGTCTTTGAACCATCAAACATCAACTTCCAAGGTTCAATTTCTTTTATCACATGAACCTCATATAAATCTGGTTTGATAGGTGAACGTGGATGTTCTGCTAAAATATCTGCCAAAGCTTGCCTTTTTATGGCTTTATGTGGCACATACTTAAAGCAATATTCAATTAAGGCCAAAATCCATTTACCTTGCCTACCCTTTAAAATAGGTTTGAAAAGCATGTATTTTATAACATCTATTTGTGCTGTAACAAATACTTCTGTGGGCAACATATAATGCCTTATGGCTGTGAAATTGTGATGCCCTAAATTCTACGCTAAGGGTTGAAGTCTAGGAAACATCACTAATGAGTCCTTTAGCCAATAACCAAATAAGATCCTAGGAAAGTTCAGAGGAGTCAAAATAGCCACCCTTCTGAGTCCAATCTCCTTAGATAGCAAAGCTACACTTTTGACAAATCTTAACAAGATATTAACACAAGGACTACAAAAGTTGACGAAACAATAAAGGATAGGTTTACATAAGATCATATATATATACATAAGAAAGAGTAATAGTTACAAAAGTTAAGTCTTAGTTGGTCCATCAATTTTACATTCAAAAATATGATTTCAGGATGGACCTAAACAAAAATAATATCTAATCTCTTCTGAGATAGACATACATCGTCAAAAGGTTCTGCAACATCGTCGTTCAGGTAAAATTTCTCAACAACTGGCATAAAGGCCATGAGATTAGAATACCCAGTAAACTCATGCACACCCCATCAATTTTTCCCAATCCAATACAAAATTACAATCACAATAACAATAAACAATGAAGCATGATATTCAAGTCAATAGTTAAGGGAATTACAAGGTTAGTTGTTAGTAAGTTAGAAATCTCCCAAAGAGATTTCATCCTTCCAAGCACAAGAATTAGACACCGGACTACTCGGAAATCCCCCTTTTACTGCTTTACAGACCTTACCACAGATGTCTGCAACGATTATATACCATACAGTGCCATTGATGGACCACAAAAGGGACAACTAAAAGAAAAAAAGCTTTTATCATCCTAAACTTAGCCTTATCCCTCCAAAACAAAAATGTTTTACCTGCCTGAATGTCCCACATGCACCGAACCTTATCTCACCAAAACAAACTACCTCGTAGAGTCCGAATATGCCCATTCCATCCTAGGGTTAACGCGACAACTGCTTGCGCAAGACTTAACTTAAAGGGAACACGTCCCACCATCAATTTAATATCGAAATCCTTTTATCACTGAATAAAAAATTATAATCATCTTTCCAAAACACAACAAGTGAGTGCAACCCATTACCATCCCATTTAGTTTCCTGTTGAGTTAAGTACGTTATGCTCAAGTTAGAACAAGCAATTAAAGTAACAACTATTACACAAGTATAAATATTTCCAGGCACAAATTTAAATAAATATAACCACAAACATATGTGGAAGACATACTAAAGCTTCAACCAACAATAAAATACATATTCAATCAACTAAGAGTATGAAACTACTAATAAGAACAAATTTCTATATTCGATTACTTTAAAGATGACTATCAAAGTGAACTTTTAATAGTTTCTAAAACTTGGACTTTTTAGGGTTTGTAGAGAAATTTTTCTAGTTTCAAAATCAATTTACGGAAGTGGGATAGCTTTTCTAGATTTTTAGTTATTAAGGAAATATTCCAGCTCTTTCCAGATTTGTCGACTGTTACAAAAATCAGTTTTTCTCTCAAACTACTCATTCATTTTCAATAAAACTAAATTTTCTTGAAACTGATTTGTCTTCTTCATTCACTTGTACTTGCATTATCTCGACTTTCTATCATCTTCTCAATCACAAGCTCCTTTTGTTTCTACATAAGGCACGGTTTAGCCAATCCTTGGCGTATTTGCTTGAATCCTTCTTCAATGATGTTTTTGAAATCATCATTTGTCAAGCTCTTTCCTTGAGATTTGATTTCTTCTTCGGCTTTTTCAATTGGACCCAAATCTTCATCATACAGCACAACTTTTATGCTGTAGACATTAGCCATGAAAGGGTTCGCATATGCCTAATAGAATTCCATTATTCCACCTTGACCATCTTCCTCATTGTTGGTCAAAAATATCAGAGCTTGATGTAAAGAAAATGATACATATCCATTAAGCTGTATCTAATCTCTTCCTAATAAATCATTGTAATTAGAAGTAGAATCTATTACAAAAAAGGTGGTTTGCATTACCCTTGAACCAATCTGAAGTTGTACAACAACTACACCTCTAGTTTCAAAAGAACCTCCAGCAAAATTACTTATATTAATGTCAGGTGGGAATAAATCCTCAACAGATTTGCCTATGGCTCTCAATGTTCTGGAAGGGAGAATGTTGACTATAACTCCATTATCCACTAAAACTCTATCGACTGGAACACTGGCTTAGTTAAATCTTTAACATCACCTCCCAATATATTTGGCTAGTTTGGTTTAGCCTAGAATCTCTTAGAGATAGCCATTATCATGTTTTATTCCCTACTAGGAGAAGGCAGAGAACCAAATTGAAGGCTGCCATTTTTTCTTCAAAATCTCCTGAATTATTTGATTTAATGTCTTCTCATGTTTCAGCTCTATCATCTGCAAGAGTTGGATTTGCCACTTCTTGGCTTTGATCCTTCATCTCTACATCCTTGTAGACACCCTATTTTGACCGGCCCTAAGACTTGGGTGCTTTCTTTTGATTACCCTATGATGACAAAACAAGAAGGCGTTTCGCATAGAATTCTCAATAAGAAAACTTAGAATTTGAGCCCTGTTTCTAACCCTAAATAGCCACAAATTACCTTTACAAGGGCATATTCTGACCTCATGATTGCGTCCAGAATGGTTCGTTTAGTTAGGATCAACCTTCGCTACACTTTCAGGGGCCTCACTAAAAAATTGTCTCGAAATTTGGGTTACAACATAATTATTTGAAACTTCTTGGCCAAATTGTAAATTCAGGGAATATTTTGTCATGTGAAGGAATATTCTGTTAAGTCAAGGAATATTCCATCCATATGTAGAATATTCCGTCAATGCGGACTGGGACACTAACGTGGCGGTCTTACTGACGTGGCATGACTAGATCGGTACGTGGTGCTGACTTGTCTTTACCCAAAAAAAAAAAAAAAAAAAAAAAAAATATGAATTTAAGGAATGCTTGAAAGGGGGTTTGAACCCCCAACCTACCACTCAATACCCAACACCTTAACCACTCTGCCAAAACTTTGCCTTGTGTTATATTTCCCCTCAAATAATATTTAACCATTTCAAACCAACAGGCAAAGAAGGTTTATTTTTGCATTTTTTCTCATGTGTGGAACACTCCTCTACCCCATTAGCCAAACAATATATCACCAAATACATACCTAATCATCCCCCATTGTCAAAGAGAGGTTTTGTTTGCATCCATAAAGGAGTATCCCATGCAACCACTTTGAAAATTCACCCCTCCTATAACATTCTTGTCTCCTACCTTGTCTCCCACCTTATTTTGACCTTAACTCTCCCTCATTGCCTATTGTACGGGAAAGAGATTCACCTTCACGTATAATCCTGTTGATCAAGCCTATGTTCCTCTGCACGTCGTCGTTCTAGCACCTGAAAACACAAAGTGAGCTGGCCGGCGGGTGTATGCCGGAAACCTCTCCGATGCCTAAGTCAGTAAGCAAGAAATAGGCAAAAGCTCAATGTAGTCAGGGAGCAAAAGTTGCATTACCTCTTGTTAGGTGATATTGGTGAGCTTATATAGGTTTTGTATGGCACAGTCCTAGTAGGACTCTAACTCTTCCATGTAGAGTCCTCCTAGGACTCACATTCCTAAAGGATAATGCTTATCCTTCAACACCCCCCTCACTGCTTAAACCAAGTGAGATGGTTTTCCATGGTCGGGCTCCAAGATGACCGGAGTGACTGCTAGTTCGGCTCTCGCTATACTCTCTCCTACCTCGGCTTTCCCATACTAAGACCGAGCTATCCATAAGGGAGTTAAGCCGAACTACACTCAGCACCATGGCTTACCTCGGTTTTCCACACGCTTCGACCGAAGTAACTGCAACACCGAGCTAGAAGCTTAACTGACGTTGATCCCAGTTCGGCTCTTCCATACTGGCTCCTATCTCGGCTCCACATACAAAGGCCGAGCTATCCATAGAAGACAGTTGCCGAACTACCACAGAACAGTCATAAAGATGTCTCATACTTCGGTCAGAAGACTCAACCGGGCTAACCGTAGCTTCCTTTGAACCGAGATAACAACATCGACCTTGGACCGGACTAACCATGGCTTCTAGGGCCGGACTACGCGCTGCGGTTTCTCGAACCGGACTAACTTCAAAGCCCATCTGCTCATCCTTTCATACTACAGCCCATTTACCCAGCTTGGCCCAATTTAAGTATAAATTACCCTCTCAATTGCCCCTTAATTCCATCTGCAAAGCATGATAGGGATTACTCGTCTTCCGGCCGAGCTTCAGTTTCAATCACTACAGCCGAGCTAAAACTTTACGCCTCTACAGCCGAGCTAAGACCCAGTTAACTTATCCGGCCGAGCTAAAAACCATTTAGCTTATCCAGCCGCGCTAAACTTGAGCCGTACTGTGCGCGTCCGGTCAAAACGTCTCTTCAGTTTACAGAAACTGAATCGATCGTCCTTCTAATGACACGTGGCAGGCTCTTATTGGCCAATCCCAGCTGTCGCGCCGCCCTCGTACTCCAAAAAATTTGAACAGTTCCCGCCTTATGGTTCCATCACCAAAACAAAAATCTCTTCACTTCCGATTTACTCACCATCCAATTCCTTTGCTTTCTCTCTCTTGTTCTTGAGCTCACTGTGTTCGTGATTCCCATTGCTGCCGTTGCTTCCTCTTCCTGTCTCTTCCTTTCTATCTGGTAAGCATCTCGAATCTGTTTCCTCTTTTCCTTTTCTGCTTTTGTTCAATCCGTTTGTAATGTGTTTTCGCAAAATGCTTCTTGCTACCATTTTTGCACATTGTCATGGAAAAACTTCAGAGGAACGTTATGAACATCAAGAAATAACTAGTAGAAGACTTATTTGATCCAAAAACACGTCCAACCGAACTAGGAAGCTGTTTTTGCTACACATAGATTTAGGCGGACTAGGACCGAACTAGCACTTGTACACAACTGTGGTCTCAGTAGAATCTTCTGATGTACCATAGCCGACATAAACGAATCGAAATAAGTGCGAACCTAGATAACCAGCAACTCGATCATCAACCGAGCTAAGCCTTCGGGGCCAAGCCAGCTTTCTGAGTTTCCAAACCGAACTCAGAAAACTGCCCCTTGATGCTCAGCCGGAATAACCAACCTCGTAGGTTGAACCGAGCTAACGAAAACATCCTGCTGAACCGAGATAACATGCTCCTTATTGAAACCGAGGTAGATCCCGTAGCACCATATATAACCGAAGTAAGACTTCCCTTTTCTTGCTTTTGCTTTTGTAGCACGGTCCAATGGTCTGTGCTTAACACCTTTGTTTTCCACTTTGCAGACTTAGGTTGCCAGGCACTCCACTGCGCTCAACCGAGCTACTGAGCACACTTTCTCGACCGAAATAATTTATACATAACTTATACAATTAAATGGGGAAGTACAGATTTTTGGTAGAAACCCCAGGCGGCTTAGCCGAATTCAGAAGGGATTACCACATTCCAGCCGATGTAAACCTTACTTTAGCCGAACAAGATGTTGACCCATGGGGCAATGAAGGTTTTGTTCCCTTTACCCTCCAATCAATAATAGAGACCGGACTTAGATTCCCAGTCCAACCCTTAATTTGTGAATTCTTAAGACAAACCAGACTATGTCCCACCCAGCTGTCCACCAATACATACCGAATAATAATGGGTATAGCCGCACTGAACCACCAAACCGGTCTGAACCTTGGTTTAGCCGAAATACTCCATCAATACTCCATAGGATCCAAGAACGAAGGCTGGTGTTATTACTTGAGAGTACGCCGTGGCCGAGAAAAAATAATTAAGGATACACCGGACAAAGACCTGAATGACGATGACTTCTTCTGGGTATCTGGGAACTTTGAAGACCTTCAAGCCCAGATTCCTGGCTGGAGAATAAACTGGAAACAAGGAGAGCCCGGTATACATACCTCGGTTGCATTTCATTTTTTTTATTTTATTTCGGCTTTGTACTCTGGACCGAACTAACACCTATTTTCTCTTTGCAGATAAAGCCCATCTCCTCTCAAACTATAACTACCCCAACCTCGGTCTTCTCCGCGCCGCACTACGAGTTCGGGAAAGAAGTTGGGCTAAACTTCTCAACTTCGAACCGACTTACCGATACTCCGGTCGCCGAAAAGCAAGGGTGACGGACTTCCTGCTTGAAGAAGCACCAGAACCGGACCCATCCTTGCCCCAGGTAAATCTCGTGCCCCTTACTGCCGAACAAGAAATGGCAAAGAAGAACAGACTGAAGGCCATGCTGACCGCAACGACACCAGCCGAGGTGCCACAAACCGGACGAACGACTGAGACCGTGGTAGCTCTTCCATCCCAACAGCCACCCTCATCCCGTCAACGCAAACGTGCCCGGACTAGCCAAACCGAGCAACAACTCGTTGGTGAGGACAAGACCGCTCTGCCACCAATCCTGCCTCCAAGTCCTCAACCAAGCAACCAACCGGAGCACTCCAACCGAGCTGCATCCTCCAAATGGGCTCCCAATCTTACTTTTGCCGACCGAGATATCCAAGAAACTGACTCAGTCGTCTCTGAGAAAGACCACTTGTTGGCATTCAACCTTGCCAAGAGTGTCTGTCTTCCCAAAGACATGGAGCACCACCAAAAGCAGCTAAACACCGAGCTGAAGGCAATCCGGTCTTCAACAAAGTCCATGATTCTGGTAAGTAACACAGTCCTTTTCTGCGTAATTTGTTCCAACTTTCAGTCCGGCTAACGTTACTTCCTCTTTGCAGGCCATCCAGAAAAACCACATCACACACAGGAAAGTGCTGGAGCTGAGGAGGAACACCAGGGAGGCCATGGCTGAGGCCGAAACAAAAAGGGCCGAGCTGGAGGAGGCCAAAAAACAAATGGCCGAACTCCAGGCAGAAAATGATCGGCTGACCGAAGTTGCAAATTCGGTTGAAGCCGAAAAGAAGAAGGTTGCTGCCGAAGCGAAGGACAAGTACCTACGCCTTCTGGCCAGGATTGAGAAAAAGAAAGACGCCGAAATAACGCAGCTGAAAAAGAGCGTAAAGGATGCGAAGAAACAAGGCTTCAAGGATGCAGAGGACGCATACACCCTCCAGTATGATGCCGCCAAAGACTTATTCTTCAAGTGCGGCTGGAGGAGTGCGGTGGAGAAGCTCGGCTGCGGGCCTGAAACCGAGGTCTTCAACCCACCTCCATACGGTATTCCGGCTTCACTATCGCAGTACGTTGCCGATCTCCAAAGGCAGTTTCTGGAAGGGTCTGGAGATGATGACGATGATGATGATGATTCTGAAGAGGATGAGGAGCCAACCCTCACCCCGGTCGTCAGCGAACAACCCAGCAATCAGGCAGCTTGGTCAGAGCCAGTAATTGAAGACTTAACTGACGACCTGCTAACCGACCAAACGCTGCCAACTGAGACCGAAGTTGAGGCTGAAACCGAGCTCCCATCCCAAACCGTTCTCCCATCTGACACCGGACTCCGCCCGAATGCTGATGATGATTTTGATGCCGAACTTGATGCGCTCCTCCGCTGATTTTCTTTTTTCTTTCTTTTATTCTAAACTTTTGTAATCGGGCTGCGGCCCCTCAATTGTACTTGCTCTGTATTTCAATGAAAAAGTCTCTACTCTTATTCCGGTTGTATGCTTGCATTTGTAGTGAATTTTTCATGAACTCATTTGCTCAACTGTGATCTCGGTTTTAGCTATCTACCTTACTAGCCAACCACTCTTCAGCCGATATATTACTTCGGCTGAAGAGTACAGAGTGTCGGTTTAATCCAGCCAACCACTTCTTCAGCCATGCCCATACTTCGGCTGAAGAGTACAGAGTGTTGGTTTAATCCAGCCAACCACTCTTCAGCCGTGCCCATACTCCGGCTGAAGAGTACACAGTGTTGGTTTAATCCAGCCAACCACTCTTCAGCCGTGCCCATACTCCGGCTGAAGAGTACACAGTGTTGGTTTAATCCAGCCAACCACTCTTCAGCCGTGCTCATACTTCGGCTGAAGGGTATACAGTGTTGGTTTAATCTAGCCAACCACTTCTTCAGCCGTGCTCATACTTCAGCTGAAGAGTACACAGTGTTGGTTTAATCCAGCCAACCACTCTTCAGCTGTGCTCATACTTCGGCTGAAGAGTACACAGTGTTGGTTTAATCCAGCCAACCACTCTTCAGCCGTGCTCATACTTCGGCTGAAGGGTATACAGTGTTGGTTTAATCCAGCCAACCACTTCTTCAGCCGTGCTCATACTTCGGCTGAAGAGTACACAGTGTTGGTTTAATCCAGCCAACCACTCTTCAGCCGTGCTCATACTTCGGCTGAAGAGTACACAGTGTTGGTTTAATCCAGCCAACCACTTCTTCAGCCATGCCCATACTTCGGCTGAAGGGTATACAGTGTTGGTTTAATCCAGCCAACCACTTCTTCAGCCGTGCTCATACTTCGGCTGAAGAGTACACAGTGTTGGTTTAATCCAGCCAACCACTCTTCAGCCGTGCTCATACTTCGGTTGAAGGGTATACAGTGTCGGTTTAATCCAGCCAACCACTTCTTTAGCCATGCTCATACTTCGGCTGAAGAGTACACAGTGTTGGTTTAATCCAGCGAACCACTCTTCAGCCGTGCTCATACTTCGGCTGAAGAGTACACAGTGTTGGTTTAATCCAGCCAACCTCTAAGTTGGTTTTTCCAGCCAACTCAAAATAAAGTGTTTGGTTATTCCGGCCAAACGTCCTGCAGCCTGGATCCTTATCCTGGGCTTAGGAAGGGTGTTGGTTTAATCTAGCCAACCTCTAAGTTTGTTTTTCCAGCCAACTTAGAATATAGTTTACACTGCACCTAACTCATCAAAACTATCTTTTACAGAAAAACGAACAACCATGCTGAAAAGAATCGACTTGTTTTATTGAGAAAGGAAAAAAAATTACACATGCTTGAAAGGAAAAAAGCTAAAAATAAAACAATTTAAGATTGGCAGTGTTCCATGGCCTTGGGATTGCTTTGCCGTCCTTGTCTTCCAAGTGGTATGCCCCTTTGCCTGCTAAGCCGACCACTTTGTAAGGTCCTTCCCAATTTGGTCCCAACTTGCCATCACCTGGAACCAGGGTGTTTCCCATCACTTCGCGAAGTACCCAATCGCCGATCTTGAACTGTCTTGGATGCACCGTTTTGTTGTACTTTCTAGACAACTCTTGTTGGTAGGAGGCGATGTGAACCAATGCTCTGTCTCTTCTTTCTTCCGCGAGATCAAGTTCTAATGCTATTGCTTCGGCGTTTAAGTCTGGATCAAAGTTTTCACTCCGAATTGTGGGGAGACCAACTTCTAATGGGATGACTGCTTCCATGCCGTAAGCTAAGGAGAATGGTGTTTCTCCTGTTGATCGCCGAGGCGTGGTGCGGTAAGCCCATAAAACATGAGGGAGTTCTTCTGCCCACTTGCCTTTAGCTTTCTCTAGTCTTTTCTTCAGTCCATCCAAGACTACCTTGTTCGAAGCTTCTGCTTGTCCATTCACTTGGGGATACGCCGGTGTAGAATTGTAGAATTCTATGTTGTACTCCTCACAAAAGCCTCTGAAAATTTTACCGTCGAACTGCGTGCCGTTGTCTGAGATCAGTGCTTTTGGTATGCCGAAGCGAGTGATGATGTTCTGCCAGACAAACTTCTTCACATCTTTTTCCTTGATTGACGCCAAGGCTTCTGCTTCCACCCATTTTGTGAAGTAGTCTGTTGCCGCAAGAAAGAACTTCCTGTTGCCTGGTGCTGTTGGGAGCGGTCCCACTATGTCTAAGCCCCACATTGCGAAAGGCCATGGACTAGTGAGAGGTAGAAGTTCTCTGGCCGGTTGGTGTATTTGATGCGCAAACTTCTGACATTTTTTGCATTTTTTGACATACTTCTCTGAATCCGCTTGCATGTACGGCCACCAGTATCCTTGTGAAATAGCTCGGTATGCCAATGATCGTCCTCCTTGATGGCTGCCGCATACACCCTCATGTATTTCGAACAGGAATGCTTCCACTTTGCTAGGGTGCACACACTTTAAGTAAGGTCCTGTGAACGACTTCTTGTATAATGCCAAGGATGGAGAGAGCCACAATCGCTGCGACTTTGCTCTGATTCTGTTGGCTTCTTTCTTGTCTTCTGGTAAGATGCCATCTTTCAGGAACAAGATGATAGGATCCATCCAAGAAGGACCTAGATCGGCGCAGCATACTTCTTCTGCTTCTGGGTCTTCGATACTTGGTCTAGGCAGGTAGTCGATCAATAGAGGATGTGGGATGGAGGTATCTGCCATTGAAGCGAAACCCGCTAGTTCGTCTGCTCTGCTGTTTTCCTCCCTGCCGATCTGTTCTATCCTAACCACCTCAAACTTTTTGATTTCGGTTCTGATCAGCTCTTGGTACTTAGCCATTCTGTCATCCCTTGCCTCATTGTCACCAGATATTTGGTTTACCACCAGCTGTGAGTCGCTGTAAACCATTAGCTCGGTGGCCTTCATGTAGAATGCCGATTTGAGACCTGCAAGAAGCGCTTCATACTCCGCTTCGTTGTTTGATGCTGGGAAACCAAGGTTGATTGCTTGCTCCACTACCAGGCCGTCTTGAGAGATGAGGACTATGTCAAGTCCTGCTCCATGTCGGTTGGATGCTCCATCCACGAAGAGCTTCCACATCTCCCCAACGAACAACTTCCAACAAGTTGAGGGATCGGATGATGCCTTGGGATCTTCCATGTTGCTGATTTCTTCTTCTAAGTCCAGGCCTGCTGCCTGCCCCTTGTCATCTTGTTGCACCAAGTTTTTCTTTGTTGGCGAGTCTGGACTTGGTATAGCATGGTTTACTTCTTCCTTGTTTGTATTACTCCGGTCTGCCTTAGACTTGGCTGAGTAACCAATACCAGGGGTTGCGTTATTCCGACGTCAACTTCCGTCCCTAGTTCGGTTGAGTCAGTCAGTTCGACTGGGCAGATATGATGACTCCCAGGAGTGAACTCTGCAACAAAATCCGCCAATGCTTGAGCTTTTATTGCGGTTCTAGGTTGGAACTTGATGTCGTATTGTCCCAACTCTACTGCCCACTTCAGAATTCGCCCAGAGAAGTTCGCCCTTTCAAACAAAGCCTTTAGTGGGAAGGCTGTGAGGACAACAATGGTGTGAGCGTGAAAGTAGTGTGATAGTTTCCTTGAGGCCATCATCAAGGCCAATGCCAGTTTCTCCAGTGGCAAATACCTTGTTTCGGCGCCCAGCAGTGTCCTTGCTAACATAGCAGATGGGCAGATGTTGGACTCCTTCTGCACGGACCAACACCGCGCTGATTGCGTGCTGTGAGACTGCCAGGTACAGGAAGAGTTCTTCTCCAGGAATTGGTGTTACAAGTAGTGGCGGAGAAGACATGTATTCCTTCAAGCTTTCCAGAGCCCGGTCACATTCTTCGTCCCATTCAAACTTGGCCTTGAGGGCATGAAAAAATGGTCGTAGCCTGTCTGACGATCGACTAATGAACCGATTGAGCGCGGCTGCCATGCCGGTGAGATGTTGTACTTCTTTTACTGAGTTTGGTCTCTCCAGATCCTGAATTGCCTTGATCTGAGAAGGATCTGCTTCTATACCTCGGTTGGTCACCAAGAAGCCTAAGAATTTGCCTGATCCTACTCCGAATGCACACTTCGACGCGTTGAGGCGTAACTTATGCTTCTTTAGAATCGCAAACATCTCACTTAGGTCCTTGAGGTGGTCATTTTCATCCTTGCTCTTGACCACCATGTCGTCGATGTAAGCTTCCATTGTTCTGCCTAACAACGGCTCAAACATCTTGGTGACCATTCTCTGGAATGTCGCCCCAGCCTTCTTTAGGCAAAAGGGCATGACCTTGTAGCAGTAGAGTCCTCTTGGTGTGGTGAAAGATGTGACCTCCTGGTCCGGTTCATGCATTGCGATTTGGTGGTAGCCCCTGAATGCATCCAGGAAGCTTAGTCGGTTGTGCCCCGCCGTCAGGTCTACCAGTTGGTCAATCTGTGGTAGAGGAAAGCTATCTTTAGGGCATGCTTTGTTGACAGTTTTATAGTCGACGCAGACGCGCCACTTGCCATTCTTCTTTGGCACTACGACTGTGTTGGAGATCCATCTGGGGTAGTGCACCTCTCTGATTGCCCCTGCTTCCAACAAGTTTCCCACTTCTTCCGCTACTATCTCGGCGTGGTGGAGTGCCAATCTGCGGGTGCGCTGAATGATTGGCCTGGCAGATGGGTGGACATTGAGTTGGTGGCAGATGAAGTTGGGATCAATGCCTGGCATGTCGTATGGAGTCCGGGGCAAACACTTCGATGTTAGAGGTCAAAAATTCCAAGACCTCTAACCTCTTAGCGCTGGACAACGTCGAACCGAGCAGAAAGAACTTATCCGGGTTCTTTTCATCTATTCTGACTTCCACCAAGTCTTCCACCACTTTCTGGCTTGCTGCTTTGCCGACGTCTGCGAATAGTTCATTACTCTCCTGTTCTTCCACCGAATGAACATACCCCTTCGCAGCGCGGCTTCCGTTCACTGTGACGAAACATTGCTTGGACATGATTTGGTCTCCATAGACTTCCTCTATTACTCCGGTGTCGTTTGGGAACCGCATCACTTGGTGGTAGGATGACGCCACCGAGCACATGGCATGCAGCCATGTTCTGCCCAAGATGATGTTATAGGTGGATGGGACCTTTAACACCCAGAACTCAACTTGCTTCGTCACACTCCCTGCTCTGACTGGAAGGATGATCTTGCCAACTGGCCATTCTGGCATCGAGTTAAATCCAATCAAGGGTGACACTGCAGGTGCTAAGTCTTTATCTTGCAGCTTCAATTGTTTGAACATCTCATAGTACATGATTTCGCACGAACTACCCTGGTCAATCAGAATCCGCTTGACGTCAAAATCCTTGACTCGGAGAGTGACGACCAGGGCATCATTGTGGGGGCAATATATTCTGTCCAAGTCTTTATCCAAAAAAGACATAACATTTGTGGCCTCTGTCCTCCCCTTCTTGACGACAGGTTGGGCACTTAGTACCTCCCTCAAGTGCTCAGCCTTTTTGATCGAACCTCTGAGCTCACATACACGCTCAGGTTCGAAAACCCCATGTATAACATTGATGATACCTTGAGGTGGAGCATCGATCGGCAGCCCATTGGGGTTATTACGGTCCTGGGGGGCCGGCTGTGCCCCTCCTTCAATGTATTTGTCTAAGTGGCCTGCCGCCACCAACTCCTCCAAGTGCTGCCTCAATGGGGTGCAGTTCTCAGTTCGGTGCCCCTTTTCTTTGTGGAAGGTGCACCGTGATCTGTCGTCATAGTCCTTCTGTGCCTCGCCCAGCTTGGCTGGCCACTTGACGAAAGGCTCGTCTCGAATCTCGCTAAGTATTCGGTAGATCGGCTTTTTGAAGACCGTGGTGATGGCAGTGCGGACTCTCAACCATCTTTCGTCCCGGTCTTCTCCGTTTGTCCCGTCTACCACGCCCGTTTTTGTTCGGCCGATTTACCGCATTGACCTTTGCTGAGGCCTTCTTTTCTGGTGCTGCGGTCGTGCCAGACTTTGCTTTGGCACGGGCGCCATCCTCTTCCACCCTGATGTGCTCCATCAGGGCTTCCATGGTAAGAAGGTTGGCGTCATGGTTATAGAATCCCTCAGTCTGTTCCCAACTGGGAGTCCTCTTTTATACTACGCAATGGCGAGATTGGTTGGGCAGTCCCCAATCTGGTTGAATGTCTCCCAGTAGCGACTGTTGTATGATCTTAGGGTCTCTTTCTCGCCCATGTCAATGGAGAGTAACTGGTCGATCTCCACTGGGGTTTTAGTGTTTGTTCTGAACCTTGTGACAAACGCCTCCGCCAATTGCGCCCAGGAGGCTATGCTGCCTTCTGGAAGTTTCTCAAACCAAGTAAGGCCCAGGTCTCCAAGGCTTGAAGGGAATAGGATGCACATCAAGGCCTCATTCCGTCGGGTATACAACCATGACCTGGCAAAAGTGGCTCAAGTGCGAGTAGGGGTCCGTCTTCCCCTCGTATGTATTGAATTTGGGCTGAAGGAAGCCTGAAGGTAGGGGCGCGTTCTCTATTGCTGGGGACGAATGGTGAGGTCTGCAGCCTCGCCAACGCCTTATCCGCTGGTTCATAGGCCGGGTCGCGGTAGTGGCATTCCAACCTCGACGCTTCCATGCGTCCGAGGAGCCAACCGCTGTAGGGCAGAAACTCTATGTGGATCATGTGCCCTGGCGTCCTCCCAGCATCGTGCCTTTTCATCTAGCACGGTTCGTAGGTCGGACGATCTGGGCAACTCGGTCTGTCTGGACCTGGTTTGGTGCGTATGCGAGGGCCAGTAAGTGCTCCCCTTCTGTGTAAGACTTTTCAGATCTCGTCCTCTCAGACCTGGAGTGACGAGTCCTGGAAGACCTAACTTGCGTGTCGCCTGTCCTGAGGCTTCTGTTTTCTGCTTGGGAGGGTGTAGAATTTCTACTACGACCCTCTGAGTGGCGAGGGGGCGTCTTGTTGTTGCGCCCCTCTCCTGTCGCCACTTCTTTTCCTTTCATCTGGCGTTTTAGAGCTTCCATGTCTGCCGCCATCTACCGTATCAACTCGTCTTGTTCCCTGACGCGATCCTCCAAAGTTTGAGGATCTACCCTGCGCCTTTGTCTTTCTGGGCTCTACGAACGAGAGGGATGAGGGCTGTTATTCCTCCTTCTACCCCTGGCATCCCTCCTGGAATCTTGTTTTCGTGGTTCCAGGTTCGCCATGGGAGGGACCAAAGGTAGGCCCCTCGCGCCTTGCACCTCCATCTGGAGTTTGTCCGTCAATGGCGGACTGAGGCAGTTCTTCGTTGTTCGCCATTGAATTTTGAGAGAAAAAGCTTGATCAAGAGGTTGTTCTTGTCTGTTCTTCCCACAGACGGCGCCAATTGTACGGGAAAGAGATTCACCTTCACGTATAATCCTGTTGATCAAGCCTATGTTCCTCTGCACGTCGTCGTTCTAGCACCTGAAAACACAAAGTGAGCTGGCCGGCGGGTGTATGCCGGAAACCTCTCCGATGCCTAAGTCAGTAAGCAAGAAATAGGCAAAAGCTCAATGTAGTCAGGGAGCAAAAGTTGCATTACCTCTTCCTAGGTGATATTGGTGAGCTTATATAGGTTTCGTATGGCACAGTCCTAGTAGGACTCTAACTCTTCCATGTAGAGTCCTCCTAGGACTCACATTCCTAAAGGATAATGCTTATCCTTCAACACCCCCTTCACTGCTTAAACCAAGTGAGATGGGTTTTCCATGGTCGGGCTCCAAGATGACCGGAGTGACTGCTAGTTCGGCTCTCGCTATACTCTCCCCTACCTCGGCTTTCCCATACTAAGACCGAGCTATCCATAAGGGAGTTAAGCCGAACTACACTCAGCACCATGGCTTACCTCGGTTTTCCACACGCTTCGACCGAAGTAACTGCAACACCGAGCTAGAAGCTTAACTGACGTTGATCCCAGTTCGACTCTTCCATACTGGCTCCTATCTCGGCTCCACATACAAAGGCCGAGCTATCCATAGAAGACAGTTGCCGAACTACCACAGAACAGTCATAAAGATGTCTCATACTTCGGTCAGAAGACTCAACCGGGCTAACCGTAGCTTCCTTTGAACCGAGATAACAACATCGACCTTGGACCGGACTAAACCATGGCTTCTAGGGCCGGACTACGCGCTGCGGTTTCTCGAACCGGACTAACTTCAAAGCCCATCTGCTCATCCTTTCATACTACAGCCCATTTACCCAGCTCGGCCCAATTTAAGTATAAATTACCCTCTCACCTATATAGAATGATCAAATTGTAAAAGAGAAGGAAGACCACAAAATTGAAGAGAAAAAAATTGAGAAAAGGGTGAAAAAAGAGAGAAAAATTGAGTTTTTGAGCAAAAAATACTCCTATCTTCCATATACACCCCATACCTTCCATAGCTACTAAAATTTCTCATTTCCATACACCAAAACCACTCCAAAAATTCTGATATAGCCAAAGCTCAATTGCCTTGATCAGAAGGAAGAGTGTTTAGTGATTGAAAGTGAGAAAAATTAGAGAGTTAGCCACTTTCCATACCATAAACTCCATAATTTCGAATTGAGGATTTGAGAACACACTTCCTACACCTGAGCGTGATCAAGAGGGAGTTTGTGAACTAACGAGTTCATCCTTTTCTTGGAAGGTGAATTTCACAAACTTTTCATTTTCTTGCATTTCTTACTTATTTTTCTCTTTTGCTATGATTTATTTACTCTTTTGCTTTGATTTCTTGTTATATTATATATTGTTGTAATCTAATAGAAAGTGGTGAGTTGAGACTCCCATATATATTGTTTTTTAGTTCTGTTTTTGTTGTGAAAATCTAAGAAAACAGAGTTTAGCCGAGCCTACAGGGCTACCCGGCATGTTAGTTGGTCGGGTAGCCACCTAAAGTTACACTATCGCGCCCACGACCTTCATGACTGTGCCTGCGACCTCTAGGAAAAATCGGGTAGCCTTCCGACGTTGAGAAGATCAACCTCCGATGGTCTTTGAGGCGCTTGAAGCTGCTGTTTTCTTATGTTTATTTTATTTTAAGTGTTTGTGAGGATTTTTATACTGTGTTGTAATATTTATTCATCTCCCTTGGATTTATAATATTTCAACTGCTGTAATAATTCCCCATTCCCACTTCTTATCTATCCCATTCTTTAATCGCTTTCCATAACTGTGCATATGTATATATCTTACATGCCATCCATGCTTTTATATACATGATTCATGCCTAGATCCGGCTAAATTTGCATTTTTGTGCTTTAATTGATTGTTACATGATTTTGTGTGCTGTCACATGTTTTGCAATGTTTCACATGTCATGTTTTAGAAGCCGGATCTTTAGAAGCATTCTTGTGTATGTATTGCATTAGGATTTTGTATATAGGATCATGCATATTTTTACTAACTTTGTTTTGTAGCCGTTCACGGAATGTCGGTAAATATGTAAGTTGTTATGCTTTAGCATCCCGCTTGTACATAATTTTTTTTATTATGTTTAGCATCTTACCATGTGGCTATTTGCTTATGTGATATAATTGTATGAATGCCAGTGGATGGAGGTTATGTCGCTTAATTTGTAATGACGTTGATTTTCATGTTAGTAAACCCAATTTATTTGGATTGTACATCTTCAAAACTCTTTCAAAACTACATGAAATCAAGTTGTTCGAAAGTGGGTGACATAGTCTATACTTGTATGTTTCGCATTGTAAATTTTAGGATTTATTAAATAATCAGAATATGAACATATAAAGAAAATAAAATTGATATTATGGTTAGTAAAGGCCGATCTTTTGATCGGGTGAGCGGGGGTGCTCAATTAATGACCTTCCCCCTCTCATACCTAAGGTTCTAAATCGAGACAACTTTGGTTATGACGAACAGTGGCCTTGGCACGAGTCATGGGTTTCCTAATTTCCCAAAATATTAAGTGGCGACTCTGAGATCTGATGACGCAGTCTATTTGTGGCAATAATTTTGTAATAAAATGAATTTTCAATAAAGTTTCCAAATCTGGACTCTCATCTATATTTCATATTACACTTGTGACACTAGATCAAAGAGATCTCGGGAGTCCGAACTGTTTAACGCACACGAGTACTCCTCGGGCATGTTACAATCCTCTATGTTGTTTTCATCATCAGACATTAACTCTTTCTCTAACTCCCTCAAACTTTGCCTTAGCAAAGCTTTTTCAAGCATCTCTTTATCATATACTTTTCCTTTATCCTCAACTGGTCTTTTTAGTGTTTGAACTAGTTGACCTGGTTGCTGAACCAATTCTACTTTTAAAGTTCTCCCCACCATTTCTTTTGGTGGAACAAAACCATCTTTAGTCCACCCCAGATTCTTGTACTTCATTGAACTCCATCTTGGACATCATAGCATGAAACTTTATTTGTTCTCATCTTTTTTTGAGTTCTTGTTGTTCTTATTTGATACCGTCCACCCGTGAGAAACTTTGGATGAACAACACCATGCCAACTCATGTTAGGTGGCATAGGTGGTTTCACCATCCTTAGTTACATTTCTGATCTCAGTTTTGGGCCATAATGTTGTTGATAGCCATCAAATAGCCTTATGATCTGTTGTTAGCCACCATATGGCTTTCAAAATTGTTGCTGGCCAATATATAGCTTTATAAAATTGTTGTTGTTGGCCAATATATGGCCTTGTAAACTGCCTTGGATCTCCAGAAGGCTTAGATCCCTTCCACTATTTCAGTTTGGCCCTTATAGTGCTTAGGCCATCGAGGCATGGATGTATAGGAGAACCTGAAATAAGAATGGACAATCATTTTCCCCATATTCTTCAGTAGGACCAAATATTCCTAGATCTATCCCATCACAAAACATATTATCCTAAAAATCTGTAAGTCACTTTGGTCCATTGTATTAAACCTGAGGCCAACATATTTTCTTCTTCTTTGAATCTTATCTACCATAATAGCCCCTGAATTTTCCTTCTTATTACCATATCTAAAACAAACAAACCTCTTATCAGGTTCTTCTTGAATTTTTTTACCCTTTGCATCCTTAGCAATGTTTGCAATCATTTCTAATCTTTGCCATTCTTTCTTTGTGGAGTTTCTCTAACTTAACTAAAAGAACTCTAGGATTCTTTCCTTTATTCTTCAAGTCAATTGATTGAAGATCAGTTGACACCATATTGATTCCTACCATATCAGAGAATGCATCACTATCAACTGCCATTACCCTTTGTCTTTCTCTGCATACTTTAACATACCCTTTTAGATTAAATCCTACACACAATTTTGAATCAAAATATGACACAATTATTAGTAGAATGTCTAAAAGAATTGTGCCATTTGCAATACTCCTTACCCTATCTATCCCTTTCCTTAGGGATATTATGTCCAGGAGTTAATGTTAGAAATTTGTTTGTTAGCAATTCATCAAACAAAGTATCTACTTTTGATAAGCCAAATGAATATTGTCGATTTGATACAACCATAGTTCTTTTGGCTGGTTGTGTTGATAGCATGGTAACAGGTTTTTCAACTTTCCTCAAAGTTTCACAGACCATAGGTTTCTTCACTATTACTTGTGCCATGTCAATGTCAACAGCAAACTCAAAATCAACTCTTGGTTGTTATTTTTTAAGAATTGATTCATAACTGGTTGCTCTTGAAGACAACTCATAAAGATCCCTAAAAATCATCCTTCCAAATTTCTTTCTTAATTCAAAATCTAAGCCATTTTGTGCTAGTCTTATAACTTCTATCTCAGGCACATATGCATAACATTTGTTTTTGGCCTTCTTAAATCTATTAATGAATTGCTCTGCTGTTTCCCCTTGTTTCTGTTTAGATTTTGACAAGTCTACTAAAGTAACTTCAGGTTCAATTCTAAAGAACTGAGCATGAAATTGACTCTCCATTTCTTGCCAAGTGTGAATAGAATTTTTTGGCAAGTTAATGAACCAAGTAAATGTTATCTTTGACAAAGAATTTGGGAATAGTTTCAATTTCAAGTCATTATCATGTCCAGCGTCTCCACATAGCAGAATAAACCTTCCTATGTGTTCAATTGTAGACTAGCTCTCTTCCCTTGTAAATAAAGAGAATTCAGGCATCTTAAAGTTTCTTGGGAGAGGTACATTGTCCACCCATGGAGGATATGGAATCCTGAACATTGGCCTATTTGGTCTTCTTAGACTTGGGCCATATTACAGTTTCGATTTAGACCCGACCCTTTTCATGCTCTTAGATTGGGGATTCCGTACTTATAATTATTGTTTATGCCCTTTATCATCTTGTTGGTAGTTAAGTTGAGTTGTTGGTTGTGTTTGAAACAGGTTCGGAGTTAGTTTTTCAGAAGAGTTGTTGTCTGTTTCACTTTGGGTTTGCTCGAGCGATGTTTTGGTCGGTCGAGCGGTCTTTGAGATCCCTAAGTATTTTTGCAAACTTGTAAAACTTTTGGAAATGGGTGATTTTCGCTCGAGCGGTCTTTTCTTCGCTCGAGCAATCTTTTGTAGGTCTGAACTTCTGGGAGGGGGTCATTTTGCACTCGAGTGGTGTTTTTGGTTGCTTGCGCGGTGTCACTTATTAGGTCTGACACTTGAGCGATGGTTTGGTTGCTCGAGTGGTCAATGCATATATCAGTTCGGGAAAAATGGATTTTTATCACTTTTTAGCTCTCCCCCCCCCCCCTCTCTCTCTCTAAAATACTCTAAACCCTAATTTCTTCACATTTTCTCTCTAGTTCTTGTCTTAAAATCCAAATACTCCCTAATGCATTGACTTCTTCATCATAGTTCCTTGGAGAAAAAGGTATAGCTCATCGAAAGCTTCATTTTAATCGGAGAGAATCTCGTTTTTGACCTTGTCAAACTTCCACTCTTGCTCTCTTTCTGTTATACTCTTAAGGTAGGGATTTCTTCAACCTTTCGTATGATTTTTAACATAGTTATTTTATCTTTGAAAAGGTTTAGAGATTTAGAGATTTTAGGTAAAACCTAGGATTTGATTTTGAAATGTGAAAGAGGGATTTTTCAAATAAATTCTTGAGAAAGGTTGTGGAAGTGTATAAAATGTTAGGTTGTGTTGAATGTTGGAATTTCCTTACTTAAATGTGATTTGGAAAGTAAAAGAGGTTTTGTTTGAAAATCATTGATATTTGATTTATGAAAGAAAAGAAAAGGATGTAGGGTTTGAAAAGATAAAAGGAATGTATCTATTGATGATGAGAGTGGAGTTGGATATGTATTATCGCTCACATTTTGAAAATTATGAGATTGTATATATTGTTGGAAAATTATTTATGGAGTAGAAATACTTGTTTTAGGCTATCGGTGGAGGATTGCTTGATTGTTGTAAAAATTGCATGAGGATTAGGTCAATTGAAACTAATTACTCATACATCTTGCATTGAGCATTGTTTCATACTTAAACATTGAGAATGTATTGTTTTGAGAAAAATGGGGTGTATACCTTGGTGAATCTGGTTAAGGGGTGTGGTTGTGGTTTATTATGTTGGCCTGTATATCCTTGGTGAAAGTCCAGAAACCCGTGCAGTTAGGTGCCGATCCTTTCAGTTAGTGCCGATCCTTTCGGTTAGGACCAATAAAATGGTTTTGGTAGTGCTTGTATAGCCTATTAGCAGACACGTACTTAGAGATTCTCAGTGTTTTGTATCCACTGCCCTGTTTTCTTATATAAAAGTATATTTTTCATGAATTGATATATAACATTGACATTGCATTGTTTTGAGATGGAAAGGTATAATGTTTGGGAAATGACATGCATTCACCTTATGACTTCGTTGAGTTTTATACATTGTGTTAAAGTATCTTTGCTGGACTTTAGCTCACCCTACGTGGAAAACAACTTTCAGGTGCTGATAATATGCTTCCACCAAGAACTTAGCTTGGGAGGACTGTGGAGCTGAAAGCTAATTTTGTTCCTTTCATTGTGAATATCTTTTGTATAAGCCTCGGGCTTTTTAATTGTTTTTGGACTTGATCCACCTTGTTGTAACCAAGCAATGTTTTGGAAAGATGTCGCCATTAGGGCATAAACTTATATGTATTCCCTTTTATTTTTAGTTCACTCATACATGGCATATACTATAGATTCAAGATTTAGGGTTTGTGAATATATACATGCACATGACACTTTGTACGGTAAATGAATATAAATGAAAGGTTAACATTTTGCTAGCTTGTGTTTTCTATTGGACATCATGAAATGGGTCGTCGTTATATTTTTCTTAGGGTGTTACAGCCCATACATCTCTTGTACTAAATTTATTATTTGTTGTCTATTGTTCAATAGGGTCTATGCCCATATATGCTACTTGTTTTGATTCTCCATGAAATTCTTGTCGAATGAGGAGGAGGTCTAGGTCCTCTAGGCCTTGGATTAACAACATAGGGATCATAATATGGTTGCTAAAAAACAGGCTCTTGAATGTTTTAAGGCCTTGCTAGATTAGGTGGTTTAAGTCTTTGGTCTGCAACACCATAATGACCAACTCCAGGCTTGTCTAATGCATCCCCCCAAGTCTTGGTCCTAGGTCATTTGGATGATAATTAAAGACTAGATTTGGAGGGTACTCTCTCATTTTAGTATATTCAAACTAGGATTGGCATGAAGTCCCTCCTCATATCTTTCTTGAAGTTAGGAGGTCTGTAAAATGATACATGTTCACTTACAAGCACAAACTTTGCATTTCCTAGTACATATTTTTGTGGAGTTATAAGGGACCAAATTTTACCTTATTCCCTTGAGTCTTTTCTATAACCTTCCTTGACTGACTTGGCTTGATATTGTGTTTCTCAAACAAAGCAAGCAAGTCATCAACCATGATTTGGTTCTCAGGTGAGGACATGGAACCAATCATTTGTTGTGTATGCAGTAAATAAGCTCTCCTTGGGTCTGCTAGAGGGCCACTTGGTTGGCCTATAAAAACTACATTTTGGCCATTTTCTTGGCCTTTCTCTTGTCCAGCACTAAATGGCCATCACCAGTATTGTCTCTTACTTCCGTAAACTAAACCTCTAGGTCATCTCCATCGAACGATTCTTTTCCCAGGGTTTCCAAGTACTTCATTTTGTTTCTTCTTTGCCGTTACTCCAAATTAGATAGGTCCCACAGGGCATGCCAAAATATATTAGCAAAAATTTGGTTTGGGTCGAATCGACAGACAACACCAGAATTTCACAAATAACAAGATCAAATAATTGTGGTTGAGTGTCTTCGCCTTAATAGTTTCAAAGGCTTCTTTGGAGGTTGTAAGCATAAAATGAACTAAAACTTTGATTAATAATACTCAAACTTGTCACTTAAGTACAAGAATCAAATTACAAGCATTAAGCATTACAATCGGCAGGTTTGGAACAAGTTACAAGAACTAGAACTAACTGCTACTGTTACTCCTAGTTACATGTATTGCACTACTCCTACTCTTATGATTTCACAAGTGTTGTGAATTGGGTTGAAGGGTCCCTTCTTCTTTGAATTCCCAGCTTTTATACTACTAGACTGGCCAGGAGATGCAACCACGTGTGCATCCATTAGCAACCTCTACTCACACATGATTCATAACTACTGCAACGGCTTTCAACTTCCTCTTCCTCTGAAACAACCACATTTCTTGCATTAGACAACTTTCACGACGGCACCATCTTTGTGTCCACTATTCTTAGGCCATCACTGGCCATATCCTTATTCTTTATCATGCCTGTCAATAGAGAAAAAAAATAGATTTTGGTGGTGACAACCATATATGTTTATGTTTGTATGATAGAACCATTTGGATGGACATCTTATTCATCACATAATCGAGATCTATATTTCATCAGCAATGATTTTGAAAGATTCGCATCAATAAATTTTTATTTCAAATTCAAAAGTTTTAAAATAATTTTGTTTTCAAAATTTAATCTTATAACTGGATAAGCTCCTCTCTATACCCCTTTTGTAGACTCCAATTTGGACTCGTACCGAGATCTGAACTGTTTATCTCGTAACCTCCATAATAAAGGCCATCCATGCAAAAAATGAGCTCCATCAAAAAACTTTAAACTTAAAAAAAAATCACATTTTATCTTATAAAATGAACAACAAATGTGATTGTAAACTTAAACCATCCATTTTATAAAAAATATATATATTTTTATTTATAATTTTTCGATGATCGTTTTTTGCATATATGACCTTTATTATAAAACTTAAGAGATAGACGGTTCAAATCATCAGTGCAGATTTAAATTGGAGCCTACAAGAGAGATATGGAGAGGTGTGGAGAGATATGATGACATATAGTTATACATTTTCATTTTAAAATTTTCTAAATATAAAATTAAATGAAGATCTCCATCCAAGAAAAATGCTTAACCGTTAGAATTTCTAAATATAAAAAGAATTTTGTTTGGTAAGGATTATCAATCAGTGAATATTTATGAGTAGGGAAGACAATAAACTAATCCATAAAGATTATATTGATTAATCAATGGAGTTCCCACGTTGTTTGCTTGTTTTGAGAGCTACCCATGCCATACTACCCAATTTTATCAAACTTTTATTCATAAATATGGCAACTAATCAAAATAGTGTGCCTTTCTTCTTCTTTTTTTTCTTTTTTTCTTTTTTGCTTTTAAAATTTTTAATTTTTTATTTATATACTGAGGAGCCCCCTTTTAACTAGGACGACATGAGCTCCTATGTAAACTATTAATAGATCCTAATAGTTAGACTTAATTCCCATCAAGTCCTATTGAAAATAAGTCTTGGTAAAATTGTCACTAAAAATAAATTTTTTGTGATGTTTTTTACATACGTCGCTAAAATTGACAATTAACGACTTTTTTTCTTTTGTTATGATTTTTATAAATTGTCGCTAAAACTTACAATTAGTGACCTTTTTTTATGATAAATTTTTTTCATAGGACTTATTAGATAATAAGTCCACTTATTAGAAGATATACTTGAGTACCCCATACTTGTATCCCCCATTTTGAGGTACTCTTGTATTGTCTGGCCTGTTTGGGCTCCATGTGTTTGGCTCCAGCTAGGGGTTCCTACAGTGACACCTAAAGAAAAATTACCACGTTCATCGTAGCCCCTTCTTAGCCAAAAAAATAAAATAAAATAAAAAATTCAAAACAATGCTTATTGATAATTGTTAGATGCTAGGGTCAAGTTTCAAATGGAACGGACAAATTGTTTTCACGCCTTGGCTGTCCATGTACATTTTTCATACAATAAATAATAATAATAATAATAAAATAATAATAATAATAATAAAATTGACAAAATAGTGGATGTAGCAAAATTATCAAAATAAAAGGGTGATGCTAGATCCACACAGAAATGCCAGCTCGAAACTGCCCCGAATGACTTGACATGGTAATATGGTGATGATGAGAAATAAAATAATATTTCTTATATATGATGTAGCATTTTTAATTTATATATATATATATTTTATAATACAATTCCGATTCGTAGCTCGAAAACACTGTGACTCGAATTGGCTCGAACCGCAAAACGACGTCGTTTTGCTATTTTTTTTTTTTTTTCTTTTTTTCCCTTCTCTCTGGTCTGAAATTGAGACGAAGAAGAATAAGAAAGGAGAAGAAAGAAGAAAGAAGAGGAGGGGAGGGGAGAGAGAGAGATCAACCCAAATCAAAAACAGCTTTTTCTTCATCAAACCTAAGTTCATCTTCATCATCAAAAACACACCTTCATCAACAACAACACAGAGGTCTTCATCATCTCCAGATCAAAAAAAAAAAAAAAAAACAGATCGGTGATGGCAGATTCAGATCCAAACCCAAGTAAAAAATATATATATATATACAAAAAACATCATCTTCTTCAGATCAGATCCAAACCCAAGTAAAAAAATAAATAAATATACAAAAAACATCATCTTCTTCAGATCAGATTTTTGGTAATAGGAATGTTTGGATCATCTTCTTGAAATTCTTTAGAAGATGATCCCGTGCATACCAAATTCTTGAAATTCTTGAAATTCTTCTTCAGATCAGATTTTTTATCCCGTGCATAGCACATGTAATAGGAATGTTTGGATCATCTTTTTGATTGGATCATCTTCAGATCAGATCATCTTCTGGAAATTCTTCTTCTCCTCCTCTCTTCCTCTTCTTTCTCTTTTCCTCTTTTCCTCTTTTCTCCTTCTCTCTCTCTCTTTTCTGTTCGTATTCTGATTCAAAAAGCAAGAAAAAAAAACTCGAAACCCAAAACGATGTCGTTTTGGGTTTCGAGCCGACTTCGGGCCACCGAATTCGAGCTACGGATCATTTTTCTTTATAATAATCACGATGATAATATTTGAAATTAAGATAGAAAAAGACTGATTATTTATAAAATTACATTAATATTTTGCTTTTCCATTCCCACATTGCTTCGTTTGCTACGAATATTTCTCAAGCCTTTCAACAAGTAGACATAAAGTGTAATCTTTCACTTTGATGAATATTTGCTTGTATAACTACTCTTAGATAAAGCTTATATGAAAATGGAAGACTTTTATTGAATATTTGAAAACTATAGAGATTACAAAAAAGATAGAGTGAACACTCTTATTTGCTTATAAGACTCTGCTTCTTTGTGATGCCCTGTGTTTATAACCCACTTTACTTCCTTTATTTTTTAGTTTAATTTCTTATTCTGGAATTTTGATTTCAATTTAAGGCCTCGTCGGCTGTGTGAGTCCGCCACACTTCATAATTTTCTTGTGTGGTCATCCTAAACTATTTTCGGGATTAAATTTTATTGTCTCGAGCACAAAGACGAAACTAGGGTGGAAAACACACCTAGGCTAACTTAGGATCACTCTGATAAACATAATTGCATGTGCGGGGTTTGAGCCCCACGTGCAGATAGGTATCGCATGTGCGGAAAAAGGGGCAACATTCGAGGGTTGTATTTTGAAATAAAAGCACATGCGGAGGGCATGTGTAGGGAGGGTTTCGCACGTGCGGCCCAAGGGCCTCGCATGTGCAGGAATGTTCAATTTAGTCTTGAATTTTAGACTACTTTTATAAAAAGCTAAGCATCTCATCCCCCTCTTATCACTTTTTCATTCATTTGTCTCTCTATACTCGTCTTTTCTCTCATCCCTCTCTACAAAGCCCAACTACCTCCAACTTCTCTCTTAGATTTCTCAAAAACTATCAAAATTTAGATAGGTGTCCTTGAGGCATTCTTGTGGAGCTCATCAAGAGCTTCATCTTGTGCGCTAGAGATGGGTTTTTGGAGCGGTGAAATTTGGGGTTTTCTTCTCTTCTCTTCTCCACAACTTGAGGTATGGATATTCTTTAAGTCATATATATGTTTTAGCAGGTCTATGGTGCATTTGTGATAATATTTTCATGTATGTTGAGTTAGGGTTTGGTTTATGAGATTTTGCATGGTTCAAAAGGGGTTATCTTAAATGTTTTCTTCAAATTTCTAAGATTATGAACTATGTTGATGTTTTCAGAGCTTTATTTTGTGAAAAATCTTTTAAAAAATGAGAACCCTAATCTTGTGAAAATCCTAGATTTTTGGAAAATTGGAAAAATGTTGAGTGAATGCAAAAAGTATGAATTTTTGAGATTTATTGTTGAGAAATGTTAAAGATTTTGGCATGGCCATTGTAGTTGTTGAATACCTTTGAAATAGGAAGTTGTATGGAGAAATTGATGAGTATAGCATGTTGATATGCTAATATTGAGAATAGAAATGATGGATTGTTGATGGTAAATTCATGGAATATATATCTTGTGCATATATATGTTGGATAGGAATGTTATGCTTTATCACAATTGAGAATGTTTTTGTTAATGTTGGGAATTATTGAGAAATTGTGGAAATTAACAATGTATTGATATATATCTATATTGCATTGCCATTTCATTTCATCCTCATTACTTTTTGAATTAGTACTGTTCAGTTTACACTTTGTAAAAGAATTGTTTTGTGAAAACAACTATCTTTTGAATCGTGTTAGGGTAAATACGTGTGGTAAGTTCGGATAGGAGGTGTAGTTGGTTACGAATTAAGTTGGCTTGAGGTCAATGGTGAAATACCAGAAACCCGCGCTATAGGTTCCAAATTTCCTTCTGGTTAAGAGTCAGTAAAGTGGCCTTGGTAGTGCTTGTTGTGGCTACTTATAGACACTAGCCTATTTACCACCTCTTGTTGATATATTGAAATCAATGGATTGATTATGTTTTTGAAAGAGCATCTTGCATGAGATTTTCAATTGAGAAAAACTTACATTTTTGGCATGACATGGCATTTGCATCCATCTCATGAGATTGCTTAAAACATACATACTTTGTTAAGATTTCTCTATTGAGCTTTATACTCACCCCTAGTCGAACTGCTTATAGGTAAAGATGTTGTGATCTCGTTGAAGTGAAGGCATGTACGATTATTTTTGGAGCACAAGGCTCATTTATTTGTGATTGGCTTTGTCAAGCCAAGGGCTAATATTTGTGGGTTGTGATAACTACTTAATTGTATAGGGCTTAAGCCTTGGAACTTGTAACTCGTGGGGCATTATTTTGTGTTTACATTACTTAACTATTGTTGCTACATGCTATGGATTTAGATTATATATAATTACATGTGGTGTATTTTGTAAGTCTCTTGAGTATGTCATGAATACAAAATTGGAGACTTGATGATTAAATGGATGATAGAAATCATTTATCTTGTTCACATGTGAAGTATGTAACTAATCGGATAGTAGATTGTATTAATGAACTGATATGGGATTATCAAATGTTAATTAATTCGGGGTGTTACATTCTTGACTCTACTTTTACAAGACGCAACCACTCTTTTATAGGCAAAGAGTATACTTCAACTTCATAATTGAAATGCAAAGAATTAAAAGATAAGATTTTTGTAACAACACAAGGAACATTTTACATTCTGATTTATTGAAACTAACAAAGTTAATAACGATATCTTCACCATTGTAGTTTTATTCGGCATGTGATTCCTTTGTCTTCATTCACCATGTGATCCACTTTGTTTTGTTTCTTTGGTTGTATCTATCATGTGAGCTCTCTATTGGCTTTATTTGTTATGTGAGCCTTCTTGGCTTTGTTGTTCATGTGACTTGTTTGAAAGATTATTATTCCTACATTTTTTGGCTTGATTTTTCATGTGAACTTCTTCTTATTTTTCAGAACTGTAGAGGTCCATGTCTTGCATTGAATCGTAGTGGATTTGGGTTCTTCTCTTAATTTGTAGAGTTCCCAAACAACTAAAGAGATATCTTGTGCTTCAATTATGTTGCCAGGTTTTTATTCTTGGCAATCCCGTTTGACAAAACTCCTTTCAGTTGTAATTGTATTCGATCTTTTTATTTGAGGCTATAAGTTTTAGATGGGAATCCAACATGAATTGCGCCTTGCAGAGATGTTTCAGAAGTTAATTCTTTCATGTTTACTGCTTCACTGACTATGTTTGCCACTTCATGTTTCAGAAGTTAATTCTTTCAGTGAGGCTATAAGTTTTAATTGAGTATTTAACTCATGGTTTAAGAAGTATACATCAAAAGATTGTTTGTTTATTCTATACAAAAGGGAGAGTTGTTCCTCGATGGATTCTGTGGAATTTGGGCCTGACGCTTTGGTGGATTATGGAGTGGCTCATTGTCGTGGATTTGACATCAGCGTTGTGGATTCAACATTGGGTAAGATGATTCTGAGGTGAAGATCATGGTGGAAGAGGCATATAGGGGTCGGTTTATGTAATAACCCTCACCACTGATTACTGCTAAACTGAGACTGATTATGATTGATAACTGAAGTAATCAAAATACTGAACTGACTGATCGAAAATGTTAGTTGAATTGCATTTCTATCTGTTGACTGCCAAATTATCTGTTCATGCCTTTGTGTTTAAACTGCAAATTGGAGGCCTTATCGGCGGCCGAATCTGAAATTGATTGATGTTCTGTGATCATTAGGATTTATGTGATTTTATGGTATATTTATCTAAAACGTGATTTGGTATGATGAAATTGGATCAATATTGATAAATTACATAGTTTGACATATTTACCACTTTGCCACACTAGTGGCCCACTATCTCAAACACTTTGATTTTTATATTACACTTAGATACAACATTTGAACAGCCCTATTCCTTGTCTCAACCGACTTTAGAGAGAGAGAGAGAGTGAGCTAGAAGAGTGATTCATCTTGAGTTTTGCTTCGCAATTGATGGAATTGAAGAGTAATTTGCAAACTTGAGCTTATATTCTCATAATTGAAGACTTAGGTAAGGATTTCATCCTTTTCATTGTGAATTCAAGATTAATTGTTGCATGTTCATGGTAGATAAGAGCTCTAGATCATGAATTGGTTGTAGGTTGTTGTATTATAGCTTAATACATGCATGCATCTGTACATTGAAGAGTTTTGAGTTTGATTTCATGGAATTTGGTACATGCATGTCCATCCTTTGATCCTAAACCATGATTTCATCTTGATTTGAAAAGAATTGGCTCTCTAGAGCATGAATTAGAAGCTTGAAAATTGAGTTTAATTCATGCATGTTTGCATGTTCATCTTGTTCATGAAATTGGGTTGAAATTGGACTTAATTAACTCACCCTTGGGCTTTGATTTCTCAAATTGAGCTTTGAGACTTGTTGTATATTGAGTTTAGATATGTTTTCCAGGAATTCGGCCCAAGAGGTCGAGTTTTGAGCTAAGAAATGCTTGGTTTGAGCTTGGGAGGCAAATCTGGAAATTTCAGAATTTGCCTTCTTCGCTCGAGCGAAGGATTCCACGCTCAAGCGACCATCGTTTATTCTGAGCTCCGCTCGAGCGAAGGAATGGTGGCTCAAGCGTAAATTGCAAGCTCTCAGATTCTTGGTGCACGCAGACGCACGCTCGAGCGAGAGAACCTACACTCAAGTGAGGACTGTGTCTTACGCTCAAGCGGGCGTCGAGCGAGCATCGAGCGGAGATTTCCAACATCCAACACTTTTTGCATTTTTGCAGACCGCTCGAGCGAGAAAGTCCACGCTCGAGCGACCCCACTATTTTGGCAAGCTCGCTCGAGCAAAGAAATCCACGCTCGAGCGAGACCCCTGTTTTCTGAAAATGTTGAAAAATGCTTTTAAAGTGCATCTTTGCATCCTCATCCCATTCTAGGTATTCTTAGGCCTAGTTTTAGACATCTTAATGAGGATATAGATGTAGAACACACCGAGGCAAATTAGGGATTAAGTTATTATCTTTCCCAACTGTGTAGCTTAGTGTGTGTTCAATCTGTAAACTGTGTAGGGTTGGCTTTCTGAGGAGACGCTCTAGCTTACCGTAGCCTAGAACTCTGTGAGTAACAATTGTGTAAAGATATGTTCAACTGTGAATATTTCTGACTATTTAACTGAACTTCTTTCTGAACTAAAACTGTTAATTGAATGAATGTATGTCCTATATTCTAAACTGTATTGTGGCATCCTTAGCAACTACTGTTACTGACTGTTACTGTTACAGAGATCTCTGTCTGTTCCCTTGTTGGAACCACTACTGTTTACTGATTGATGGCCATCATTTACTATTCGGTCTTTAAGACCTACTGTTTACTGTACTGCTATGCTAACGGATGTACCACTATGCTAACGGATGTACCACATATGACGGCTATGATTGAACAACTGAAATACTAATTTAATGAACTGTTTTCATTATTGTAAGGACATTCATTCTTAACCTCTTTACGCATTATGTTATTCACTGGGGTTTAGCTCACTGCTCATATATATATGTAGGTGTACAGGCACCAGACCGCAGCTAGAAGCGTCGGGGTAAACTCCAGTTTTGTCAAGCCAACCTATGTGCCTCACTGCGAGGTTCCGAGCCTGTCAAGCTTTGGCTTAGGGGTGCTTTAATTCCCCGTCTGTCTCTGTATCTGTTTTGTAATAACTGTAGATTGTACCGTACTGTTTAATAGGGATTAGGTCCCTGCTCTGAATGATTGTATATAATGTACATACTGTTTGTCATTGACTGTATATATGTATGAGAAGTCTTTTTGCATACAGACTGTCACAGCTCATTGGACACTGTTTATTTACTGTATTGGCTTCCACCAGCCGCTGTACTCTGTTTTACTGTTCTACTGTTAAAGTGGCCTTCGGTAATCTCGGATTACTGGCCGGTTACGGTGCTAAACCCATAGGGGCGGGTTTGGGTCGTGACAGAGTGGTATCAGAGCGATACTTACCACGAGTTATACCACACACACATGTCCAAATGAGCTATAGGGTGTCCTAGAAAAGTGAATAGGGCATTGCATGAGCATGATAAGTGTGTGGCTATGACATGACTGAATATGTGCTAACGTGATAAGCTGTTTAAGTATGCAACTGCTTATGTTGATAATTGCTATAACTGCTTATAGTGAAATGGATAATGCAAGAACTGCAAATGAATCTGAATCCTCATCCTCTGAGGCAAGAATGGCAAGACTGGAAAGAATGATGGAATTAATAACTGAAAGATTGGATCAACAACAGAATCAACAGCCCCCACCTCCTCCTCCGGTGCAGCCGGAACAGAATGTCAATGTTGATGATGGGGACATAATTGCTCTCACCTATAAGTTCAGCAAAATGAAACCGCCATCCTTTCAGGGAGGCCTTGAACCGTTAAAAGCTGAAGCATGGGTTCTTGAAACAGAAAAATTATTTGAGGTTTTTCTGTGCTCTGAAGCACATAAAGTACTGTTGGCCACCTTTACTCTGCAAGAAGAAGCTAGAAGGTGGTGGATGCTTATCCGTGATGACAATACTGTAATGACTTGGGCTCAATTCAAAAGAGCCTTCTTCAAGAAATATTTCCCACAGTGTGTCAGAGACAGAAAAGTGACAGAATTTGAACAACTGAGACAGGGTAGCATGTCTGTTGCTGAGTATGAAACAAAGTTCACCGAACTTGCTAGGTATGCACCACACATGGTGGACACTGATTACAAGAAGAAAAGAAAGTTTGAAGGCGGCCTGAATGTTGCAATACTGGACATAATTAATGTTTTGAAGCTACCGAACTATGTAAATGTTCTTGACCGAGCTTTGATGGCTGAATCAAACATCGAGGCACTGAAAACTGAAACACCAGCGTCTGAATGGCGTGGTAAAAGGCAGGGTTTCAAGTTCAAGAAAGGCAAGCATAACCCATTGAACAAGAAACAGAATACAGGGTCAACGACTACTTCTAGTCAAGGGAACCGGTCTATACCGCCCTGTTCTGAATGTGGTAAGAACCATAAGGGAGTTTGTTATAAAATTTCTGGTGCTTGTTACAGGTGTGGCAAGGTGGGCCACATGGTCAAAGATTGCCCTTCCACTGCTCAAGGCAATAGTAAAGCTGCACCAAGCGTAGCAGCATCAACCGTAGCACCAAAACCTAACCCCAAGGCTACTGGGAAAGAGCCTATGAGGCAGGGCTGAGTGTTTGCCCTAGTACCAGGAGATGTACAGAATACTGAGACCGTTGTGTCAGGTATCCTCTCTATTTGTGCTCAAAATGCATATATTCTGATTGATTCGGGGTCTACACATTCATATGTATCGCATGCTTTTTCGCGGAAACTGAATAGACCATTAGAACCCATGAATTATCTGTTAGCTGTATCGCATGCTTTTTCGCAGAAACTGAATAGACCATTAGAACCCATGAATTATCTGTTAGCATCTTTACCCGTAGGGGGATCCATGACTTGTGCATACATGTACCCTGCTTGTGAAATTATTGTTGGAGATGCACATTTGTTTATTGACTTACTGCCTCTGAACATTGATCATTTTGACGTAATATTGGGGATGGACTGGTTAACGAAATATCATGCCACCATAGACTGTGTAACGAAACAAGTAGTTTTCCGTCCACCGGGTTTGCCTGAATTTGTGTTTAATGGAAGTGGAGTAGTACCTCCTCCGTATTTGATTTCATCTGTGAAAGCTGATAAATTGATTAGAAAGGGGTGTAAAGGGTATCTGTGTTCTGTATTGACTGTATCTACTGATGATAATGCTAATGTGAACAACATTCCCATAGTCAGAGAGTTCCCAGATGTTTTTCCAGATAATCTGCCAGGGGATTTGATTGACAGGGAGATTGAATTCATCGTTGATGTGATTCCGGGAACACAGCCAGTATCTAAAACTCCTTACCGAATGGCTCCAACTGAATTGAAAGAATTGAAAGTGCAATTGCAGGAACTATTAGATAAAAAGTTCATTAGGCCTAGTACTTCACCGTGGGGCGCACCTGTTTTATTTGTGAAAAAGAAAGACGGCTTGCTGAGACTGTGTATTGACTACCGTGAACTGAACAAGGTAACTGTGAAAAATAAATACCCATTGCCTCGTATTGATGACTTGTTTGATCAGTTACAGGGTGCTCAAGTATTTTCTAAGATTGATCTCAGATCCGGATATCACCAACTGAAAGTAAAACTAGAAGACATTGATAAAACTGCTTCTCAAACGAGGTATGGACATTATGAATTTTTAGTTATGCCTTTCAGAGTTACCAATGCACCTGCTGCATTTATGGACCTTATGAACAGAATCTTTAAACCATTCCTCGATGACTTTATTGTTGTATTCATAGATGACATTCTGATTTACTCCAAGACTAGAGAAGAACATGAACATCATCTGAGACTTGCCCTACAGACCTTAAGAGAACAGAAACTTTATGCTAAACTGTCTAAATGTGAATTTTGGCTTGATCATGTTATGTTTTTGGGGCATGTTATTAGCAAGGATGGAATTTCAGTTGATCCGCAGAAAATTGAAACTGTAGTAAACTGGCCTAGGCCAACAAACGTTACGGAAGTCCGAAGCTTTTTGGGATTAGCTGGATATTACAGAAGATTTGTCAAAGATTTCTCTAAAATTACCTTACCGTTGACTCAGTTGACTCAGAAAGGGATATCATTTGACTGGACTAACCAAAGGGAATTGGCATTCCAAGAATTGAAAACTCGACTAGTGACTGCACCAGTTCTTACCCTACCTTCAGGTACAGATGGTTATACTGTATTTAGTGATGCTTCTCATAAGGGTTTGGGGTGTGTTTTAATGCAGAATGGGAGAGTTATTGCCTATGCTTCCCGACAACTGAGACTGCATGAAAAGAACTACCCGACCCATGACTTGGAACTTGCTGCAGTTGTATTTGCATTGAAAATCTGGCGTCACTACCTTTATGGGGCGACATGTGAAGTATATACTGATCACAAGAGTTTGAAATACTTCTTCACACAGAAAGAGTTGAATATGAGACAGTGGAGATGGCTAGAACTGATTAAAGACTAGGACTTACAGATATTGTACCATCCGGGGAAAGCCAACACCGTTGCCGATGCACTGAGCCGGAAATCGATTGGAAACTTAGCCTGTTTGCTCACCGGGCAGAAAGAGTTGCTTTGTGACCTTGAAAAATCTGAAATTGAAATTGTTTTGCGAGAACAATGTGGGACACTAGCTGCTATTTCTGCTCAACCGGCATTGATTGAAGAGATTAAAGAGAAACAGTAATAGGATGACTTCTTGAAGAAGATCATCGATGAACGAGAATCTAAACCGAGACTGGATTTCAAATTTGAAAATAATGTACTGAAATTTTAGAGAAGACTGTATGTACCGAATGATTCTGAATTGAAAAGAAGAGTTCTGCAGGAAGGCCACAATTTGAAACTGTCTATCTATCCAGGAAATACAAAAATGTACCAAGACCTGAAACTGAATTTCTAGTGGCCGGGAATGAAGAAAGAAATTGCTGATTTTGTATGAAAATGTCTTCATTGCCAACAAGTCAAAGCCGAACATCAACGACCCGCAGGCTTATTGCAGCCCTTACCGATACCGGAGTGGAAATGAGAACATATCACCATGGATTTTATCATTGGCTTACCTCGCTCCAGTAAAGGTATGGACTCAATTTGGGTTATTGTTGATAGACTGACTAAATCTGCTAACTTCTTACCTGTCAAAACAATCTATAATGCGGACAAATTGGCTGTGATTTATATTGATGAAATTGTTAGACTGCATGGAGTGCCTGTGTCCATTGTTTCTGACAGAGATTCGAAGTTTACATCGAGATTTTGGCAAAGCCTACAGACTGCATTGGGTACTGAACTGAGACTGAGCAGTGCCTATCATCCTCAGATAGATGGCCAATCAGAAAGGACCATCCAGACTCTGGAGGATTTACTGAGAATGTGTGTCCTTAATTTTCAAGGAAACTGGGAAAGCCATTTGCCCTTAGCCGAATTCGCCTACAACAACAGCTATCATTCAAGTATTGGTATGGCGCCTTTTGAGGCATTGTATGGCGGAAAATGTAGATCTCCGATTTGCTGGGCAGAAGTTGGAGATGGGCCTTTGCTTGGGCCCGAGATTATATATGAAACGACTGAAAAAGTGAAACTGATACAACAGAGACTGAAAACCGCACAGAGCCGACATAAAAGTTATGCAGATGTCAGAAGACGAGACAGAGAGTATGAAGTAGGTGATCACGTTTTTGTGAAAGTGACACCGATGAAAGGCCAGACTCGTTTTGGAGTCAAAGGCAAGTTAGCGTCAAGATATGTCAGACCGTATGAGATTATTGAGAAAATCAATCCGGTGGCATATCAAGTTGCGCTTCCTCCTGAAATGGAGCATATGCATAACGTCTTCTACATTTCTATGTTGAGGGATTACCTCTGGGATCCTTTCCATGTGATAGAGCCTACTCGGGTAGTGCTGAGTGATGACTACACTTACGAGGAACGGCCTATTCAGATTCTAAACAGACAGATCAAGAAGTTGAGAAACAAAGAGATCCCATTAGTGAAAATCGACTGGCAAAACCACGGTGGCGTATATGCCACTTCGGAAAGGGAAGATGACATGGCTAAAAGATATCCTGAACTGTTTCCATTGAACCCTGTTTTCTTCCAGAATGAAGGTAACTCGAGTTTAGAGGACTAAACTCTTTTTAAGGAGGGGAGACTATAATAACTCTCACCACTGATTACTGCTAAACTGAGGCTGATTATGATTGATAACTGAAGTAATCAAAATACTGAACTGACTGATCGAAAATGTTAGTTGAATTGCATTTCTATCTGTTGACTGCCAAATTATCTGTTCATGCCTTTGTGTTTAAACTGCAAATTGGAGGCCTTATCGGCGACCGAATCTGAAATTGATTGATGTTCTGTGATCATTAGGATTTATGTGATTTTATGGTATATTTATCTAAAACGTGATTTGGTATGATGAAATTGGATCAATATTGATAAATTACATAGTTTGGCATATTTACCACTTTGCCACACTAGTGGCCCACTATCTCAAACACTTTGATTTTTATATTACACTTAGATACAACATTTGAATAGCCCAATTCCTTGTCTCAACCGACTTTAGAGAGAGAGAGTGAGCTAGAAGAGTGATTCATCTTGAGTTTTGCTTCGCAATTGATGGAATTAAAGAGTAATTTGCAAACTTGAGCTTATATTCTCATAATTGAAGACTTAGGTAAGGATTTCATCCTTTTCATTGTGAATTCAAGATTAATTGTTGCATGTTCATGGTAGATAAGAGCTCTAGATCATGAATTGGTTGTAGGTTGTTGTATTATAGCTTAATACATGCATGCATGTCTACATTGAAGAGTTTTGAGTTTGATTTCATGGAATTTGGTACATGCATGTCCATACCTTGATCCTAAACCATGATTTCATCTTGATCTGAAAAGAATTGGCTCTCTAGAGCATGAATTAGAAGCTTGAAAATTGAGTTTAATTCATGCATGTTTGCATGTTCATCTTGTTCATGAAATTGGGTTGAAATTGGACTTAATTAACTCACCCTTGGGCTTTGATTTCTCAAATTGAGCTTTGAGACTTGTTGTATATTGAGTTTAGATGTGTTTTCCAGGAATTGGGCCCAAGAGGTCGAGTTTTGAGCTAAGGAATGCTTGGTTTGAGCTTGGGAGGCAAATCTGGAAATTTCAGAATTTGGCTTCTTCGCTCGAGCGAAGGATTCCACGCTCGAGCAACCATCGTTTATTCTGAGCTCCGCTCGAGCGAAGGAATGGTGGCTCGAGCGTAAATTGTAAGCTCTCAGATTCTTGGTGCACGCAGACGCATGCTCGAGCGAGAGAACCTACGCTCCAGCGAGGACTGTGTCTTACGTTCGAGCGGGCGTCGAGCGAGCATCGAGCGGAGATTTCCAACATCCAGCACTTTTTGCATTTTTGCAGACCGCTCGAGTGAGGAAGTCCATGCTCTAGCGACCCCACTGTTTTGACAAGCTCGCTCGAGCGAAGAAATCCACGCTCGAGCGAGACCCCTGTTTTCTGAAAATTCTGAAAAATGCTTTTAAAGTGCATCTTTGCATCCTCATCCCATTCTAGGCATTCTTAGGCCTAGTTTTAGACATCTTAATGAGGATATCGATGTAGAACACACCGAGACAAATTAGGGATTAAGTTATCATCTTTCCCAACTGTGTAGGGTTGGCTTTCCGAGGAGACGCTCTAGCTTACCGTAGCCTAGAACTCTGTGAGTAACAATTGTGTAAAAATATGTTCAACTGTGAATATTTCTTACTGTTTAACTGAACTACTTTCTGAACTAAAACTGTTAATTGAATGAATGTATGTCCTATATTCTGAACTGTATTGTGGCATCCTTAGCAACTACTGTTACTGACTGTTACTGTTACAAAGATCTCTGTCGGTTCCCATGTTGGAACCACTACTGTTTACTGATTGATGGCCATCATTTACTGTTCGGTCTTTAAGACCTACTGTTTACTGTACTGCTATGCTAACGGATGTACCACATATGACGGTTATGACTGAACAACTGAAATACTGATTTAATGAACTGTTTTCATTACTGTAAGGACATTCATTCTTAACCTCTTTACGCATTATGTTATTCACTGGGTTTTAGCTCACTGCTCATATATATATGTAGGTGTATAGGCACCAGACCGCGGCTAGAAGCGTCGGGGTAAACTCCAGTTTTGTCAAGCCAACCTATGTGCCTCACTGCGAGGTTCCGAGCCTGTCAAGCTTTGGCTTAGGGGTGCTTTAATTCCCCGTCTATCTCTATATCCGTATCTGTTTTCTAATAGCTGTAGACTGTACCGTACTATTTAATAGGGATTAGGTCCCTGCTCTGAATGATTGTATATAATGTACATACTGTTTTGTCACTGACTATATATATGTATGAGAAGTCTTTTTGCATACAGACTGTCACAGCTCATTGGACACTGTTTATTTACTGTATTGGCTTCCGCCAGCCCCTGTACTCTGTTTTACTGTTCTACTGTTAAGCAGGCCTTCGGTAATCTCGGATTACTGGCCGGTTACGGTGCTAAACCCATAGGGGCGGGTTTGGGTCGTGACAGTTCAATTCAGGCGTGGATTCGCTAGGTAATTTAGAGTACACTTGCGTAATTCCTTGTCTTCTTAGTGGATTGTTTTGTGACTTTGGCCCGTGGTTTTTTTTTTTATCACAATTAGAGGCGCTCCAATTGTGGTTTTTCCACATTAAAATCGTTGTGTTGATTTGTCTTGATTGTTTGATTGGGATTGTTAATTACTGTTTAAAATTGATATATAATCACAAATCAATGTCTAGGGGATTTCTAGATTTTTAATATCTCTTCTTTGAGCATCTTCAATATTTCATTTGCTTTGTCTTCTTCTAACTTGGAGGGTTCTATGAAGACTATATCGCTTCCTATGACCGCAACTCTCTTCCCATCATAGTAGATTGTTAGTTCGTAATGTTGGAGAAAAGTTTCCAATGTATTATGAAAAAAAAAAAAGAAAAAAAAAAGTGCCTATCAATTTTTTCGATGATAAGATCATATCCCTTCCATGATCTTTCATTTTTACCATGGTAGAAAGGATTTTCACTGGTTATTAGGTAAAGATACCAGATCTTATATGGTTGATGAAATTGAATTTTAGTTTTTCCAGCCAAAGTAGACACGATTTGTGCCGTAATAAGTTTTGGGCTTACTCTAATAGCATATTTAACTATTGTTGGAAATTCATTTAAGAGTTGAAAAACTTCTCTATTAATTTTCGCAAAATCAACAATTACAAATTCAATCCAATGTATTTTAATTTTATTTAGTGATAACTTAAGACTTAGCCAGCCATAATTCCAATTTAAGAATTCTGCTAAGGATGGCATACAAAGTATTTCCATCATTTTTTTATCATTGCAAATGGTGGTAAGCTCCTTTTCTAGAAACCCAACATAATCAGTAAAAGAATTGATAATTCTCTGGACTCTTTTCATTTATTGTTGCGTAGAGCAAACAAAAAATCTTTGAAAAGTTTGCTACTTTTTGGTGCTAGTCTAGGATTATAAAACAGTTTTCGATTATAGCAGAGATTTCTGCTATATCTATGTGTTCGACTTCAGAGCTTAACTTGCCCTTTTGCTCATTTGATGATTCTCCTGTTAAGAATATCTTTGAATTTTTTGGTTTAGAATTTGAATTTTTTCTCTTTGTTGTCGCGGTTTCAGTCATATGTGCTTTGTTAGCTGATGAGTATTTTGAATCCTTCATCCAATTGTTTTCAGCTTTATGGCCTGCTTTGTTGTACTTCCAGCAATTTAACATGGGCTTTTTTCTCTTATCAGTTGAAGTTGTGATTTCCTACACCATAAAACTTAATTCTCTAGTTAGAGAATTTGCAATGGAATTTTTCTCAAAAAAATATATTCAACATCAAAATTAAAATAATGAAACCATTACTGCCATCTGTGTAGTCTTCTTTGACTTACATCTCTTAAATCTTTTTCAAAAAAACTTTAAAGCACTTTTTATCTGTTCTAATAATGAAGTGTTCAGAGATTAAGCAAATATAAAATGAATTTCATACCATTTTTTTATAGAAAGAAATTCTTCTTTATTTATGTGTTATTTTCTTTTAGTTTTTTGAAACTACCACTCCAATATCCACATATACGTTCTTCAAATTTATGAGGAGGTATTGATTTCAATATTGCTCCTCAATTATTCTTAGAAGCATCCGCTTCTAAAGATTAATTTATCTCCTTAATTAGGTAGAGTTAACTTAGGAATGTTTTTTATTATCTTTATATTAAATAGATTCTTTATTTTTTATTTTTATTTTTATTTTGTTTTATTTTTTTTTTTCAAACTCCAATTTCTTTTCCTAAGCCTTTTGCTTAATGACTTTATTAATTAAGATAAGTTTGAAATAAACTTCTGGCATAGTTAAAACTCGTTGAACTTGTTTGATATCTCTTATCTCTTCATGAAATTCTGTGACTTTTTAAGAGATATGATCTTGAAGTACAACTTTTTTGTTGTCATCAATTACTAATCCCAAAAATTATATGAAATTCTTTTCCATTCAATTTTCTTTTCGAATAGTACTGATTCATGATCTATAAAATCTTGAGCTATTATTTTGAGATGATTTCAATGTTCTTCTATAGTTTTAGAGAAAACTAAAATGTCATTTACATATACGACACAATATTTTTCATATTTTCAAAAAATATTATCCATCCTTCTTTGGAATACATGTGGAGCTTGTTTTAAGCCAAATGGTAAAACCAATCACTCATAATGTTCTTGCGGAGCACTAAAAGAAATTAAAGGAATAGAGTTTTCTTCCATTCAGATTTGCCAATAACCACTTTTTAAATCAAATTTAGAAAAAAAAATTAGCTAACTAAATTTTATTAATTAAAACATCTTTGTTAGGAAATTTATAACCATCTTTTATTGTTTTCGTGTTTAATGCTCGATAATCTATTACTATATGAGCTTTTCCTCTTACTTTTTCTGCATGGTTCATTACCCTTAATGTAGAACTACAATGAGGACTTTCTAGATCGTATTAATCCTTGTTCTAATAAGTCAGGAATCTTTTTTTTCAAATTCCTTAATCATTTCAAGACTATGTTGAATGGGTTTTACATTAATCACATAGTTTGGAACCTCAAGCACTATTTTTGTCCAAGGCTTATATTTTTCCCATAATTTTAGTGGATTGTCACTAAAATTATTTTCTAACATTTTCATAATACTATCTACACTTGAAATATATTTTCCTTGTTTTCTTTGTTTTCCTTAATAGTAATTTATGATATCAGGGATCCATTATTCATCTTCGTCTTCACTATTGTAGACACCCCATTTTGAACCGCCCTTAAGACTTAGGCGCTACTGATGGTTTACTTGGTGGTGAAAGATGTGCAGTGCAAAAGGGTCAATTTCTTCGGCGCGAGGAGAGTCAAATCCAAACCTCACACCCCATTTTGGACCAAAGCTATTTTGGAATGGTTTTTAGACTTTAAAATCCTCTCTTTCAAAATATTTTTGAAATAACGTTCCTACAATGTTCCGACGCTCGCATTTTGTCAAATGTTGAGCTTTTCGGTAAACCAAGCAAGGACAAAGTGAAAATGAATGAAAGAAAGATGAAATCTTTGAAAAATCTTTCAAAACACCTTGTTTGGGGGTTTGGAGTTGAAGAAAAGAGGAGAAGAGGGAAGAAACCTAGTTGAGGAAAAAGATGGGCGTGAACCGTTAAGAGAGAGTCGGGTAACCCTCGCTAAATTGGGCCTATCCTTTTGTATATTTGGATTTAAGCTATGAGGCCACCACTGTTGGAAAGCTTACTTCCGGGGCTTCATTTTTCATTTAAGAATCTCCTAAAGCCGAGTCCGGACGGGGGAGATATGATTGGCTGAAGTTGGGCATCATTCCGGTTGGACCGAAACAAAGTAGCCTTCACTAAAAGAGGGATATCTCTTAGAACACTTGGAATTTTGAGGTGAGGCTGCCAAATTTGGAAAGAAGACTTCCGGGCCTACAGTTTAGGCTCAAGAATGACCTGAAAGGAGTCCAGATGAAGGAATTAGGCTTGCTTCAAGTCATGGACCAGGACTAATTTTTCCCATCGGCCTCTATGGCACTGCATCGGCCACAATTTGACCTCAGCAACTATATGTCGGCCAAAAGTGAACCTTATCGGCCAAAAATGATGGTTGGCCAGCACCAAAGATGGCCGGTCGGCCAAAAGTGTCCAGAAAGCCCAAAATTGGCAGATATTTATCCTCCAACTGTTTCCAGCTTGTGCCACCTGTTCCAAATTAGATATTTCGACCCAAAAGTTGATATTTTGCTATATATGAAGCTATATCTCATATTCAATACTAGGAACTTCTTGAACAAGTTTTAGAAGCCTCTCTCTCTAGAAAAGTTCTCTCTCTCTAGAAATTTCAGAGCAAAAGTTCAGCTTTTCACACTAGCTTGCTCTCCCTCTTGACCTTGTGTGCATGCAAGAGGTATACTTGAAGATATACCTCACCTTTGCCTAGGCATCCTTGATCAAACTCAACCACCATTGGGCTGAGGTTCTTTGAGGATCATTTTGAGCTCCAAAAGCTGGTTTTAGCTCAGAGTTTGGACCTATTTTACAGCTGTGCTTCAAGGGTAAGCCTCTCTCTCTTTTAAGCTCATTTTGTACACTATCTTGGCGAACTTTGCATGCTTGTTTTGCCACCCTTTTAAACTATTTTTGGCTTGGTTTTGAACTGAAGAAAACTCTATTTTTCAGTCCTCAAAATGATGGTTTAGGCCTATTTTGTGTTAGGGGGTTGTCTCTTCCTTTTGTTCCTTAGCTTGTATAGCTTTTGAACCATCTTCTAAGGCCTTCCAAAACAAATTTTTGTGGCCTTTCAACCACCGAAATCCAGAGGATTTTTAGTGGTACAAACCCTATTTTGAGGTCCCAAATGGGTGGGGGTTGTTCCCCCCTCCTCTTCTCTTGTTTACATGTCTTTTTGGCCTATCAAAGGAGCATGTATCTCTATACTTTTCAGGCTTAGTTCAGGCACTTTTTTGTGACTTTTAGGACCTGCCTTGACTCTATCCATGGCTGGTTTGGTCACCCCTTGCATGCATCTTGTATGTGTAGTGTAATCCCATTTGTGGCTCATCAAAGTAGCATGTCTTTCTAGCATGTATTGGCTTCATTTCAGTAGGTTTTTGGCCATCATTTGACATGTTATAACTCTGATTTGGGTTGGTTTGGTAGCCTCTTGCATGCTCCATGTACTTATAGTGCAAAACTTGCTTACTAGCCTTGTATGCATGATGTTTTGGCCAAGCATGCTAGCTGATTTTGGCTATACTCCATACATGTTTTAGCATTATTTTGGGTTGTTTTAGGACTTTTTTGGGCTTCCATTGTCATATGACTCATGTTTTGTATAGCTATAGTGCAAATGCCTTGACTAACCTTGAGTTTTGTGGCCCCTACCATGCTATACTTGTGATGTTTTCATGCCTTGGCATCATTTGGCATTGAAATTCAGAGCTTATATCTGTGCCATACTCCCATGTTTATCACTCTTTAATTGTGTTTAAGAGTTGTGCCTTTATGCCTTGTTTGTGAGCTAATACATGAGCATATCTTTCTTGCCATCTATACTGCGAGTCTAGCATGTTTTTGCTACTATTTTGACCTGCTTTAGGTCTGTTTTGAATGGTTGAGGGCATTTGAGCATTACTTAGTATGGTTGTAGTGTAAAGCCCATGACTAGATTTGTGTTTCAAGCTTCTTGACATGCTTTCTTTAAGCTATTTGCATGATTTAGCATCCTTTGGAATGTAATTTCAGAGCTTTCTTCATTTCTACATTCTCACATTTGTCACCGCTTCATCATGTTTGAGAGTTGTACTATTATGCTTAAGCCATGGGCCAATGCATTGAGCATGCATTTCCTTACTTTTCAAGCCATCATTTCATCATTATGGCCACTGATTTGGGCACGTTTAAGAGTTGTCCACTTTTGGTTTAAGTCCATCCTTTGCATGTTGTTGCATGCTTGTTGCGTATTCAGTACCTTGCATGTTGTTGCATGCTAGTATGTTGCATGCTTGTTGCATACTCGTCCCTTTACATATTGTCACATGTTTGCCTCACATGTTGTTGCATGTTTGTCATTGGCATTGTTGTTACATGCCTCGCATGCTTACTTGTTTAGGTTGTATGCCTATTGCACATTGCTTGTTTGCATGCTTATGCTGCATTAGCTTGCTTGCATGATTGCATCCCTTGCCTCTTGATCAACCATGATAGAGGTTGCGGCCCCTTACATGTTTATGTGCATTTCATTTGATATAAATTGCACATTTGGCTCCTTTGGCCATGATGCATTGAAATGCGTGATTGGTGGTCCGAGGGTCGAGGACTATACTCCCTTGAGTTCATAACATGATAGGGAGAGTGGTCGTGCAAACATTGTCTTGCAAATGTATTGCCATTCTCTGTTTGTCCTCTGCTGTAGCAACACAGCATTCTGCAGGAAGATATGGCAGGTCGGCCATCTTCAGTGCCGGTCGGCTAAACATTGTTGGCTGAAAGATTTACATTTGATTGATGACCAATTTCCCATGGCCGATTTCCCTATCTCTTGGACGATGGACTCTCAGAATGTCGCCAAGGTAGTTCAGAAGTGTCACAGAAGTTGGCACAGTTTTCAGAAGTACAGAGCAGTGTAAACAGAGGCAACATGTGACATGAGGATGGATTTCCAAGCGAAGCCGTCCGAGCACGCATGCATCCCTCTTCCCGAGGCTGTTTTCACTGTTTTCATAGCTTCATTAGTTTGTTTAATTAGTTAAGTGTTATGTAATAATTAATTAGCTAGTTAGTTAGTTAATTAGTCAATTTGTATTATTCTTTCGGACCCTCCGTCGAGAGGGCGAATTTTGTAATAAGTGTGCGTGAGTGTGTAAATGTCTTCCAACCCCACGTCTTTCTCCCTTTTATTTACCTGCTTTTGATGGTTAGATTAGGGCATGTTTCAATTAGCATACTTATGCTTCACATGTTTGCATCCATCCATTTGTCTTGTATGCACCGGGCTCGGCGTATCATACTAACTGCATTGTATTTAATCCTTATTTGAATACATGTATCGAGTGTTGCATCCATATGCCATCTTAGAATAGCCGAGCCTATTTCTAGTTGCATCTTTGCTTATGTTGCATTATCCATTCTGACATGAATTAGGATCATGCATTGATTATTAACTAATTCTTTATTTTGGCTCGGAGTACACTGTGAGTGTTTATGCTTTAGCATCTTGCATGTATGTGAGTGTTAACATAACAGCATGCTTGCCATGAGGTTAATTGCTTATGTGATATAACTGCCTGAGTGCCTGTGGGTGAAGGTTGGATTACTTGAATTGGACCAATTCATTGAAATCCGTGTTTTAGCCTACTTGCGAGGAGCAAACCTCCAAACCATTTTCCAAACAAACGGATATGCGAGGCTTTGTTCCAAATTAGGCGATCTGGTCTATACTTGTATGTTGTGCGCATCACATAGTAATTCTAGCTAATTAATCGGAATAAGAACGCATGTGTTTTCAAAAACTAGATATCATGCTTAGTACATGCCGATCTTTGATCGGGCGAGCGGGGGTGCTCATAGATGACCTTCCCTAATCGTATCCAAGTTCTCGAGCCGAGACAACTTTGGTGGTGACGGACACGTGGCCTTAGGCAACGAGTCAGGGTTTCCTAAATTCCCTCCAAAATAAATATTTAGGTGGCGACTCTGTATCTGGCAAAGCAGTCCATGTTTGGCACTTCTTTATTAAAAATCAGTTTTCCAAAATGATTTGCCGGATTTGGACTCTTTGGTGATTTATCGGTCTCGCATTGTACTTTGCGGGATTAGATTCAGAACCGTGACATTTGAGTCCGAACTGTGGTAGCAAGGCCCTCGGGGCGCGTCCATAGTTTCTGGTGACTCCGTTGGGGATTTAGAGAACTTGACTCAAACTCATGACATCTTGTTTTGATTACACTTATGTGTCTCTTTGCATTGCATTTGCATTGGGGCGCCTAGGACACCGTGTTTGCCGTATGCTATTCCTGAACGGTTTGCCGGAGGCTTGCTTTGAGAAGCGGGCCATAAGGCTGACCGGTTGCGAGCTCTGCCACGACGGGAAAACAAACCTCGATTTTCACCGGGGCACCCTTTTTGACCATTCGACCCAGTGCATATTCGGAACCCATAGTGACTATTCCAAGTTAGGACATGTTGCTTACTCGATTATAGGTTGTTTGAAACCGCTGTGTGCGTAGTGAAACCCTAGCTCCTGACAAAATAGGACAAGGAAACCCTACCCCAACATAGGGGTGTTTTGGCTCTCATCTGCTTCATTATGTGCCTTTTGAGTTGGCCTCTACAGGTATGCATGTATCTGTCTGCAAGTTTGAGTATCAGGCCTGCGGGCATCAGTGTTTTGAGAATCAGTTATATCTGCGGGTATCAGATTCAGTTTCGGGGCAGTGAATTTGGGAACAGTGATCAGTGGTCGAATACAGTTATTCAGCTATGCTTATGTCTGTTCTGGTGAAATTGGACTGAGATGCTGCCTGTTTTCTCTTTCAGTGCAGAGATTTGGTTCAGAGCAAACTAGTGTTCTCCTTCGTGGAGGCAAGGCAGAAAGGGGTCAGTCAAGGCTTACCAGTTCATCAGATCCGTCAGCCACCAGTTACATCACCTCTGTTCTGTTCAATAGACTCATGATGACACAAATTTCGGAAGAAATTGTGGTCATGGTAGCGGCACTAAACCAGGGAACCACCATGTAGGGTGAAACTGATGTTGAAATGTAGCAACTGCCTAGGTCACCGGCCGCACATCCAATCTGGAAACCCTAGTTATTTCAAACCCGTGAGCCCACCACTTTTGAGTTAATGGGAATGATTGGCGATCTCCAAAGATCTGTGGCTGATTTAGCCTACGGAGTGTCGGCTCCACCACCGACTGCATCATATGCCGGGAATTTCATGCCGGAAGAGCCCCCGCTATTGGGGCGAATTATAATTGAGCTCAGCCAACTTGAAGCCATCCCAAGTTCCGGCAATGGCATGTCGACAACAACGGGGCTCCGCTCTGATGTAGCAACCCAAACCTTCCACCAAGCTGAGGCGAGTGGTAAGAACAAGGTGAAGGTGGACACCGATCTCTATGAACAACTCCTGTGGGCTGTTGACGCTTTGAAAGCCGGAGGACTGAATAAACAACAGGTGCTCGCTGTTGTTGTACAAACTGTGGATGACACTTTCCCCACTCAGAGTGAGAGCGGTTCAAGCCAAGGGAAAAATCAGGATAAGGACCGTCGTACCAGAACCGTTCTTTCCAACCATAACCCTACACCCGGAAAAGATCAGAAAACCAAGTCAGCACCTGCCGACCCTTTTGTTAGTGCGTCCAGCAAAAATCTGCAAACTTCGAAGTATTTACCCCGAGGTCGTAGGGTCTTTCATGCCCTCTACATGCCTTTGTCCAAGGCGCTTCAGATCCTTGTTGAAAAGGGGCATCTTAAACCCCTCGAGCCTCGACCTCTCCCTAGTCGTCTTCCAACTAGCTATGATGCTACCCAGTACTGTACGTATCATCAACAGACCAGTCATACCACTGACAACTGCTTCCGTCTTCGCCACGAAGTACAGGATTTGTTTGACAACGGAGTTGTCCTCCCTCCAAGTTCAGCGAAGTCTATTGTCACTGGATCAGTGAATCTGGAGGATAATATGATGTGCTCAAGGGATGAACCACCTGCGGGCGGCACTCAGTTTACCTCAGATGTGGCGTATGGCACGCACTTTTTTTGAACATTTGCGAATGCTAGTTTTTGTACTTTCTGACTTGGGTATTCAGTCAGTCTTGTTGTGTTGTATAGAGTCAGTCTTTTTGTACTGAGTCAGTCGGGTCTGTCTTGTTGTATCGAGTCAGTCCTGTTTTGTTGGAGTCGGGTGATTTCGGGGGTGTTACCTCAAATATCACTTGCTTGTTTTGTGTTTGTCTTTTCACTTTCTTTTGAGTCTGTTTCTGCCATGGAGCCAATTGTGCCAACAGATCTGAATGAAACAGCAGTAATTTTCACACTCTTGTGTTTGCTTCTACCTTGCGCCAGTTGTGTCAGAAGTTTGAATGAAGCAACAGTGCTTTTCACCTACTTTTCTGTGCCTTGAAATAATTGCATTGACCTAAGTTTTTCAAAACTCTTTGAACACTGTGATGAAAACGAAGAGGAAGGAATTCCTCAGGATTTGCAAAATTTGATCAATTAAGAGAAAGAGAGGCGTGCTAGGCCCTTAATGAATGAAATCATGCTTGTTAATATGAGTACTGATAAGGATCCTAGCTTGATCCAGATTGGTTCTACATTGTATTCCGTACGAGCGACTAGTCACTTTCTTAAAAGATTTCAAAAAAATGTTTTGCGCCATCCTATAAAGACTTGTGTGGAATCGCTCTTGAGATTGTGCAGCTTAGGATCGCTCTCAGCCTCGAGACTCGGCCCCCCCCCTTCGCTTTCAAACCTTGAACCTTAATTTAGAATGTTCAACGATCAACCACAATGTGAGGCCTGTGTGGCTAGATTTGAAGCAGCCCACGAACTAGGGGCAAGAAGATCAGATATGATCAAAAGAAAGCTTGCAAAGCTGGATGAGAAGCAACCCTTGAACTAGGGGCAAAAAATGTCAGATGTGCTCAAAGAGTCAAAAAATTGGGGCATTGCTCAAGCTAGTGGAGATTGGCAAGAACGCCAAATCCCAGAAAGGAGGAAAGAAGAAGGTATTGTTGAAGGACAACCAAGTTCCTATTCGCAACACTAGAGGCAAATTCAACCCCCATTGGATGGACTTCTACATCATCAACAACCAGTAGCCATTCTTTTGGATTCAGATGGCTTCGAGATCCTAAAACCATTTGACATGGACAAAGCTACACTTTTACCCTTGAGAGGCTCGTTGGGCCGAAAACCCGGAAGGGCGACCCAGGCAAAAGTTAGAGCAAATGAAAAGAAAAGAAAAGAAAAATACAAAAAAGAAATGAAGAAAAAGAAATAAAAAAAAAAAGAAAAATGCAAAGAACAAAAAAGAAAAGATGAAAAGAAAAGAATAAAAAGAAGAAATGAAAAGAAAAAGAAAAGAAATGAAAAGAAGAGAAAAACAAAGCTTGCAAGGTTGAAAACCCGGAATGGCGGCCTTGGCAAAAGTTAGAGCACAAAAAGAGAGGTTAATACCCGAGTGTACCTTAACCCGAACTATGTAAGGCTTGATTCCCATGTTTGGGATACGTAGGCAACTTCATTCTGAAGTCCAGCCATAAACACTTCCAAATCGACTGTGTCCATGTAATGGTTCTGATCATCTTTGTCTTCTCTATATCCGAGAGTTCGGTTGTGATCTTCACTATGAGAATTGGTTACAATATGCTGCGGCGCTATTCAGACAAGGGGCAACTTCCTGATGCCGTGAGTTGCCATTCAAACAAGGGGCAACTTTTCGTTGCCGTGCAATGTCCTTCAGACAAGGGGCAATTTTCCATTGTTTTTGAATCTGAGGTTGTGCATCTCAAGAGTCAATTCTGTGTTGGTCGAGTTGTGGCCATTTGCAAAAATAGTTTTTGAGAATTTTACTAAAGTTGACTAATTTTCTCGAAAATTATTCTATTTTTCCAAAACTGGACCATTTCTTGGACCCAAAAAGGGAAAATTTTCAGTGCTCATAGCCTGACTTGCATGATTTCAAATCAGAAAATCGAACAAGTATGCTAATCTAACTCTTATTTTGGTCAAAATTGTTTTAGTAGAAAGCCAAAACACGAAAAATGGTCAAAATGATGAACGAGGGGCACAGTTGAGTCAGGTTTTCTATCTTTGCCCCATTGTCACTCTACCTGCCGGAAAAGGGCACAACTGAAGTTAACAACAAAAGGCTGAAAGCTCTCACACCTTCCAAAAGGCGAGGCATCAAGCTAAGTGCGAAGCATGAACTGGAATGGAGCAGGATATTCCACTCGCTCATGTGGACAGATTTGATCACATCCAAACTAGCCAAGGGCATCGTCAACCGATGTCAATTATAGATCTGTTGCGTATCTGGTCGCACCGCAACCCCTCTGTGGGAAAGTTCACCGTCGTGAGCAGAAGAAGAAGAATCTAGTAGAATGCTAGGGGACAAGAGCCCACAACTTCTTGTTTATCCATTAACCACCTGGGGGAGGGATAAAAAATGAGAGATTAAAGATTAGAGAGATGTGCGCTGAGAGAAAAGTGAGAAAAGGGCTTTTCAGAAAAAAGGAGATGGAGTGTTAGAGTGATGTGAGAATCACAAATGAGAAAAGAGTGGAAAACAATTCCCAGAGAAACAGGCTCCCTGTGCACGTCTGAGTGTAGTTTGTGCTGTTTTGATTGTCTCGATTCTTGTCTTGAGTCGTTTCGAGTGTCAATAGATGTGTTTTAGGTTGTTTACCTTTTGTTTTCCTGTGTTGAGTCGTAGTGCGCTGTGTTCAGTCGTAGGCTCAATACCCAGTTAAGAACTCATTTCTTAAATTTCAAAATGATTTGTTTTGTGCTCAGAGTGCTGTGCTATTCTCTACATTTGTGCAAAACAGGATTCGTTCTTTCAGAAAACTACAGGGTTCAACCCAGGTTATGTGAGAATGATAGAATCAGGGCCTACTTGAAGCTATATAGGTTCCAAACTGCAAGGCAAAAGAAAAGAGGGAAAACGTCGGGCATCTGAGTTCGTTTCGACTTCAAAAAAAATCCGAGATTGTATTCTAGATGTACCTCTTCAGATCTAGTCAATGCTCCAAAGTATGAGTGTGCCTCTACTCTAAGCTCAAGCCTGTTTCAAAGCCAAAATGGCGATCAGAAGTGCTCTCCCTGAGTATCATTCCCTGCCAGGGACATCTTAGCCGTGTTTGCAATGAGTTCCTAGGAGACCGATTGCGACGGTGGAAACTAGAGTTCGAATGGCTGTTGCCTAGAACGCAAAGGTTTGGGATTTTCGAGACTAAAGTCCGATTTAAATACCCAGGGTGTATCCCCGGCTTAAAATCTGTATGGAAGCCCCATAGGTTGAGATAGCGTGTGCGCGCCTTAATTCTGGATACTGAACCAACCTAGTCTGTCACCCCGTTGAAGAATAGGGAAAGTTGTGAATATGATCAAGAAGGGAAAAGGCATCCGTGAATTCTACATGCAAATGTTGCTATTTGTCAACGTTTCAGGACCTTTGTACTGTGAGTTGAAGGTAAGAGTTCGAAGAACACAAGGAGAGATACCCATCAGAGTAGAGCGGTTCATCGCCACTCACCCCATGAGGTGCTTTCTAATGCGCCGCTTTGTTTGCTTATTGCATTCCCTAGACATCATGCTCTACATTGCTTGTAACATGTATCATGTCATCACACATATTGCGTAAATGCATCTTGTACTATACTTATTCTTGTTGTCACATAGAATATACATGTTACATTGGATGTACGTCGTTGATCCTTTTGCATAGAGTATGTACATTGCATGGAGCACGTTTTAACCTTGCTTGCATAGAATGTGCACTTCTCACCCTGGCATGAAATGCACATCTTAATGTTGCATGGAGCATACATTTCTTGCACTTGCCTTGCTATGCATGTCTTACGAGCATTGTCATGCACACTTTACTTGCGTTGTCGCGCACACTCGTTGCATTGTCGCGCACACCTTACTTGCATTGTCACGCACACTCTAGTTGCATTGTCATGCACCCTTTTACTTGCGCTGTCACGCACACTCTACTCGCATTGTCATGTACCTCTTTGTTTGCGTTGTCATGCACACTCCACTTGCATAGTTATGCACTGTTCCACTTGCATTGTTATGTACCGTTTCACTTGCATTGTTATGCACATTCCCCTTGCATTGTTATGCACCATTTTCCTTGCATTGTTATGCACTATTCTACTCACATCTATCACACTCATTCACTTTGTGCATCTGGCACACAATTTCGTTACAATTGTGTATTTGTGGTACAGTCTCGTACTTATTTCTTCTATCTCAGGACACGTGAAGCGCGACCCTGGGCGTGTTTTATTTCGGGATGCGTGAAGCGCGAACCCGAGCGGTTTTTCGGACCTCTTCTCATGATTTTAGCGTGGTTAGAGTGTTCCTTTCCTCACGCGATTTCAGCGTGTTTGGAATTTATCTCAGGACGCGTGAAGCGCGGCCCTGGGCGTGTTTTATCTCGGGACGCGTGAAGCACGAACCCGAGCAGTTTTTCGGACCTCTTCTCACGAGTTCAGCATGGTTAGAGTCCTTCCTTTCCTCACACGATTTCAGCATGTTTGGAATTTGCCTTTCCTCTTCTCACGGGTTCAGTGTGGTTGGAGTCTGCCCTTCCTCACACGATTTCAGCGTGTTTGGAATTTGTTTTCCTCTTCTCACGATTTCAACGTGGTTTGAGTGTCTCTTTCCTCACATGATTTCGGCGTGTTTGGGATTTGTTTTTCCTCCTCTCATGATTCCAACATGGTTGGAGTATGTCACCCTTTGCATCTACTGTACCATCTGTTGCATCGCATCTATTATCTATTACATCACATCTGTTATGTCTATTGCATTGCATATAGAATATATTGCATGCATCTACTGCTTTGTTTTATCGCCTACATCCTTTCCATGTTAAGCTTAGTCTGGCATGTGCTCATGTATTTCCTTCGTTGAAGCATGGTTCTGTGATTATGTGTACGCGCCTATTCCACTAAGAGAATTGTGGCTGAGGGTGTCGGCACCTTTTCTGTGTTAGACGTGGTCTGTTTTGTGTCTATGCCTATTCTAGGCAAAATGTGGTTTGGCCGTGTGCCTTATCCATTGCATCCATCACATTGTACTTTGTTGCATTCAGCATGTAGGATCACGATTTTTCCTCAGCAGATCACCCCTCACTTATATCATGCCATCCAATTACTTGTATTCTTGATGCGAAACACATATTTCTGTCTGTGCATGCACCTATTCCACTAAGAGAATTGTGGTTAGAGCGCTCTGGCACCTTTTCTACATTACACATAGTTTGATTTTGCATCTCCATCTCTTTATGATATTCGTGAGGTTTTGCACCGCTTCTGGTTTGATCAATTTCATTGCATTGTATATCATTTACACTGTTTTATTGCATTGTGTATCATTTTGCATTTACCACTCTGCCCCTGAACTATCCTGGTTTGATTCCTTGCAAAGGGATGCGTAGGCAGCCTGTGGGAACAACCATTTATTTATCTGCATTTGTATTTTGTTTGTTTGTCCAAGTCCTCGGCCTTGTCAAAAATGGGTCGTCTCTAGGCTTTGACATTCTGTAGACACCCCATTTTTGACCGTCCTCTAGACTTGGACGTCACCGTTGGAACACTCGGTGATTATCCATGTTTGTATTCGTTTGGAGTTCCCGGAGTTCTCGGCTCGCGTGCCTTGCCTCAGGACCTCCGAACTCGACCGTTTTGTGTCTGGTTTTGCACCAAACACTTGTGCTTTGCCTTGGAAGGGCAGGGAATGCTTTGTGAGGCATCCCCACACACCACCGGCACTGGCTAGAGACCACCGGCTGGCTGGTGTTGCCACCGGCACTATATTGTGCCGGTCGGCACTATTTTGTGCCGGTCGGCACTTGTTTTGGCAAAATGACCATTTTGCCCTACCGACCACTGTGCAGCTGCTTTATGAGATATTTTTAGACAGCTGTATGGCTTTAGCCTCCCCTCCGTACACGTGTATGGAGGGATGCCCTCCTTGTAAGCTTGTTTGACAAGCTTTACAAGATTGATGCCTATAAGAGAAGGGCTTCTCTCTTGGCTCAAGGGTTAGAAGAGTTTTTGTGAGAGAGGTGAGAGGAAACTCTGGTTTTAGGTTAGAAGTTCTATATCTATCCTATATCCATACTTCTCTCTTGTTTGTACACTAGGTGTTTGTGCCTTACTATTGCACATCAACACCTAGTGTTTCACCTTCTCTTGGTTACAGAGGTCCTAAGAGGTTGTTCTTGGTGTTCTTGGCTGGATTCAAGCAAAAGAAGGCAACAACATCAACTCTTGTGAAGGTGATCATCAAGGGTAAGAAACTAGCTCTTTTTACCCCATTCTTGCACCTTGTTTTTACCTAGTTTAGAACTGTTTTTGTGCTTAGTGATTAACACATAAAAGTTCTGTTTTTAAACCCTCTTCATTGTTTATTAAGAGTGTTTGGTGATTTGGGTAGGTTTGACCACCCTTAGGCCTTGAAAAGGCCACTTTTTGTGCCATTCTGTGAGAGATCCGAGACTTTGGTGTTAGGATCTCTTCACCACTGAAATCTTGAGGGATTTCAGCGGTGGAGATGATGCCTTAGAGTCTCAAGAAGGAGAGGGCTACCCCCTCTCCTTGATGTCCTTGAAAAGGGCAAGTTTTGGCCTCCAAAGGAGCACCATGTTTGGTTGTGTGTTGAGCATGTTTGGTTTGTTTTTCATGCTTATATTGCCATGATATAACATGTTTCTAAGTTGGTTTTAGCATTCTTTGCATGCCTTGCATAGTTGCTTTGTAATGCCTTAATAGTCCCTTAACATGCCTAGGTTGTGTGTCTCTACTTCTAGCATGTTTTAGGCTTAGATCCATGAAGCTTGTATGCTTATTTTGCCATGCATGAGGTCTGTCCATGCTTGTTTTGGTCGGCCATGACTTGTATCTCATAGCTCCTTTGCATTTGACTTGTTGGCCTTAAGGGCATGAGAGTGTAGCATGCCTTGCTTGCTTTATTTTTGATGGTTTGGAACCATTCAACATGTTATTTCAGACCCTTTGGTGTGCTTGTATGCTTGCCTTAGTTGCCTCTTTAATGCTTTAAAAGCATGTGTTGAATGCTCCATGTTTTGGTCACTTTGTGTGCCTTAGGGTTTAAGCCTCTTAGATGCCATCTAGGTACACCCTTGGCCTTGCTTAGGTCTGCCCTTGACCTGTTTTGAGCCCCCTTAGCCTTGTGAGGCTTGGTGGACTTGGCCTCGGTTCAAGCCTACATGGCTTGCCCCAAGCACTTGGCCCCCTTTTGCATGCATTTGCTCATCTTGTTTAACATGATTTGGCATCATTTTATAGCATGATTTTAGAGCTTAACTTGCATGCTAATTGTCCATGTTTGGTCTCTTCAAGTGTGCTTAAGAGTTGCCTTGCTTATGCCTTAGGTTTGGACCATAACACTTGCATGTGTGTGTGTGTGTGTTTAGTCTCCGTTTCTAGGCATTTTGGCCACTGATTTTAGGACTATTTGAGCTGCCTAGGTCATGTCTAAGACCATCATTTACTTGGTTTGCATGCTTGCCTTGCATGTTTGCTTGGATGCTTTGCATAAGTGTATTGCATAGTCCATGTTGCATGATAGATAACATGCTTAGGGTTGCATTGCATTAGCATGCATACTAAGCCTCTTGAAGTAAAGTATGATGGAGGTTTGGCACCCTTGTTTGCTTGTTTGCATTGCATGCATTTGAAATCAAAGTTGCATTCTTGGTTCTTAGGGCCATCACGCATGGAAATGCGCGATTGGTGGTCCGAGAACCGAGGCACATCTTCCTTTGAGTCACTAACATGATAAGGGATGTGTTTGGTGCATAAATGGCTTGAATTATATTGTCATGCATAGATTTCCCCTCTGCTGCTGTGAGTTGCAGGTTCTGCAGGCATTCAGTGCCGGCCGGCACTATTTAGTGCCGACCGGCAGTCAAGAAACAGCCGATGGCTTCTTTTTGTGCCGGTGGCCGCCTCCTTCAGCCGGTGGTGTCCTACCCCAGCCGGTGGTGATCCCCAGTGCCCTGAGAGGCACTCCTGGGACTTTGGCAATTTTCTGAGGAGGAGAGAAGAGGAAACAGAGGCAATCCATGCATGGCAGTGCGGTTCCGAGCCAGTCCCGAGCGCATGGTACACTTGGCCCTCATCCCGAGGCGATTTACTGTTTAATTAGATTAATTATTTTATTTAATTAATTTAGTTGATTTGTAATATTTTAATTAGCTTGCGTAGTTAATTAAATTGTATATTCTTTCAGTCCCTCCGAGTGAGGGCGTGTCTGTAATAAGTGTGTGTGAGTGGATGTATGTCTTCCAATCCCCACCTCTTTCTTCCCTTTTATTTACCTGCTTATGATGGTAGATTAGGGCACATTTAAATTAGCATACCTTATGCAATGCATGCGTGCATTCATGCATTTGTTTACATGCAGCGGGCTCGGCACATCATGCAAACTGCATCGTACTTTCAATTCCAAATTGAATACGTGATAGTTGTTGCATCTCATGTGCCATGTTTAGGGTTAGCCGAGCCTGTTTAGATTACACCCCTGTATGTGATGCATTAGCCATTTAACATGAACTAGGTCATGCATGTTTTGCTAACCAGTTTCTTGTTTTGGCACGGAGTACGATGTAAGTATTTTATGCTTTAGCACCTCGCATGCGTGTGAATGCTAACATGACAGCATGCTTGCCATGCGGCTAAATGCTTACGTGATAAATTGCTTGAATGCCTGTGGGTGGAGGTTGGATTGCGTGAGTTGGAACAACTCATTGAAATCCGTATTTTAGCCTACTTTCGAGTAGCAAAAAACCAACACGTTTTTCAAGACAAAACGGATATGCAATGTTTATTTCCAAGTTATGCAATCTAGTCTATACTTTTGTGTTGTGCGCATCACATAGTAATTCTAGGTTAATAACCGGAATAAGAACGCATAAAGTTTTCAAAAACGGATATCACGGTTAGTAGAGGCCGGTCTTCGAACCGGGCGAGAGGGGGTGCTCATAGATGACCTTCCCCAATCGTACCCAAGCTCCCGAGCCAAGTCACTTTGGTGATGACGGACACGTGGCCTTCGGCACCGAGTCAGGGTTTCCTAAATTTTCCCATTTTAAAATATTTAGGTGGTGACTCTGTAATCTGGCAAAGCAGTCCATGTTTGGCACTACTTTTCAAAATCTGTTTTTCTTCAAAACGATTTGCCGGATTTGGACTCTTTGGTTCAGATTTAGAACCGTGACACAAATTGAGTCCGAACTGTTAGATGGAAGCCCACGGGCGCGTCCACACATTCACTCACGTCATTTCATGACTTTCGAGTTCTGTCAAAGAGGGGCAACTGTAGACACCCCATTTTTGACTGCCGTTAAGACTTGGGCGCTACTGATGGTTTTCTTGGTGGTGAAAGATGTGCAGTGCAAAAGGGTCAATTTCTTCGGCAAGAGGAGAGTCAAATCCAAACCTCACACCCCATTTTGGACCAAAGCTATTTTGGAATGGTTTTTAGACTTTAAAATCCTCTCTTTCAAAATATTTTTGAAGTAAAGTTCCTACGATGTTCCGATGCTCGCATTTTGTCAAATGTTGCGCTTTTCGGTAAACCGAGCAAGGACAAAGTGGAAATGAATGAAAGAAAGATGAAATCTTTGAAAAATCTTTCAAAACACCTTGTTTGGGGGTTTGGAGTTGAAGAAAAGAGGAGAAGAGGGAAGAAACCTAGTTGAGGAAAAAGATGGGCGTGAACCGTTAAGAGAAAGTCAGGTAACCCTCTCTAAATCGGGCCTATCCTTTTTTATATTTGGATTTAAGCTATGACGCCACCACCGTTGGAAAGCTTACTTCCGGGGCTTCATTTTTCACTTAAGAATCTCCTAAAGCCAAGTCCGGACGGGGGAGATATGATTGGCTGAAGTTGGGCATCATTCCGGTTGGACTGAAACTAAGCAGCCTTCACTAAAAGAGGGATATCTCTTAGCACACTTGGAATTTTGAGGTGAGGCTGCCAAATTTGGGAAGAAGACTTCCGAGGCTACAATTTAGGCTCAAGAATGACCTGAAAAGAAGTCCAGATGAAGGAATTAGGCTTGTTTCAAGTCATGGACCAGGACTAATTTTTCCCATCGGCCTCTATGGCACTGCATCGGCCACAATTTGACCTTAGCAGCTATATGTCGGCCAAAAGTGAACCTTATCGGCCAAAAATGATGGCCGGCCGGCACCAGAGATGGCCGGTCGGCCAGAAGTGTCCAGAAAGCCCAGAATTGGCAGATATTTATCCTCCAGCTGTTTCCAGCTTGTGCCACCTGTTCCAAATTAGATATTTCTACCCAAAAGTTGATATTTCACTATATATGAAGCTATATCTCATATTCAACACTAGGAACTTCTTGAACAAGTTTTAGGAGCCTCTCTCTCTAGAAAAGTTCTCTCTCTCTAGAAATTTCAGAGCAAAAGTTCAGCTTTTCACTCAAGCTTGCTCTTCCTCTTGACCTTGTGTGCATGCAAGAGGTATACTTGAAGATATACCTCACCTTTGCCTAGGCATCCTTGATCAAACTCAACCACCATTGGGCTGAGGTTCTTTGAGGATCATTTTGAGCTCCAAAAGTTGGTTTTAGCTCAGAGTATGGACCTATTTTGCAGCTGTGTTTCAAGGGTAAGCCTCTCTCTCTTTTAAGCTCATTTTGTACACTATCTTGGCGAACTTTGCATGCTTGTTTTGCCACCCTTTTAAATTGTCTTTGGCTTGGTTTTGAATTGAAGAAAACTCTATTTTTCAGTCCTCAAAATGATGGTTAAGGACTATTTTGTGTTAGGGGGTTGTCTCTTCCTTTTGTTCCTTAGCTTGTATAGCTTTTGAGCCATCTTCCAAGGCCTTTCAAAACAAATTTTCGTGGCCTTTCAACCACTAAAATCCAGAGGATTTTCAGTGATAAAAACCTTGTTTTGAGGTCCCAAATGGGTGGGGGTTGTTCCCCCCTCCTCTTCTCTTGTTTACATGTCTTTTTGGCCTATCAAAGGAGCATGTATCTCTATACTTTTGAGGCTTAGTTTAGGCACTTTTTTGTGACATTTAGGACCTGCCTTGACTCTATCCATGGCTGGTTTGGTCACCCCTTGCATGCATCTTGTATGTGTAGTGTAATCCCATTTGTGGCTCATCAAAGTAGCATGTCTTTCTAGCATGTATTGGCTTCATTTCAGTAGGTTTTTGGCCATCATTTGACATTTCATAACTCTGATTTGGGTTGGGTTGGTTTGGTAGCCTCTTGCATGCTCCATGTACTTATAGTGCAAAACTTGCTTACTAGCCGTGTATGCATGATGTTTTGGCCAAGCATGCTAGCTTATTTTGGCTATACTCCATACATGTTTTAGCTTTATTTTGGCCTCTTTTAGGACTTTTTTGGGCTTCCATGGTCATATGACTCATGTTTTGTATAGCTATAGTGCAAATGCCTTGACTAGTCTTGAGTTTTGAGGCCCCTACCATGCTATACTTGTGATGTTTTCATGCCTTGGCATCATTTGGCATTGAATTTCAGAGCTTATATCTATGCCATACTCCCATGTTTATCACTCTTTAATTGTGTTTAAGAGTTGTGCCTTTATGCCTTGTTTGTGAGCTAATACATGAGCATATCTTTCTTGCCATCTATGCTGCGAGTCTAGCATGTTTTTGCTACTATTTTGACCTGTCTTAGGTCTATTTTGAATGGTTGAGGCCATTTGAACATTACTTAGTATGGTTGTAATGTAAAGCCCTTGACTAGATTTGTGTTTCAAGCTTCTTGACATGCTTTCTTTGAGCTATTTGCATGATTTAGCATCTTTTGGAATGTAATTTCAGAGCTTACTTCATTGCTACATTCTCACATTTGTCACCTCTTCATCATGTTTGAGAGTTGTACTATTATGCTTAAGCCATGGGCCAATGCATTGAGCATGCATTTCCTTACTTTTCAAGCCATCATTTCATCATTATGGCCACTGATTTGGGCACGTTTAAGAGTTGTTCACTTTTGGTTTAAGTCCATCCTTTGCATGTTGTTGCATGCTTGTTGCGTATTTAGTACCTTGCATGTTGTTGCATGCTAGTATGTTGCATGCTTGTTGCATACTCGTCCCTTTACATATTGTCACATGTTTGCCTCACATGTTGTTGCATGTTTGTCATTGGCATTGTTGTTACATGCCTCGCATGCTTACTTGTTTAGGCTGTATGCCTATTGCACATTGCTTGTTTGCATGCTCATGTTGCATTAGCTTGCTTGCATGATTGCATCCCTTGCCTCTTGATCAACCATGATAGAGGTTGCGGCCCTTTATTTGTTTATGTGCATTTCATTTGATATAAATTGCACATTCGGCTCCTTTGGCCATCATGCATTGAAATGTGTGATTGGTGGTCCGAGGGTCGAGGACTATACTCCCTTGAGTTCATAACATGATAGGGAGAGTGGTCGTGCAAACATTGTCTTGCAAATGTATTGCCATGCTCTGTTTGTCCTCTGCTGCAGCAACACAGCATTCTGCAGGAAGATATGGCCCGGTCGGCCATCTTCAGTGCCGGTCGGCTAAGCATTGTTGGCCGAGAGATTTACATTTGATCGATGACCAATTTCCCATGGCCGATTTCCCTATCTCTTGGCCGATGGACTCTCAGAATGTCCCCAAGGTAGTTCAGAAGTGTCACAGAAGTTGGCACAGTTTTCAGAAGTACAGAGCAGTGTAAACAGAGGCAACATGTGACATGGCGATGGATTTTCGAGCGAAGCCGTCTGAGCACACATGCATCCCTCTTCTCGAGGTTGTTTTTACTGTTTTCATAGCTTAATTAGTTTGTTTAATTAGTTAAGTGTTGTGTAATAATTAATTAGCTAGTTAGTTAGTTAATTAGTCAATTTGTATTATTCTTTCGGACCCTCCGTCGAGAGGGCGAATTTTGTAATAAGTGTGCGTGAGTGTGTGAATGTCTTCCAACCCCACGTCTTTCTCCCTTTTACTTACCTGCTTTTGATGGTTAGATTAGGGCATGTTTCAATTAGCATACTTATGCTTCGCATGTTTGCATCCATCCATTTGTCTTGCATGCACTGGGCTCGGCGTATCATACTAACTGCATTGTATTTAATCCTTATTTGAATACATGTATCGAGTGTTGCATCCATACGCCACCTTAGAATAGCCGAGCCTATTTCTAGTTGCATCTTTGCTTTTGTTGCATTAGCCATTCTGACATGAATTAGGATCATGCATTGATTACTAACTAATTCTTTATTTTGACTCGGACTACACTGTGAGTGTTTATGCTTTAGCATCTTGCATGTATGTGAGTGTTAACATGACAGCATGCTTGCTATGAGGCTAATTGCTTATGTGATATAACTGTCTGAGTGCTTGTGGGTGAAGGTTGGATTACTTGAATTGGACCAATTCATTGAAATCCGTGTTTTAGCCTACTTGCGAGTAGTAAACCTCAAACCATATTCCAAATAAATGGATATGCGATGCTTTGTTCCAAATTAGGCGATCTAGTCTATACTTGTGTGTTGTGCGCATCACATAGTAATTCTAGCTAATTAATCGGAATAAGAATGCATGTGTTTTCAAAAACTAGATATCATGCTTAGTACAGGCTGATCTTTGATCGGGCGAGCGAGGGTGCTCATAGATGACCTTCCCCAATCGTACCCAAGTTCCCGAGCCGAGGCAACTTTGGTGATGACGGACACGTGGCCTTAGGCAACGAGTTAGGGTTTCCTGAATTCCCCCCAAAATAAATATTTAGGTGGCGACTCTGTATCTGGCAAAGCAGTCCATGTTTGGCACTTCTTTATTAAAAATCAGTTTTCCAAAATGATTTGCCGGATTTGGACTCTGTGGTGATTTATTGGTCTCGCATTAAACTTTACGGGATTAGATTCAGAACCGTGACATTTGAGTCCGAACTGTGGTAGCAAGGCCCTCGAGGTGCGTCCACAACTATCACTTTCATATTCACTATTAGTTATAATGTTCTTTTCATTGCTAATTTCATCTTCAAATTGTTGTTGGTAAGTTTTTCTCTTGATCGTCAATTATTTTAAGCTCAGCACACTCAGCTGTGTAGAGAGGTTCAATTTGTGTTAATAAAGTTGGTTCCGTAATTTTAACATGATTAAAACCAAATTTACATTTTTTAGATGCATATTTTAGCAACAGAATTTCATGCATTTTAAGAGTAATTTATGATTTATCTTGAAGAAAATGTCGATTTTCTTCTTATTTTAAAAATGTATTTCTAACTAAAAAATCTCTGTTGAAAAATGGGAATTGAATTATTCATTACACTGTAAATGTGACGTTCCAGGTCTTGGACCTGACTTGAATCCTCAATTTTCAATCTATTTGTTTTATCTTCGGAGTTTCAAGTGTCATGTGGCGTGTTGGTGTTGTAAGCTCTTTTGTTCTTAACATCCCTAAACTTCTTTGAATCAAAATTTTCGAGTTTCGAGTGTATGGATGGAACCAGAGTGTAGAAAAATACCGTAGAATGATTTTTGGACCATCAGGCTTTCCGTACATGCGGCCAGTAGGGCCCACACATGTTGATTAATGTAGCCAACAATTAGGGTTTTGAGTTTGGTTTCACACATATGGAGAGGGGGCCGCACGTGTGGGGAAGTTGTGTAGCAAGTGCAGGGGGTGAGAGAACCTGGAATTTTATTCTGTTGTAAACTGCACGTGCGGTGGAGGTTTCCTGCACATGGAAGAGGGGGGCTCCTCACGTACAGCTGAAGGACTCGCACATGGAGCCAGGCCTGACATAATTTCAAAAATTAAGCTGTTTTACTTAAAATCTGAGTTTCTCTCTCTCTATGCACTACTTTTCTTTATCTATCTCTCTATATATATCATTTTTATCTCATCTTTCTCTAGAAAACTCCCACTAACCTCACACTTCTTCAAATCCAACCAAATCCTTTGGGATGTTGACCCCTAGTTCTTAATGCCAAAGTGTAAAGCTCGGCAAGAGCTACATTTTGTGTAGTGGAGATCACTTTTCAGCACTGTTGATTTTATAAACTTTTCTCTCTTCTCATCTTCTAGAACTTGATGTAGGGATTTCTTAACATTTTGTACATGTTTTAACACTTTTATGTGTTATTTTGGTAGCCAAGGCAAATGTGAGAGACTAGGGTTTTATGTATTGAGTTATATATATTGTACAAAGAAGGGGTTTCTCCAAATATTTCGCTAAAATCTTCATTTGGTTGTTAAGGATGATGGCATGATGTAAATTTGAGCGAATTTCTTTAAAAATGAGAAATTCCTAATTTTACCAAAACCCTAGAGTAGTGATGCTGAGAAATTGAATTGTGTTGATGGGAATTTATGAATTTCGTTAAAGATTGTGAATGTTGCGCTAGTTATTGAGTAATGTTAAGGAAAAACATTCTAATTTTTATATCATGGAGAAATGTGAAATTATACTCTCTATTGCCTAATTTTGGAATATCGCATTAGAAATAATTGTTTTGGCAACTGGTAGAAGGTTGTATTGGTGTGTTGTAGAAATTGCATGAGAATTAGAAAAATCGAAACTATTGCAACTCATGCATCTCATCTCATTACATGCTTCATGTTTTCAAATTAGTAATGCATTTGAACAATGTGTTGGAATTATTTTACTGAGGATAATGTTTGTGTTGAGTTAATGGGGTAAATACCATGGTAAGTTTGATTAGGGTGTATAGTTGGTTCACTACAAGAATTTACACTTTTGGTGACTAAATTTTTAGTTGCCAGAAGTCACCTTTTAGTCACTGAAACTTTTTAGCGACTAAATTTTTTAGTCACAAGGGTAGTTGCTGAAGGATTGTCGGGAAAGGTAATTGGAGACTGAAATTATTTTAGTCGCCAAATGTACGGAAATGCCGACTAATTTTTCAGTTGCCAAAAGTATTGGAAAAAAATTTAATATCACCTTTTCAGCGACTAAAAATATTTTGTCGCGAAAAACCTTACTTATATCTAGCTACTAAAGATTTAGTCACCAAAATTGTTTTGTTCCTCATATTATTTTTTTTAGCTACTAAATATATTAGTCACCTAAAGTGTGATTGTGTTTTTAGGTACTAAAAGTTTAGTCACCTAAAGTCTCACATTTTTTGCTACTAAACTTGTAGTCGACAAAAGTGTTGTTGTTCATCAAAAAAAATTTGGCTACAAAATATTTTAGTTGCCAAATGTCAGATTGTATTTGGCTACTAAGGTTTTAGTCACCTAAAGTCTGGTTTTCTTTTTGGCTACTAATTTTTTAGTCGAAAAGTCAGACTTCTTTGGCTATTAAGCTTTCAGTAGGCAAATATTTTGTGTTTTGCCTACTAAACATTTAGTTAGTAAAAGTCTCACATTTTTTCACTACTAAACTTATAGTCGGCAAATGTTTTTTTGTTTTGTGGCTACAAGATATTTTAGTCGCCAAATGTCTGATTATTTTTTAAGTTTTAGTCGTCTAATGTCTACTTTTTGTTCGCACTAAGCTTTGCAGTCGCCATAATTGTGTTCCAAAATTTTTTATTTGGTTTTAGCTACCAACATTTAGTCACTGAAATATGTACTTCCTTTTTTACTACAAATTGTTTAGTTGCCAAAAAAATGCTCTTATGTTTTATCACAAAATTCTAATTTCTTCGTAACATGTCTGCATTCCGTGCAACCTGTAGTATGTATATAAACAAAATAATACATATTTTATCAATCATTCCACAATGTAAAATTATCAATCATTCCACAATCCATATTACTTCCAACCATCCAAAAATGAATAACTTTAAATGTATATCTTCCATACAAACCAACTATTATCCAAACTAAAATTATATTTCCATACAAAAATTCAACCCTCCATATACAAAAAATATATTTACTACTATGCGATATGGCCATTTGGAATGGTACAAATTACCATCGTAATCTGTACCACGACAAAAGGTGATCCATATGACACGCCAGCAGCTATCAGTTGAATGACAAAAGTTATAAGTATTAGTAATACTAATCTACACAAAAGCAGAGGACAACATAGTTAGCAGGATTATACAAAAGTGTCAAATGTCCTTCATAAACAAAAATATATATTATCCACAAGTCCACGCCAAAAGCCATCTACAAAAAATAAAAATAAAAATTGGACCCATTACAAAATATCAATTGATTCAAACATAGAAAAAATGTTGTAATAACATGCATTTAAGGTAGAATAATCTATAAAAGCCTTTTTTTTTTTTTTTTTAAATACAATCATATATATGCATCATGAAAGATTTATTCCAAACTTGATTTCAATTTACAAAAGAATACAATTTTTAGGAGCATACCTCTTCATAAAATAAATGCTTATTGCTAGAATGTTTTGGTTGTAAATTTATTTTAACTCTTCTTCATTCCCATTTCCTAGTCAAAGTAAAATAAATGATTAATCTACCAGGTTATCTCCATAACCATATCACGCTTTCTTAATATGTTTACCACCCAAACGACCACTGTATATGATGAAACAATGGCATCATTTACAATCAAAATGTTGAACATTTATTGGATGTCAAACTCTCCATTTTTTGAATAAGTTTATGGCATTTTCGACGGTAATTCCTAACCTACACATGCTAATTACATTTCGTCTGTTGTCATAGGTCCGATTTGTCATGGCGAAGCTAGCCATGACATTCCAATGATGATTTTAGGGTTGTTTTTCATTTTTGCCCCCTTAACGCCCTTTTTCGATTAACTTTAAGGCGTTTCTAGCTCTAACTCCCAACCTACATGGGCTAATGACATTCTGATTGTTGTCACAGGTCCAATATGTCACGGGGAAGTTGTCCGTGACATCCATACAGTGGTTCTATGGATGTTTCACTTTTTTGCACCCTTAATGACCTTTTTCAGTTAAGTTTAAGGCGTTTTCAGCTCTAACTCCCAACCTACATGTGCTAATTACGTTACGTCAGTTGTCACAGGTCCTATTTTTCATGGGGAAGGTGGATGTGACATTCGTACAATGGTTCGGGGGCACTTTCACATTTTCGCCCCCTTAATGCCTTTTTTGGTTAAGTTTAAGGCGTTTTCGTCTCTAACTCCCAACCTACATGTTCTAATTACATTCTTTCTATTGTTATAGGTCCGATTTGTCACAGGGAAGCTACTCGTGACATCCCTATAGTGGTTCGGGGACTGTTTCGCAGTTTCGCCCCCTTCACGCCCTTTTTCGGTTAAGTTTAAGGCATTTTTGGCTCTAACTCCCAACCTACACGTGCAAATTACATTCTGTCTATTGTCACGGGTCCTATTTGACACACGGAAGTTGGATGTGACATCCATACTGCGATTCAGGGGTAGTTTCGCAGTTTCGCTCTCTTCTCGCCCTTTTTCGATTAAGTTTAAGGCTTTTTCTGCTCTAACTCCCAAGCTACACGTGATAATTACATTTCGTCTAGTGTCATAGGTCCTATTTGTCACAAGGAAGCTGGCCGTGACATCCGTACATAGGCTTGGGGCCTGTTTCATATTTTTGCCCCCTTAACGGCCTTTTTTTGTTAAGTTTAATGCGTTTTCGGCTATAACTCCCAACCTACACGTGCTAACTACATTTTTTTGTTGCTATTATAGGTCCTATTTTTCACATGGAAGGTTGCCGCAACATCTGTACAGTGGTTCAGAGACTATTTCGCATTTTTGCCCCTGAACACTCTTTTTCAGTTAAGTTTAATGCGTTGTCGGCTCCAACTCCCAACCTATGCGTTCTAATTACATTTCATCTACTATCACAGGTCCAATTTTTCATGGGAAAGGTGGCCGTGACATTTGTATGGTGGTTCGAGGGCTGTTTCGCACTTTCGCCCACTTAACACCCTTTTTCAGTAGTTTAATGTGTTTTTGGCTCTAACACTTAACCTACGCATGCTAATTGCATTCTGTCTATTGTCAAAAGTCCTATTTGTCATGGGAAAGGTGGCTGTACCATTCGTACAGTGGTTCGGGAGCTGTTTTTCGTTTTCACCCCCTTAACGTCCTTTTTCGGTTAAATTTAATGCGTTTTTGGCTCTAACTCCCAACCTACGCATGGTAATTGCATTTTATCTATTGTCACAGGTCTTATTTTTCATGGGGAAGGTGGTTGTGACATCCGAACGGTGGTTCGAGGGCTGTTTCGTATTTTTGCCCCCCCATAACGCCTCTTTTCGGTTAAGTTTAAGTCATTTTCGACTCTAACTCCCAACTTACGTGTGCTAATTATATTCCGTCTGTTGTCACAGGTCCTATTTGTCATGGGAAAGTTGGCTGTGACATCCATACGGTGGTTCTAGGGCTATTTCACATTTTTGCACTCTTAACGCTTTTTTTCGGTTAAGTTTAAGGCATTTTTGGCTTAAACTCCCAACCTACACATGCTAATTACATTATGTCTATTGTCATAGGTCTTATTTGTCATCTGAAAGCTAGCTGTGTCATCTGTAAGTAAGTTCAGGGCCTATTTCGCGTTTTTGCCCCGTTAAGGCCGTTTTTCGTGTTTTCGCCCCCTTCACGCCTTTTTTCAGTTAAGTTTAATGTGTTTCTGGTTGTAACTCCTAACCTATGCATGCTAATTACATTTCGTCTGTTGCCATTTGTCTTATTTGTCACAGGAAAGGTGGTTGTGACATTCGTACGATGGTTTGGGGGTTGTTTCGCATTTTCACCTCCTTAACGCTCTTTTTCCGTTAAGTTTAATGCATTTTTGGCTCTCACTCCCAACCTACGCATGCTAATTGCATTCCATTTGTTATCACAGGTCCTATTTGTAACTAGAAAGGTGGTCGTGACATCCGTACAGTGGTTCCGGGGCTGTTTCACATTTTCGCCCCCTTAATGCCCTTTTTCAGTTAAGTTTAATGTGTTTTTGGCTTAACTCCCAATCTACGCATGCTAATTATATTACGTCTGTTGTCATAGGTCCTATTTGTGACGGGGAAGGTGGTTGTGACATTCGTACAGTGGTTTGGGGGTTGTTTCGCATTTTCACTCCCCTTAACGCTCTTTTTCCGTTAAGTTTAATGTGTTTTCGGCTCTCACTCCCAAAATACATGGGCTAATTGCATTCCAACTCTTGTCACAGTTCCTATTTGTCACTAAAAAGGTGGTCGTGACATCCGTACAATGGTTCGGGGGCTATTTTTCATTTTTACCCCCTTAATGCCCTTTTTCGGTTAAGTTTAAGGCGTTTTCGACTTTAACTCCCAACCTACGTGTGCTAATGACATCCTGTCTATTGTCACAGGTCCTATTTTCATAGGGAAGCTGGACGTGACATCCATTCAATGTTTCTGGGGCTGTTTCACCTATTCGCACCCCTAATGCTCTTTTTCGGTTAAGTTTGAGGCTTTTTCGGCTCGAACTCCCAACCTACATGTGCTAATTATATTCCGTCTATTCGCACAGGTCCTATTTGTCATGGAGAAGCTGGCTGTGACATTCGTACAAAGATTCGGGGGCAGTTTCACAGTTTTGCCCCTTAACGCCCCTTTTTGGTTAAGTTTAATGCGTTTTCGGCTCTAACTTACATGTGCTAATTACATTCCGTCTACTATTATAGGTCCTATTCATCATGGGGAAGCTGGCTGTGACATCCATATGGTTGTTTCGGGGTTGTTTCACATTTTTACCCACTTAATGCCTTTTTTCGATTAAGTTTAAAGCATTTTCAGCTGTAACTCCCAACCTACGTGTGCTAATTACATTATGTCTAGTGTCACAGGTCCTATTTGTCACAGGTAAGCTAGCCGCGACATCCATACGGTGGTTCGAGGACTGTTTCACATTTTTGCCCCCTTAACACCCTTTTAGGTTAAGTTTAATGCGTTTTCGGCTCTAACATTTTGTCCATTGTCGCGGAGAAGGTGGCTATGACATCTGTACGGTTGTTCGAGGGATGTTTCGCATTTTCACCCCCTTAATGCCCTTTTTTCTATTAAGTTTAAGGCGTTTTCGGTTCTCACTCCCAACTTATGTGTGCTAATGACATTTCATCTGTTGTCACAGATCCTATATGTTATGGGGAAGCTGGCAATGACATCCATACGGTGGTTCTAGGGCTGTTTCACATTTTCTCACCCTTAATGCCCTTTTTCCGCTTAAGTTTAAGGTGTTTTCGGCTCTAATGCCCTACCTAAACCTGCTAATTACATTATGTCTGTTGTCACAAGTCCTATTTGTCACGATGAAGCTGGCTGTGACATATGTATGGTGGTTCGGCAGTTATTTCATAGTTTCACCTCCTTCACGCCCTTTTTTGGTTAAGTTTGATACGTTTTCGGCTCTAACTCCAACCTACACGTGCTACTTACATTCTATCTGTTGTCACTGGTCCTATTTGTCATGGGAAATTTGCATCATTAAATATTCTCTCCACTCTCCTTTTTTTACGTAATTAATGATTTAGTTAACAAATTAATGTCACATTTCTTTTCTGCTCTTATTTGTATAATGTCGAAACAATTCCAGCTTCTCCAAAACAATATTGTCAATATGTGCAGTATTTTTGTAGAGCTTTTACTATCATATAAATGAAATTCTTCTTACCAAACAAGACAATGACCATTTGAACTTTGCAACAGAGTTGTGAGTCGTAAAACCACGTTGTCTAGATGGTTAGGTTGTTCCTGTTGCGCCTCCCTTGCTATTTTTTCCTTTTTTTACTTCTTTATCATCTCCTCTCTTGCTTTTTTCCCTTCTTCTACTTGTTTCATCATCTACTCTCTTTCCCTTATCATCTCTTCATGATCCCTTTGGTGCTCTTCTTTCTTCTTTTATCAACTCTTTGTGATCTTTTTTGTGTCTCTCATGAAGAACCTCCATCTCAGCTCTCATTGCCTCCATATGTTTGTCATGAGCTAATGCCACACTGTCACATGACGAAGAGGGTCATGGGCCAATGCCAAATCCGCGAAAGTAATTCTTTTTCTGGCCAAGCACTTGCCATAAAAGTTCCTCTAGTGTCAATGGCGTCCCCGCTTCCGTGGCTGCCACTGGTAGATTCACTATCTCATTCTGTCATTACAAAAAAAAGTAGACTATTCAACAAACGCACAAGGAATAACATGTAGTTTTGTGCTAAGATACTAATTAATATTAAATACAATTGCACAAAGAATTCAATACTTACATGTAACTCACCGCATTTGGGATGAATCCATTCATTAGTCTTCTTCGACTTCTGTGATTTCGCATAAAATTTCGGAAAATCCAATTCTCCATCCTCACCTACCTATTAATTTCAAATAACAAAATTAATTCATCAAAGTATAAACCATGACTTTTGGTTACATGAGTGATTCATATATTTTTCAAATGAACAATTTCTCACCACGTTCGACCTTGCTATTGGAAATGATTGAGATCCACTTGTATGATTGTATGGTAGCATACTCCTGTTTGCTTTATCGGCTTTTGATCATTTCTAAAAAAATGTAGGGATTCAACAATAATTACATATCAAGGCATAATACAATTTTAAAGCAATAGAGTGGTTTATAAATGTTTCGTACCAAATGAGATTCATCTTTCCAAGCCACATCAATCATATGTTTCCAATCGTCCAAGCAAACTCCTACAGGCGGATGACTATAGGGGTCATCAACACCCTCTTCTTCAAGTTCAAGGAAGTATTGCTTTAGGTTGTACCTCCAATTCTTGTACAAGAGATACGCCTTTCTATCAACGATCTCTTGAGCTTGTTCATCACTATGAAAATTCTCACCAATATCAAACTTGTCCTGCAAGCATAAATATGCAAAGTATTACATAAATTAATTGTAACAATTACAAATATAAGTAATGAAGACATTTAGTTCAAGGTCAATAATTACTAGCACAACTTGTACAACATCTTTGATACTCTGATCAATTTTGTTCCATGACTTCACGCCCTTGAGAGGGCACAACCGTCTAATTTGCAATCCCAACTCATTTGTCACTGGGGTGGCATTCCCTTCAGTCATTGCATTCAATAGGCGATTGACATAAACATGCAGTTTCTCCCTTTTTTTGCTAGCAATTTTTTTTGCACTCCTTTTCCTAGGGTAGGTCCGCATACACGAGTTGACCTAGTTTTCCCTGGTAAAGAAAGGGCAACAAGTGACACATTCAAATTGCAAATAGTGTCCCAAACGTATAATTGATAATAATTGAGTACAATGGTGTTACCTACGCCATGAGAATGTGTCTCTTCCACAACTATTTGTGTGTCATCCGACGGCTGCGTCTCATCGGAAAAAGTGAGTGGCATGGCAATGTCATGTGCAGATGTTGTTGAGGTTGATGCATTGTTGCCACTTGCTAGTTTCTTACGCCGACCCGTCTTAAGCCCAGAAACCATCCTGCTAGCTGCAATATATTTGAAAACATGATATACATTAAGTAACAACATCACATACATCATCGATATTTTCCGCAATATTGATTATTTACACAAGCTAAATCACTCACAAAATTATCATGTAACACAATAGGAAAAAAACATCATCATGCTTGTCAAAGAAAGGTGTTGTACGTAAACCAATGGCAAGCATAAATTTCAAATGAAGAGGTTCATCAATTTAAGAGGTTTAACATTGTAGAAAATATTATAACTACATCTCAAAAATGAAAAATATGAGTCTCACCGCACTACATAAAATATAAAGAACAAAAGCAGTCTCATCCTTTTTCCCCATTACATCAACAAAAGAAGGACAAAAAACCAAAATAAGAAGGACTACCAAGAACACACATTCAAATTTAGAACCCATACATCAAGACTTTATGTCCATATCTATATCAAAATCACTTTCAAGCTCATCTTCTTCGTCATTGTCAGCATCCATTGTTGGTTCACCTTCATCATCACAAATGAAGTCATCACCTATAACAACCTCAGGTTGTACACAGTTATCAGACTGCAAAACGTCCATTAGAATAATTTTAGCATCAATATCATCTCGATGCAAAACCACATCGTCATCCATAGCCTTAGTTGGTACAACATCAATGCTTTCATCTTGTTGGAACACATCATTAGGTTCTGGCACATCCAGCTCTGGCACATCCCAAATTTTCCGATGTTGGAACTTTTCTACTACTCTCCAATTAGCACCTAACTTCATATCATGAACGTAGAAAACTTGTTGGACTTGACTTGGTAACACAAACGGGTCATCTTTATACTATTGACTTCTTACATCAATAGAAGTCAAACGTGATTCCACTTGCAAAGTTCTGCTACTACCAGTGTTATACCATTCACATTGGAATAAAACAATACGATGCCTAAATGAATATGTCATTTCCCAAACTTTTCCGCAGAACTTTATTAATTGGCATTCACGGTCCCCTTCCACTACCAATCCACTATTTTGACTTTTACGATGGTTGTCACGGTCGAGAGTATGGAATCGAACGCCATTACAAATGCATCCCGAATATGTGTTCACTAAGCCATTAGGGCCATTTGCTATTGCCCACATCTCATCGGTTGCTTCGGGTGGCTTGTTGTTTCGAAATTGGTTCATCTACATAAAAATAAATAAATAAATAAGTGTCATGCTATTTTTGACATAACTTAACTTCATGTGTAAACTATACTACAAGGAATTTTAGCTTATGCGATCTTTGAACCATTTGGGAAATTCTTTTCATTGTCTATTAGCAATATCGCATGCACTTCCATGTTACTGTTGCAACAACATCTTGTGTTCCCTAGTTAATACAATGTAATTCATAAGTAATTTGAAGAATGATTACTAAAAAAAACATATAGCTCACATAAAGTACGTCGAAAGGTTCGAGTCATACACGATATTCTTTTACTTCTGAGCTATTGTGTATGACAAACCAATGAATCATTTTGTGGTCGGCTAGAGACACATCGATTGCCCTTGCGAGTAGACCAAACGGACAAACATTTGGAGTGAAAATAGCCAACCTCGAGCCATTTTCACCCCCGTCATAGTTCCTTTCTCCCCGATTAAACACTGTTTTAACTCCGTCCAAATACATTGAGCAAAATGTCGTACACTCTTTAGAAATGTAAGCCTCCAAAATGGAACCTTCTGGCCGAGCTTTATTGCTAACAAATCCTTTCAGAAGACCGAGCATCCTACATGGCAATATGATTTGAATGTCAATATTTACATTTTGTACTATATTTACATACATATGAAAAGGGACTCATGGTATTACCTCTTAATGGGATACATCCATCGATATTGCACAAGCCCTCCAAGCATAGCCTCGTGAGGTAAATGAATTGCCAAGTGGACCATGACATCAAAAAACATAGGAGGAAAAATCTTCTCAAGCTTACAAAGTATAAGTACGATTTGTTTCTCCAGTTTCTCCAAATCAGTCATCCTCAATGTCTTTGAGCATAACTGTTTGAAAAAAAACTCCCAACTCAAAAAGTGTGGTCCCAATGTCCTTCGAAAGGTATCCACGCATCCTAATTGGAGGTAGCCGTTATAGAAGGGCATGACAATCATGACTTTTGAGGCCAACTAATTTTCCACCATGAGCGATGACACAATTGGATATATTTATTGCATAGCCATCAGGGTACTTAATCGATTTCAAGAAATCACAAAAACCTTTTCTCTCTACCGGGGACAATGTGTACGATGCTGGAGGCTTCTCGAATAAACCATTGGAATGTCTCTTTAAGTGTAACTCCTTTCGTATTCGCATGTCCTCCAGATCCAAACGTGCTTTATTCGTGTCCATGTTTTTTCCATCTATGCTCAATAGTGTCCCAACCAAATTGTCACATATATTCTTATCTATGTGCATGATATCAAGGTTGTGTCGAAGCTTCAGCGTTTTCCAATAAGGTAGGTCGAACATAATGCTTCTTTTTGTCCAATTGGAAGTTGGATTTTCATTTCTTTGTCTTTTTTAGTTGTCTGGATGCTTTCCATATGGCTTGTGTATCCTAGAATCAATTTGCTCCAGTATTTGTTCTCCCGATAACTCCACAGGTTTGGATCGATTCTCAATGTAACCATTGAAGAGCTTACTCATTCACCAATTATGGTTCTCAAGCAAGTAGCGACGGACACTCATATACCCTATCTTACTTCACAGACTCTAAGATGATGCATCCAAGTTACAATTAGGGCAGGCCAAGTAACCTTTTGTAGCATAGCCAGACATGTTACCGTACATAGGGAAGTCATTCATGGCCCACATGACTGCCGCATGCATTCTAAATATTTGGTTGTTTGAGGCATCATATGTTTACACACCATGCTCCCACAAATTCATTAACTCCTCCAGTAATGGTTGCAAGTAAACATCGATGTCTCTTCTAGATGCGGATGGACCGCGAATAAGTAATGACATCATCATAAATGGCTCTTGCATACACTTCAGTGGGGGAAGATCGTAAGGCATTAAGATTACAGGCTACATGCTATACGATGTGCTCATATTTCCAAATGGATTAAAACCATCCATGGCAAGCCCTAACCTTACATTCCGGGGTTCCACAGAAAACGTGGGATGCTGCATATCAAAGTCCTTCCATGCCTGACCATCGGCTAGATGCCTTAATATTCCATCATCCACATGCTTTTCTTTGTGCCATCTCATATTTGCAGCTATTTTTTTTTCGACATGTACAACCTCTTCAACCTCAGTGTCAAAGGAAAGTACCTCAATATTTTGTGAGGAATCTTTTTACCACTCTCATTGTTCAACTTGTATCTAGACTACTTATACGTGGGGCAATTCTCTAATTTTGCATTGTCCTTCCAAAATAAAATATCATCATTCTTGCATGCATGAATGGCCTCGTATCCCAAACCCAATTCACGTAAGAACTTTTTTGCTTCATGGAACAATTTCATCACACTTTGGTAGAATGTCTTTGAAAACTTGCATAACCATGTCGAAAGAGTTGTTGCTCCATTTATTGTACACCTTAACGTGAAGCATCTTAATAACGAAGGACAACACAGAGAACTTTTTACAGCCCGGGTAAGCTTTGCATTGAGCATCATCAAATAACCTAATGAACTTCAATAAATTTTCTCTCTCCGAGCTATCTTCTTCTTCATCGATATGATCATCCATGAGGCCACTCATGTAAATCTCTTCCAACATAATAGGCAACTCTTCCAAATTATCGTCATTGGCAAAGGATGCAGCTCCGTCTCTTTGACCATCATCGTTTGACCCACTCGGCTGATCATGACACATAGGAACATGTTCCCCATGGTGCACCCAAGTTCTATAGAACACATGATCCCTCTTCGAATCAAGTACAGCCATACAACTTCTCGACTATGTTTTGTGCATTCAAGCAATCGACAGACGGATAGCGAATGTTATCCTGTGGGCCTAAATTCTTCGTAGCAAAGTCAATAAATGACTTAATGCCTTGTTGATACTCTTTACTTTCCAACCTATCTTTTATCATCATCCAACTCTTGTCCATCTTTTAAACCCTATAAATCAAGCAAAGATTAACGTAGGAGTGGACACCAAATGAACAAAAATACTCAATAATGGAATTGAGTGTATTTTATCATCATTCAACTATTGTCCATCTTTTCAACCTATCTTTTAGTTTTCACTTATTTTCAACATATATTACAATTTGGAAGCACATGCTTTAGGAATTGTATTCAAAAGTTAGGGTGAAACAACTAACTACTTGGACTATACAAGTAGAACATAAACAAGGAGTGCTAAAAAAGGAATGAGAAAATTCACCAAACACAACCATCGTAAGTAGAAGAAACAACTAAGCTATGATCAGAGGTTACGAACCTATGAACCCTAAGTCGTGATGGAGTAACCTTACCATTGTGCCAAGGTTCGTCTCAAGCTAGAGGGTACACTTTGATTAAAATGTTCTTTTGGCAGTGACTCTTAACCTTTCCCTGGAACAGGTTCCCAACCGCCCCATCCCTTTTTCGTCAAAATTTATTTCTTTTCCTTAACTTTCTTCTTTGGAGATGGTTATTTAATAGAATGGTTGTTGATGAATTTAAGGATTTGATTTACACTGCCTAACAACTTAACCTTTTGGAGTGGTCTACTGTGTATTAATATCTCACTAACAACCCCATAATTATAGTCATTCATTCCTTTTGGCCAAGTCATGGATGAAGTATGACAACACATGATAGATAGCAACAATTAACAAAATGAATAACATTTAGGGCCAATTTATTACTACTTTTCCTGAAAGACATCTTGAGTTAAGAATCTCTAATAAACTTGCAAACAAGGGCCTTCAAAGTTTCTAAAAGCATCATAACAGTTCCATTTTCCTTCTTTTTGTCATCAAAACTAGAGAATGAAGACAAACAAAAATACAAAAATACATATATATATCTGAAATCTGGCCCAAACAAACTTAATTACAAAGCATATAACTTAATTAAATGTTTCTTCAAGTAGATCCACTTAGCTGAACAAAAAGGACGGGAATATAGGTTTGATATAGCTCAAGAGGACAATCAAATGAGAGAGATTGATATGAATAAAGCGAACAGGTCAAACCAATTCAAACCTGATTCCACTCCCAAACATCTATTTGATACTAATTAGCAGAACACAGTGCAAAGAGAGAGCATGTCCTATATTTCACAACATAATATCACAGATTAATGGATCTGAAACACGAATGGAAAGCAAATGACACAATTCATAAGCACAGAAACGTAATACTGAGCTCCAAGCTAGGTATCGTATCACAGAAAAGCAAAATCAATGCCAAAGTTCTATATTTGTTTTAAAGTTCATAATCCATCTGGGTTTCCCAAATTTGCTTCAGTTTTCTCACCATCTTGAATGAAAGTGGACAATACATTATGTAAAAGTTAATTACTGTTACTATATAGTTTAGAATTAGAATACCCTAGTCATATCCCAAATTCTTGGTCATGAGCTTGAATTTGGGATTTCTGTCTACAAATCAACACAAACCCTATACCAAGTGGGGAAATCAACACAACATGAACTCAAAATCAACACAAAATAAAACAACAAAATTCATATAAAACCCTAGGGCAAGTGTGAGAAATGGGGAAATAGAGGAAGGCAGAGAGAGAGAGACCGAGATGGATAGAGAGGGAGAGAGAGGGAGAGAGACAAAGAGAGAGAGAGATAGAGACTGAGAGCGACAGAGCGAGAAAAACATACATGTGATTAAGTGGCATTGGTGATTTGTAGGTAGCAATGGCGATGTGCGATGGTGGCAAGCGCCGATAGCCAGCGACGGTGGTCAGCGAGAGTGAGGCTTGATAGTGTCAACAGAGAGCGAAAATTGTTTGAGACAGTGTATATCGTATCTGTGTGTGAGACAGATAGACATATCGAGCGCCAACTTAATTGGTTTCCCTCTAAAAGTAAAAATAAAAATAAAAAATTTAACTTTTAGCTACTGTTTCGCATTTTTGTCGCCAAATAGTAATGAATAACGACAACCTATTTTGCAGCCAAAAGATTATGTATTAGTGACTAATATATTGGTAGCCAAAAGTATCATTTGGCTACTAATTTTTTTCGTCAACAAAAATTAAATATACATTGACTAAATTGTTTAGTCACCAAAAAGTGTAAACAATGTCCATAATATTTGGCAACTAAACTATATTTTTGTCGGCAAATAAGCTTATTTAGCGACTAAACCTAGAATTAGTAGCGTAAAATATAGACTTTTGGCGACTAATTGTTTTTTAGTCACCTATAAGTATATATTTAGTGACTATTTTTTTTTTAGTTTCCAAAAAACAATATATCTCAACTAAATTAAAATGGTAGCTAAAATTTGAACCTTTGGTGACTATAAAAAAATTAGTCACCAAAAGGACTATTTTTGGCGACTAAATTTGTTTTGGTCACCAATTTCGGTCGTCAAATGTGTAGTTTGTTGTAGTGGTTGTGAATTAAGCTGGCCTGAAGTCTATGGTGAAAGTCCAAAAATAGGTCTCAATTTCCTTCCGGTTAAGAGCCGATAAAGTGGTTTTGGTAGTGCTTTGACAACCAACTTGTAACACCAGCCTAAGGATTACCATTGTCGTATTTACCACCCCTTGTTTTATCAATAAGCGATTAAATTGGTTATGTTTTCGAACAAGTACATGGCATGAGAATTCCAAAAGAGAAACTTATACTTTTGAGCATAACATATTATTTGCATTCATTGCATGATATTATTAAACTGTATGCACATCATTAAAATATCTTTACTGGGGTTTATGCTCATTCCTTAGAGGAAATCAATTTCAGATGATGATGGTGTGCCTCCACTGAGATGAAGGCATGGAGAATCTTTTGGAGCGCAAGGCTCAATCTTTATTTATTTTGTTTTGTAAGTCCAGGGCTATATGTGTATTGGTTTGAAAACCATTTTGTTGGAACTGGGTAAGGCCTTGGAACTCGTAGTCTCGAAGTCCTTCACTTGTATTTATCTTACATTTATTATTCTCAATCACATGCTATAGATTCATACCATAGGAATGATGAATGTATGAGTGCATGTGACCATCTTTTGTAAATCTAACTTCGAAGAATATCATGAATCGAAGAATGAGGATTTAGTTTAACATTGATTGTTGGATTGTCTAGAATATCTAATGCTTCCAAATGTTAATAAGGGAAATAATGGGATTTTGACTATATATATGAGTTAATCTAGATGAATTAGATTTCATTATTTTTTGGGGCATTACAATAAATTCTTTTTTATTACGAATAACAGGAATATGATAAATTTCATATTCCATATTGGCAGATTGATCGTTTGCCAATTTTAATACTATTAGATTTTCAAGTAAAACCCATTTTTCTTGAGGTAAAACTCCAAGTTTTGTCAAACTATATAAAGCACCAATGTCAACTAATGTATTGATAGTGTAAGGACGATCGACCAAAAAATTCAATAATAATTAAACATATAAATTTGTAGGGTTAACTTCAACAGTTTTTTCAAAAATTTCATCAGATTTTTTACTCATATCTTCAATTATGTTTTTGATTATTTATTCTACTCTTTTTTGGAGTTCCTTACCTGATAATCCTTGTTCCATCAATTTCGTATTTATAGTAATAGAGAGATTATCTATAGAAATCATTTTTAGGTTTTGGTATTCTTTGATAGATATTTTTATTATGAAGATTTATTTGAAATAGGGAAACTTATTGTTTTATATCCAATTATTTCTTTATCTAAACGTCCTTGTATACTAGATTCTTTCATGATAACATTATCTTTTTATTTTTCTATTCTTTCTAGGCTACTTGTGGAGTTAGATCTAGTAAGAAGATCACTTATTGATTTCATCTAGATTCTTCTAGATAAACAACACCTCCGTTTTTTTTTGAATTGTTAAATTTTCGAGATTTTTTTGATTTGAAGTTTCTTCAATAATCCATTTCTTAGGCCATGATAATTGTTTTACATTAATCTTTTCTAATTGAAATTTTCGAGTGTGGACACTTGTTTTTTCAAATAACTCTACATCAAGTACAGGTTTACTAAGAAGATTAAGTGTATTAACCAATATATACATAAGCATGCAATTAATAGCAATATGTGTTTGGTTTCAATTTTTTGGATTCAATTTTTAGGAAATTGATTTTTTTTTTTCATTTTTTTTCTTTGCTTTTAGTGAATTTTTTAAAATTTTAATTTTTTGTTTTACTTTTTTAGATGCATCTTATTTAGAAATATCTAAAAATTAAATTATTAGTACAAAAAATATTTCAAAAAATCAATAAATACATAAGAATACGAAAATGTATTGAATTTTCATTTTTTTTGAATTTTTGTATTTTTTGGTATTAGTGAATTTTTTGAAGTTTTTATTATTATTTTTTTTTATAAAAACATTATACTTTTTAAGTGTATTTATGTTAGGTGTATCTAAAAATTTAAAAAAAAAAAAATTCAGCGAAAATAAAAAAAATACGAAAAGTAAAAAATTTTAATTTTCTGAAAAGTGAAACTTGAAAAACTAGACCAAACAAGCTAGAATGTTTTTTCTTTTTACGTCAAGATCTTTCATACCTTGAGTTTTTATTTTCAATCGTAAACCTTAATTAAGATTAGGATCTTCCAATGCCAAGAAATAATTTGGTTTGATAGTGAACCAAATTGGTCCATTATACAAATTACTTTGAATTCCTTCGATTTTATGTGATTTATTATCTATGACACATGTTAATAAGGGAATGCCTTTTCCGCCAAAAAATAAAGGACATATATAAGTCTTAAATGAATGTAATTATATTTTTTTATTACGATATTGTTTGATTTTATTCATATCAAACAATGGTATATGTACAGATGTTTCTTTTGTATTACCAATTAAAATTCTTCCTTCAAAGATCTTTACATTCATTTTACTTTGAGATTTGAAGATTGAATTTTTGTAAATTTTCTTAATTAGAATTTTTGGCATTTCCCAATCGTCTAAGCAAAATTATTATTTTTCAATTTCAAAATCATAAACACCCAAAATCATATTTTCTACATTCACTGACTCTAAAAATGGCAGGCTCGTGGACACCTAAAACCTTTTTCACATTTGTTTGGCAATATGCACAAGACAAGGCAATTGGGCACATTGGCTCTCCGCACAAGTACCAAATACAATACACAACTTAATACCAAAAGACCCGACTTAACTACTCAGACTCATATGCTATTTAGCCCCTTTCTGGCATTTCCAAATATTCACATGATAGTAGAATCACATGAGAAAATTATAGTGCACATGATACATGAGTTTTCAAATCTAATTTATGGAAGGTTTTTTTCAATTTCATAAGTAAGATTTAACAAACCTAACAACAAAAGGATTCCTCCAACTTCTTGATTTCAAAATTTCAATAGTTAAAGAGAATTCTCCAACTCAACATCTTCATCATGTCAAGAATTCATTTCAATAAGTTATCAAGTGTTCATATCTCAACATCAAAGTCAATTTAATACATCAAATTCCAAAAGTCAAGAGTCAATTGAACAAAATCCCCCTTTTTTGAACCCATTTGAAATCTAGGATTTTCAAGAAAATTTGGGACTTTTCCATCCTACATCATTTATAGGCCAATTTCCATCATAATCAAGAACAATCTTAGAAAATATATATAAAGCCCTCCAAAAATCAAGAAGTATAGCTTCTTTTTCATCATACTCAATTTAAAACACAATTATATTTCACATATCCCAATAAACTAATGAAAACACCACATATGTTTCTCAAATAAAAAATACAACAAGTTAAAAGTACCCCTGTCCCATGATTGAAAATGAAAGGTAAAGACCCAACTCTAATCTTTACGAAAACAAGAAACAATCGGTAGAACTTTAGGATTTACCTTGTTCTTCAACTCTCTTTGAAGATCTATGGTGGATCTTGGGTAAAACTATGAGAAATCAAGTGTTTTTAAGGTTAGGGTTTGGAAATGGGGAATAGAGAGAGAAAAGGTTTAGAAAAAGAGTTTAGATAAACTTTTAAATGTGCTACCCTTAACAGACCGCTCAAGTAAACTTTCTACCGCTCGAGTGAAGTACACAAAATCAAAGAGACTGCTCAAGTGAACTTTCCACCGCTTGAGTGGTAAATGCAATGTCTCAGAAGTTTTGCAAAGCTATAGTGAAACTACTGGAGGCTTAAATTCTACGCTTGAGCAACCACTTCACCGCTTGAGCGGTCTTGCCTGCAAACAGTGAAGATACTAGGAGCTTTGCATCTCCACTCGAGCGATCGACTGATCGCTCAAGCAGTTACCTAGAATAGATTATTAGAATCTACTCCCGTTAAGGAATTTTGTCCCACAAGTCTCATGACTCTTGACAACAACAACTCCAACAATTCCCAAGGAAAATGAATACCATATTAACAATAACTCCAACCATTACAATATCATTAATTGAAAACAAAATGAAATCAAAATTTGAATAATGGCATAAAAGTTCAAGTCTTTACGAAATTAATGTTTTTCATTACTCCTTTCCATAATTCAAGATGAACATTGTTAAAGAAAACAACAATCTAACAAGATAACACCTTATTAAACAAGTCTGGATATTTCTCTCGGACCTCGGCCTCTCGTTCCCAAGTAACTTCTTCTATCCCGTGGTGGTGCCACAACCCTTTGACTAAGGGAATGGTTTTGCTCCTCAAAACTTGTTCTCGGGAATCTAAGATCTTCATAGGTCTCTCTTCATATGAAGTGTTTTCATCTACCTCTAAATTTTCCCAATCTAAGACATGGGAAGAATTGGGCTCATATTTACAAAGCATAGAGACATGAAATACATCGTGTACCCCATATGGTTTTGATGGTAAGGCAAGATGATAGGCTACTTCTTTCACCAGCTCTGTGATATCAAAGGGACCAACAAAACTAGGTGACAAATTTTCACTTCGCCTAAATCTCATCAAACCTTTTCTAGGTGATATTTTCAGAAACACATGATCACCCACTTCAAAAGATAGAGGTCTTCTTATCTGGTTGGCATAACTCTTTTGTCGCTTTGAGTTGTAATCAGTCTCTTCCGGATGAGAGCCACTTTCTCAGTGATCTCATGAACTAACTTGGGTCCAAGCATGGATGAATCCCCCACCTCGGTCCAACACACTGGTGATCTACACGGACGCCCATATAAGGCTTCAAAAGGTGCCATCCTAAGGATAGCTTGATAACTATTTGTAGACACTCCATTTTGACAGGCCATAAGACTTGGGTGCTTTGTTTTGATTACCCGATGATGAAAATTAGAATGTGTTTCTCACAAAATCCTCAGTAAGAGAGATGAAATTTGAACTTTAATCCCAACCTTCACCATTATGGCCAAATTGTTTTAAAATACTAAATATTTCATTAGTTTAGTATTTTTGTAATTTTGCATAATTTTATGTGTTTGTTCATATTTTTGGTGTTTTTATATAAATTGGTATAAATTATATATTATATATATAATAAAATAAAATAATAAAAAGTTATATTATTATATTATATGTCTAGTATTTTATGTATAGTTATATTATTATATTATATGTTTAGTATTTTATATATAGTTATATTATTATATTATATGTTTAATATTTTAGTATAAATTATATATTTTATATATTATATTATATATATATATTATGAAAGAAAAATAATAATAAATTGTTTTGATGTCGGTCAGCCCTGGGCTACCGACATCCAAATCTCACCATAACATATATATAGTATATTAAATATAATCTCTATATAATATCTATCTTATTATATTATATGCCTATAGCTTTTTATATTATTATATTTATATTATTATATTATACTTTGTTGCCTATATAAAGCCAAAGAGGGAGAGGCTCAGGGGAGCAAAAACAAAAAAGAACATAAGAATGTTTCAAGAGAGTTAGAGAGAAAATAGAGTAAAAATTGTCTACATTTTCAATTTTGAGCCAACACTTCCAAGCTTCCATAGCTACTGAAATTCCTCATTTCCATATACCAAATACACTCCAAAATTCTGATATAGCCAAAGATCAATTGCCTTGATCATAAGGAAGAGTGTTTAGTGATTGAAAGTGAAAGAAACTAGAGAGTTAGCCACTTTCCATACCATAAACTCCATAAACTTCATAATTTCGAATTGAGGATTTGAGAACACACTTCCTACACTTGAGGGTGATCAAAAGGGAGTTTGTGAACTAAGAAGTTCTTCATTTCCTTGGAAGGTGAATTTCACAAACCTTTCATTTTCTTGCATTTCTTACTTATTTTTCTCTTTTGCTTTGATTTATTGTTATATTGTATATTGTTGTAATCTAATTCAAAGTGGTGAATTGATGTCCCATATATGTTGTTTTTTAGCATGAGAAATAGACCTTCCATGCTAAATGGTTTAATCTCTTCGAAGGTTCATTACCAGGGGCATTACATCTCTCTCATACCAAGAACAACTCCTTGTTTGGCGCTTCTTTCCATTTAGAGGACTTAAACTCACCATTGGACTTAATGAATTAAAGAACATATGGTAATTTAAAATTGAGTAACTAAAATTGACGCTAAAATGGTGCAAGATAATAATTTGGTTGTGTTCAATCGGACGTTAATTGAACACATGGAAACTTGAGGCAGTTTATACTCATTAGTGATGAAATGATTCAATTTTCCAAGGTCACCACTTCCCTTGATCAATTCATGAAAGGGAAGAGGTTAGAGTCATATTTTGCTGCATTTATTGAACTTGCACACTTTGATTCACAAGCCATCATGCAATAAAATTGCTTAAGTTAGTGGTTTGTGGCTTAAGTTTACTTCTCCTTTGATTCGTTCATGAAAATGAGGGGTGAGTTGTGCAGACAACCCTAGAGAATACCCTGTGCATGCTCTGTTTGTCCTCTATTGCAACAAGGTGAACTGGGCAATAGTGGCCGGCAAGCCACTTTCCATGGCTAGTAGTGGCCGGCTAGCGACCTTTGATGGCCGGCATCCCTCACCAGTGGCCGGCCGACCACTAATGCAAAAATTTAGCAGTGTGTTCCTTAGCGAAGTAGAGCCATTCTGGAAGTGGGTAGTAGTCTATGTGTTCTATTGTGCAACAGAGGCTCTCTAGAAGCAAAGCAGTGGCTTTTTAGGTGAAAATCGAGCACGTGCATGAACATTCCTCACTTCTCGAGGCAGAGTAATTAGTTATTTAGCTTACTTACTTCTTTTAATTATACTTGTGTTGTAATTATTTAATTAGCTAAAGTAGTTAATTAGTTGTGAGTTAATTTATTTCATTTGGTTTGCAATAGTTAATTAATTAGCTTAGCTTAAATAGTTAGCTAGTTAGTTTATTCATTCGGACTCTCCTTCGTGAGAGCATAATGTTGTTTCTCTGATTTTGTAACAAGGTGGAGAGCTAAAGCCTCGATGATGACCACGAGGCCTTCCGCGAAGGATCAGATAAGGATGGTCGTCCGAAATCTCTAAGGCAAGCTATTACAGAAAATGATTGTTCTCCCGTTATCCACGTTCTCAGAGCTCCATGAAATAGGGGATCAGATTAAAGATGCTATGAAGCAGGGGCTGATTATTGATGATAAAGAGCCAACCAAAAGGCCGTTTGTTTGCAGTTCCAATGCTGCCAGTGGTAGCACAGTTGCGAGGCCATCAGATGTAAGTGTTATCACCATAACCAATACTGCCAATCCCTTTGCCAATACAGCTCCACAATCTTCAGCCCATCCTGTCCAATCCCAAAGGACCTTTACCTCACTCTACATGACCCTATCCCAAGCCATGAAAGTGCTGATTAAAAAGGGGCACCTCAGATTGTTAGAACCTCACCCACTACCTGATCCTCTTCCACCCAAACACAACCCAGCAAAATATTATGCGTTTCACCAACAACACAGTCATGATACTGACCAATGCTTTCGACTGCGTTATGAGATTCAAAACCTCATTGACAACAAGGTGATCACACCACTCGAGAAACCAAATACAATTACAAACCCTCTTCCAGCCCACAATCAAGTTCCCCCACCTCGGAACCTAAACCTAATCCATACACTGGCTCTTCCTTATGACCCCAGCGTATATATTACCCCTTCCTACCTACCCAGACCGACGATGTTCATTCCTAAAAGCATGGACTTGGGCATGATAAAGATATCCACACTTCAACCTAAACCTATGGTGGTGACAGGTGCAGTAGATGGGAGGCCGACCTTAAAGGAGAGTACGAATTCGTTGCTTGAGTACTCTAAGAACTTGTTTGAGGAGAGGTATGATCCGTGTCGCTACATTATATCGGTTGATCAAGCCAAGCCGGAAGTGGTATTGCCAACTATAGCAGAGGTCAATGTGGTTAAGGAAGATGGCCCCAGCCAAGGTTTGGATGATCTGGCGGAGTTTGAGGAGGACTTAGACAACCTATAGTTCTTCGATGAACAAGATCAAGAAGATGTACAGATTGACTGGTTCAATTTCAATAGGTTGACGGACAACTTTGGGTGGTTGAGTGATGAACCCGACAAGAAGGAAGGAACTGAAACAAAACCAGAGAAAAAGGGAGCAAGAATTGTTGCAGTAGCCAGAATGGCCAATGAAAATGGGAAATCGCTAAAAAGTACCGGTAAGGAAAATTCAGCTCAGGGACTGGGCACTGTGCATACTGCGGACACAAAACATGAAACTGTGTTTGATCGAGAAAGGGTGGAAGAAAAGAAAAAAGCTGTAATTACTCAACACCTTGCAAGGGAACTAGACAATTGTTTGTTGGCTGCCGAAGGCGTATGGTGGGAGGATGATGATCTATTCCTGGCTCACACCGACGAAGGTTGGGCTGAGTACCTTCCAGACAACACGTGGTACACTGAGGAGATTGATCACATGACAAGAAGTGGGCGGTATTTCAAACCACCACACTTAGACCAAGCTGAGGCCTTCGAGAAAGATGGAGAGGTTGAGAAGCAGAAAGAAAAACATCTGGAAGATGAGGCAGTGCTGAAACAACTGAAGAAACTCCAAGCCAATATTTCAATCTGGGGTCTTCTTATGGCCTCCCGAGTACATCAACAGGCTGTATTGTCAGCAATGGACAAAGCTAAATTGTCCATTGACACCACCCCTGAATAGCTTGTGGGATTTGTTTTCCTAGGTGGCGCCAACTCAACCCTAACCTTTTTTGACAGAGAACTGCAGCCGAAAGGCTCAGTACATAACAAACCTCTATACATATCTGTTGAGTGCAGAGAAAAATAGGTACCGGTGGTGTTGATAGACACTGGTTTGGCTATCAATGTATATCCGTCTCGCACAAATTATGTCATTGGCCTAAAACCAGCAGATTTCATAGCTACAGCCCAAGTGATTCGGACATATGATAACACGAGCAGGGAAGTGATGGACATAGTACAAATCTGAATTCAGGTTGGCCAGCTCAACAGGACGTCAAGTTTCATGTCCTAGACGTCCCGGCCACCTTTAACTTACTGCTAGGAAGACCCTGGCTGCACCTTGTGAAAGCAGTCTCTTCTACCCTCCACCAAATGCTGAAATACCCTCACGGGAAGGGGGTAGCAATTGTCTTCGGGAACTCATCCATCCGTCCGCCACTAGAGGTAACCATACCAGTGCTGGAAATCGACCATGGCGAGAAAGATGTATTCCTCACAGGGTTTAGCCTGGCTGAGGCCCGGGAAGTGCAAACCATTTTAGCAGCAGATGAGGGCATGTATGTCAGTGCCCAGTCTATTTATCTCATGAACAAACTACAACATATGCTAGGAATGGGACTTGGAAGAAGTGGCCGGAAAGGCGTCATAGCATTGGCCAATGTGACGCATAATCTGCATGCCTTTGGTCTTGGCTATGTGCCCACCAAAGAGGATTGGGTTAGGAAAAGGGAAGAGATAACAAGCAGGCCGAGAAACGCTATGAGCTCGTTCATAGGCCGATCCGCGGAACACTAAATGGTCACTTTGTTCGGGAGGGATAGAATTTTCCCATTTTGTGGTTTTCCCAAGCCCTGGATGAATTCTACAATGCAGTGTGTCCCTGGCTTCGAAATCTTCTTCGACCTACAGTTGCAAGAATGTGATGCCAAGGAAAAGGTTGAACCGAGTGCTAAAGCTGAGTAGGGCATAGAAAGTGACTCCAACAACAGTGAGCTTGGAGTAAGGGTAGCACTGGCATGTCTCCTTTCAGATCCTCCGGTCGACTCAGAGAGCTTGGGGGATAACCTTGCCATCTCCATGATCAGGGAAGAACTGGGTATGAACCCAACCAGTGGCATTTTGGAAGCATCAGGGGCACCATCTCTTACTTGGCTGCTGGAGAAAGGCTACCTTTCTAGTTCTGAATCGGATGATGAGCCAGAATCTGATTCCACAGAGTCTGTGGGGTCAGGATCAGATTCAAGTCAGTCTGAGAGGTTTGAGTCTTGCATTCTCGGGGGTGGTAACCCGGGTGCCAAGGACCTGTCTAGGTCTTTCTTTTCTTTTGCTTTTGAGTCTGTTGTAACCGAAGGGGTGGACCTGTTGAATGAGAACTCTGCAGATTTTGAGTACTTTTCCGTGCCGCTTATTTATTGCATTGACCAAGATTTTCAAACTTTTAATGAAAAGAAAGAGAAAGAAATTCCTCTAGCTTTGAAAAACTTAATTAATCAAGAGGAGGAGAGGTATATTAAATCCTGTATTGATAAAATCATTGCCATTAATGTGGCTACTGAGAAGGATCCATGCATGGTCCAGATCGGGTCCACGTTGTCTTTAGAGGAACGCGAACACTTCATCACTTTATTAAAAGATTTCAAAGATGTTTTCGCGTGGTCCTATGAAGACATGCCTGGAATCGATCCTGAGATCTTATAGCACTGGATCCCTCTTAACCCTGATGTCCAACTAGTCAAGCAAAAGTTACGTAGAATTCGCCCGAATTGGGCATTAAAGATCAAAAAAGAGGTAACCAAACAGATCGAGGCAAGATTCTTGTTAGTATCGAAGTATCCAACCTGGTTGGCCAACATCGTCCCAGTGCCGAAGAAGGATGGCATAATTCGGGTTTGTGTAGACTTCCGGGACTTAAACAAAGCCAGTCCAAAGGATGACTTTCCTCTACCGCATATTGATGAGTTGGTAGACTTCATCGCAAGCCATGCATTGCTTTCCTTCATGGATGCGTTTTCCGAGTATAATTAGATTCAGATGGCTCCCAAAGACAGAGAGAAAACTACATTTACTACGCCTTGGGGAACGTATTGCTACCGAGTCATGCCATTTGGATTGAAAAATGCTGGGGCTACTTATCAAAGAGATGCAACCACCATTTTGCATGATATGATCCAGAAAGAGGTCGAAGTGTACGTGGACGACATGATAGTCAAGTCCAAAGACCAAGAGGGCCACTACACTGCTCTGGAAAAATTCTTTCAACGGATCAGGGAATACAAATTGAGGTTAAACCCGCAGAAGTGTACCTTCGGCGTAACAGCAGGGAAAATGCTGGGCTTTTTGATCACACAGAGAGGCATCGAGGTAAATCCTTCCAAATTCAAGGCCATCCTAGAAATGCCACCGCTAAGGACTGAAAAGGAGGTGCGAGGCTTTCTAGGTAAAGTGAAGAAAGGGAAGAAATTCCACTATTTGGTCTCCTGAAGAAAGGGAAGAAATTCCAATGGGATGATCGATGTCAATTCGCTTTTGAGCAAGTCAAGCAGTACCTCCAGAATCTGCCTGTGTTGTCACCGCCAGAGTCGGGGAAGCCTTGGCTTTTGTATCTGTCAGTAACAGGCACCACAATAGGATGCATGCTTGCTCAGGAATCTGAGGATAGGGTGGAGAAAGCCATCTATTACTTGAGCAAGAAAATGTTGGATTACGAAAGCTGCTACACCCCGCTAGAGAAAGCTTACCTAGCCTTGGTATGGGCTACCAGGAAATTGAGGCACTACTTGTTAGCTCACTCCGTAATTCTGGTTTCGAGATTAGATCCTATCAAATATCTCTTTGAGAAACTAGCGCTTACGAGTAGGCTAGCTCGTTGGTTGCTTTTTCTCACCAGATTTGATATGAAGTATGTTTCTCGCAAGTCGGTCAAAGGGAGAGCAGTAGCGGAGTTCCTGGCAGATCACCCGATAGAAGGGGACGAAGTGGTAGAATACCTCTTCCCAGATGAAGCCATTCTGCAAGTTGAGGAGGAGACTTGGACAATGTACTTCAATGGAGCATCAAATCAGTATGACTATAGGATTGGTGTTTTGTTGATAGCACCTGACGACTCCCACATACCTCTAGCTTTTAAACTCCGGTTCAAAGTGTCCAACAACGAAGCAGAATATGAAGCGTGTATTGCTGGTTTAGAAGCTGCCCTGGAACTAGGGGCAAAAAGGTTGGATGTTATCGGGGACTTGAACTTAGTTGTTTCTCAAGAAAATGGAGACTAGAAAGTCAAGGAAGAAAAGATGAAGGTCTATCACCAGACCCTGGACGTTCTATTTCCTAGGTTTGAAAAGCTGACTTTCACGCATCTACTAAGAGAGAACAACAGGTTCGCTAATGCTTTAGCAACTCTATCTTTTATGGTAGACATCCCGCTTAGAGTTCGGATGCGTCCCATTCTCATTGAGCAGAAATACATGCTAGCCTATAAAACTATCGCCGTAATAAATTAAGTGCGAGACAAAAATCCTTGGTACTTCGATATCTGGAACTTCTTGGAAAAGGAGGTGTAACCACCGGAGGCAAATGCCAAGGACAAACGGGGAATACGGTGAATGGCCGTTCAATTTATCATCTACGGAGGCAAACTGTACAAAAGAGGACATCTGGGAATGCACAAGTTGTGTGTCAAGAAAAAGGAATCGAAACGCCTAATGGAGGCCATCCACGGGGAATAGTGCAGAGCGCACAGGAATGGGGTAATGTTAGCCCGGAAGTTTCTTAGGCAACGTTACTACTGGTCCACCATGGAGGAGGATTGCATTGGTTTTGTTCGATGATGCCACAAATGCCAAATTCATGCTAATAGCATGAATATACCGCTATCAAAACTATATAACATGACTTCGCCATGGCCTTTCCTAGTTTGGGGAATCGATGTCATCGGCACAGTCACACCGAAAGGGTTGAATGGGCATGAATACATTCTAGTGGCAATTGATTATTTTACAAAGTGGGTGGAAGCCCAGTCCTATGCAGTGTTGAAAGCAGCGTATATGACTAAGTTCATCAGAAACAACATCATTTGTCGATACGGAGTCCCAAACGAGATTATATCAGATAATGGCTCCCACTTCAAGAATGAGGTGATAGACTTGTTGGAGAAATACAATGTGGCTTTTCATAAGTCATCTACATATCAACCGTAAACCAATGGAGCTGTTGAGGCCGCCAATAAGAACATCAAACATATTTTGCAAAAAATGGTTGAGACCTACAGGGATTGGCCAGATAAATTGCCATTCACACTTTGGGGCTATAGAACTTCAATCTGGACATCTACAGGGGCAACTCCTTATTCTATTGTTTATGGTATGAAAGCTGTTCTACCAATTGAAATTGAAGTACCATCACTATGGGTTATGGCTGAGTGTCAAATAGCAGAGGCCGGCTGGCAATAGAGTAGATTTGAGGAGTTAATGTTGTTTGATGAAAGAAGGCTAAAGGCATTGTATCATGTACAGGGCTACCAACGCAGAATTGCTAAGGCTTTTAAGAAGAAAGTTAAGTCTAAGAATCTCAAGGAAGGAGATCTGGTACTCAAAGGCAACCAAGCTCCCATCCATGACCCTAGGGACAAGTTCAAACCCAATTGGACTGGTCTTTACATTATCAAGTCTATCTGGTCAAAAGGAGCAGTCATTCTCATGGACTTAGATGGTCTGAAATTTTTCCAACCGATCAACATGGACAAGTTGAAAAAATAGTATCCCTAAGAGGCTCGCTAGGCCGAAAACCCGGAAGGGCGACCTCGGCAAAAGTTAGAGCATAAAAAATTAGAAATGAAGAAAAACTGAGCTCGCAAGGTTGAAAACCCTAAAGGGCAACCTTGGCAAAAGTTAGAGCGCAAAAGGAGAGAGTTAATGCTCAAGTGAACCTGAACTGAACTGAACTACGTAAGGCTTGATTCCCATCTTCGGGATACGTAGGCAACTTCATCCTAAAGTTCGGTTGTAATCAATTCCAGCTCAACTGTCCTGTCCATTTTGTTGATCAAGTCATCTTTATCTGTTATTTACTTGAGGGTTTGGTTGCGATCATTACTCTGAGAGAAAAGCTGGGTACAATGCAGAGTAGTGGTATTCAATCAAGGGGTAGTTATGATCTTTTGATCCAGCATTATACATCTTAAGGATTGATTCCGTGCGTGTCAAGTGGTAATCCTTTTCGAAAATGGTTTTTGAGAAGTTTTGATAAAAGTTGATTTTCTTCAAATTTTACCTTTTACAACTTGGACCATTTTTGGACCAAAAGGAAAATTTTCAGCACTCACAACTTTAATTTCATTGATTTCAAACTTAAAGTTCTCCAAATCTCTAATACAAATCAAAGTTGCTTTTATTACAATCAACATAAAAAACTTGAAAAGAAAGGTCGAAGCAATAAACTAGTGGCATAGAAGGAGCGGCGCATGATAGCTAAACTGCATTGACCGACCTCTTTTTGAAGCCCGGCCGGGTCTAGGTGGTGGCCCAGACCAGTGCAGATGCAGCAAAAGCTGGCCCTTTGTCCTGACATGTCGCTGCTATGTTTTCAATACTGTTTGTACCAAGTGCCTTTTAGTATTTTTCGAGTTGTTTTCATTTTGTTTTCCTGTTACCGAGTTGCATTTTACATATTTGTTCGGTTGTGGGTCATTATCCGATTCAAGAATGAATGCAAGAGCAGGTATTCACAGTTTTAAGTCCTGTACAATGCTACCATTCATCACACATTATGCAAGGAGATCATCCAAACTGGTGGGTCCAACCTCGATCATTGTTTTACAAAGCAATAAAACAAAAGAAAAGTCTTCTAATACATCGAGTCTATCTAAAGCTAGTGTTTAAACTACAAAGGAAAGAATAATAAAACCAAAAAAAAAAAAGAGGAGGAACTTTGGTTTTTTTGTTTTGTTTTGATAATTCATAAGTTGTTCTGTTATATTGTGTCCTGGTATTCTGTCCTATAGCCGTACTATCGAGTTTTTATTGCTGGAATGTGTTTTCGATGAGCGACCAACTAGGTGATCGACTGGTATTGCTCTGTCTTGCATCTATTTTGTGTCTATTTTATCAAGTTTTGTCATTTCATCTAGTTTTGATTTGTGTTATAATCAGTGAGAGGCTTAATTTTTAGTTCGGAACTGATTGCCATTCGGATTTGCAAAAAGAGAAAGAAAAAGAAAGAAAAAAAAACTCGTTTTATTAATAGGGATTAACCACGATCAAATTTGTACAAACATATATACAAAAATAAAAGAGAAAAAAAGAAACAAAAGCAACAAAAAAACAGAAAACAAAAAAAAAAAAAAAAAAGAGAGACAGAGAGGGATCTTTTTCTTCTTTCTTCTCCGGCAGCAACCCGGCGGCGAAGATTACAACTGGCTTCATTTGTGCACAACTTCATTGCCCGACTTTACCATCAGTTGCTTCGCTTCATCTTTACTCATTCGAAACTCTTGAAGACTTTACCTCGGCCTTGGCAGAGCTTTTGAAGGAGAGTATTCCTCGCCGACCATCAAATTGGTTGTGCGATGAAACTCCAAATCGAGCCACGGAGGTGGCTTGTCGTTTCCGCTCTTTGTTCTGCTTTTTCAGCGCACTAATTTCTACTCGAGCATCTTTGTACATACGTTGGAGGAGGGAGAGTTGTGCATTTAACTGATGTACCCCACATGTCCTATTCTACAGTCAACGGGACAAGTTGGAGATAGCAGTCACGGTCTCCACACATGACCTCAGCGTATACGAGTTTGCTTTGATGTCAGACTGTGCCACCATTATTTGTTCAACTAACATCGCTGGAAAGCTAAAAATAGGGGAAGGAGGAGGAGCTCGTGGTTGAGGTTCAGGGGAGTCAAAATCGGACATCTCTATCGTGGACTCGTTCAGGTCTGGAAAAATAGTAAGAGAACCATGTGAAGAAGCCATGGCAGAGGAGAGTAATGCAAAAGAAAGAGGTTGCAAAGTTGTGGCAGAGAAAGTTTGCAGGCTTTTGCTCTGCCTCTCTCTCTCTCTCTCGCAGGCCTCAAATTAAGAAGAGAGCGAAGAAGAAGACAAAAAGGGGGAAAGGCTAAGACGATCATTGACAATTAGGGCAGGATAGGATAGCCTGTCGGTCAGGCACCACGATTGTTGAAATTGCACGCCAGACATGACACTTGAAGAAGATGAAGAAAGAGAGAGTGAGACAAAAATAGATAGAGAGACATAAGAGTTGTATATGTATATATATGTGTATATGTATTGCACATCTATGTATTATATATATTTTTTTGAATATTTGGTCACAAGAGTGGCTCGGGCTCAGTGGTTCAGCTCAGTGGTTAAGGATTGAGGGGCAGAGCTTGAGGTCAGAGGTTCAAGCCCTCATAGCAATGAGTGTTTCTTTTGTTTTGTTTTGGTTTTATGTATATATGTCTCGTATACCTATATATATATTTATTTGAATATTTTGTCACAAAAGTGGTTTGGCACAATGGTTGAGGACTCGGAGAAGCCTGAGTCAGAGGTTTGAACCCCCATATCCATGCATGTGTTTTTCCTTTCTTTTTGCGTGTTTTGCGTACGCACACTGACGTCATCAAATGGAATATGCCTTCTCAGTAACGGCATCTTCCCACTAACAGCTACAAATAGAATATTTAAGCAAACAGAATATTTCCCAAATATGTATATGGATACCGTATGTATATATCTGTGTGTATTTTGTATACGGTATTTGGTATTTATAAAATAAAAAAATAAAATAATAATTCTTTTTGATATTTTTTTGAAAACAAGAAAAAAAAAATCATTCTATTATGCCTTCTTCCACTCGCATGAGACGCATTTGGACTTCAAATTCACCTTTGTTCTCTTCACATGAAACGTGTTAGGATTTGATATTTACTCGATTAAAATCTTTCCCCTCTTCGTATGAGATACGGTTAGGTATGCTAATTGGTTATACCACCTTTGTTCCTTCCACGTGAAACGTGTTAGGATTTGTTGTTTACCTAGTTAAAACCCCCCTCTCTTCGTATGAGATACAGTTAGGTACGTCTGTTAGTTATGTTTTAACCAAACGATATTGTATGTACGGTTCATTTAGAGGAGTTCCGGATAAGTTATTCGTGTCTCGTGTCTCGGTAGGAGAACCTGCACGGCTTTGTAGTTGCGATCACTTTGTGCATCTATCGCACTCGTTCACTTTGTGCATCTATCCCGCTCGATCACTTTGTGCATCTATCGCACTCAATCACTTTGTGCATCTATCGCACTCGATCACTTTGTGCATCTATTGCACTCGTTCACATTGTGCATCTATCACACTCGATCATTTTGTGCATCTATCGCACTCGATCACTTTGTGCATCTATCGCACACATCTCCTCGGGACGTATGAAACACAACCCTGAGCAGTTTTTGTTTCTCAGGACATGTGAAACGGGGTCCTGGGCAAATTTTATCTCGGGACGTGTGAAACATGATCCTGATCGATTCTTCTTTAATCTTAGGATGTGTAAAACGTAGCCTTGGCTGTGTTTGCTCTTGGGATACGTGAAACGCTATCCCAAATGGTTTTGTTTCTATCTTTGGACGCGCAAAGTGTGGCCCTGAGCTGTTTTGCTTTCACCTCGGAACGTGTGAAACACGACCCTGAGCGATTTTCGTCTTCTTGTTTCTCAAGATGCGGGAAATGCAGTCCTGAGCAATGTTTTCTTTGCTCATCCTATGTTTTGGCGTAGGTAGAGTGTTGTTAGTTCATGTGTTGTTTGCTATCTTGCATATTGTATTCATTATTGCTTATTGCATCATCTTGCATGATCATTTTTAAAATAGTTGGCTTCGCGAAGTGTGTCAGTTCGCCTTTCAAAGTTGCATCGTGCATATCATTTGCATCTTGCCCCTGAACTATGCAGGTTTAAGTCCTCAAAGGGATACGTAGGCAACCATCAGGTTCAACCAATTGTTTGCACATTTGTTTGTTTGCCTAAGTCTTCCGACCTTGTCAAAAGGGTCATCTTCGGGCTTTGACATTCACTCACGTCATGAAATGATTTCGAGCTCTGTCAAAGAGGGGCAACTATAGACACCCCATTTTGACCGGCCCTAAGACTTGGGCACTTTCTTTTGATTACCTGATGATGACAAATAGAATGTGTTTCTCATAGAATCCTCAGTATGAGAGATGGAATTTAAACTTTAATCCCAACATTCACCATTATGGCCAAATTGTTTTAAAATACTAAATATTTCATTAGTTTAGTATTTTTGTAATTTTGCATAATTTTATGTGTTTGTTCATATTTTAGTGTTTTTATATAAATTGGTATAAATTATATATTTTATATATATATAAAATAAAATAATAAAAAGTTATATTATTATATTATATGTTTAGTATTTTATGTATAACTATATTATTATATTATATGTTTAGTATTTTATATATAGTTATATTATTATATTATATGTTTAATATTTTGGTATAAATTATATATTTTATATATTATATTATATATATATATTATAAAAGAAAAATAATAAAAAATTGTTTTGATGTCGGTCAGCCTTGGGCTGCCGACATCCAAATCTCAGCATAACATATATATAGTATATTAAATATAATCTTTGTATAATATCTATATTACTATATTATATGCCTATAGCTTTTTATATTATTATATTATACTTTATTGCCTATATAAAGCCAATGAGGGAGAGGCTTAGGGGAGCCAAAAAAAAAGAACATAAGAATGCGTCAAAAGAGTTAGAGAGAAAAGAGAGTAAAAGATTGTCTACATTTTAAGCCAACACTTCCAAGCTTCCATAGCTACTGAAATTCCTCATTTCCATATACCAAAAACACTCCAAAATTCTAATATAGCCAAAGATCAATTGCCTTGATCATAAGGAAGAGTGTTTAGTGATTAAAAGTGAGAGAAACTAGAGAGTTAGCCACTTTCCATACCATAAACTCCATAAACTCCATAATTTTGAATTGAGGATTTGAGAACACATTTCCTACACTTGAGGGTGATCAAAAGGGAGTTTGTGAACTAAGAAGTTCTTCCTTTCCTTGGAAGGTTAATTTCACAAACCTTTCATTTTCTTGTATTTCTTACTTATTTTTCTCTTTTGCTTTGATTTATTGTTATATTGTATATTGTTGTAATCTAATTCAAAGTGGTGAATTGATGTCCCATATATGTTGTTTTTTAGCATGAGAAATAGACCTTTCATGCTAAATGGTTTAATCCCTTCGGAGGTTCATTACCAGGGGCATTACATCTCTCTCATGCCAAGAACAACTCCTTGTTTGACGCTTCTTTCCATTTAGAGGACTTAAACTCACCATTGGACTTAATGAATTAAAGAACGGATGGTAATTTAAAATTGAGGGTAAAATGGTGCAAGATAATAATTTGGTTGTGTTCAATCGGACGTTAAGTGAACACATGGAAACTTGAGGTAGTTTATACTCAATAGTGATGAAATGATTCAAGTTTCCAAGGTCACCACTTGCCTTGATCAATTCATGAAAGGGAAGAGGATAGAGTCATATTTTGTTGCATTTATGGAACTTGCACACTTTGATTCACAAGCCATCATGCAATGAAATTGCTGGAGTTAGTGGTTTGTGGCTTAAGTTTACTTCTCCTTTGATTCGTTCATGAAAATGAGGGGTGAGTTGTACAGACAACCCTAGAGAATACCCTGTGCATGCTCTGTTTGTCCTCTATTGCAACAAGGTGAACTGGGCAGCAGTGGCCAGCAAGCCATCTTTGATGGCCGGCATCCCTCACCAGTGGCCGGCTGGCCACTAATGCAAAATTCAACAGTGTGTTCCTTTGGCGAAGTAGAGCCATTCTGGAAGTGGGTAAAAGTGTATGTGTTCTATTGTGCAACAGAGGCTCTCTAGAAGCAAAATAGTGGCTTTTCAGGTGGAAATCGAGCATGCGCATGAACATTCCTCGCTTCCCGAGGTGGAGTAATTAGTTGTTTAGCTTACTTACTTCTTTTAATTATACTTGTGTTGTAATTATTTAATTAGCTAAAGTAGTTAATTAGTTGTGAGTTAATTTATTTCATTTGGTTTGTAATAGTTAATTAATTAGCTTAGCTTAAATAGTTAGCTAGTTAGTTTATTCATTCAGACTCTTCTTTGTGAGTGTATAATGTTGTAATAATGTGTATGTCTTTCAACCTCATGTTTTTCTCCCTTTTATTTACTTGCTTATGATGGTTAGTATAGAGACACCACGTTTAAATTAGCATTCTTCATGTTTGCATCCACTTGTATTGCATGCACCGAGGCTCGGTTCATCATTCCAACTGCATTGTTAGTTTAATACTTATTTGAATATGTGCCTAAACCCCATGCTATCAATTGATTCATATGCCATGTTATGTAGCCGAGCCTATTTTAGATTGCATTTCGCATGTGTTGCGTTAGTCATATTGCATAGTTACGAGTCATGTATTTTTTCTAACTCTCTTATGTCTTTTTGGCTTGGGGTATGAGGTGAGTCTTTACTTAGTTTAGCATATTGCATGAATGTGATTGTTGCCATGTCTAGCATACTTACTATGAGGCTAAGTGCTTAATTGATATACCTGTTTGTATGCCTGTGGCTGAAGGCTAATTGCTTGAATTGGAATAATTTGAGCCATACACATTTAAGCCCACTTTTCAAGTGACAAATTCAAACTCTTTTCAGAAAACAGACATGACTCAAGTGTTCCAATTTTTGCAAGTTAGTCTATACTTGTATGTGTGCATCACATAGTAATGCTAGATTAATAACCAGAACAAGAACATATAATGCGAAGTAAGATTCATATCATGATTAGTAGAGGCTGATCTTTGATCGGGTGAGTGGGGGTACTCAATTCGTGACCTTCCCCGCTCGTACCTAAGTTTCTGAGACGAGACAATCGTGGTGATGATGGACACGTAGCCTTTGGCACGAGTCATGGGTTTCCTAAATTTTCCCAAAATAAAACATTTAGGTGGCGACTCTGTATCTGGCAAAACAGTCTATTTTTGGCAATTTGATTCAAAATCGATTTTCCAAAGGATTTGCCGAATTTGGACTCTTTGGTGTTTATCTATTTCACATTGCACTTGTGGAATCAGATTCAGAACCATGAGAGTCTGATACTGTAGGGCTTATTTCTACTTCTGAAAGGGGGCACGAAAAAGTCGAGCTACACTATTATTGCAGGAAAACTCCGCTAAAGGCAAATGCCTCTCCAAAGAACTCTTGAAGTCTAAGACACAAGCTCTCAACATATTTTCTTATATTTGAATGGTACATTCAGATTGCCCGTCGGTTTGAGAGGTCAACTAAGTACCCATAACACTTTGTAAGCTCTGCTATAACCGCATAGTGAAACGAGGGTCTTTATTTGAGATGATGCTCACTAGAACCCCATGGAGTCAAACAATCTTTCTAACATAAAGTTCAGCCAAATAATCAACCGAATCTCCCATATATATAGCAAGAAAATGGGCCGACTTAGTTAGTTGATCCACAACAACCCAAACCGTGTCATTACCTCTCTGTGTTACAAGAAGACCCGAAACAAAATTTATAGTGACGTGCTCCCACTTCCATTCGGCTATAGGCAAGAATTGCAATAACCTGGCTAGCTTCTGGTGTCTGCTTTGACTTGTTAGCACGTTAGACACTTGGACACAAACAAGTCTATATCTCGCTTCATACCTCTCCACCAAAAATTGACGACTAAGGTCACGATATATTTTTGTACCTCCCGGATGTACCGCAAGGTATGAATGATAGAATTCTCAAAGTTCTTCGTCTTTACAAGATTCTGGTACAACAAGGTGGTCTAAATGTCGGACACTAGAATCATAATGCACCCTCAAACCCCTTTCCTCCTTCCCTTGGAAGATCTCTCTCTGATTGCCTCAACTTCTGGATTACCATGTTGTGGTTCTATAACCCATGTGACAGGTGTTGGTTGTGGAAGAACTGAAAACAAGGCGGCATACTCAGGAGACTAACCAAGGTGCAAGTCAAACTCACCCAAATCACCTAACATCTCGCACTCTCTCATGGTAAGACTAGCAACGGAGCTCACAGATTTTCTACTTAAAGCATCAGCTAGCACATTGGCCTTGCCCGGATGATAATGTACTTCCAAGTCGTAATCCTCCTTGAACTCCGTACATCTTCTTTGTCGTAGGTTGAAATCTTCTTGGGAAAATAAATACTTAAGACTCTTATGATCCAAGAACACGTCAAATTTAAAGTTTTAGAGCAAAGATGATCGCGACTAACTCTAAATCATGGGTTGGATAATTTCTTTCATGAACCATATGCCACAACTTTGCCCTTTTGCATCAAGACATAGCCCAAACCTTCTCAAGAAGCATTACAATACATGGTGTAACCCAACCCTCTCTCCTGAATAATTAGAATTGGTGCAGTAGTTAATCTAGTTTTGAGCTCCAAAAAGGATTTCTCACATGGCTCACCCCAAACAAAATTTACCCCCATTCGGGTTAACTTAGTTAATGGAGATGCTAGGGTGGAAAAGTCTTTCACGAACCGTGGATAATACCTGGCAAGACCCAAAGAGTTACAAATCTCAAAGGCATTCTTAGGTCTCTCCCAATTCTTCATGAACTCAATTTTCAAAGCGTCAACAATGACCCTATCCCCGAAAACAATGTGACCCAAAAAATTTACCTCGGAAAGCTAGAACTCAAATTTCTCATACTTAGCATACAACTGATGTTCCCTAAGTAACTGCAAAACAATATAGAGATGTCCTTCATGCCTCTCCTCGGAAGATGAATAAACAAGGATGTCGTCCACAAAAACCACTACAAATTTGTCAAGATATTCTCAGAACACTAGATCCATCAAGTCCATGAAAGTGGTAGGGGCATTGGTTAAACCAAATGGCATCACAAGGAACTCATAGTGGCCATATCGTGTACGAAAGGCCATTTTCGGTATATCCTTCTCATTCTCACGCAACGAATGATAGAGCAACAACGAGAACCCTTGAGTTGATCAAAAAGATCATTTATTCTAGGTAACGGGTATTTGTTCTTAACGGTGGTCCTATTCAACTTGCGGTAGTTAATACATAACTGCAACAAACTATCATTCTTCTTGGCAAAGAGAGTCGGTGCTCCCCATGGCAAGGTGGTGGGGCGTATAAAGCCCTTCTCTAGTAACTATTGCAATTACTCTTTCAGGATGAGCCACTCAGCTGACGCAAATCTATAGGATGACATAGAGATTGGTTTCGTTCCAGGCAAGTCTATAGAGAACTTGACCTCATAGAGAGGTGGCAATTCAGCGAGATCTTCTGGAAAGACATCTGAATACTCACTAACCACTCTAGAAAATACACCTCTAGTCATACCACTCCCATCATCTATGAGAGTTACAAAAAGGAAACTAAGTTCGCCTCCACCACGTAGATCATACAATGGTGGCAACAATCTATCAGTTCTATTCCCCCGAAAAGAAAAGCAATCACCACCCGATGTCCACATAGTAACCTTTCAACGGTAATTGTCTGTGATGGCCCGGTAGGAAGACAACCAATCCATTCTAAGGATGACATCAAAACCCAAACATATCTAGTAACACAAAGCTGAAAGGAAGTCAGCAATTAGTGACTTCAATCACACAACCATGACATCCCCGATAATAGGTGACTCTACCATAAGTGGAGACTCTAGTTGCTTACTTTCTAATCCCGAAATGGATGCAAATGCAGATGTTATGAATGAGTGGAATGCTCCGGCATCTATCAACACACTGGCCCAAGTATTAAAGATAAGATAAGTACCTCTCACCACTGATGGTCCCGACGACTGCTTAGATGAAATAATGGCATGAACTCACCCCTGTGGTCCCTTCTCTCTCCGATCACCCCTCTAACCTAGGCCGATTGCACCCACTTTGTAGAAGTTTCCCCATGCATTGATCTTGATACCTGTCCAAACTATGCTAGCTGATGAGCCGACCCCTGACCTTGGCCCACCTGATAACCTCCAACCTATTGGGATTCTGAAGCACCGACCCTCCAAGCTAACTGAGGGAAAGAGCTCCTCATATGTCTCAACTATCCATAATGATATCATGTGGGTGACTGATCTCTCCCCTAAGATTGGCTCTGTGAATGAGTTAATTGTTGTTGTTCCAAACTTTGTCTACATTTAGAAGCCTTCTGACCCTGTTGGCTACATTTAAAACAAGTGGTACGGCTTGGGCCCATATTTCCTGAACTCCTTAAAGAAATAGCCCCTGAAGACTTGGCCTGTTGTGGTAAAGATTGGAAGGAAGAAGAAGAGCTCCTCGATTTCTTGGAAGATCCTATGTCACGTCGGGACTCCACATAACCCAACCTCTTATGCTTCTACCTAGACTTCCCAACCTCTAACATAATCTCCACATAAGCTACGGCTTCACCAAGTCTATCATACTCCCTGAACATGTTGCCCATCACCTTCATCAAGATCTTAGGCCTCAATCTCCTCTCAAACTCCAAGCATCAGCACTCCTCGATCGCTATAAGCATAGATGCAAAACGCAATAAGATGGTAAAGGTAGCCTCAAACTCTGCCACAGGTATCTAGTTGCCTTAGTTTCTAAAACTGTATTTTCAACCTCTCCCTAGTAGTAGAAGGCAAAAAAATCTATTGAAAAATGTGAGTGAATGCCTCCCATGAGTGCTCGACTTTATCTTTAACCAACTTCTACCACTGACCTACTTTCCCTCTTAGTTGGTAAGCCACCAACGCCACTCGGAGCTCTCCATCACGAATATCCAGGATTTCAAAGGAGTTAAGGATTTGCTCTAACCATTCATTGGCTTTCATGGGATCGGGTTTGCCACTATACTCAGCAGGATTTGAACAGAAGAATTCTTTTTCAAAAAATGAGGTCCTAGTTTCCCCTTTCACTGTTCTAGTCGCTTGCTCGCTCGGAGTATGTCCATGGACTCTCAAAGAGCCCCAACTATTTCTTTGGCTAGTGCCACTATTGCATCTTGGGCTGGAGGTACGGCCACATTGTTTTGTCCTACCCCTTCTTCTTGGGGAAAAAGATCTTGTTGGGCTGGAATACCCTGACTACCCCGACGAGGTCTAACACAACCCCTGCCATATCTAGACATCCTATATAAGAGTAAAGGTAAAGTAGGATCAACGCGTAATTCAACTACTCACATGTCAACCCATATGCCATACTCGAATAATCACAACTCCATTCATATATTCATTACACCTAAGACAAACAACGTAAGCACATAAACACATAGAGCACATACGGATCACACTCTTATGATGTCAACTCGTCCCACGACGCTCAAGGACTTTCAAGTGGAAAAAGCATTGATTAGGTGCCTTTCCAAAAAGACCTCGATGAGTGTAATAGACACAAGTCGTATCCTAGAAACTTGACCCTATATCTACATAGTCATGTAAGCACATAAGCATATAAACACATAAACATATAAAACACTAACGTCCCATTCCAACATGATAAACCCATTATTGCATAAGTCACATCCCACGAGCTTCAAGTATTCAAACCTGGTTACCTCTGATACCAATTTGTAACACCCCAAAATTTCTATCATCAACCCACAACAATAATCCAAGAATAGTTCAGTTAATATTGACAAGTTAAACCATTAAATAATATTGCTACATGACTCATGAATTATCTCTTCCTAGTTGAACAAATCATGTGATTACATCATTCTTTAATTACATTCTTCTAATAAAGATAATTGTTCAAAGGATAAGAGACAGCAAAAATTCTAAATGCCCTAAGGCAAACACTTTTTCAAAGGGTGTCCTTGAATACACAAATGATGGAGATCTAAATCCACACAAAAGTAGCTAAAGGCTTCATCACATAGCACATAAAAGAGCCTCTTTACTCCCACCCAAAATTTATTCTTGCTGCCAATTACTTCGGTAGCACGTCAACATCATCCCCTCAAAGGTTATAGTTTTGTGGTGAGCAATTGCCTAGTAGGAAATACCATTAACAAATTATATAATTAATCAAGATACATATGATCATGCCATGCAAGTGATAAGAAAAACCCAAATCCATTTCTTTTTAAAATCAAGATTTCAAGTTATGTAATGTCAATAACAAATTCTCATTCAAACATGAAGCATAAATATGCTATGACATCTCGACACAAGAGTCTTATAAAATAATACACTGCGTATATATATTGTGACAACCCTCACTTCTGATTAGCGTTAAATTGGGATTAAGCATGATAAGTAATTGATTAAGATGAAATCCTAAATTGTTGTGTGAGTGTGTTGTTTAGAATGCATTTTTACCTGTTTATTACTAAATGATCTGTTCGTGATTTTAATTTTGAACTGCGAATTCAAAGCCTTATCGGCGACCGATTCAGAAATTGTTTAGTGTTATATGTTAATTAGGAATTATATGATTTTATGGTAGGTTTAATTAAAATTCAATTTGGAATGATTAAATTAGAATAAACAATGCTAAATTAATTGAACCTAGGTTAATCACATGTTTGCCATTAGTGGGCCTTACAAGACCATTTATTTTAGTCTTGATTCATATATGTTGGCACACCATTCTTCATCCATCTTCTTGACAATAACGTGAGAGAGAGAGAGTTGGAAGAGAAATTGATTCAACAAGAGTTTGGCTTGAAATTTAGAAGAATTTGATGGAGACTTGAGAAATTAGGCTTCCACACTTGGAATTCAAGACTTAAGGTAGGAAATTCATTCTTTTAATTATGAATTTAAGTTGTTACTTGCATGGTTCATGGAAAAATTGGTGATTAGAGTCAAGAATTAGCTTAAAGTGTTGATTTGAGAGTCCATTCATACATGCATGTCCATATCAAGGAGTTTTGAAGTTGTTTTGCATGAAATTCTTCCATGCATGTTTAGATTATAGTTAATCTAAGAATTCATCATGTTTTTGGGAAGAATGGCTCATTTGATCATGTGTTAGAGGCTTTGAATTCAAATAAACACATGCATGGCATATTTACATCATGTTCTTGAATTTTGGGTTGAATTTGTGTTCAATTGGCAAACTTTTGGGCTTTGATTTTATAAAATGATCTTCAAAACATGTCGTATTATGAGTTTCCAAGTGTTTTCCAGAAAATTGGCCCAAAAGATTGAGTTTTGGCATGTTTGATTCTTGGTTTGAGCTTTGGGAGCAAATTTGGAAAACTCAGATTTTAGCTTCCACGCTCGAGCGACCACCTTTGTGTTCAGAGCTTCGCTCGACTGACGGAATGCTGGCTCGAGCATAGATTGCAAGCTCTTAGGTTTTTGCGTGTGCTGACGCACGCTCGAGCGACGAGACCTACGCTCGAGCAAGGAACTGTGTCTCACACTCGAGCAAGCATCGAGCGAAGAATTTCAACAACCAGTACTTTTTGCATTTTTACAGACCGCTCGAGTGAGGGAGTCTACGCTTGAGCGACCTCTCTATTTTGGTAAGCTCGCTCAAGCGGAGAAAGCCACGCTCGAGCGAGACCCCTGTTTTCAGCAAATTTTGAAAAGTGATGTTAAGTACACTTTTGCATCCTCATTCCATCCTAGGCATTCCTAGGCCATGTTTAAGGCATCTTAATGAGGATAATGTTATAGAACCGCACCAAGTCAAGTTAAGGGGCTAAGTTATTAATCCCGAGTGTGTAATCTAATGTGTGTTCGTTCTGCAACTGTGTAGGGTTGGCACCCGAGGACGCTGATTAGCCTGCCTATAGTCCAGTAATCTGTGAGTAACAATGTTGTAAAGCTATGTTAAATTATAATTATTTTCTAAATGATTAACTGTACTGTTTTCTGAAATGATATTGTTTACTGAATTAATGTTTGTCCTATTTTATGAACTGTACTCATGGCTGTAGACACCCCATTTTTGACCGACCTTAAGACTCAGACGTCACCGATTGAGCGCTTGGTGATGTTGCATATTGTGCTCGTTCTGAGGTTGCGGAGTCCCGGCTGCGAGCCTTGCCTCCGGACTTCCGGACTCTTTTGTGCTTTGCCTCGGTTTGCGAACCAGGCTCCATTTTCTCTATTTTCTCTTCCTGAAGGGAGGGAGAGGTCTCGTATACCATCTCTCAGTGGCCGTAGGCTACGTTTTGTGGTCGTAGGCCATTTTTCCCGTTTGGAGCTCGGCTCCCGGTTTTTCGGAGCTATCGGCCGTGTGCCTCGGTTCGGGACCGCTTAACCACCTCCGTTTGCTCCGGTTTTTGACACACACCTTATTTCCTCCCTTTTGAGGGACACTGTGGTCCGAGAGACCAACTTCGTGGTCGGACACCACTTCCGGTGCCTAACAGCCCACTTTCGGGGCCCCGAACTGCGTGTTTTGGCTCCCGAACCTTCATTCTACATTTTTGGGCTCCGACCCAAACTTGAGATAGTCATATTTTGAGGTCCTTTTCATGTTTGATTAAGGACCTTTTGCTGTTTGAGATCTCCTACTGCCACTTGCTTCTTTACCCCTCTTTTAGGCCTTTTCTTGCATGATAGTTTAGGCCTACTTGTATTTATTTTCGTGGCTTGTCATAAACTAAAAAGTATCTTATTTTGAGCCCCTCTTCAACTTTGTTGAAGGGCTCTCTTCAGTTTGAGATCTCCTACTATCACTTGCCCCTTTATCTCCCTTTTAGGCCAATTTTGGGGGGAAATTTGAATTTCATTTCCCCCCCATTTTCCCCCCTCTTTTCCACCCTCTTGTGTCTATATAACAGACCCCCCAGCTGTGTTTTAGGGGTTAGAAAATTTGTTTGGAGCCTCCCACATCCAATCTCTCTCTCTCTCTATATTCCAAGCACCAGAACCCTTTATTCTTGGATCCATTTCTACTCCATCTCCAAGCCAACCAACCCATACTCCATATCAGCAGTTCAGAGGCCATTTCCAGAGGCAAGGAGCATCTTTTCTCAAGCCAAGAGTTGATGAAAGACTAGTCTTCAAGGGTGAGTCTCATTTCCCCTCTTTTTGCTCTTTTCTTGGTCTATATCTTAGCCATACTTGCTTGTATATTGGAGCTCCGACCATAACTGAAAGTAGCATTATTTTGAGCTCTCCTTCATGTTTGTTTAAGGGTATTTATCTGTTTGAGGCTTCCTTCTTGCACTTGCCTCTTTACCCCTCTTGTATCCCTCTTTCTTGCATAGCATTTTTGGCCTATTTGTAAACTGTTTTGAGGCATGATGTAAACTGTAATGTGGCTTATTTTGAGCCCTTCTTCAACATTGTTGAAGGGCTCATCACTGTTCGGGGCCTCCATATGTCACTTGCCTTTGTATCCATCTCTTGGCCCTATTTTTGCATGATTTGTTAGCCTCTTGTGCTTCTGTTTTTGGGCTCTGGTACAAACTATAAATGGTCTTATTTTGACCCCCTCTTCATGTTTCATTAAGGGTCTTTTACTGTTTGAGGCATCCTTTTTGTACTTTGTGCTTATACCCTCTTTTGGCCTTATTTTGCATAGTATTTTGAGCATGCTTGTGCACTGTTTTGGGTCTGACCATAAACTGTAAATATGCTTTTTTTGGGACTTCCTTGCTTCTGTCTTCATGCTTCATGTTCAAATTATGCATGTTTGATATAGCTATAAGTCATTTCATGTGCTTAATCTTGCATTTCGGGACCATTTCATGCATCGGGTGCCATTTTGCCATGTTTCGGGGCTGTTTTGCATCACATTTTAGTACTGAAATTTTCATGCTAATATTCCATGTTCCATGTTTTGCCATGCCTTGTTAGAGTGGCATTTTGTGCCCTAGGATCGGTCCTCGGTTTGCGTGCACGTGTGCACGCATTTTGAGTTGTCCCTCTTCCATCTTATGGCCTCCTATGTGAGTGTGGCTGAGGTCCACTTGTATTGGTGTAAGCCCATCTTGCATTGTGTATGCCATGTTACAATGCGTTGTGCATGTTATGTTGTTGTATTGCGTCATGCCTTGCATGCTTGTTCGCATACTCATATTGCATATTTAGCTCGCATGCTTAGGTTGCATTTAGCATGCATCCCTTGCCTCTTGATCAAGCATGATAGAGGTTGGGGGCCTTTGATGTGTTTTGTGCTTGCATTTCATTTGATATCAAAGTTGCTAACTTGGCTTTTGGGCCATCATGCATTGAAATGCGTGATTGATGGCCCGAGGGTCGAGGGCCATGCTCCCTTGAGTATATTGCATGATAGGGAGTATGGCCATGCTCACATTTACTTGAAAATTCCATGCCATACACTGCTTGCCCTCTGCTGCTGTCAATTGCAGGTTCTGCAGGAAGTTTTGGCCGGTC
>CM069909.1:97584704-97891403 GCA_036172215.1 Camellia granthamiana
GATACGGAGTCCCAAACGAGATTATATCAGATAATGGCTCCCACTTCAAGAAGGAGGTGATAGACTTGTTGGAGAAATACAATGTGGCTGTTCATAAGTCATCTACATATCAACCGTAAACCAATGGAGCTGTTGAGGCCGCCAATAAGAACACCAAACATATTTTGCAGAAAATGGTTGAGACCTACAAGGATTGGCCAGATAAATTACCATTCACACTTTGGGGCTATAGAACTTCAATCCGGACATCTGCAGGGGCAACTCCTTATTCTATTGTTTATGGTATGAAAGCTGTTCTACCAATTGAAATTGAAGTACCATCACTATGGGTTATGGCTGAGTGTCAAATAGCAGAGGCCGACTGGCAACAGAGTAGATTTGAGGAGTTAATGTTGTTTGATGAAAGAAGGCTAAAGGCATTGTATCATGCACAGGGCTACCAACGCAGAATTGCTAAGGCTTTTAACAAGAAAGTTAAGTCTAAGAATCTCAAGGAAGAAGATTTGGTACTCAAAGACAACCAAGCTCCCATCTATGACCCTAGGGACAAGTTCAAACCCAATTGGACTGGTCTTTACATTATCAAGTCTATCTAGTCAAAAGGAGCAGTCATTCTCATGGACTTAGATGGTCTGAAATTTTTCTAACCGATCAACATGGACAAGTTGAAAAAATACTATCCCTAGGAGGCTCGCTAGGCCGAAAACCCAGAAGGGCGACCTCGGCAAAAGTTAGAGCATAAAAAATTAGAAATGAAGAAAAACTGAGCTCGCAAGGTTGAAAACCCTAAAGGGCAACCTTGGCAAAAGTTAGAGCGCAAAAGGAGAGAGTTAATGCTCAAGTGAACCTGAACTGAACTGAACTACGTAAGGCTTGATTCCCATCTTTGGGATACATAGGCAACTTCATCCTAAAGTTCGGTTGTAATCAATTCCAGCTCAACTGTCTTGTCCATTTTGTTGATCAAGTCATCTTTATCTGTTATTTACCTGAGGGTTCAGTTGTGATCATTACTTTGAGAGAAAAGCTGGGTACAATGCAGAGTAGTGGTATTCAATCAAGGGGTAGTTATGATCTTTTGATCCAGCATTATACATCTTGAGGATTGATTCCGTGCGTGTCAAGTGGTAATCCTTTTCGAAATTGGTTTTTTAGAAGTTTTGATAAAAGTTGATTTTCTTCAAATTTTACCTTTTACAACTTGGACCATTTTTGGACCAAAAGGAAAATTTTTAGCGCTCACAACTTTAATTTCATTGATTTCAAACTTAAAGTTCTCCAAATCTCTAATACAAATCAAAGTTGCTTTTATTACAATCAACAAAAAAAAACTTGAAAAGAAAGGTCGAAGCAATAAACTAGTGGCATAGAAGGAGCGGTGCATGATAGCTAAACTGCATTGACCGACCTCTTTTTGACGCTCGGCCGGGTCTAGGTGGTGGCCCAGACCAGTGCAGATGCAGCAAACGCTGGCCCTTTGTCCTGACATGTCGCTGCTATGTTTTCAATACTGTTTGTACCAAGTGTCTTTTAGTATTTTTCGAGTTGTTTTCATTTTGTTTTCCTGTTACTGAGTTGCATTTTACATATTTGTTCGGTTATGGGTCGTTATCCGATTCAAGAACGAATGCAAGAGCAGGTATTCACAGTTTTAAGTCCTGTACAATGCTACCATTCATCACACATTATGCAAGGAGATCATCCAAACTGGTGGGTCCAACCTCGATCATTGTTTTATAAAGCAATAAAACAAAAGAAAAGTCTTCTAATACATTGAGTCTATCTAAAGCTAGTGTTTAAACTACAAAGGAGAGAATAATAAAACAAAAAAAAAAAAAGAGGAGGAACTTTGTTTTTTTTGTTTTGTTTTGATAATTCATAAGTTGTTCTGTTATATTGTGTGCTGGTATTCTGTCCTATAGCCGTACTATCGAGTTTTTATCGCTGGAATGTGTTTTCGATGAGCGACCAACTAGGTGATCGACTGGTATTGCTCTGTCTTGCATCTATTTTGTGTCTATTTTATCAAGATTTCATCTAGTTTTGATTTGTGTTATAATCAGTGAGAGGCTTAATTTTTAGTTCGGAACTGATTGCCATTTGGATTTGCAAAAAGAGAAAGAAAAAGAAAGAAAAAAAAAACTCGTTTTATTAATAGGGATTAACCCCGATCAAATTTGTACAAACATATATACAAAAATAAAAGAGAAAAAAAGAAACAAAAGCAACAAAAAAACAGAAAAAAAAAAAGAAAAAAAAAAGAGACAGAGAGGGATCTTTTTCTTCTTTCTTCTCCGGCAGCAACCCGGTGGCGAAGATTACAACTGGCTTCATTTGTGCACAGCTTCATTGCCCAACTTTACCATCAGTTGCTTCGCTTCATCTTTACTCCTTCGAAACTCTTGAAGACTTTGCCTCGGCCTTGGCAGAGCTTTTGAAGGAGAGTATTCCTCGCCGACCATCAAATTGGTTGTGCGATGAAACTCCAAATCGAGCCACGAAGGTGGCTTGTCGTTTCTGCTCTTTGTTCTGCTTTTTCAGCGCACTAATTTCTACTCGAGCGTCTTTGTACATACGTTGGAGGAGGGAGAGTTGTGCATTTAACTGATGTACCCCACACGTCCTATTATGCAGTCAACGGGACAAGTTAGAGATAGCAGTCACGGTCTCCACACATGACCTCAGCGTATACGAGTTTGCTTCGATGTCAGACTGTGCCACCATTATTTGTTCAACTGACATCGCTGGAAAGCTAAAAATAGGGGAGGAGGAGGAGCTCGTGGTTGAGGTTCAGGGGAGTCAAAATCGGTCATCTCTATCGTGGACTCGTTCGGGTATGCAAAAAGAGTAAGAGAACCATGTGAAGAAGCCATGGCAGAGGAGAGTAATGCAAAAGAAAGAGGTTGCAAAGTTGTGGCAGAGAAAGTTTGCAGGCTTTTGCTCTGCCTCTCTCTCTCGTAGGCCTCAAATTAAGAAGAGAGCGAAGAAGAAGACAAAAAGGGGGAAAGGCCGAGACGATCATTGACAATTAGGGCAGGATAGGATAGCCTGTCGGTTAGGCACTGCGATTGTTGAAATTACACGCCAGACATGACACTTGAAGAAGATGAAGAAAGAGAGAGTGAGACAAAAATAAATAGAGAGACATGAGAGTTGTATATGTATATAGATGTGTATATGTATTGCACATCTATGTATTATATATATTTTTTGAATATTTGGTCACAAGAGTGGCTCGGGCTCAGTGGTTCAGCTCAGTGGTTAAGGATTGAGGGGCTGAGCTTGAGGTCAGAGGTTCGAGCCCTCATAGCAACGAGTGTTTCTTTTGTTTTGTTTTGGTTTTATGTATATATGTCTCGTATACCTATATATATTTATTTGAATATTTTGTCACAAAAGTGGTTTGGCACAATGGTTGAGGACTCGGAGAAGCCTGAGTTAGAGGTTCGAACCCCCATATCCATGCATTTGTGTTTTTCCTTTCTTTTTGCGTGTTTTGCGTACGCACACTGACGTCAGCAAATGGAATATGCCTTCTCAGTAACGGCATCTTCCCATTAACAGCTACAAATAGAATATTTAAGCAAACAGAATATTTCCCAAATATGTATATGGATACCGTATGTATATATCTGTGTGTATTTTGTATACGGTATTTGGTATTTATAAAATAAAAAAAAAATTCTTTTTGACATTTTTTTGAAAACAAGAAAAAAAAAATCATTCTATTATACCTTCTTCCACTCGCACGAGACGTATTTGGACTTCAAATTCACCTTTGTTCTCTTCACATGAAACGTGTTAGGATTTGATATTTACTCGATTAAAATCTTTCCCCTCTTCGTATGAGGTACGGTTAGGTATGCTAATTGGTTATATCACCTTTGTTCCTTCCACGTGAAACGTGTTAGGATTTGTTGTTTACCTAGTTAAAACCCCCCTCTCTTCGTATGAGATACAGTTAGGTACGTTTGTTGGTTATGTTTTAACCAAACGATATTGTATGTACGGTTCATTTAGAGGAATTCCGGATAAGTTATTCGTGTCTCGTGTCTCGGTAGGAGAACCTGCACGGCTTTGTAGTTGCGATCACTTTGTGCATCTATCGCACTCGTTCACTTTGTGCATCTATCCCGCTCGATCACTTTGTGCATCTATCGCACTCGATCACTTTGTGCATCTATTGCACTCATTCACATTGTGCATCTATCACACTTGATCACTTTGTGCATCTATCGCACTCGATCACTTTGTGCATCTATCGCACACATCTCCTCGGGACGTATGAAACACGACCCTGAGCAGTTTTTGTTTCTCAGGACATGTGAAATGGGGTCCTGGGCAAATTTTATCTCGGGACGTGTGAAACATGATCCTGATCGGTTCTTCTTTAATCTTAGGATGTGTAAAACGTAGCCTTGGGTGTGTTTGCTCTTGGGATACGTGAAACGCTATCCCAAATGGTTTTGTTTCTATCTTTGGACGCGCAAAGTGCGGCCCTGAGCTGTTTTGCTTTCACCTCGGGACGTGTGAAACACGACCCTGAGCGATTTTCGTCTTCTTGTTTCTCAGGATGCGGGAAATGCAGTCCTGAGCAATGTTTTCTTTCCTCATCCTATGTTTTGGCGTAGGTAGAGTGTTGTTAGTTCATGTGTTGTTTGCTATCTTGCATATTGTATTCATTATTGCTTATTGCTATTGCATCATCTTGCATGATCATTTTTAAAATAGCCGGCTTCGTAAAGTGTGTCAGTTCGCCTTTCAAAGTTGCATCGTGCATATCATTTGGATCTTGCCCTTGAACTATGCAGGTTTGAGTCCTCAAAGGGATACGTAGGCAACCATCGGGTTCAACCAATTGTTTGCACATTTGTTTGTTTGCCCAAGTCTTCCGACCTTGTCAAAAGGGTCATCTTCGGGCTTTGACATTCACTCACGTCATGAAATGATTTCGAGCTCTGTCAAAGAGGGGCAACTATAGACACCCCATTTTGACTGGCCCTAAGACTTGGGCGCTTTCTGTTGATTACCTGATGATGACAAGTAGAATGTGTTTCTCATAGAATCCTCAGTATGAGATATCGAATTTAAACTTTAATCCCAACCTTCACCATTATGGTCAAATTGTTATAAAATACTAAATATTTCATTAGTTTAGTATTTTTGTAATTTTGCATAATTTTATGTGTTTGTTCATATTTTTAGTGTTTTTATATAAATTGGTATAAATTATATATTTTATATATATATAAAATAAAATAATAAAAAGTTATATTATTATATTATATGTTTAGTATTTTATGTATAACTATATTATTATATTATATGTTTAGTATTTTATATATAGTTATATTATTATATTATATGTTTAATATTTTGGTATAAATTATATATTTTATATATATATATATTATAAAAGAAAAATAATAAAAAATTGTTTTGATGTCAGTCAGCCCTGGGCTGCCGACATCCAAATCTCAGCATAACATATATATAGTATATTAAATATAATCTTTGTATAATATCTATATTACTATATTATGTGCCTATTGCTTTTTATATTATTATATTATACTTTATTGCCTATATAAAGCCAAAGAGGGAGAGGCTTAGGGGAGCCAAAAAAAAAAGAACATAAGAATGCATCAAGAGAGTTAGAGAGAAAAGAGAGTAAAAGATTGTCTACATTTTAAGCCAACACTTCCAAGTTTCCATAGCTACTGAAATTCCTCATTTCCATATACCAAAAACACTCCAAAATTCTGATATAGCCAAAGATCAATTGCCTTCATCATAAGGAAGAGTGTTTAGTGATTAAAAGTGAGAGAAACTAGAGAGTTAGCCACTTTCCATACCATAAACTCCATAAACTCCATAATTTTGAATTGAGGATTTGAGAACACATTTCCTACACTTGAGGGTGATCAAAAGGGAGTTTGTGAACTAAGAAGTTCTTCCTTTCCTTGGAAGGTGAATTTCACAAACCTTTCATTTTCTTGTATTTCTTACTTATTTTTCTCTTTTGCTTTGATTTATTGTTATATTGTATATTGTTGTAATCTAATTCAAATTGGTGAATTGATGTCCCATATATGTTGTTTTTTAGCATGAGAAATAGACCTTCCATGCTAAATGGTTTAATCTCTTCGGAGGTTCATTACCAGGGGCATTACATCTCTCTCATGCCAAGAACAACTCCTTGTTTGATGCTTCTTTCCATTTAGAGGACTTAAACTCACCATTGGACTTAATGAATTAAAGAACGGATGGTAATTTAAAATTGAGGGTAAAATGGTGCAAGATAATAATTTGGTTGTGTTCAATCGGACGTTAATTGAACACATGGAAACTTGAGGTAGTTTATACTCAATAGTGATGAAATGATTCAAGTTTCTAAGGTCACCACTTGCCTTGATCAATTCATGAAAGGGAAGAGGTTAAAGTCATATTTTGTTGCATTTATGGAACTTGCACACTTTGATTCACAAGCCATCATGCAATGAAATTGCTTGAGTTAGTGGTTTGTGGCTTAAGTTTACTTCTCCTTTGATTCGTTCATGAAAATGAGAGGTGAGTTATACAGACAACCCTAGAGAATACCCTGTGCATGCTCTGTTTGTCCTCTATTGCAACAAGGTGAACTGGGCAGCAGTGGCCAACAAGCCATCTTTGATGGCCGACATCCCTCACCAGTGGCCGGCCGGCCACTAATGCAAAATTCAATAGTGTGTTCCTTTGGCGAAGTAGAGCCATTCTGGAAGTGGGTAAAAGTGTATGTGTTCTATTGTGTAACAGAGGCTCTCTAGAAGCAAAATAGTGGCTTTTCAGGTGGAAATCGAGCATGCGCATGAACATTCCTCGCTTCCCGAGGTGGAGTAATTAGTTGTTTAGCTTACTTACTTCTTTTAATTATACTTGTGTTGTAATTATTTAATTAGCTAAAGTAGTTAATTAGTTGTGAGTTAATTTATTTCATTTGGTTTGTAATAGTTAATTAATTAGCTTAGCTTAAATAGTTAGCTAGTTAGTTTATTCATTCAGACTCTTCTTTGTGAGCGCATAATGTTGTAATAATGTGTATGTCTTTCAACCTCACGTTTTTCTCCCTTTTATTTACTTACTTATGATGGTTAGTATAGGGACATCACGTTTAAATTAGCATTCTTCATGTTTGCATCCACTTGTATTGCATGCACCGAGGCTCGGTTCACCATTCCAACTGCATTGTTAGTTTAATACTTATTTGAATATGTGCCTAAACCACATGCTATCAATTGATTCATATACCATGTTATGTAGCCGAGCCTATTTTAGACTGCATTTCGCATGTGTTGCGTTAGTCATATTGCATAGTTAGGAGTCATGTATTTTTTCTCACTCTCTTATGTCTTTTTGGCTTGGAGTACGAGGTGAGTCTTTACTTACTTTAGCATATTGCATGAATGTGATTGTTGCCATGTCTAGCATACTTACTATGAGGCTAAGTGCTTAATTGATATACCTGTTTGTATGCCTGTGGGTGAAGGCTAATTGCTTGAATTGGAATAATTTGAGCCATACACATTTAAGCCCACTTTTCAAGTGGCAAATTCAAACTCTTTTCAGAAAACAAACACGACTCAAATGTTCCAATTTTTGCAAGTTAGTCTATACTTGTATGTGCGCATCACATAGTAATGGTAGATTAATAACCATAACAAGAACATATAATGCAAAGTAAGATTCATATCTTGATTAGTAGAGGCCAATCTTTGATCGGGTGAGTGGGGGTACTCAATTCGTGACCTTCCCCTCTCGTACCTAAGTTTCTGAGCCAAGACAATCGTGGTGATGATGGACACGTAGCCTTTGGCACGAGTCATGGGTTTCCTAAATTTTCCCAAAATAAAACATTTAGATGGCAACTCTGTATCTGGCAAAACAGTCCATTTTTGGCAATTTGATTCAAAATCGATTTTCCAAAGGATTTGCCAAATTTGGACTCTTTGGTGTTTATCTATTTCACATTGCACTTGTGGAATCAGATTCAGAACCGTGAGAGTCTGATACTGTAGGGCTTATTTCCACTTCTGAAAGGGGGCGCGAAAAAGTCGAGCTACACTATTATTGTAAGAAAACTCCGCTAAAGGCAAATGCCTCTCCAAAGAACTCTTGAAGTCTAAGACACAAGCTCTCAACATATCTTCTAGGATTTGAATGGTACATTCAGATTGCTCGTCGGTTTGAGAGGTCAACTAAGTACCCATAACACTTTGTAAGCTCTGCCATAACCGCATAGTGAAACGAGGGTCTTTATCTGAGATGATGCTCACTAGAACCCCGTGGAGTCAAACAATCTTTCTAACATAAAGTTCAGCCAAATAATCAACCGAATCTCCCATACATATAGCAAGAAAATGGGCCGACTTAGTTAGTTGATCCACAACAACCCAAACCATGTCATTACCTCTATGTGTTATAGGAAGACCCGAAACAAAATTCATAGGGATGTGCTCCCACTTTCATTCGGCTATAGCAAGAATTGTAATAACCTGGTTAGCTTCTGGTGTCTACTTTGACTTGTTAGCACGTTAGACACTTGGACACAAACAAGTCTATATCTCGCTTCATACCTCTCCACCAAAAATTGACGACTAAGGTCACGATATATTTTTGTACCTCCCGGATGTACCGCAAGGTATGAATGATAGAATTCTCAAAGTTCTTCGTCTTTACAAGATTCTAGTACAACAAGGTGGTCTAAATATCGGACACTAGAATCATAATGCACCCTCAAACCCCTTTCCTCCTTCCCTTGGAAGATTTCTCTCTGATTGCCTCAACTTCTGGATTACCATGTTGTGGTTCTATAACCCATGTGACAGGTGTTGGTTGTGGAAGAACTGAAAACAAGGTGGCATGCTCAGGAGACTAACCAAGGTGCAAGTCAAACTCACCCAAATCACCTAACATGTCGCACTCTCTCATGGTAAGACTAGCAACGGAGCTCACAGATTTTCTACTTAAAGCATCAGCTAGCACATTGGCCTTGCCCGGATGATAATGTACTTCCAAGTCGTAATCCTCCTTGAACTCCGTACATCTTCTTTGTCGTAGGTTGAAATCTTCTTGGGAAAATAAATACTTAAGACTCTTATGATCCAAGAACACGTCAAATTTAAAGTTTTAGAGCAAAGATGATCGCGACTAACTCTAAATCGTGGGTTGGATAATTTCTTTCATGAACCATATGCCACAACTTTGCCCTTTTGCATCAGGACATAGCCCAAACCTTCTCAAGAAGCATCACAATACATGGTGTAACCCAACCCTCTCTCCTGAATAATTAGAATTGGTGCAGTAGTTAATCTAGTTTTGAGCTCCAAAAAGGATTTCTCACATGACTCACCCCAAACAAAATTTAACCCCATTCGGGTTAACTTAGTTAATGGAGATGCTAGGGTGGAAAAGTCTTTCACGAACCGTGGATAATACCTGGCAAGACCCAAAGAGTTACAAATCTCAAAGGCATTCTTAGGTCTCTCCCAATTCTTCATGAACTCAATTTTCAAAGCGTCAACAATGACCCTATCCCCGAAAACAATGTGACCCAAAAAATTTACCTCGGAAAGCTAGAACTCAAATTTCTCATACTTCGCATACAACTGATGTTCCCTAAGTAACTGCAAAACAATATAGAGATGTCCTTCATACCTCTCCTCGGAAGATGAATAAAATAAGGATGTCGTCCACAAAAACCACTACAAATTTGTCAAGATATTCTCGGAACACTAGATTCATCAAGTCCATGAAAGTGGTAGGGGCATTGGTTAAACCAAATGGCATCACAAGGAACTCATAGTGACCATATCGTGTATGAAAGGCCATTTTCGGTATATCCTTCTCATTCTCACGCAACGAATGATAGAGCAACAACGAGAACCCTTGAGTTGATCAAAAAGATCATCTATTCTTGGTAACGGGTATTTGTTCTTAACGGTGGTCCTATTCAACTTGCGGTAGTTAATACACAACTGCAACAAACTATCATTCTTCTTGGCAAAGAAGGTCGGTGCTCCCCATGGCAAGGTGGTGGGGCGTATAAAGCCCTTGTCTAGTAACTATACAATTACTCCTTGTAGACACCCCATTTTTGACCGTCCTCAAGACTTGGTCAAAATAATGAACTAGGGGCACAGTTGAGTCAGGCTTCCTGTCTTTCCCCCATTTTCAACATACTTGCCAAGAAGGGCACTCTACCTGCCAGAAGAGGGCACAACTGAAGTTAATAACAAAGGGCTGAAAGCTCTCTCATCCTCCAAGCAATGAGGTATCAAGCCAAGTGCGAAGCACGAATTGGAATGGATCAAGTTACTCCACTCCGAGGCATTGACTAAACGTCATCGAGGAAGTAGTCGCGAGCTAATAATTTTGGGCAACAGCCCGCAACTTCTTGTTTATCCATCAACCACCTAGGGGAGGGATATAAAATGAGAGACTGAAGAATAGAGAGGTGTACGTTGAGAGAAAAAGTAAAGAAAGGGTTTTGAGAGAAAAATAGAGCCTGAGGGCCGAGTGATGTGAGAATCACAAATGAGAAAGGGTGGGGAAACACACCCGGAGAAACTGGCTCCTCGCGATCTGAGAGGTCTGTTGTCTTCGTAATACATCTGAGTGTCGTCACTTTTGTTTTGTTTGTCTCGATTCTTGTCTTGAGTCGTTTCGAGTGTCAATAGATGTGTTTAGGTTGTTTACCTTTTGTTTTCAGTTGTTGAGTCATTTTTGCTGTGGTCAATCGTAAGCTCAATACGCAGTTAAGAACTCGCTTCTCAATCTAAAAATTCCACAATAAAATCGTTTTGTGCTCAGAGTGCTGTGCCATTCTGCAAAACAAGATTTGTTCTTTCATAAAACCGCAGGGTTCAACCCAGGTCATGTGAGAACAGTAAAACCAGGACCAATATGAAGCTATATAGGTTCCAGACTGCAAAGCAAAAGAAAAGAGCGAAAATCGAAGCATCTGAGTGTGCTTTAACTTCAAAAAAATTCTGTGATTGTATTCTGGATGTACCTTGTCAAGCCTTGTCAATGCTCCCCAGTATGAGTGTGCCTTCTACCTCAAGCGCAAGATCAAGCCTGCTTCAAAGTTATGCACCCTTCCACCCGCATTGTTATGCACTCTTCCACTTGTATTGTCTTGCACACTTTACTTGCATTTATTTGCAATCTTGTGTTATCTTTTATCGTTTATCCTTTTACGCTGAGCAGCGTTTGGGATCGTTGTCCTACGGGACTTTCTCAGGTGGTGCCAAGCTCGCGCCTGATAGTTTGTTGGACCCCCTCTCACGATTTCAGCATGGTTTGAGTGTCCCGTTCCTTACGCGATTTCAGCGTGTTTGGAATTTATCCCAGGTTGCGTTGTAGACGTGCTGGGTGGATTGTTGGACCTCCTCTCACGATTTCAGCGTGGTTTGAGTGTCCCGTTCCTTACGCGATTTCAGTGTGTTTGGAATTTATCCCAGGTTGCGTTGTAGACGCGCTGGGCGAGTGGTTTCTGACCTCTTCTCACGATTTTAGCGTGGTCTGAGTGTCCCGTTCCTTACACGATTTCAGCGTGTTTGGAATTTATCCCAGGTTGTGTTGTAGATGCACTGGGCGGGTTGCTTTTGGACCTCCTCTCACGATTTCAGCGTGGTTTGAGTGTCTTGTTCCTTACGCGATTTCAGCGTGTTTGGAATTTATCCCAAGTTGCATTGTAGACGCACTGGGCGGGTTGCTTTTGGACCTCCTCTCACGATTTCAGCGTGGTTTGAGTGTCTCGTTCCTTACGCGATTTCAGCGTGTTTGGAATTTATCCCAGGTTGCGTTGTAGATGCGCTGGGCAGATTGTTGGACCTCTTCTCACGATTTCAGCGTGGTTTGAGTGTCCCGTTCCTTACGCGATTTCAGCGTGTTTGGAATTTATCCAAGGTTGCATTGTAGCCGCGCTGGGCGAGTGGTTTCTGACCTCTTCTCACGATTTCAGCGTGGTTTGAGTGTCCCGTTCCTTGCGCGATTTCAGCGTGTTTGGAATTTATCCAGGTTGCATTGTAGACGCGCTGGGTGGGTTGCTTTTGGACCTCCTCTCACAATTTTAGTGTGGTTTGAGTGTCCTGTTCCTTACGCGATTTCAGCGTGTTTGGAATTTATCCCAAATTACGTTATAGACGCACTGGGCGGGTTGCTTTTGGACCTCCTCTCACGATTTCAGCGTGGTTATAGTGTTCTTTTCCTCACACGATTTCAATGTGTTTGGATTTTATCTCGGGACACGTAAAGCGCGAGCCCGAGCGGTTTCTGACCTCTTCTCACGATTTCAGCGTGGTTAGAGTGTCTCTTTTCCTCACATGATTTCAGCGTGTTTGGAATTTATCTCAGGACGCGTGAAGCGCGGCCCTGGGCAGGTTGTATCTCGGGACGCGTGAAGCGCAAGCCCGAGTGGTTTCTGACCTCTTCTCGCGATTTTTGCGTGGTTAGAGTGTTCTTTTCCTCACACGATTTCAGCGTGTTTGGAATTTATCTCGGGTTGCGTTGTATACATGCCTGCTTGGTTGTTTTTCTTCCTCTCATGATTCCGGCATGGCTAGGGTTTGCCACCCTTTTGCATCTTTACTATCATGGCATTCATCCATCGCGCTGTCTTGCGCACCTTACCTGATTGCATTTTGCATGCATTCATTGTTCGCGCTATCTTGCGCATCGCGTTGTCTTGCGCACCCTACCTGATTGCATTTTGCATGCATTCATTGTTCGCGCTATCTTACGCATCGCGCTGTCTTGCGCACCTTACCTGATTGCATTTTGCATGCATTCATTGTTCGCGCTATCTTGCGCTTCGTGCTATCTTGCGCATCGCGTTATCTTGCGCACCCTACCTGATTGCATTTTGCATGCATTCATTGTTCGCGCTATCTTGCGCATCGCGCTGTCTTGCGCACCCTACCTGATTGCATTTTGCATGCATTCATTGTTCGCGCTATCTTGCGCATCGCGTTGTCTTGCGCACCTTACCTGATTGCATTTTGCATGCATTCATTGTTCGCACTATCTTGCGCATCGCGCTGTCTTACGCACCCTACCTGATTGCATTTTGCATGCATTCATTGTTCGCGCTATCTTGCGCGCGCTGTCTTACGCACCCTACCTGATTGCATTTTGCATGCATTCATTGTTCGCGCTATCTTGCGCATCGCGCTGTCTTGCGCACCCTACCTGATTGCATTTTGCATTGTTCGCGCTATTTTGCGCATCGCGCTGTCTTGTGCAGTCGCGTTGTCTAACGCATCGCGCTATCTTGCGCATCACGCTGTCTTGTGCATCTCATATTGCATTTGGCATGCATTTCATCCGCGCTATCTTGCGCACCTTATCTGTACTTGTTAGTACATTGCATTGTTTTGATTACAAACCGGCTTCGCGTAGCGTATAAGTCCAATTATCAAATCTTACATCTTGCATACCGTTTGCATTTTGCCTCGGCCTCCGGGCACATCCCTCCATACTTACACTAATTGATTGTCTGAGTCTTCGGCCTTGTCAAAAATGGGTCGTCTCTGGGCTTTGACATTCACTCCCGTCACTTTGTGACTGTTGAGTTCTGTCAAAGAGGGGCAACTGTAGACACCCCATTTTTGACCGTCCTCAAGACTTGGTTGTGCTTGTAGGTACACCCAACAATTGGTTCGATTGCTCGCCCAGCATTCGACTGTTGTGGCAGAACGGCACTGGTTCGAGTTTCCCGGACCTTATATCCTTTCTGCCTCATTTTAGGACCCTGTTTGGTCCTTTCAGAGTGGCCCTCTTGGTGTATTGCTGGCCATGTCATGGCACTGCCGGCCATGGCTTTGCCCCTGCCGGCCACTGATGAAGCCCTGCCGGCATCAGTGTGGCACTGCCGGCCATTGCTGATGGCCGGCACCCTCCCTCTCTCAGCTGGTTTTCCTCCAGATCTTTTGAGCCAGCTGGATTTTTGTTATCTCCCTCCATACACGTATATGGAGGGATGGAACCCTTGCAAAGAAGCTTTGCATTGCTTCTTCTATATAAGCAAGAGGGCTCCCTTTGTATCAAAGGTTCAGAGTTTTTGAAGAGCAAAAAACTCCCTTTCTCTCTATATTGCTTGTGTTTAGTGCTTAGAAGTTGGATTTCCTTGCACTTTTACACTACAACACCTAGATATACACCACCACCATTGGATCAAGCTTCTTGGGAGGGATTCTTCAGCTCTAAAAACCAGTTTCCACCCCCTGAAATTGCTGATTTCGAAGAGGGTCTTCAAGGGTGAGCATTTCCCCCATTTTTGCATTTTCTTGCCCTTGCTTTAGCCCTCTTTGCATATTGTTTTAGGCTTTGCTTATAACTGAAAAAGGTCTTGTTTTTAAGTGCTTTTTATGTTTTGTTAAGGTCATTTTGCTGTTTGGGATGTGTAGCCCCTTGCATGTTTTGTTTGGCTTTGTTTTAAGCCATATTTGGAGGCATCCGAGCTAGCCTTGGTTTGGTCTTCCTACCACTGAAATGTCTGGTTTTGAGGTCCTTAATCAGAGGGGTAGTTCCCTCTCTTTGTATTCCTCTTTGCTTGTATTTTTGGCCTTCCAAAGGACCAACCCTCTATGTATTTTTGAGGCTTGGTTCAGGCCTTTTTTTGTGACTTCTAGGACCTGTTGTGGCCCTGTCCAAGGCTGGTTTGGTCATGCCTTGCTTGCATCTAGCATGTGTAATGTAACTCCATTCATAGCTCATCAAAGTAGCATGTGTGCATAGTCTTTGTTAAGTCCATTTCAGTCCATTTTTGGTGATGTTTTACCATGCCATGAATCTGTTTTGGGTTGGTTTTGTTACTCCATGCTTGCATGATGCACTTGTAGTGTAAATCCCCTAAACTAGCTTCATATGCTCCATGCGTTGCCATGTCATTTTAGCTTGTTTGGTTTACATTTCAGTATTGTATTTGAGTCATCATTTGGCATGATATGACCCTATCCATAGTTGGTTTGATCATCCTTTGCATGCTCCATATAGGTGTAGAACAAATCTTGTTTCCTAGCTCTTTGTGCATGATGTTTTGACTCATCATACTAGCATATTTTGGCTTTACTTAAACATGATTTTATGCTTATTTTGAAGTGTTCTAGGACTATTTTGGGCTGCCATGGCCATATCACTCATGCTTTGTATAGCTATAGTGTAAATGCTTAGGCTAGTCTTGGGTTTTGAGACCCCTACCATGCCATACATGTGATGTTTGCATGCCTTGCCCTCATTCCACATGCTATTTTAGTCCATGAAATGTTGTCATTCACTTGCATTTGACATGCCTTGAATTCTTTATATAGCTTGTGCTTTATGCCTTAAGAATGGACTTTTGTGCATGCCATTAAGCCTAAGCCTTTGGCTCATCATTTCAGTGCATTTTGTGTCCTATTATACCATGATGTAACTCTGTTTTTGGTTGTCCAAGTCATGCCATGTTTGATTTCAATAGGTGTAGTGCATTGCCTCATTAATGCCTTGCATGCTCCTTATGTTTAGTTTTGTGTTCTAGCCCGTGTTGGCTAGCTTTGAGCTTGGTTTTGGTCTTGCTTAGACCTGCCCTAGGACTGTTTTAGGTCCCCTTGGCCCTTTGGGGCTTGCCTTGTGTGGCCATGGCTTAAGTCCCTTTGCTTACTTTGAGCTTTAAGCATCCTAACATGCTTTGCTTGCATTGTTGAGTTGATTTGGCATCAATTTACATGTATTTCAGAGCTTACCTCATTGCCATGTATCCATGTTTGTTGCTCCTTAAGTGTGCTTAAGAGTTGACCCCTTTGTGCCTTAATACTTTAGCCATTTGGCATGCATGCTTATCTTGACATTTTATGCTTTTCGTGCCATCAATTCATTGCCTTTGGCTACTAATTTGGACCTAGTTCAGAGCTGTCCATCTTTGGTGTAAGCCCATTTTACCATGTTGTCGCATGCTTGTTACATGTAGTATGTTGTTGCATACTTATTTAGCTTTACATGCCTTGCATGTTCACATGTTCATGTTGCATTTCGTCATGTTGTCCAAGGTTGTCACCTCACATCATGCTTATGTGCTTGTTGCATGTCATTAGCCTTGTTAGGTTGTTCGCATTGCATGTTTGCCATGCTTATGTGTTGCATTGCTTGGATTAAGTGTTAATCCGAGCACGAGGAACGAGGGGCGTTTCATACTTCAAGTGATGGAACGTGCCTCAATTCTCAGTCGCCGAAGCTCTTGATGATTCATGATAGAGTTCTAGGCTTTACTTGCTTTATTTGTGCATTCATTTTCATATTGATTTGTACAAGTTGGATCTTTGGCCATCATGCATCGGGACGGGTAATTGATGGGCGTGGATCCGATTTGGCCTCTCCCTTGATGTTTTGAGGTGATTTGGAGTGCCATGGTACGTACATGCCCTTGGGAGACCCTCCATTTTCTCTATTTTGTGCTTCGTTGCAGTTTGGTGTCCCAGCACACCAGTGGTCGGCAGCTTGCCATTGATGGCCGGCAGTGTGTCACCCTTGGCCGGCAATGGGCCATCTTTGGCCGGCAGTACTCCTCTCATGACCGGCAAGCCACTGGTAGCTTCCCCTACAGTGTTTTGGTAAGTTGCAGCGACAAGCACTGGAAGACACCCTGCAAACAGAGCCTCTAAAGAGCAACCGGAAGGCCTTCCAAAGTGAGGAACCGAAGCGAGCATGCATGCATCCCTTCTTCAAACAGAGCTAGAATAGCATCATTTACCGCTTTCCCTATTTGCTTGCTGTCATTCATTAATTAGTTAATTAATTCGTTAATTAATTAAGTTGTGTAATAATTAGTTGTAGCTAGTTATTAATTTGGTTTTGTAATATTTAATTACCTCGTGAGTTAGTTAATTAGGTGGCTTGTATTATTTATTCGGACCCTCCGAGTGAGGGCCAATGTTGTAATAAGTGTGTGTGGGTGTGTGTATGTCTTCCAACCTCACGTCTTTCTTCCCTTTTATTTAACCGCTTACAATGGTTAGATTTAGGGCATATCTCAATTAGTATTCTTATGCTTCGCATGTTTGCATTCATTCATTTGTATTGCATGCACCGGGCTCGGCGCATCATGCTAACTGCATTGTATTTCAAATTCAATTTGAATACGTGTATCAATTGTCACATTCTACATGCCATCCTAGGATTAGCCGAGCCTATTCTAGATTGCATTTTGTATGTGATGCATTAGCCACTTAACATGGACTAGGGTCATGCATGTTTTGCTAACTAGCTTCATTGTTTTTGGCACGGAGTACGATGTAAGTATTTATGCTTTAGCATCTCGCATGAGTGTGAATGTTAACATGACAGTATGCTTACCATGTGGCTAAATGCTTAGTTGATATAACTGCCTGAATGCCTGTGGGTGAAGGTTGGATTATTTGAGTTGGAACAACTCGTTGAAATCCGTGTTTTAGCCTATTTGCGAGTAGCAAATCTTAAAACATTTCCAAACAAACGGATATGCAATGCTTTGTTCCAAATTAGGCGATCTAGTCTATACTTGTTTTGCTGTGCGCATCACATAGTAATTCTAGCTAATTAATCGGAATAAGAACGCATGTGTTTTCAAAAACGAGATATCATGGTTAGTAGAGGCCGATCTTCTGATCGGGCGAGAGGGGGTGCTCATAGCTGACCTTCCCCAATCGTACCCAAGTTCTCGAGCCGAGGCAACTTTGGTGATGACGAACACGTGGCCTTTGGCACCGAGTCAGGGTTTCCTAAATTTCCCCATTATAAAATATTTAGGTGGCGACTCTGTATCTGGCAAAGCAGTCCATGTTTGGCACTTCTTTCAAAAAATCTGTTTTTCTCAAAACGATTTGCCGGATTTGGACTCTTTGGTTCAAGATTAAGAACCGTGACAAATCGAGTCCGAACTGTAACACCATTGAGGTCCCTCGCGGGCTTGTTACACTCTTTCAGGATGAGCCACTCAACTGATGCAAATCTATAGGATGACATAGAGATGGGTTTCGTTCCAGGCAAGTCTATTGAGAACTTGACCTCACAGAGAGGTGGCAATTCAGCAAGATCTTCTGGAAAGACATCTGAATACTCGCTAACCACTCTAGAAAATACACCTCTAGTCATACCACTCCCATCATCTATGAGAGTTACAAAAAGGAAACTAAGTTCGCCTCCACCACGTAGATCATACAATGGTGGCAACAATCTATCGATTCTATTCCCCCGAAAAGAAAAGCAATCACCACCCGATGTCCATATAGTAACCTTTCAACGGTAATTGTCTGTGATGTCCCGGTAGGAAGACAACCAATCCATTCTAAGGATGACATCAAAACCCAACATATCTAGTAACACAAAGCTGAAAGGAAGTCAGCAATTAGCGACTTCAATCACACAACCATGACATCCCCGATAATAGGTGACTCTACCATAAGTGGAGACTCTAGTTGCTTACTTTCTAACCCCGAAATGGATGCAAATGCAGATTTTATGAATGAGTGGAATGCTCCGGCGTCTATCAACACACTGGCCCAAGTATTAAAGATAAGATAAGTACCTCTCACCACTGATGGTCCCGACGACTGCTCAGATGAAATAATGGCATAAACTCACCCCTGTGGTCCCTTCTCTCTCCGATCACCCCTCTAACCTAGGCCGATTGCACCCACTTTGTAGAAGTTTCCCCATGCACTGATCTTGATACCTGTCCAAACTATGCTAGCTGATGAGCCGACCCCTGACCTTGGCCCACCTGATAACCTCCAGCCTGTTGGGATTCTGAAGCACCGACCCTCCAAGCTAACTGAGGGAAAGAGCTCCTCATATGCCTCAACTATCCATAATGATATCATGTGGGTGACTGATCTCTCCCCTAAGATTGGCTCTGTGAATGAGTTAATTGTTATTGTTCCAAACTTTGTCTACATTTAGAAGCCTTGTGACCCTGTTGGCTACATTTAAAACAAGTGGCACGGCCTGGACCCATATTTCCTAAACTCCTTAAAGAAATAGACCCTAAAGACTTGGCCTGTTGTGGTAAAGATTGGAAGGAAGAAGAAGAGCTCCTCGATTTCTTGGAAGATCCTATGTCACGCCGGGACTCCACATAACCCAACCTCTTATGCTTCTACCTAGACTTCCCAACCTCTAACATAATCTCCACATAAGCTACGGCTTCACCAAGTCTATCATACTCCCTGAACATGTTGCCCATCACCTTCATCAAGATCTTAGGCCTCAATCTCCTCTCAAACTCCAAGCATCAGCACTCCTCGATCGCTATAAGCATAGATGCAAAGCGCAATAAGATGGTAAAGGTAGCCTCAAACTCTGCCACAGGTATCTAGTTGCCTTAGTTTCTAAAACTGTCTTTTCAACCTCTCCCTAGTAGTAGAAGGCAAAAAAATCTATTGAAAAACGTGAGTGAATGCCTCCCATGAGTGCTCGACTTTATCTTTAACCAACTTCTACCATTGACGTACTTTCCCTCTTAGTTGGTAAGCCACCAACGCCACTTGGAGCTCTCCATCACAAATATCCAAGATTTCAAAGGACTTAAGGATTTGCTCTAACCATTCATTGGCTTTCATGGGATCGAGTTTGCCACTATACTCAGCAGGATTTGAACAGAAGAATTCTTTTTCGAAAAATGAGGTCCTAGTTTCCCCTATCACTGTTCTAGTCGCTTGCTCGCTTGAAGTATGTCCATGGACTCTCAAAGAGCCCCAACTATTTCTTTGGCTAGTGCCTCTATTGCATCTTGGGCTGGAGGTACGGCCACATTGTTTTGTCCTACCCCTTCTTCTTGGAGAAGAAGATCTTGTTGGGCTGGAATACCCTGACTACCCTGACGAGGTCTAACACAACCCCTGCCATATCTAGACATCCTATATAAGAGTAAAGGTAAAGTAGGATCAACGCACAATTCAACAACTCACATGTCAACCCATATGCCATACTCGAATAATCACAACTCCATTCATATATTCATTACACCTAAGACAAACAACGTAAGCACATAAACACATAGAGCACATACGGATCACACTCTTATGACGTCAACTCGTCCCACAACACTCAAGGACTTTCAAGTGGAAAAAGCATTGATTAGGTGCCTTTCCAAAAGGACCTCGATGAGTGTAATAGACGCAAGTCGTATACTAGAAACTTGACTCTATATCTACATAGTCATGTAAGCACATAAGCACATAAACACATAAACATATAAAACACTAACGTCCCATTCCAACATGATAAACCCATTATGGCATAAGTCACATCCCACGAGCTTCAAGTATTCAAACCTGGTTACCTCTGATACCAATTTGTAACACCCCAAAATTTCTATCATCAACCCACAACAATAATCCAAGAATAGTTCAGTTAATATTCGAATCATCTGAAGTAAGAATGGCAAGGTTGGAAAGAATAGTTGAACTGTTGACCGAGGCCCTAAGGCAACAATAGAACCAACAGCCCCCATCTCCTCCAGTACAGCCAAAACCGAATATCAATGATGACGTAATTACTTTGACACAGAAGTTCAACAAAATGAAGCCACCAATGTTCCAAGGAGGCCTTGAGCCATTAAAGGGCGAAGCATGGGTTTTAGAAACCGAAAAGTTGTTTGAAGTGTTTCCTTGTTTGGAGGCACACAAAGTGTTACTGGCTACGTTTACCTTACAAGAAGAGGCTAGACGGTGGTGGATGCTCATTCGTGATACAAACAATGCTATGACTTGGGCTCAGTTTAAAGAAGCCTTTTATGAGAAATACTTTCCCAGTGTGTCCGAGACCGTAAGGTAACTAAATTTGAACAGTTGAAGTAGGGCACCATGTCAGTAGCAGAATATGAATCTAAGTTCACTGAACTCGCCCGATATGCACCACACATGGTTGATACTGATTACAAAAAGGCCAGAAAGTTTGAAGGCGGGCTTAATATAGAGATACTTGATCGAATCAATGTTTTGAAACTACTCAAATATGTGGATGTCCTTGACCGAGCAATTATGGTTGAGGCAAATGTCACTGCATTGCAACAGACTAAGGCACCGGTGACCGAATGGCAGGGTAAGAGGCGAGGCTTCAATTTCAAAAAAGGGCCGAAATAACTCATTGAATAAAAAGCAAAACATAGGGTCAACAAGCAGCTCTAGTCAGGGAAACAATTCCATACCACCCTGCTCCGAATGTGGCAAAAGACATAAGGGCAAAATTTCTGGGGCATGTTACAGGTGTGGCAAGGTGGTTCACATGGTCAAAGATTGCCCTTCCACGTCTCAAGGCAATAGTAAGGCTGCAGCTAGTGCCGCAGCATCAACTGTTACACCGAAACCCAATCCCAAAGCTACTGGAAATGAGCCTTTAAGGCAAGGCCGGGTATTTGTGCTCATACAGGGAGATGTGTAGAACACCGAGACAGTTGTGTCAGGTATACTCTCAATTTGTGCTCAAAATGCTTATATTCTGATTGATTCGGGGTCTACACGTTCGTTTGTCTCGCATGCTTTTTCACGAAAATTAAATAGACCACTGGAACCCATGAATTATTTGTTAGCCGTATCTTCACCTGCTGGGGGATCCATGACTTGTGCTTATATGTATCCTGCATGTGAGATTGTTATTGGGGATGTACTTCTGTATGTTGATTTACTGCCTTTGAATATTGATCATTTCGATGTAATTTTGGGAATGGACTGGTTAAAAAAATATCATGCTTCCATACACTGTGTAACGAAACAAGTTGTTTTTCGTCCACTTGGATTGCCTGAATTTGTATTTAATGAAGTTGGTTTAGTACCTCCCCCATATATGATTTCGTCTATGAAAGCATTCAAATTAATTAAAAAGGAGTGTAAAGGGTATTTATGTTGCATATTGACTGTACCTGCTGATACTAAAGCTAATGTGGACAGTATTCCTATAGTCAGAGAATTCCCAGATGTTTTTCCAGATGACTTGCCAAGGGATTTGATTGATAGGGAGATTGAGTTCACTATTGAAGTGCCACCGGGTACACAGCCAATTTCTAAAGCTCCGTACAGAATAGCACCTACTAAATTGAAAGAATTGAAAATTCAGCTACAAGAATTGTTGGATAAGAAGTTCATCAGGCCCAGTACTTCACTGTGGGGCGCACCAGTTTTATTTGTGAAAAAGAAAGACGGCTCACTAAGACTTTGCATTGACTACCGCGAATTGAACAAGGTGACAGTGAAAAGCAAATACCCATTGCCTTGTATTGATGATTTATTTGACCAATTGCAAGGTGCTCAAGTTTTCTCCAAAATTGACCTTAGATCCGGATATCACCAGTTGAAAGTAAGAGTAGAGGACATTGAAAAGACTGCCTTCCGAACGAGGTATGGACATTATGAATTTCTTGTTATGCCTTTCGGAGTTACTAATGCACCTGCTGCATTTATGGATCTTATGAACAAAATTTTCAAACCATTCCTCGATGAATTTGTGGTTGTTTTTATAGATGACATTTTGATTTATTCCAAGAGTAAGGAAGAACATGAACGTCATTTGAGAACTGCTTTACAGACCTTAAGAGAACAGAAACTGTATGCAAAACTAACAAAGTGTGAATTTTTGCTTGATAATGTTATGTTTTTTTGGGCATGTGATTAGTAAGAATGGCATTTCAGTTGACCCATAGAAAATTGAAGTAGTGGTGAATTGGCCTAGACCGACTAATGTTACTGAACTTCGGAGTTTCTTGGGTTTAGCTGGGTACTACAGGAGGTTTCTGAAAGATTTTTCCAAAATTGCTCTACCATTGACTCAATTGACTCAAAATGGGATATCATTTGACTGGACCGATCAGAGAGAATCAACTTTCCAAGAATTAAAGACTCGACTTGTGACTGCACCAATTCCTACCCTACCCTCAGGTACGGATGGATTTACTATTTTTAGTGATACTTCTTATAAGGGTTTGGGATGTATATTAATGCAGAATGGTAAAGTTATTGCGTATGCTTCCCAACAACTGAGACCACATGAGAAGAACTACCCAACTCATGATTTAGAACTTGCCGCAGTGGCATTTGCATTGAAAATTTGGACCCACTACTTATATGGGGCAACATGTGAGGTGTACACAGATCACAAGAGTTTGAAATATTTCTTTACACAGAAAGAGTTAAACATGAGACAGCGGAGATGGTTAGAACTAATAAAGGACTATGACTTGCAAATTTTGTACTATCTGGGGAAAGCTAATACCGTTGCTGATGCACTTAGTCGGAAATCAATTGGGAATTTGGCCTGTTTACTCACCGGACAGAAAGAACTACTATGTGATCTTAAGAAATTTGAAGTTGAGATTGTTTTACAAGAACAAGGTGGGACATTGGCTGCTATTTCTGCTCAACTGGCACTTATTGAGGAGATTAAAGAGAAACAACACCAAGATGACTTTTTGAAGAAGGTCATTGATGAATGGGAATCCAAACCAAGGCTGGACTTTAAATTTGAAAACAATGTATTGAAATTTCAGGGAAGGTTGTGTGTACCAAATGATCCTGAATTGCAAAAGTGAATTTTGCAGGAAGGCCACAATTCAAAACTTTCCATCCATCCAGGAAATACAAAAATGTACCAAGACTTGAAACTTAATTTCTGGTGGCCGGGAATGAAGAAAGAAATTGCCGAGTTTGTGTCGAAATGCCTACATTGCCAACAAGTCAAAGCTGAACATCAGCGACCTGCATGTCTGCTTCAGCCCTTACCAATACCGGAGTGGAAATGGGAACATATCACCGTGGATTTCATTGTTGGATTGCCTCACTCCAGTAAAAGTATGGATTCAATTTGGGTTATTGTTGATCGATTAACTAAATCTGCTCACTTTTTACCTGTCAAAACAATTTATAATGCGGACAAATTGGCTACAATTTATATTGATGAGATTATCAGATTGCATGGAGTGCCTTTGTCTATTGTTTCTGATAGGGACTCGAAGTTTACATTAAGATTCTGGCAAAGTCTGCAAACGGCACTGGGTACCAAATTGAGACTGAGTAGTGCATACCATCCTCAGACAGATGGCTAATCAGAAAGAACCATCCAGACCCTGGAAAACTTACTGCGTATGTGTGTTCTTGATTTCCAAGGAAATTGGGAAAGCCATTTACCTTTAGCCGAATTCGCCTGCAACAACAGTTTTCATTTGAGTATTAGAATGGCGCCTTTCGAGGCTTTATATGGTAGAAAATGTCGATCTCCTATTTGCTGGGCAGAAGTTAGAGATGGACCTTTACTTGGGCTCGAGATTGTACACGAGACCACAGAAAATGTGAAACTGATTCAACAAAGGTTGAAAACCGCACAAAGCCGACAGAAAAGTTATGCGGATATCCGAAGGCGAGACAGGGAATATGAAGTGGGTGATCATATTTTTGTTAAAGTGACACCAATGAAAATACAGACTCGTTTTGGGGCTAAGGGTAAGCTAGCACCGTGATATGTTGGGCCGTATGAAATCATTGAAATGATTAATCCAGTGGCGTACCAAGTAGTGCTTCCTCCTGAAATAGAGCATATGCATAATGTCTTCCATATTTCAATGTTGAGGGATTAGCTTCGAGATCCCTTCCATGTTATTGAGCCTAACCGTGTGGTGTTAAGTGATGATTACACTTATGAAGAACGGCCTATTCAGATTGTAAATTGACGAATCAACAAGTTGAGAAATAAGGAAATCCCGTTAGTGAAAGTGGATTGGCAAAACCATGGTGGTGTTTATGCCACTTGGGAAAGGGAAGACGATATGATGAAAAGATATCCTGAGTTGTTCCCTATGGATTCAGTGTTCTTCCAAAATGAAGGTAATTCGAGTTTGGAGGACCAAACTCTTTTTAAGGGGGGGGAAGACTATGACAACCCTCACTTCTGATTAGCGTTAAATTGGGATTAAGCATGATAATTAATTGATTAAGATGAAATCCTAAATTGTTGTGTGAGTGTGTTGTTTAGAATGCATTTCTACCTGTTTGTTACTGAATGATCTGTTCGTGATTTTAATTTTGAACTGCGAATTGAAAACCTTATCGGCGACCGATTCAGAAATTGTTTAGTGTTATATGTTAATTAGGAATTATATGATTTTATGGTAGGTTTAATTAAAATTCAATTTGAAATGATTAAATTAGAATAAACAATGCTAAATTAATTGAACCTAGGTTAATCACATGTTCGCCATTAGTGGGCTTTACAAGACCATTTATTTTAGTCTTGATTCATATATGTTGGCACACCATTCTTCATCCAGCTTCTTGACAAAAACGCGAGAGAGAGAGAGAGAGAGAGAGAGAGAGAGAGAGAGAGAGAGTTGGAAGAGAATTGATTCAACAAGAGTTTGGCTTGAAATTTAGAAGAATTCGAAGGAGACTTGAGAAATTAGGCTGCCACACTTGGAATTCAAGACTTGAGGTAGGAAATTCATTCTTTTAATTATGAATTTAAGTTGTTACTTGCATGGTTCATGGAAAAATTGGTGATTAAAGTCAAGAATTAGCTTAAAGTGTTGATTTGAGAGTTCATTCATACATGCATGTCCATATCAAGGAGTTTTGAAGTTGTTTTGCATGAATTTCTTCCATGCATGTCTAGATTATAGTTGTAATCTAAGAATTCATCATGTTTTTGGGAAGAATGGCTCATTTGATCATGTGTTAGAGGCTTTGAATTCAAATAAACACATGCATGGTATATTTACATCATGTTCTTGAATTTTGGGTTGAATTTGTGTTCAATTGGCATACTTTTGGGTTTTGATTTTATAAAATGATCTTCAAAACATGTCGTATTATGAGTTTCTAAGTGTTTTCCAGAAAATTGGCCTAAAAGATTGAGTTTTGGCATGTTTGATTCTTGGTTTGAGCTTTGGGAGCAAATCTAGAAAGCCCAGATTTTAGCTTCCACGCTCGAGCAACCACCTTTGTGTTCAAAGCTCCGTTCGATCGACGGAATGCTGGCTCGAGCGTAGATTGGAAGCTCTCAGGTTTTTGCGTGTGCAGACACATGCTCGAGCGATGAGACCTACGCTCGAGTGAGGAACTGTGTCTCACGCTCGAGCGAGCATCGAGCGAAAAATTTCAGCAACCAATACTTTTTGCATTTTTACAGACCGCTCGAGCGAGGGAGTTTATGCTCGAGCGACCTCTCTGTTTTGGTAAGCTCGCTCGAGCGGAGAAAGCCTCGCTCGAGCGAGACCCCTGTTTTCAGCAAATTTTGAAAAGTGTTGTTAAGTGCATTTTTGCATCCTTATTACATCCTAGGCATTCCTAGGTCATGTTTAAGGCATCTTAATAAGGATAATATTATAGAACCGCACTAAGTCAAGTTAAGGGGCTAAGTTATTAATCCCGAGTGTGTAATCTAGTGCGTGTTCGTTCTACAACTGTGTAGGGTTGGCACCCGAGGACGCTGATTAGCCTGCCTATAGCCCAGTAATCTGTGAGTAACAATGATGTAAAGCTATGTTAAATTATAATTATTTTCTAAATGATTAACTGTACTATTTTCTGAAATGATATTGTTTACTGAATTAATGTTTGACCTATTTTATGAACTGTACTCATGGCATCCATAGCAACTAACAGTTACTGTTACTGTTATTGCTACTGTTACAGAGATCTTTGTCAGTTCCTATCCTTGGAACTACTGCTACTGTATTGATGGCCATCAACTGACTGTTCGGTCTATTAAGACCTACTGGACTGTTCTGCTATTGGATGTACCACGTATGACTGCTATGATTTCTAAATGACTGATGTGACATGAAATATGAGACACTGATTAAATAACTGATCTACAGATGCAATTGACTATTTTAATTACTGAAAGGACATTCATTCTTAACCCCTTTACACAGTTGTTATTCACTGGGCTTTAGCTCACAGTTTATATATGTATGTAGGTGGCAAGGCACCGGACCGAAGCTAAACGCGTCAAGTTAAGCTCATGTTTTGTCAAGCCAACCCTTGTGCCTCACTTCGAGATTCCGAGTCCCCTTAAGCCAAGGCTGTTTTGGGGTGTTCCAGATTCACCCTTTTGTCTCTGTTATGTAATGAATGTTTAAGACTTCTGACTGTACAGTTATTGTAAAGGGATTGGATCCCTAACCTGTATGTTATGTGTATTCGATATGTATATATGGTTATGGTTATGAATGTGGACTAGTCCATATAAGTCTTTTTCCATTCAGATTTTCACAGCTCATTGGACATATTTTATTTACTGTTTGGCTTCCGCCAGCCCCTTACTCTGTACTATTGTTATTACTGTTAAGCAGGCCTTTGGTAATCACGAATTACTGGACGGTTACGATGCTAAACCCATAGGGGCGGGTTTGGGTCGTGACATATATATAGAAAATAATCCCACATTTGCGAACTCCTGAAACGGCAGGGCATTGGGCATCAAAGACATTACTTTTCCACATTTGGTGATTCTAGAAATAGCGGCTCGTACACACCCAAAATCGTATTTTCCGCATTTGCCGACTCTTAAATGGCAGGCTCGTGGACACTCTAAAACATTTCCCACATTCAACCAGCCATAGGCACAACACAGAGTAATTGGGCACCTTGACTCCCTACGCGGATACCAAGTACAATACACAACTCAATACCAAAAGTCCCGACTTAACTACTCGAACCCATATGCTATTTACCCCCTTTCTGGCATATCCAAATATTCACATGATAGTAGCATCACATGAGAAAATTATAGTGCACATGATATATGAGTTTTCAAATCTAATTTATGGAAGGTTTATTCAATTTCATAAGGAAGATTTAACAATATTAACAACAAAATGATTCCTCCAACTTCTGAATTTCACAATTTCAATAGTTAAAGAGAATTCTCTAACTCAACATCTTCATCATCTCAAGAATTTATTTCAATAAGTTATCAAGTGTTCATATCTCAACATCAAAGTCAATTTAATACATCAAATTCCAAAAGTCAAGAGTCAATTGAACAAAATCCCCCTTTGTTGAACCCATTTGAAAACTAGGGTTCTTAAAAAAAATTGGGGCTTTTCCATCCTACATCATTTGTACGCCAATTTCCATCATAAACAACAACAATCTTAGAAAATATATATAAACCCCTTCCAAAATCAGGAATTATAGCTTCTTTTTCATCATACTTAATTTAAAACACAATTATATTTCACATATCCGAATAAACTAATGAAAACACCACATATGTGTCTTAAATCAAAAATATAACAAGTTAAAAGTATCCCTACCTTAAGATTGAATACAAAAGGTGTCACGGCCCAAACCCGCCCCTAAAAGTTTGGATCATGACCGGCCAGTAACCTTAGATTACCTTCGACCTCAAAAACAAAAGTCAAAATATTCAAATCGTATCGGGGGCCTAAAGCGAAAGCAAATCAAATAATAATGTCCATTGAATTTGTGCATACGTGATAACAGGAATAATTAAAACATTTCAACACACCAGTAAGTTATCTTCATATACAACTCTTATATATCCCACACACATGTACATAAGACTCAATAAAAAAAACAAAATTCTAACAATAGAAAATTAAAGTCTCGACACAGAGGCACATCTTATGTGGCTTGACAAAAGGACAAATTTTACGCAGAGGATCTCAAAAGGGCAAGAGCTCCACCTTGGAGACTTGGTATAACAAGTCCATGAAAGGACACTTGGGGCTGGCCTAAGATTGGTCTCCAGATTGATCACCTACATACATATAAAATACAGAGTGAGCGAAGCTCAATGAATAATAATGCAATAAAGAAGTTAAAGGAATGAACCCAACATCATAGTAAGCATAATAGTATAAATTCATACATTTCTTAAATCACAATTACAAAACAACCTTGCGTCTACAAAACGGCCTCAGGCCCAACAATTATCAAAATGGCCTCAGTCCCACATATGATACAAAACGGCCTCAGGCCCGCACTTAGTACAGAACGGACTCGGGCCCAATCACATGATAACAGTTGTTCGGGACGACCTTAGGTCCAAGCGGATCTTATCCTAGAGTAAATAGAACATCGACGTCTCTCTATCTCTCACCTGAACTCAGGTCCAAACGTATCTTATCATAGAGTAGATGGAACATTGACATGTCTCCATCTCTCACATAAAACAGAATGACCTTGGACCCACATATCATAGTATAACCGGAACGGCCTTGGGCCCACTTATCATAGCATAAGCAAATCACATTTCGTATCTAGATTCCTTATCACAATTCTTGAAACTTATTCATTCAAATAAAACATAATTTCAGAAAATCACATCATTTATATCAAAATAAATATCCGTGAACATATCTTTACAGTACTATTACTCATAGTGATTTTGGTCATATGGTGGTCCTTATGGTGAGTGACCCACACAACATAACACATACACAAATTTAGTAAATAATTCATTCTTAAGCTTTTTCTTTATTTAATCATTTACGTTTCGCTTGATTTCCATTTATTATCAAACTTTTCGGAGGGTCTAAATATACTCATAAATAGATTCAAAAGGTCAAAAAGGTAACATAAATTGACAAAAAAATTTCCCAAATCCATCACTTGCGGCACGCACATGCAATAAAAGTAGAATGCGAAGTTCTATTTTGATCTGAGTTCTACACATGCGGTTGTGAGCCCCGCACATACGGTTCTGGGTCCTGTTGTGCAGTCCAAAAATTGATGAAGGTTCAAGCGTCTAAACTCATTTTCAAAGCCCAATTCATACAATTCCATTTCAAAAACATAAGACACAAACAAAATAAAAGTGTAATTTAAGCTCAGTTACATTAAAACTTGCTTAACTTCCAAAATCAAAGCCCTAGTTCCCATAATAAATTCATGATTTTCTTCATTTCTCTTCAAACTCAAGAAGATAACCATTACACATGAGTTTTAATCACACAAAACTCAAAGATTAAGGCTCACTTTCTCACAATCTAACCCAAGTCAAGTAATTTCAAAGAAATCCAAATCCAAGTCCAATTTCAAATATATATATATGTATTTATCAAGTAAGCTTAGAACTCAAAATAATGAAACCAAGTAATCTTCTCCTCTAGGGTTCTTACTTCAATTTACACCCTTCAATTTCTTAATTCAACCTAGATTATATGATCTCATGAGGAATACAACTTGTATTCATAAAATTAGAGGAAGATACTTACCTACCTTAGTTGGCTAATTTATTGTAGATTAGCTTCTCTTCAATGTTCTCTTCAAGTTTTTCTCTTCATTCTTCTGCTTGAGCTCTCCCTCTCTTTTTTTCCCGTTCTAGAACTCTCTTTTCCCTCTTTTCCTCATATTTTGTGTTTTAAATCAAGATAAAGATGAGCTCAAATGGCTTATATCACTTATATATATATACACACACACACATTTAAAGGTGGGCCAAACACACCTTAACGAATCAGACGAAATAAATTTTTAATTAAACTTCCCAAATGATTCAAAAAAATCCAATTAACCTATCCAAGTACACCATTTTGGTTTCTGAACCTAGTTAGGCCATCAATTTCAGAGTCCGAGCCGAAATCACACAAGATAATTCATTCCAAATCAAAATTTTACCAAAATTCATATTCAACTCTAAAAATCATGCTGATCATATCTATGTGGTCAGTTTTGCTTTATCGCGCTTCTAAGGCTTTCAATTTTCAGTCCAAAGGGCGTAATTTCGATAGATTTTCTTATAACCAATATATACAATTCCATAATCATGTAATGCACACATTTAAACATGTAATTTTACATCAAGCATATAAGCACACATATAATTAAAGACTTAAAGCATATGAGAGGGTCTGGTTGTCACAAAAGGTAAAGGCCCAACTCTAATCTTTGAAAAAATGAGAAATAATCAATAGAACTTTAGGATTTGGAATGTTCTTCAACCCTCTTTGATGATCTAAGGTGGATCTTAGGTAAAACTATGAGAAATCAAGTGCTTTTAGGGTTAGGGTTCGGAAATGGGGAATAGAAAGAGAAAAGGTTTAGAAAAAGTGAGAAAAAAAAGTATTTAGATCGACTTTTAAATGTGCTGCCCCGAACAGACCGTTTGAGCAAAGTACACGAAATCAAAGAGACTGCTTGAGCGGTAAATGTAAGGTCTCAGAAGTTTTGCAGAGTTACATTGAAACTACTGGAAACCTAAATTCTACACTCGAGCGACCACTTCAACAGTCGAGCGGTCTAGCTTGGAGACAGTCAAGATACTAGGAGCTCCGCATCTCTGCTCGAGTGACCGATTGATCGTTTGAGAGGTCACCAATAACAGATTATTATAGGATGGAGGTGGAGGGTTGAGGGTGTTAGTAGTAAGATTGGCGGTTGTGGTAATGATGGCAGTGGAGGGGTGGAGGTGGTAGTAGTGGTGGTATGGTAACGTCAACGACAGTAATAATGGTCATGACCGTGGTGGTGGTGGTGTGGTGATGATGGTAGTGATGGTAATATGGTAGCGTTGGTAAAATTTTGGTTTTGGAATACATTCTTCGTCTTTTAAAAATAAAAAATATTTTTTTGTGCAAATAGACTTGTCTCTGTTGACCTTAAAAATTATTTTTCATTGACTTTATTTTTCGTTGTACCCAATACCAGAAAATGTAAAAAATATTTTATGGAAAACTTTTTTCTGCCCAAACAAATAGAGCAAATTATACTTTGTTCTCTTTCTTTTGGCAATTTTTTCACTTTGGCATGTGAAGTTTGTTTTTGTCACCCACTTTGGCCGTTCATATTTTAAATTTTTTTCTAATTCCTTCTAAAGTTAACTTTTGTTCAAAATTAAAGAGAAAATGACACAACATGACATAAAACAATTATTATTATATTAACATTTGAATTGGTGTCAGAGGCGTAAATTATATATAATAAAATATTTCTAAAAATTACTAAATACTCACATTTTAAATCCCCAAATGCACTCAGAATGATATGGAAAAGGAGTGAGACTATATGATTGCGTGTTTGACAAATAAAAAATTGGAACCCATCCTTTATATCATAGTGGGTCAAAATTTTAGAATTTTATTATAGCCTTTAACATTTGTAAATATTTTTTGGAAAATTTATCCATAAATCCTATCTTAAAGAATGATGATTCATTTAGTCTCAAGAATTTTTTTATACACCAATCAGTCCCATTGATTTTGAAAATGTAGATTTAATATATTATTTGAAAATTGGATTTACGGTTATACCCTTATTTCTATTATATTTCATTTTCTTTTTTCTTTTGTGCTAGAAAGGTAAGGTACACAATTTATGAAAATTAAATTTAGGATTAATTTTTATATGGGAATCTTTTTATTTGGAAAGTATTTCAAAATGAGTATAAAAATGGCTTGAATATGGGATCTTTCAAACATTCTAAAAGGATGTGAAATTCTTCAAACATTTCAAAAGGAGTACAAAAACTCCTTAAGCTTTGGGCAAATGTATAATTTTGAAGTGTAGCACTCCAATGTAACTCCAATATAATATTTCAAAAAAAATCCTTAGTATACTTTTCTTAAACATAACACTCCAATATAACACTAAAAAAAAACTTCTTAGTATAACACTCCAATATAACACAGAAAAATTCATGAGTGTTCCCAAACATAACATTCTAATGTAACACTCCAAAAAAGGATGCGTGATTCTTCAAATCATTCCAAAAAGAGTACAAAAATTCATTAGTAAGTTTTGGGTAAATGTATAATTTTCAAATTGTGAGTCTTATGTTTGGAAAAAAATATATTAAATAGTTTTTTAGTATTTTTTTATATGTTAAATTGAAGCGTTACGTTTGAGATTACATTGATTAGAATGTTACGTTTGGGAAAAGTACACTAAGGAATTTTTTTGTGTATTATATTAGAGTTTTATATTTGAAAGGAGGAAAAAGTACACTAAGAAGTTTTTTTAGAGTATTTCGTTGTTACGTTTGGAAAAAAAATATACTAAGAATTTTTTTTTTTGAAATGTTACGTTGTTACGTTTGGAGAGTTTTTTTTGGAGTGTTACATTGTTACGTTTGTAAAAAGTACAATAAGAAGTTTTTTTTGGAGTGTTACGTTGTTATGTTTGGGGAGTTTTTTTAGAGTGTTATGTTGTTACGGTTAGAAAATAATACAGTAAGAATTTTTTTGGAATATTATGTTATTACGTTTGGGAAAAGTACATAAAGAAGTTTTTTAGTGTGTTACATTACTAGAGTATTACATTGAAATGTTACATTTTTATTCGTAATGTGAGATTTGTTCCATGAGGAGAAAAAATCCAAAACCTATATAGTGCAGATTGTCCAAATGTGTAATTTTACATTTGGAAAAACTCATTTTTATCCTTAAAAAATTAAATCAAAATATGTAAGTGATTATCCTTTTGTGTAATTTTTACTTTAATAGAGCCTTTGAGTTCATAAGAAAAAAAAAAGAACTAAATAATTCACAAAATCATATTTCAAAATTTATTAGTGGTTCACTTATATTTTTATATCACATAAATACCAATATATTATTTTTAAATATTTTAGACATGTAATGTAGACGTATATACTTGTTTTTTGTTCGAAAATTCACTAGGTGGGATCCATTTCGTTGTTATCCGTTTCTCTTTTGAATACATTCTAATGATTGTAATAAGTACTCACCTTGGGTAAGTTACATATATTAACAAAATGAGAATGACCTGGCTGTAATTGAAATTTTAATTGGAGCAAATAGTTGAGCTTTTTGACTAGTAAAAATTATTAAACGAAAGACTCCAATCGGTAAGAGTCATTAAACGAAATATTCTTACCGATAAGAAACTTTGAAAAAGTTTAATTAGATCATGTTTTGATAGACTTTTACCGATAAAGAAACCTCCGGTTAGTTAAAAAATTTCAACTGTCTGATTTAATTAAAAGTTTAATTGGAGAGAAACCAAATTCAAAATGACATTATTCGGTACTCATCATTCAATTATATTATAAAAAGAAAATCAAACAATAAATTCAAGGATGATTCTCCTACCATAATGACCTTATTTATGATGTAGACATGATATTCAAGATTTACTGAATTGTTTCACTTGATCAGAGACTAAAAGTCATAGGTTAGAATCTTAAGGGATATAGCAATGGTTAAATTTTTTATTTATTCATTTTCTTGAGATTATTACCAAGTTTTATAGTAATAATTTGAGAACGAGAGGTATATGTACCAAAAGGATTAGACGAAATAATAATTCTATAAATTGGATTCATAGCGACATCAACACCACCTTGTATTTATTATTAAGCTTTGTATTCATCAACTTTCTTTGCTGATAAATATTTTTTTTAAAAAAAAACTTTTATTCATTATTAAGGCTTTGTAAATTTTTAGTCACGAAATTTTCATGTAAATTGATTTGCATGAAAAAATATTTTTCTTTTCATTTTCGCTATTTAGTTGACAAATAAAACAAAAAACTTTATATTAGATGCATTGGGTAGAAGCCAATAAAAGCCACCATTTCACCCTACAAATGATCAATGTACCGAAAGGATCAAGTTGGAAGTGAACTCCTTAAAAATTGACTTCATTTTGGATTACTTTTTATTCAATTAAGCAATAGAAAGTACTTAAACTATTCGAAATAAATGGAGAATCTGTTTGGTTTTGATTTTTAAAAAATAGTTATTGGAATTTTCAATTTGTATGTTTTTGCTTTGACTGAAGTTTTTGATATTTTAATTTTTTTTAGATTCAATTAATTCAGATATAATTAAAAAGTATAAGATTTGTAAAATATTTTTAAAAATTTCACCAAATACAATAAAATATAACAGAAACATAAAAATTTATTACATTTTCATATATTTATTTTTTTATATGTATTCAATTTTAATGAGATATTTTTAAAACTTTCATCAAATATAATAAAATATAATAAAAACATAAAAGTTTAGTATATTTTAATATGTTTTTTTTATAAATATTTTATTTTTTAAATGCATCTAAATTAACTAAATTTAAAAATTCAAAAAATTAATTAAAATTTTAAAAAATTTCATCAAAGATTAAAAAAAAATTCAAAACCAAGCAGGGCAATATCTTTGATATTTACAATGATTGTTTGGAAGGGTTCTGTGGATGCATTGCACGTGGAATACAGGCATGGGCTTCCAATATGCAATGGGCCAGATCTCGAGTATGTTTGGACTATTTCGGACTTTCAAATGAATTATCCAAATATAATTAATTTCAGATAGTGACACTTGGTCAATAATGTTACCAGATGCTTTGAAATTATGCCCCATCTAAGCTCTAATTTCTACCTAAAAGCTGTACAATTGATGTTGACAACATTTCCATGTATAGCACGTTTTCCATTCATATATTAAAAGGAACTAGAGGTAGGTAGGTGTTAGAGGAAAAAAATATATATATATTACAAATATATGAGATGGATAAGTATGTCTCTGAGGGGTGTAAACAAAAAATTATAAGAGTGTAAGTGTCATTTGCACTCCTCTATATGTTAGTAAATTTTGTTTCTTCAACTCTCAGCTGCATGTAGTTCTCCCTATTTGGAAACAAGATTGGGTTAAAATAGCCTATTAAAAAGATAAAATATATTAAAATAGTCAATAAGATAAAATGTTATATCTAACCTATAATCATTTTATTTTTTCTCCTATAATTATCGAATCAATTACAAAGGAAAAACAAAAAAACAAAAAACAAATAAACAAACTTCCAAACACAATTTTTTAGTCAAATTAAAATATTTTATAAAAAAAATCAAACAACTTACTAAAATAATTAACTTCCAAAATTAGACCATAGTAGCGAGATGAGGGAAAATTCAGTGTACTCTTTGGATAATGCCTCAATGTCAAAGAATTGATTACTGGGATAATATCTCCATATTCCCACAAGCCATGACAACTGAGGGAGGCATTGGGATATTGCCAGTGAAGAAGTTATTTAGTGAATTTTTTTTTAGCTACAACACCCTAAATAATGTCAATTAATAATTAATATTGATCACCTTTAAATGCCTTGAATCAAAATTAAACATATTTAATTATATGAAATAATTATAATGATACTTGAAAAAGAATATAATTAATGAGTCAAAAACACATGAATTTCTTTGTCAAAATAATTGTTAACATGAATAAAAAAAATATTTTATTGAATTTAATTACCATATATTATTTAAGTAATAGACTGTGATTTAATAAAGGTTAAATGGAAATGAATCCAATGAATCCAATTGGTTGGAAATATATATGTCAAAAATTATGAGACTTATGAAAATTAGATCAATTTCAAGAACAACCTTTGAATAAAATGTTAATGGATTAAAATTAAGCTAAGAAATAATTTCTAACTTGAAATTGAAACGTTTATATATTTTAAAAATATTAATTGAGAAACTTAATAACATTAATTTGATGTATAGAATATTTTAGACACTTCGTCAGATAATCAATCAGAATTAACGAAATTAAATAAGATTAAATTAATTTAACTGAGATTTATTAGATAATGAAAATTTAGAATTAAACTGGATTAATTTCATTGGATCAAGATTAATGAGTTAATGGAAAGAATTATATTAATAGAAATTATTTTTTGAATAAAAAATTAAATAATTTTCTGATTCAGAAACCGTACGTGGGGAGTTTCATAAGTTTAGTCCAATGTGTAAAACTTTTGATAACTTAATCAAAAATTAAGTGAGACTAGTGGACCTTAAGAATGATAAGTTAAGACTTAATTGAGATTAATGAAATTAATTATGATCAAGAATTAATTCTAATTGACTGGAGCTAGAAATGATTAATTAATTAGTACTCATGTTTTAATTGTAATGAGTGTCTAGTGATTTGTTTAATGGGGGATTGTGAATTGAATCAGAAATTGAACATTTAAATGATTTGACACACCTGAAGATGCAGTCATGTCAATTTAATAAATTAAAATTAAGTAAGATTAGAACAATTCAGAATGCTTAAGCAGGATTGATTAGACTAATTAAATTAAAGATTAGACTTAATTAATTAAGATTAACAATTGATTAATTATGTTAATATGTGATTAGTGAATTAATCTAATCAAAGTCAATTAAGTAAAGATGAGAGAGTTAGAACTTTTCAAGAAAGTAGAAGAATGTATGCCCATTGTTTTTGCACGAGGTAAAACAAAAGGGGTGAGGTCATTTTGTTGTTTTTGCTGGAACTTAAAGAAGAGTTCAAGAACAGCAGACACACAGAGAGAGCTCAACTTACTTGTAATTGCTGGAAATTTAACTCAAGAAAAAAAGTGAAAGTTCAAGAAAATTGAAGATTAGAAGAAGAGACTCCAGAATTTGAAAAGGAATTAAACCATTCAAGACTCTAGGTAAGAAATTGAAACTTGAATTATGTAGATAAGTCACCTAAAAGCTGAAATGAAGAAGTAATTGGGTTCAATTCATGAAATTAAAAAGGAAATTGGCAAAATGATGAAGAAATTGATCAAGATTCATGGTTATGGAAATAAATTTGGAAATAAATTATTTTGGTTTTGATTTTGAATGTCTTGCAAGAATTTGAGTTCATTTTTACATGCTTGAACACGGTTTTGAAAATTATGAGCTCATGAAGTTTGATTCTAATTTTGACAAATTAAAGGAGTTTTGATGTAAATGGTTTGAAATTGGGTTTGATATGAAGAAAATTAATTGAATCTAAATTTGGGCAAGTTAAGGAGTAAATTACGATTTGAGATTGACAATCAAGAATTGGTTTGATTTTGATAAATACTTTGACATGCAAATATTTTTCTAAGAATTATATGACTTTAATTTCAGATTGTAAAGAAAAAGAGAAAAAAGTTTTGCAAATATTGCATGCATGGGATTTTTAGATTCAATCATGTGATTAAAGAGGTTTTAAGGCAAATGATATCGAAATTGATCATGTCTTTATATTTCTTTATGAAATTACATAATTTAAGAAGGGTTTTGCATGAGGTTTGGTAAGAATTTGAGTAAGTGAAGCTTTGATCGTTGATGAACTTTCGAATAGCACAAAAATTCCTAGAACCGCAGATACGGCTGTGAGCCTCGCACATGCAGCCGACGAACCAAAACAGGGCTACAGCTTCTGAAATAACCGTACGTGTGGGAGTCACATGTGGCTATGACTCTCGTACTTGTGGAACACAAGGAATGTGTGTTTCAATTTTCTTTCAACCTTTCTGACCTTATGCACACCCCTACACATATATTAAGACTAATTGGGAAATAAAATAAACTTAAAAATTGACTTTAATTAAACTAATTGAATGAAGGAAACAAAAGTTAATTAAGTGCTTTTGTTTTATCAAATTGTGTGTGTATTATGTAGGTCGGTTATATGAGGAGAATTACTGAAATCAGACTCATTGTGAGTAATGTCTTTGTAAAGATACTTTCATATAAATGATTTTGAAAATGCTATAACATGAGATGTTTTATGAAATCTATATATTGTTTATGAAATGTTCCGATATGATAAGTGTTCTGGTACAAATATTTTTTGGAATGGTAAGATATGCTAAGAAATTCCACAATGCTTATGATATGATAAGTTTGTCCGAAATTAAGTTCTTAAGTATTTATTTTGAAATGTTATGTTTACTGAAATTACGTTTTGCTATGAATGAATGAGTTTCTCATTTGATAATTTATTGTGGCATCCTTAAATGAATTCTCTATGAATAACATGTTGGATCTAAGGTCATTTTGTCTTATTTGTTATATGTTGGACCTCAGGTCATTTTGTCTTATTTGTTATAAGTAGGACCAAAGGTCATTCTATACAACTGTTATATATATTGGATCAGAGGTCGTTTTGCCATTAAGTAAATCAGAGGTCGTTCATCTATGTAATGGACCAAAGGGCGTTCTGTCAAGTTTAAATATATTTAATATTATTAGATGAGCCACATAATTTGTTAAACTTATATATGATTTATTTATGAGAGATGTTTTGAATATGATGAGAATGTTTTCGAAATTTTAGAACTCATTCATTAACTCCTTTTCATTGATGTTGCTCATTGGGTTTTAACTCACCAACTTGCTTTTCCTATATAGGTTCAAGTTTAGAGTTTTGCTTTCGTCAACCTTTGTGAAGCTTTTGAAAATGTCACCCAAGCCGAGGCCCGTGATTGCCTCCTTTAGAAAGTTTTTGAGAAGTCAAAATTTGTAAATGTAAATGTTGTTGGATGTATATATATATGTTATGTGTATTTAATAATATATGTATGTATTTGTTATATCATTTATGCATTACTTACGGTGTGTTTGGTAATGTTTACGTTTTCAGTTTATATTTACAAAAATTTTATAAACTGATTTTTGTTTATTTTTTGTTTATTTTTAGAAAAACATAAACTACAAACGCGTTTGGTAATTGACAAATTGTTTAAAAAAATTTTAAAATATAAAAAAGAGTAAGAAATGGCAAGTGGTGGCAAGTGGCGGCGGAAGACGGTGGTGGAAAGTGGTAACGGTGGGTGGTGGGTAGCTGGTGGTGGTGGGTGGTGGAGGGTGGGTGGGTGACGGTGACGGGTGGTAACGAGTGGAAGGTGGATGGCGGGGTGGTGGTGGTGGGTGGGTGGGTAGGTGACGGTGGCGGGTGGTAACGAGTGGGAGGTGGATGGCGGGTGGTGGTGGTGGTGGGTGGGTGGGTGGGTGACGGTGGCGGGGGTGGGTGGGTAGTGGTGGTGGGTGGTAGTGAGTGGGTGGTGGTAGTGATGGTGGTGGTGGTGGTGGCCGGTGGTGGGTGGTGGTGGCAGGTGGGTGGCGGATGGCGGGTGGTGGCGGGTGGGTAGTGGTGGCGGGTGGTGGCGGTGGGTGGGTGGGGTGACGGTAGTGAGTGGCGGGTGGTGGTGGCAGTGGTGGGTGGTGGTGGCGGTGGGTGATGGGTGGCGGTGGCGGGTGGTGGCGGGTGGGTAGTGGTGGCGGGGGGGTGGCGGTGGGTGGGTGGGTGACGGTAGTGAGTGGCGGGTGGTGGTGGCAATGGCGGGTGGTGGTGGCGGTGGGTGATGGGTGGTGGTGGCAGGTGGGTGGCGGATGGCGGGTGGTGGCAGGTAGGTGGCGGGTGGTGGTGGTGGTGGTGGTGGTGGTAGCGAATGGTGGTGGTAGCGAATGATGGTGGTGGTGATGGGTGGCGGTGGTAGGTGGGTGGCGGGTGGGTGGTGGGTGATGGTGGTGGTAGTGGCGGTGGCTGGTGGGTGGTGATAGTGGTGGCTGGTAGTGGCGGGTGGATGGCAGGTAGCTAGTGGTGGCAGGTGGTGGATGGTTGTGGCAGGTGGGTGGTGAGTGGTGGTGGCAAGTAGGTGGCAGGCGGTGGATGGTAGTGGCGAGTGGATGGCAAGTGAGTGGTGGGTGGTGGTGGCGGGGTGATAGGTGGTGGTGGCAGGTGGGTGGTGAGTGGTGGTGACAAGTGGTGGTGGTGGGGGTCGGTGGTAGGTGGTGATGGCGGAAGACGGTGGTGGAAAATGGTAGCAGGTGGTGGCTAGTGTTTGGTGGTAAAAAAAAAAAAAAACTAAAAACTCAAAATGGAAACACATTTTTTGTGTTTTCATTTTTTTGCCAAATTTATAAACTGAGACCACTAATTTATAAATCAAAAATTTTACCAAACAAGTTTTTATTTGAGTTTTTTAAATTTTTGTAAATATAAACAGAAAACTGAAAACGTAAGTGTTACCAAACGGCACCTTAATGAACGAAATTATTTTTGTTACTTCCGCTTCAGGCCCCCACTACAAAAAATTAAGTTTCGAGAAACCAAAATTTAGAGGCAAAATTATTTTTTAGGGACCCAATATTTTTGTCGCGAAAAGTCTCCTCATTATATTTTTAGTAAGGAAAATTGAACATTAGTGATGAATTATTATCTTTTTGGGACCAAATTTTTGTCTTAAAAGATAAACTATTTTTAGATCAAATTATTTTGTCCCTAAAAGTGTATTTATTAGTGATATTTTTAAAATTTTGTCGCTAAAAGTCTTATTTTTTACTTTTCGGGACGACTTTTTAGCGACTATCCTCACAACAATAGAAATTAATCCCTAAGTTTCTTTTATAACAACATTTTTATTTTTAGAGACCAAACAATTTGGCCTCTAAAACTCTTATATGATGTGGTGCCCATTATACTTAAATATTTTTGTGATTTGTTAAGTAAGTTGTATATAATTTATGATTATTAACCAGTGGACACTCTAGACGAGTTGGGGCCGTGACAGTCACAATATCGCAATACCCCAAAATAATACCCCAAAATTCACTATTAGGGCAATGCCCTTGATGCCCTCAAGAGTAATTGTGGCTTTTGGGGCATTAGGGTATAGTCGCAGGAGCACAAAATAATGTCTCCGTAATGGGGTTAAGGCAATAAACGGTGATGACTATTAGAGCATTGTAGAATTTTCTTAAGGAACACAAAATAATTTCTTAGTGCTGCGTAGCCAGAGGGTGTTTAAGGCAGGCAATATGTAGAAGTGCACAAGGATGAGATGAGAAAAAATAAAAATAAAAACAAAAATAAAAATAAAAATAAATAAATACAAGAATAAGGGAAAACAAATACTATAAAATGTAGGGGTGTTCGCGGTTCGGTTGGGGTCAGAGAGTCTTCAATCCACCATCCGTCCGTCGGATGGATAAATTGGAAAAAAATTAATCCACATCCGTCCATCGGATGTGGATTAAGCGGATTGGCGAATGAATGTAAATCGATTTGGCGTTTTAAACTTTTACAAATTATGAAAATAATACAACTTGTCAACATTTTTTTTGGATAACAATCTAACCCAATATAACCAAAAGATCATCAAGTAAATTATCAAATACCAATAATAAATACATATAAGAAAACAATGCATTATCAAAACTATTTCATTATTTTTTTTAATTAAAAAACTATTTAATTTGATTTATAAAAAAAATAAATAACAAAAGCCTTATATTTTCCATACAAAAATACCAAATATTAACCCTTGCCATTTGATAAAAGGATTTCCAAATTGAAAACAAAACAGAATATCCAATCTATTTTTCAATTGAAAATTCAAACAGAATATTTGAACAAATTGAAAATACAAAATCTTACAAATTACTAGGCGTACTCGTGGTTTGGCAGTTTGGTTGCGATTAAAAGAATCTTAAATCCGCCATCTGTCCAAAACTAGACGGAGTGGAAAAATCAATCTGTAATAGTTCGCTCGTCATCACGCATCCGTCCAAAATGTGACTGATTGGTTCTATTCAATCGGTTTGAGCAAATGAAAATATTCATTGGCCACCCCTAATAAAATGTTGTATCTAAAAGTTTAATATTGTAAGAAAAAAATTATTTTACCCTTGCGGTTTGCTCTCTGAATAATTTTCGTCTCACATATATAATCAATTTGTCCTCATTTGGGTTCCGTTGGTCTTTTTGTGCAATTCAACTCCGACTGTTAGAATATTGTTTAAATTGACACATTGTATCACGCAATTGCATTTAGTTTTAGGGTTCACATGAAAAAAAAAAAGAAAAAAAGGAAGATTCTTTTCACCCACTTAATTTATTTTTCCAGCAATTACATGTATCGTAAATGTTGTGCTTCAAAGAAAAATAATTTGAGACATGTGGGTGTTGAGAGAAAATTGATGGGTGTATTTAGAAGCTCCAAAAGAATAAGTCGAAGGTGTAACTCAAAAAGACAAATATGCCAGTGTCTTCATATTTATTCTTCCTAACTTATTAAAAATCCTAACCATGGAACATTGGCCAGTACCAAGCACTTGCCTTATCAGCCCTCCCACTTCCCCAGCCACCCCTTCTTTCCTCACTCCTCGTTGCCACCCCTCTCCCCAGCCTTGTAATAAGACTAACTCAGCCTAATTTTCATAAGACTATGGTGGGGGGTGTTGATGGGAATCTACTGGATGATTTTGCAACAGCCCTTAAATCCAAGGTACAACAATTTTCGTTTAAGTATTTGGGGTTACCTTCGGAAAGAAATCCAAGGCTGAATGCAACATGGAAACTAGTGGTTGAGAAATTTAAGAATAAGTTGTCTCAGCTTGGAGCAAAAAAAAAAAAAAAAAAAAAAAAAAATTCTGTCATTTGGAGGTAGGCTCATTTTGATCAAATCGATATTGAGTTGCCTACCAGTGTATTATCTCTCCTTGTTCAAAATGCTGATTTCGGTAGCCAACACAATCGATAAGATTCAACGTGGTTTCCTTTGGGGGAATTCAGAGAATGGTTACGAAAATTCATATGGTCAACTGGGAAAAGGTGACTTTGAGTCAAGGATTTGGATGACTAAACATTAGAAAAATTGGAGTTGTGAATGATATGTTACTAATCAAGTGGTGGTGGAGGTTTGGGGTTGAAAAGGAAAATTTGTGGTGAAGACCTATTTGCCAAATCTATGGGTGGGATGAGAGAGGGTGGTTTCCAAATGTGTCCTCAAGTAGCTTGTGTTCAAAGATATGGAGAGATATCTTAATTGTGGAATTGAGGAATCTGGAATGTTTCACCTCTTTATGGACAACATAAAATTTTCTATAGGAGATGGAAGAATATTGGAGTTTTGGAATGATGATTGGTCTAGCAAAGGGGTATTGAAGGTTTTTCCCAAGACTGTTTCTCCTAAATAGGAATAAGAATAATGGGTGTTTGGCAGATTTCTGGAAAAATAGAAATGGAGGGTTGACAGGGAAGCTTGATTTTAGAAGAAACCTCTTTGTATGGGAGGAGGATGAGGAAGGCAAACAGAAAATCTAAGAATTAGACATTTCTGATGAATTAGAAAATCAATTAGAATGAATACTTCTGCTCCACAAAGAACTTGATATGCCAAATTCTGGTTTTGATTACTCTTCTGATAATAACCCTTATGATGATTTCCAATTGAGTGAAATTGATAATGATGTTCCCTCCTCATCTGATGACAAAGATGATATGGAAGCAACTCTTGAAGACAAAGATTGTCCTTGTCACGCCTCTAATGATTATTATAAGGCCATATTAGAAATTAATGGTCTCAGTATTAATGTATTAACAACAAATGAGAAAATGATACTTGGATTAATTGATAGCATTGATGATCCTAAGAAAAAAATAAGCTATATTTAAATATTCAAATTCCAAACATGACCCAACTACATCTTTGAACACTACTTAAGAATTGAAATATGATACATATGATTTCAAAGATGTTTTAGACGGAGTAAATAAAGTCCCAACTACTCTCAATACACCATCCATCCAAGACTTACAAAATGAAATTCACAATCTCAAAACTGATATACACGATTTACAATTACGAATCATTTTCTTTGAACAAAATCCACTGATGATTTCTTGGAAAATGCTCCAATCCCTTATGAAATTCCCTGCGAACCTGAAGAATCTTGCAATAAAAATCCTGAAAAAAACCCTTAATTATCAAAGATTTAGTTAATTTACTCAATAGTATTACATTCCAAAAATGGTATATTGAAATCAAAGTAGTAATTCATAATTATCCTTACTACTATGGCATTAGTAGATTCTAGTGCTGATCTCAATTGCATTAGAAAATTATTAGTTCCTTTCAAATATTTTGAAAAAATAGATCAATCCCTTAGTATTGCAAATGGCAGATCCATGGAAATCAATTACAAAGTCTCGCATGCTCAAATTTGTAACTAGGGCATATGCCTCAATTCTGAATTTTTACTCTGTTGGGGATCGGGGATCCCGCCTAAGACCTTGCAGAAATTATACCAAACAGAAAAACACACACACACACCCAAAGAGACACCATATATAACGTGGTTCGGCCTCAATGCCTACGTACACGAGAGAGTAACCGGTTATCACTATAACAATGGAGAGATTACAAAAAGATTACAATAGAGAATGAGTTCACACTATCTTTACTCACCCACTCACTCGTCTCCCTTTCTCACACCGAGAGAGATGGGCTTTCTGCCTCACATCTCTCACTCTCTCTTGGTTTGCTCTCTCATAAGCTCCACACTCTCTTTCTTTATTTATACACAAATAAGGCAGAACCTTATTGGTTGCTACCTATCTTCTTTCACTCTCTAGTGGGTTGGAGTTGGTGACCCACCTACCTTTTTCCACTAGCTAGTGGGTTGGAGCCACCAAATGGGTTGATATCCAACAAATCACTCCCTCAACCCATGTGAGGTGATCCAGTGCACACACTGCTGCTAATCTTGTCACGCCCAAATTTCAACATAGTCTGCATCTCCTCACCGAGACATTTGCATCCCCTGAAACTAGAGATAACACACCAGAGATACAAGAGGAGGAGGGAATCTTGTATCCTCAACTCAACTCACACAACTCTCTGATTTGGAGAGAGCCTCTGCTCTTATCCCCCACAGATCTCTTCTACACTTCCCGTCTCAGATGTCGTCACTTGCTATGCTTGAACTTGCATAACTAAGGTATCTGACACCCCCTGAATGGATGCCCTGCACCCCCTACCAAAGATGCCATTGACTGACATGCATCACCTCGCACGACTAGTCATTGGAGCAACAGAAAACTCTTTGTTTGTCCCATCAACGTCCTCAATTTTCTTTGCTTGGAACTTTTCCTCCGAACTATCAGCCTTTGCCCTCTGCACTTCTGAACAACCTTCTAGCATTTCCACATACGCTCGTTGTCTGTGCTTTTTGCAATCCCTGATTTGTTGTCCAGTAAATTGATGGTTGATAGTAGCTCCATCTATCAAAGCATCGTCAGTTATGCAATTCTTTGCATAGTGCTCGTACCCATGGCTTCTGGTCTCCCTACATTGAGCTTGTTTGAGAGATCTATATCAGCTCTATCCTCCGTTGCCATGGAACTAAAGAAACCACCATAGAGAAAAAAGACTTGCCACATATTGGTGTGCACTCTTGCGTCTTATCTGTCTCAATTTCTCTGTCTGGAAGTTCCTGTGAACTTTCAACAACCCGTTGATACACATTCTTCTTATGCCTCTGTACGACACTATACCATTGCACTGCTACATGTTTGCATTTGTGCTTCTACGCTTAGTATGCTCCTCTGCAACTATTGTTCTACACGTCCACATACCATTAGTACCTACTTGTATACAGTAGCTCCAACAGCCATAGTATTTCCTTAAGCCTGTACTTGTTGCCAAATCATCTATACGTCGATGAATGGTCTTCTCTTCTGATCAAACCAGATCTTCCAATGAACTCCGAAGATAATCATCTCTACAATCCTCTAATCGCCTCTGACCAATTCTAATCTCCCTCGATCTACTACTTGATCAAGCCTAATCGCCTCTGGTCTCAAATGATATATCTCGATTTGTATCTGGTTGTCCAATCTAGTCAGAATCTGCCCATTCTAACCTCTTCAGTGAATCCGCAACATTCCACAACATCCGACAACCTTCCTTCGACTATTGAAGATGATAAACTCCCATGTTTTGACAATCTTTAAAAACCATTCAGAATTTCACTATTCTGACCTTGCGGTTACGTCCGGAACGATCCGTTTAGCTAGGACCAACCTTCGCTGCACTTCTGGGGACCTCACTGAAAACTTTTCCCAAAAGTTACGCCACACCACAATTTTCAGAAAATTTTGGGCCAAGTTACAATTTTCAGAAGGTCAGGGAATATTCTGTGTTCCAACAAAATATTTCGTCCACTACACCTGACGTCGTCTGCCACTTCGTTCTTCTTTTTACAGAAAACTCCGATTCAAAAATCTGACCGTATGGATGTGTTCGAAATACTCCAAATAGTTAGAAAACACTATTGGATCGTCAAAAATGAACTCCGAATGGCTCACATCAAGCCAAAACAGTTTCAACCCCTCAGATCTGTGGTTGCACCTTAGCCACGTATCACTGGATCCCTCCTCCATGTGCTGACGTGGCAGATGGCATGGCACTGACTGTGCTAACGTGACGCTGACTGACTGCCATGTGGCGATGACGTGTGCGCTGACTGGGTTGCCACGTGGCATTAATGTTTGCATTGACTAGCTGCCACGTGGTGCTGACATGGATGACACGTCACTCGCATGCGTACCCCCACTCACCTTCTTCCTTCAGCTGCTCGTAGGACGCGTGTCGCGACTAGTCGCACTCACTGGCACAGGGTAACGATGCGTCGAGCGCGTGTTGGAGAGTAGGCTTCATACGCCTGCTTCAGGTGGCGCGTAAGAGCGCGTGGAGGCTCCTCTTAGGCTCTGCTTTGCATTTCTGGACTCCTCTCGTCGAGACCTTGCTCCTGGTATGCTCAAAACCTAATTTCGAGCAATTTGATTTCTAGGCAGTTTCGAAAAACACTCTGTTTCTGTTCCGAAAACGATTGACGAGGCTCTGATACCACTTTGTTGGGGATCGGGGATCCCGCCCAAGACCTTGCAAAAATCATACCAAACAGAAAAACACACACACCCCCAAAAAGACACTATATTTAACGTGGTTCGGCCTCAATGCCTACGTCCACGGGAGATTAACCAGTTAACACTATAATAATGGAGAGATTATAGAAAGATTACAATAGAGGAGGAGCTCACACTATCCTCACTCACCCACTCACCCGTCTCCCTCTCTCACACTGAGAGAGACGGTCTCTCTGTCTCACATCTCTCACTCTCTCTTGGTTTGCTCTCTCATAAGCTCCACACTCTCTTCCTCTATTTATACACAAATGAGGAAGAACCTCATTGGTTGTCATCTACCTTCTTCCACTCTCTAGTGGGTTGGAGTTGGTGACCCACCTACCTTCTTCCACTAGCTAGTGGGTTGGAGCCACCAAATGGGTTGATATCCAACATACTCATCAAAAATATGTCTCAATTAATTATCTTAGGAACACCATTTATCATAATTATTGCTCCATTCACAATCACCAATACAGGAATTTCTGCCAATCTTATCAACCAAGAGATTACTTTTTTCTTCTCAAGAATATGAAATTAATAATCTAAAAACTAATCTCAAACAAAGCAAATTTGTTTATTGCAAAAAGAGATTTCTTATAAGGTAATTGAGCACGAATTGGAATAATCCAAAGTCAAAACAATTATTCAAAAAATTCAAAGTTTATTTGAAGAAAGATTTATGTTCTGAATTACCTCATGCTTTCTAACATTGGAAACAATATATGGTAGATTTACCTTATGAAAAAGACTTTAATGAATGACAAATCCCTACTAAAACTAGACCTATTCAAATCGACAAACAACTTATGGAATATTGCCAACAAGAATTCAATGATTTACTCAATAAAAAATTAATTCGACCGAGTAAATCTCCTTAGTTTGCCCCACTTTCTATGTCAACAAAAATGTTTAATTAGAAAAATGTACTCCCCAATTAGTCATTAATTCAAACCTCTTAGCAAAGTACTACAATGGATTAGATATCCAATTCCAAATAAAAAGGATTTATTAAATCGATTACATGAAGCAAATTTTTTTACAAAATTTGATATGAAGTCAGGATTTTGTCAAGTCTAACTCTAAGAAAAAGATCGCTACAAAAGCAGCTTTCACAGTTCCCTTTGGCCATTATGAATGAAATGTCATGCCCTTTGGTCTAAAAAATGCTCCTTCTGAATTTCAAAATATTTTGAATGATATGTTTAACCTATATTCAACATTCACTATTGTATGCATTAATGATGTGCTGGTACACTCCAATTCTGTCTCCCAACATAGCAAACATTTATACAAATTTTACCATATTATTAAACACAATGGTCTCGTATTAAGTGAAAAAAAAAATGCAACTTTTTCAAACCTCCATTCGTTTTCTTTATCATATTATACATACAGGTACTATCATTCCCATACAACGATCTATTCAATTTGCTAGCAAATTCCTTGATGAATTACGCAACAAAACCTAGTTACAAAGGTTTTTAGGTAGTCTCAATTATATATTTGAATTCTACAAAGATTTCCATAAAGATACGCAAATACTTTATACTCGGTTAAGAAAAAATCCAACTACTTGGACCCGGGAGCATACATTGGTTGTTCAACGTATCAAATAACGATCCAAATATTTGCCTTTATTATGTTTACCTATCCCTACTGCTTACAAAATTGTTGAAACAGATGCTAGTAATATTGGCTATGGTGGCATTCTCAAACAAACTATCGAGGTAAAGAACAATTAGTTCGATTTACTTCTGCTATTTGGAAAGGTGCTTAGCAACAATACTCCACAATTTACAAAAGAAATTTTATTCAATATTTCTTATATCAAAAAAATTGAATCTAATTTATTAAATCAAGAATTTTTATTACACATTGATTACAAGACCGCAAAAAAGAAGTCCTTGAAAAATCTTGCAAAATATCACTTTTCAAAAGAATTTTTTATACACATTGATTACAACGACAAGCTTTTGCTGTAACAGTCTTAGCCGTTACCAACAAGAATTCAAATTCCATCATCTCTTAGCACACCATCGTCGTCGACGGTACAAACTACTTCATTATTATCATTGGATGGCAAAAAATCTTGCAAAATATCACTCTTCACAGGCTGCATCCTATTCTAGAGAACCCAATTTTATTCCTTACAAAGCACCTTTCATTTCTTCACAAATTCCTCCTTTCAAAACATCCACAATTAATCAAGGTTATTACCCTCATGATAATACTTACCCTATTGTTCCCCTTATTCTTGATCATGTCCAATACCTTCGAGAGAAACTAGACATCAAACCTGAAACCCTTATCTATATTTATTTCCAAATAATTGGCATTATCTCCAACATTTTGGTCAACATTCCCAACTTTGCTATGAGAAAATTTTTGAAGAAACCAACTCCATCTCTATTGAAAATGTTTTTTTTTGTTTTTTTGTTTCCTTCTAAGGAAGACAAATCTCTTTTACAATACTCCAAACTCCACATCCCTAGACTCATTTCACAAGCCAAATAGGGCCACCCTATATTTCCATGACGCTTCAATGACACCAATTTAAAACCTGCTTATGATTATCTAAGGTTGCAAATGAACCGAACTATTCACGAACAAGCTTGGTTCGGCTCATTGAGGGCTTGACTCTACTTGTCTCGTTTAGTAAATGAACCAAGCTCAAGCTCAAATATTAGGCTTGTTTAGTAAATGAGCCGAGATCGAACTCGAATAAGTTTGGCTATTTTATCTTTATTTAAATTATATAACAAATAATATATAAATAATGTATTTATACTAGTATTTATATATTAAATAATATAAATAATATTTTATATTTAAATAATATAAATAATATTAAAAAAATCTTATCGAGCTGAGCCAGGCTAAGCTCTAGTTTTATTAATATTAACGAGTTGAGTCGAGCTCAAGCCCAATTACTTATTGAGCCGAGCTCAAGCTCAATAAAGGAGTTCGATAAGCAAACGAGCCGAGCTCGAACTCAGTAAAGCTCAGCTTGGCTCGATTCATTTCCAGCCATATGATTATCAAAATGCATGATTTTACATCATTTATTTCCAAAATTGATTTTTCCAATACTCATTGTGGATTCGATTTGAACCCAATTTTGCCATTACCACTGGAAATATTGCTACCTGGTTTGAACTCTGGCGGTATTAATTTGGAATGCGATTTGCAGTTCTTCCGGAACCCTTACTCGATTCTTATCATATTTATCAGAAAGAAGTTAAACCTCATTTCCTTGAATTTCTTTATTTTACAATCAATTTCAAACTGCCTTGTATAATGGCATGGCAATATACAAACATCTCATCCCTATAATACTATGTTTCTCACCAGACATATCGCCACAAAATGGTGGAAAAATTATTTAATCCCTCTAGAGTATTATCCAGGTTAATTATTAGAATTTTACAAGCAGAGGAAAAAATCTACTTCAATCAACCTTACCCCGTCTATGGCTTCTTCTAGACCAAAATCCCATAAGTCTTTTTACTATGATAATTTTAAAGTTGAACTTAAGGAGAAATTAAAGGATAAATATCCTTCAATATCAAAGAAAGATTTTGAACAAAAATATAAAAGGGCCACAAAAATGAAAATGCTTCAGATGGCAGAATCAGAGAATGTTTCTAATTCAGATGACGAAATCTTGGAGATAATTCCCATAATTTCCATTCCAAATCGGACAATATCCTCCACACCACCAACATCTACAACCAATTACCCTACAAAAAATCCTAATGATGATCTTGATGAGATTATTCTAATAATTGTCAAGGAATTGATCTCAATAATTTGTGACTATGTAATAAAAGCCTGCAAAGATTCCTGCAAAAAGCAAAAGCCTGCAAAAGAAGCATCAATATTACTTCGACAACCCATGTGATTCCATAAAAATAGTGAATTCCCTCCATGTGACAAGTCAAAAATCTTATCTTTTCGAACTTCAAAACAATTTAAATCCACAACTCCTCCTCTATTTAACCAACAGTTCTGCATAAAGGAAGAGCATCGAAAAAATATTAAGACAAAACTATATTTTCCTTTCAATGTGTAATACTGTAAGTGTGGGAGTGTGTAAGTGTAAGCATGTGTGACTGTGAGTCCATTACAAGATGGAAGAATCAAAGATTGTTTCTAATTTAGATAACGAAATCCCAGAGACAGCTCCCCAAATTTCCATTCCCAATCAGACAATATCCTCCACACTACCATATCTCCAACCAATTACCCTACAAAAAATCCTAATGACGATCTTGATGAGATTATTCCAATGATTGTCAAGGAATTGATCTCAATAATTTGTGACTATGTAATAAAAGCCTGCAAAGATTCTTGCCAAAGCAAAAGCCTGCAAAAGAAACATCAATATTAGTCCGACAACCCATGTGATTCTATCAAAATAGTGAATTCCCTCCATGTGACAAGTCAGAAATCTTGTCTCTTTAGACTTCAAAACAATTCAATTCCACAACTCGTCATCTATTTAACCAGTTGTTCTGCGTGAAGGAAAGGCATCGAAAAAATATTAATACAAAACTATATTTTCTTTTCAATGTGTAATATTGTAAGTGTGAGAGTGTGTAAAAGTAAGTGTGTGTGACTGTGCGTTCATTAGAAGAAGGGCAGTACATGCATTGCCTAGTGTGCTTAGAAAAGTGTAATCCTTTGTAAGTATTCCTTATATTGTACTGTAATGTATTGTATTATAATGTATCTTTCATTAAGGCAAAGTGTTTTCAAATATGCTTTTGATCTCTGAAATTATAATTCAAATTAATGATAGTTTACAATATATCTCTAATCGTGAAGATGATTTGCCAAAATTAAAATCTCTATTAGAAATTGCATCAAGACAATCCATAATTAAGTATAGTCAAGGAATTACTAATATTAAATTAAAGATAAAACAAGAACAACGTAGTATAAATTGGCAACGCAAATTGTTACAAAATTTAATTCTAAACTAGTTTCGGTCAAATTTCTGTCACCAAGATTATATAACCTCGGAAGGGTCATTATTAGAAGAGTAATCAGAATCAGAATTTGGCATATCAGGTTCTTTACCGAGTAGTAGTATTGATTATAATTGATTTTTGAATTCATCAGAAATGTCTAATTCTTGGATTTTCTTTTTAGTGAGACATTTATATGCGTAATGTCCATTTTTTTTTTTTTTTTTTCAAATTTCCAACGAGTAGCATTCTTCTTGGAAGTATTTGGTTTGGATTTAGTAAAATTTAGAGATTTTGAGTTATTGAATCATTTCTTCTTATTATAAGGTTTCTCTTTATAATGTTGGAATTTATTAGGAGAATATTTTTTCTTGGAGTAATTTTTGGTTGACCTTCTATAAGGTGATTTTCTTGAAGAGGTTCCTGTGAGGGGACGTAAAATAGAATTGTAACCAAATTGATAGCAAAATTGTCCTAATTTTGTGCGCATCTTTTGCTTTCTTTCTTTAATTGATTTTTAAGTTTGATATCATTGCAAAGAAATAATCCTTTAGCACAAATTTTAGATATTAATTTTTCAAAAGTATATGGTTTTTCGGAATTTGTCCATTACATTTGGCTCTAATTTGAGTTTTCACTTTTTTAGCCAATAAGGTTGGAAGACCAGCAATGAATCTTTCTTTCCAAAAGTCTTGATTGGCATCATGTCATTCGTATAGTTTAGAAAGGAATATGTCTTTATACCATTGGAAATGGGTAAGAGTTGGGCATTTAAGATTGATTGACAATTCTTTGGATCTTTCTATGACAAGTTGTGTGTTTCCTATGAAATGTTAAGTAATGGTTGTAACCAATGTGGTGACAACATCACTAGTAGGTTGCCTGGTTGTTGGATCTAATATGGGATTATCATTTTGATCTTGCTTAACAGAAGTAAGAATGGTTTGCCTTTGTTATAAATTGAGGTAGTTATCCCACCATTCTTTTAACTGTCCTGTAAAACCAGAAATAAGCATGCGGGTAAAAGTGGAATCATTGTTATTAGTAGGATGTTTGGCAAGGGTAGCACTAGCTGCCATGAATATATGTTGGCTAAGGTTGAGAATTTGGTAGCCAGATTTTCCATCGATATTCCATTCATGAAGATCACTTCCAGAATAAACAAAAGGGGTGTCAAAATGTCTTTCTTCTAACTGAAGATCTATAGGTGTAGGACGAGGATAATAATTCCTCGTGGGTGGTTGAACAGTAATCATGGTTGTTTCATTGATTTGTGTAGGAGTATTTGATGTAAATTGTTCATATAGATTTTGTAAAAAGTTGTCATCTTGCAAAACATTGATACTCCCACTTTGTTCTACTTTTTCTTTACCTTCTCGGGTGGGAGTAGAGGAAGTGTCTCTTGTAGGGTAGACGATAGGTTCACTATCATTGATAATTTTTGAAAGAGTTTCCTTACATTTACTTCATTCTGCAAAAATTTCTTTAGATGGGTTTGTGAAGGAATAAGTAGGAAATGGTAATTTTGAATTAAAGGAGGTTAGTGAATTTGATTTGGGGGAACTAAGATAAATCAATGGTCAACTCGCTCTTCAATGCAAGTAGTTTGTTCACCAATGGTTTGTAAATACATATTTGTACAATTTAATTGTTCATAAACTTGTCCTACTTCAAAACTAGTAGAAAGAGTATTTTTGGTTGTTTGCGAGCCTTCTATAGAAGGTCGGGTATAAGGACGAGCATAGAAAGTATGACTTGCACCTCGGAAGGTACAAGTTTTACCTAGTGGATGGACAGACTAAACTGTTTCCCCATTATGGACTGACTAATTCTTTTGGGTAACGTTAAGATGGGCGTCTAATAGGAAAATTGGAACTTGTATATTATGATGTGGGAAATAGTTGGTAAAATACCATTGGAAAAAGGGAATATGGGTTTGTAATAAGGTAAGAGTGAGGTAATATTCAAAATGAATGATTTGTTATTGTCTCGTGGTGTGAGATTTTTTAAAATACAGACGATTTTTAAAATTATAAGAACCATTATTTTTTATTTTTTAGTTCGGCAAAAAAAACATAAGCTTTATTGATGAAAAGAGGCACAGTACATGCAATAATTACATCAACAAAGAAAGGAATGCGAAAAGCATCATAGCTACCCTCAACAATCCCAACTAGGTTGGCACCATAGAGGAAGCACAATCATATGCTAGCATTGGACCCGAGACTGGTGAGAAACCAATCAAAAACCACCAAAAGCAGAAAGAAAAAACTAAAAACTATACAATTAGCAGAGCCAACTTGATCCATAGCCCCTAACCTCCATATCTGATGAACTGTACTTCACCAGCATATGGAACAACACCAAAGCACAACATGACTTAAACCAAAGTAGAGCTTCCTGACTTAAACCAACAAACCTCCACCTAACTCAGTACATGAAAGGTCCTCCAAAGCACAACCCGATCTACCTTAAATTACAAATGAAATCATTGGTTGTAAAAGAAAACTCCTTCAGGTATGGATTCAACCACAAAGCAATCCTAATCTTGATCAACTCACACAACTCAACCATGTTTGGGTTAGCTTCCTTGAAAACGCATTCATTTCTAAGTTTGCATATTGACCAATGGGATAGCATCCCAAATCTTCTTTTCTAGCCTCTTCATCTTTCCTCCTACCCACCATAACAGCAGTTGATCCATTAAACCTAGTAATGCCCCTTGAGTCCCCCACCAATTCAGTATATCCGCCCATACGCTCCATACAAAGGGATAGCATATTAAGACATGGTTCATAGAATCAATTGCAGCCTTACAAAACACACATAATCCAAGCCCATTCCAATTTAGGACACCAACTCTTTGTAAGAACTCGGCTATCTTGATTCTCTTTTTCCAAGCTAACCACCCAAATACTTGTACTTTAGGAGGGACAAAATTCAGCCACACCAACTTACTAATTCTGAGATTTGGGCCAAGATTATGAGCAACAAACCTATACAATGCTGCTACAGAAAACTGACCTGAATTTGATGCTGTCCAGACAGGCCTATCCGCTTGATCAGATCTCACTACAGGTCCTGCTGCTAATTGGTTTATGAGATTTTGTAGCTCTACCTCCTCCCACACTGTAACATGTCCGCAAGGGACCTCGCTACAGTTCGGACTCGATTTGTGTCACGGTTCTCAATCTGAACCAAAGAGTCCAAATCCGGCAAATCGTTTTGAGAAAACAAATTTTTGAAAGAAGTGCCAAACATGGACTGCTTTGCCAGATACAGAGTCGCCACCTAAATATTTTATTTTGGGAAAATTTAGGAAACCCTGACTCGTTGCCTAAGGCCACGTGTCTGTCATCACCAAAGTTGCCTCGGCTCGGGAACTTGGGTACGATTGGGGAAGGTCACTTCGTGAGCACCCCCGCTCGCCCGATCAAAGATCGACCTCTACTAACCATGATATCGAATTTTGAAAACATTATGCGTTCTTATTCCGGTTATTAGCCTAGATTTACTATGTCATGCGCACAGCATACAAGTATAGACTGGATCGCCTGAATTGGAACAACACATCTCATGTTTGTTTTGAAAACGGTTTGCTACTCGCAAGTAGGCTTAAAATGCAGATTTTGCTACCCTCGGGTGGGCTTAGAAAAGATGGTTTTGCCACTATCTAGTAGGCTTAAAACTTACAGTCGATGCATTGTTCCAATCCAAACAACCAACATTCACCCACAGGCATTCAGGCAGTTATATCACATAAGCACGTAGCCTCATGGTAAGCATGCTATCATGGCAGTCACTCACACGCATGCAAGGATGCTAAAGCATAAAAACTTACCGAGTACTCCAAGCCAAAACAGAAGCTGATTAGAAATCATGCATGATCCTAACTATACAGAAATGCCTAATGCAACACATGCAAAATGCAACCATAGCAGGCTCGGCTATTCTAAACATGGCATGTGAAATGCTACAACTAACAAGTATTCAACTTGGAATTGAAATATAATGCAGTTAGTAATGATGCGCCGAGGCCGGTGCATGCAAAACAGATGAATGAATGCAAACATGCTATCATACTGTATGCTAATTGAAATATGCCATAATCTAACCATCATAAGCTGGTAAATAAAAGGGAGAAAGACATGGGGTTGAAAGACATACATCACACACACGCACACTAATTACAACATTGCCCTTGCGCGGAGGGTCTGAATAAATAATATACAGTCCCAAATGAATAGTTACAGTCCGAATAAATACAAAATCCTAATTAATTAACAAATTAAACTAGGAAAGTAATAAACTAGCATGCAAGCTAAGGACTGCCTCGACTCTGCTCCGGATGATGAATGATGCATGTCCAGGTTGCTTGGCACGGAAATCCATTGCGATGCCCCGATTAGCCTCTATTTACAGTTTACGTTCGGAATATTGTGCAAAGCTCTAAAAGGCTGTTGATTCTTGATTTGTTGCAACAGAGAGCAAGAAAGGGGCATGGCAATATATTTTCGCATATGTATGCTTACCTCGATCCTCGTGCCACCAATCACGCATCCCCGATGCATGATGGCCGAGGAGTCGAATTTGATGACTTAATATGAAATGAATGCACATATAAACACAACAAGACCGAGACTCCATCATGGATAATCCGGAGTGTCGGTGACTGGGAATTGAGACACGTTTCGTCACTAAGTACGAAACGTCCCTCGTTTCCCGTGCTCGGGCTAACTCCTATCCCAAACACAATGCAATATGCATGACATGCATGAATGCAATTCTAACATGCAACCTAGCATACACAATGCTATGAAATGGCATACACGATGTACGATGTAACATGGCATACACAATGCGCTAACATACAACCTAGCATACACAATGCTATGAACTGAGATGGCATACACAATGCATAATGGACTTACACCAACATGAGTGGACCTCAGCCACACTCACGTAGGAGGCCATAAGATGAAAATGAGACTCTCGAGATACGTGCACGCATGCACGCGAACCGAGGACCGAACCTAAGGCACGAATGCCACTCTACCAAAGCATGGTAAGGCATGGAACATGATATGCAAACAAGCAAATTTCAGCATTGAAATATGATACAAAACAGCCCCGAAACATGGAAACATGGTACCCGATGCATGAGATGAACCCCGAAACTCAAAACTAGGCACAGAGAATGACTTATAGCTATACAAAGCATGCATTATTTGATCATGAAGTATGAAGAAAGAGCCAAGGCAGTCACAAAATATGAACATTTCTAGTTCAAAGCATGGCCAAAAGATGCTAGCAAGATGGACTAAAATAGCATGCAATTTCGACTAGCAAACATGGTTTACATGGCAAGTATATGATGCACATGGAATCTGACCAAACCATCAAAAATCAGTGAATAAATTACATGAAAATAGGCCCAAATAACCACTGATATGCAACCATGGCATGCAAAAAATGATGAGTTACTTTAGAGGGCCATGCAAGGAGTTATTAAGCACATACAAGATAGACATGAAGCATGGCACAAACAACTCTAAAAATCAAATATGATAGTCCCAAAACTCACCAAATTTACCCTAGAAAGTGACTCCAAAGCATGCAAGATAGGGTCTCTTTGGAAGGCCAATAAGGCCACCAAACAAGTGAAGGAGAGAGGGGGTCACCCCCCTCTGATTTGGAGGCTCAAAACAGTGTCTTAGCCACTGAAAATCCACTGGATTTCAGTGGCTAGAAGTCCAAACAAAGAATGCAACAAGAGCTTAGGTGTAAGGCTCAAAACATGAGGCAATCAAGTATACAAGGAAGCATATGACCTCAAAAAAAAAATGGAACCTCAAACAAACTTGAATATGATGTCAAAAAAAGCCTTTAACCAGTTATAACAAGTCTCAAAAATGAACACAAATAGGGCTAATCTAGTATGCAAAAATGGCCCTAAAAGAGGGAATAGAGACAAGGGACAGCAGCTGGCCGCAAATAGCAAAGAGCCCTTCAACAAAGTTGAAGAGGGGCTCAAAAAAAGGCACTTTACAGTTTACATCAAGTCTCGAAAATGAACACAAGTATGGCTAAACAAGCATGCAAGGAAAAGGCCTAAAAGAGGGATAAAGAGACAAGTGGTAGTAGATGGCCTCAAACAGAGGAGAGCCCTTCAACAAAGTTGAAGAGAGGTTCAAAAAAAGATATTTCACAGTTTATGACCAAGTCCAAAACAGCTCACAAATAAGCCTAAAATACCATGCAAAAATAGGCCTAAAAGAGAGTTTAAACACAAAGGGTGAGGAGGAGACCTCAAACAGAGAAAGACCCTTAATAAAACATGAAGATGAGCTCAAAATATGACCTTTTTCAGTTCAGGTCGGATCCCAAAGATGTAATCAAAAGGAGCTAAAATATCATGCAAAATAAGGAAGAAAAGAGGGAATAGGGACTCACCCTTGTAGCCTAATCTTTCCAGCAACTTTTGGTCCAAGAAATGGTGCTCCTAACCTCTGAAAAGAGCCTCCAAGTTGCTGGAATGGAGTGTGGATGTGTTGTGCTATGGGTTGGTGTAGAAATGGTGCAAGACTTGAGGGGTTTTGAGGCTTGGAGTAGAGAGAGAGAGAGAGAGATTTGATGCAAGAGCTCTAAAGGATTTTTCTAACCCCTCCAAAATGCAGCTGGAGCTGCTGGTTTTATAGAGGAGGAGAAGGGAAAAGGGGGGGGGGGCAAATCAAATTCAAATTTCCCCCCCAAAGGGCCAAACCCCGGACATAGGACTTGGGGAAAACAAAATACATAGCTGGAACACACTAGGGAGGGGGAGAATGGCCGGCCAGCTCAAAAGAGAAAAAAAGGTCATCCAACCAGCTAGGTGGCCAGCCTGCCACATTTTCTGGCCGGCCTGCTACTTTCAGGACAAAAAAATGGGTCTGCCGGAAAGAAAGGTGGCCGGCCAGTGATAGGGAAGCCCAATGGTGGCCGTTCAAGTGTCCAAATTGAAGCCCCAAAAGTTATCTTTCTAATGGAACAAACCTTGCATTAAAATTCCTCCTGTGGAAAAAGTTATGTCCTTTTTGGTGAAGCCACGCAGATTCGGTCCAACCGGAGTGATGCCCTACTTCAGTCAACTATATCTCCCCCGTCCGGAATTGGATTTAGGAGATTCTTGAGTGCAAAATGAAACCCCGGAAGTCTTATTTCCAACGGTGGTGGCCTTATAGCTTGATTCCAAGTATGCAAATGAATAGACCCTTTTCGGCGAGGGCTGCTCGACTCTTTCTTAACGGTTCATGCCCGTTTTGTCCCCCAACTGGATTTCTTCCCTCTTCTCCTCTTTTCTTCAACTCCAAACCCCTAAGCAAGGTGTTTTGAAAGATTTTTCAAAGATTTCATCTCTCTTTCATTCATTTCCACTTTGTCCTTGCTCGGTTTACCGAAAAGCGCAACATTTAACGAAATACGAGCGTTGGAACATCGTAGAAACTTTATTTCAAAATCGTTTTGAAAGCGAGGGTTTTAAGGTCTAAAATCTTTTGATCAAGATTGTTTTGGTCCAAAAAGGGGTATGAAGTTGAGCTTTGACTCTCTCATTGCCGAAGAAACTGAACCTTTGCCCTGCACATCTTTCAAAACTATCAGTCGCGTCCAAGTCTTAAAGGCGGTCAAAAATGGGGTGTCTACAGTTGCCCCTCTTTGACAGAACTCGGAAGTCAAGGAGTGACGGGAGTGAATGTCAAAGCCCAAAGACGACCCATTTTTGACAAGGCCGAAGACTTGGACAAACAAACAAAATACAGATAAATAAATGGTTGCGCCCGCAAGCTGCCTACGTATCCCTTTGCAAGGAATCAAACCAGCGTAGTTCAGGGGCAGGATGCAAAATGATATGCAGAAATATTTTGATAATTGGACTTATACGCTACGCGAAGCCGGTTTGATAATTGGACTTATACGCTACGCGAAGCCGGTTTGAAAATTGGACTTATACGCTACGCGAAGCCGGTTTGATAATTGGACTTATACGCTACGCGAAGCCAGTTTGAAAATTGAGGATTTATGCAATGCACTGTAATGACTAAAATGCAATGTGATAGCTAGGAAAAGGGAGGTGCCTTACAGGGGCACTTAGCAATGACGTACCTCATGCTGCTGGGGATCTCTCGCTTCTTCTTGATTGAACCACAGGTACTACTTTTCTCCCTAACTATGGTCGCAACTTTCCCTATTCTTCAACAGGGTGGCAGACTAGGTTGATTTGGTATCCAGAATTGAGGCGCATACACATGCTATCTCAATCTATGGGGCTGCCATACAGATTTGAAGCCGAGGATATACCTCTGGGTATTTAAACCAGACTTTAGTCTTGGAAATCCCGAACCTTTGTGTTATAGGCATGAGCCATTCGAACTCTAGTTTCCATCGTCTCAGTTGGTCTCCTAGGAACTCACCGTAAACATAGGCAGGTGGCAATACCAGACCACTGGAAGTCGTTCGGGCACGACAAACACCAAAGGAATTGCACCTTTAGAGGATTTAAGGTCTCCTAGACCAGAGAGTGCACAAGATAGTGCGATGAAATGTAAGTAAAATGCAAGTATGATGAGCAAAACAGCGCGAATAATGATGCAGGATTTAAGGTCTCCTTAGACCGGAGGATTTAAGGTCTCCTAGACCAGACAATAAAACAGATACGATGCAATGGATGTAATAGATGTGATGCAATAGATAATAGATGCGATGCAACAGAGAGTACAATAGATGCAAAATGGTGATACACGCCAACCACGCTGGACTCGTGAGTGGAGGAAGAACAAAGAAAATCAATCAGGAGCGCGTTCCACGCAACCTAAGATAAATTCCAAACACGTTGAAATCGTGAGAGGAAAGGGACACTCAAACCACGCTGAAATCGTGAGAAGAGGTCCAAAAACAACAGCTCAAGTGCGCGCACAACGCAACCTAAGAAAAGGATCCAAACACACTGAAATCGTGTGAGGAAAAGGACACTCAAACCACGCTGAAATCGTGAGAAGAGGTCTGAAAACAACCGCTCAAGTGCACGCACAACGCAACCTGAGAAAGGATCCAAACACGCTGAAATCGTGTGAGGAAAAGAACATTCTAACCACGCTGAAATCGTGAGAAGAGGTCCAAAAACAACCTGCCCAGCGCGTCTACAACGCAACCTGGGATAAATTCCAAACACGCTGAAATCGTGTGAGGAAAAAAACATTCTAACCACGCTGAAATCGTGAGAAGTGGTCCAAAAACAACCCGCCCAGCGCGTCTACAACGCAACCTGGGATAAATTCCAAACACGCTGAAATCGCGTAAGGAACGGGACACTCAAACCACGCTGAAATCATGAGTGGAGGTCCAACAACCCGCCCAGCGCGTCTATAACGCAACCTGGGATAAATTCCAAACACGCTGAAATCGCGTAAGGAACGGAACACTCTAACCACGCTGAAATCGTGAGAAGAGGTCAAAACAACAACCGCCCACGTGCGCGCACAACGCAACCTGAGATAAATTCCAAACACGCTGAAATCGCGTAAGGAACGGGACACTCAAACCACGCTGAAATCGTGAGAGGAGGTCCAACAACCCGCCCAGCGCGTCTACAACGCAACCTGGGATAGATTCCAAACACGCTAAAATCGTGTGAGGAAAAGAACACTCTAACCACGCTGAAATCGTGAGAAGAGGTCCGAAAACACCGCTCAAGTGCGCGCACAACGCAACCTGAGATAAAATCCAAACATGCTGAAATCGTGTGAGGAAAAGAACACTCTAACCACGCTGAAATCGTGAGAAGAGGTCAAAACAACCCGCCCAGCGCGTCTACAATGCAACCTGGGATAAATTCCAAACACGCTGAAATCGTGTGAGGAAGATAACACTCTAACCACGCTAAAATTGTGAGAAGAGGTCCAAAAACAACCGCTCAAGTGCGCACACAACGCAACCTGAGAAAGTCCCAGAGGACAACGATCCCAAACGCTGCTCAGCGTAAAAGGATAAATGGTAGAAGATAACACAAGATGCAAATAAATGCAAGTATGGTGTGCATGACAATACAACGAGTGTGCGTGACAACGCAATTAAAGGTGTGCATGACAAAACCAGTGGAAGAATGCATAACAATCCGGGTGGAAGGGTGCATAACTTTGAAGCAGGCTTGATCTTGCGCTTGAGGTGGAGGCACACTCATACTTCGGAGCATTGACAAGGCTTGAAAAGGTACATCCGGAATACAATCATGGAATTTTCTGAAGTTGAAGCACACTCAGATGCTTCCATTTTCCCTCTTTTCTGTTGCTTTGCAGTCCGGAACCCATGTAGCTTCAGATAGGTCCTGGTTTTACTGTTCCCACGTGACCTGGGTTGAACCCTACGGTTTTTGAAAGAACAAAATCTTGTTTTGCACAAATGTGGAGAACGACACGGCACTCTGAGCACAAAACGATTTTTGAAATTGAAATGAGAAAAGGGTTCTCAACCGGGTATTGAGCCTACAACTGACCACAGCCAAAACGACTCAACAATGGAAAACAAAGGTAGAACAACCAAAACACAACTCGACAAAGGAAAAACAAGGTAGAATGACCTAAACACATCTGTTGACACTTAAACGACTCAAAACAAGAATCGAGACAAACAAAAATGCACAAACTCAACACTCAGCTGTGTTACAAAGGCGAGAGACCTCTCGGTGCACGAGAAGCCAGTTTCTTCGGGTATTGTTTCCCACCCTTTCTCATTTGTGGTTCTTATATCACTCGGCCCTCAGGCTCTGTTTTTCTGAAAAAGCCATTTTCTCACTTTTTCTCTCAACGCACATCTCTCTATTCTTCAATCTCTCATTTTTTATCCCTCCCCTGGGTGGTTGATGGATAAATAGGAGATGGATAAATAGGAAATTGCGGGCTCATGCCCCTAGCATTCTGCTAGATCCTTCTTCTTGTTCACAACAGTGAGTTTCTTCCACAGAGGGGCCGCGCCACAATTGGGTGTGTAGCAAATTTGCAGCTGACATCGGTTGACGATGCTCCGCGGGGGAGTTTGGATGTAATCAGATCTGTCCAGATGAGGGAGTGGAATATCTGGCCCCATTCCAGTTCGTGCTTCGCACTTGGCTTGATACCTCATTGGTTGGAGGATGTGAGAGCGTTCTGCCCTTTTGCTGTTAGCTTCAGTTGTGCCCTCTTCTGGCAGGTAGAGTGTCCTTCTTGGCAAGTACGTTGACAATGGGGAAAGACAGGAAGCCTGACTCAACTGTGCCCCTAGTTCATCGTTTTGACCATTTTTTTTTTGGTTTTCTACTAAAATAATTTTAACCAAAATGAGAGTTAGATTAATGCGCTTGTTCGATTTTCTGATTCAAAATCATGCAAGTTAGGTTATGAGCACTGAAAATTTTCCTTTTTTGGGTCCAGGAAAAAGGTCCAGTTTTGGAAAGAAAATGGAATAGTTTTTGAGAGAAAATCAGTCAACCTCAGTAAAAATTCTCAAAAACTGTTTTTGCAATCGGCCACTGCTCAACGAGCATAGAACCCACTCTCGAGATGCACAACCTCAGATCCGAAGGAAAATTGCCCCTTGCTTGAAGAGAGCTGCATGGCAGCGGAAAGTTGCCCCTTGTTTGAACGGCACCGCGGCGCATTGAATGGCAACAGAAAGTTCCCCCTTGTTTGAATGGCACCGCAGCGCATTGTAGTCAGTCCTCAAAGTGACGAACACAACCAAATTCTCGGATACATAGAAGGCGAAGATGATCAAAACCATTACATGGGCACAATCAAATTGAAGTGTTTTACGGCTGGATTTCAGGATGAAGTTGCCTACGTATCCCAAAGATGGGAATCAAGCCTTACGTAGTTCGGGGGTTAAGGTAGACTCGAGTATTAACCTCTCCTTTTTAGGCTCTAACTTTTGCCAAGGCGCCCGTCGTGGGTTTTCGACCTTACGAGCTTTGTTCTTCTTTCTTTCCTTTTTTTTTTATTTTTATTTATTTATTATTATTTTATTCTTTTCATTCCTTTTTCTTCTTCTTTTTTTTGCATTTTTCTTTTTCTTTTCTTTTTGCATTTTTTTTTGTATATTTTTTTGTCTCGCTCTAACTTTTGCCTGGGTCGCCCTTCTGGGTTTTCGACCCAGCGAGCCTCTCAAAGGGTAAAAGTGTAGCTTGGTCCATGCCAAATGGTTGTAGGATTTTGAAGTCATCCGTATCCAGGAGAGTGGCTGTTGATTTGCAAGAGGACTCATCTTCAGCTCTTCGAGCACATCTGACATCTTTGCCCCTAGTTCGAAGGGTGCTTCCGACCTAGCTTTGCAAGTTGTTTTTGGTGACATATGGTCTTCTTGATCTGATTTTCTTGCCGCTAATTCATGGGCTGCTTCGAATCTGGCCACTCAGGCCTCACATTGTAGTTGACCGTTGAACGTTCTGAATTCAAGTTCAAGGTTCGAAAGTGAGAAGTTAAGTCTCGGGGCTGAAAGCGATCCTAAGCTGCACAATCTCAAAAGTGATTCCACACATGTCCTCGCAGGACCGCGCAAAACATTTTTTGAAAGTTTTTAAGAAAGCGACAAATCGCTCGCGCTGAAGACAGTGTAGAACCAATTTGGATCAAAGCTAGGGTCCTTCTCAGTACTCACACTAACAAGCATGTTTTTATTCATTAAGGGCTTAGCACGCCTCTCTTTCTCTCAGTTTGATCAAAGTTTTGCAAATCCCGAGGAATTCCTCCCTCTTTGTTTTCACCGCAGTGTTCACAAAGTTTTGAAAAACTCAGGTCATTATAATGACTTCAAGGCAGAAGAGAGCAGGTGGAATGCACTGCCGTTTCATTCAAGCTTCTGGCACAACTGGCACAAGGCAAAAGCGATCACGAGAATGTGAAAATCACTGCTGTTCATTCAAATCTGTTGGCATTACTGGCTCCAAGGCAGAAACAGACTCAAAAGAAAACGAAAAGACAAACACAAAACAAGCAAGTGATGTCCGAGGTAACACCCCCGGCATCACCCGACTCCAACCAAAATAGGACTGACTCGGTACAACAAGACAGACCCAATTGACTCAGTAAGAAAAGACTGACTCTGTACAAAACAACAAGACTGACCCAATACCCAAGTCAGAAAGTACAAAATAACAACATTCGCAAATGTGCTCAAAACAGTGCATGCCATCCACCATATTTGGAGTAAACTGAGCGCCATCCGCAGGCGGTTCATCCCCCGATCACATGGTCACATTATCCCCCAAGTTCATCGATCCAGTGCCGATAGACCTTGCAGGACCTGACACGAAGATGACCTTTTTATCAATCAGATCTTGTATTTCATGGTGAAGACGAAGGCACATGTCAGTGTCATGGCCAGCTTGTTGATGAAAGACACAGTACTTCGCTGAGTTGTGGGAGAGAGGAAGTTTATTCAGTAATGGCCGCGGCTCCAGGGGCTTCAGATGCCCCTTTTCGATCAGGACCCTCAGGGCCGTTGACAGAGACATGTCCAGTAGGGTGAACACCGTTTGGCCCCGAGGTGGGTATTTGGCAGGTTGTGAGCTGGTTGTGTTGGATGTACCGGCGAAAGGGTCGATAGGTGCTGACTTTTGATGATCTCTTCCGAGTGTAGGATTGGAGCTGAAAAGGGTGTTTCTGGTACAACATCTCTTGTCTCGGCTTGCCCCTTGATTCAGACTACCCCCAACTTGAGTGGCGAAAGTATCATCCACAGGTTTTGCAACCACTGCAAGCACTTGCTCTTTGTTCAGTCCCTCGGCTTTCAAAGCCTCAACAGCCAACAGAAGATGTTCAGGGGGATCCATGTTCGCCCCTATCTTGTTCTTTCCACTCGCCTCCACTTTGCCAAGGGATTGGCATTCTTCAAATGCAGCCTGTCCCAAGATTGAGGAGCCTTTTGTCGTGAAACTCCTAGCATGTGATGTGGTTGATGATGGAGCCAATGTCCCAGAGGCTAGATCTGTCACAGTTCTTTGAAGATCTTCGATCATTCTCTTTAGCTCAGAAGTAGTGGGCTCACGGGTTTGAGATGATTGGAGTCCAGGCGCATCCATCATACATAAGTCCATGCTTTCTGGAATGAACACCTCAGGCTTGGGTAGATGGGCTGGGGTGATGTATATGCTGGGGTCGAAGGTGGATGGTAGTGTATGGATGAGGTTAAGGTGGGGAGGTGACGAGTCAGTACTAACCTGAGGTCCTTTTGGTGGAGCTAGGGTCTCTTCATCAATAAGATCCTGAATGTTATGACGAAGGCGGATGCAACGGTTCGTATCATGACCGTGCTGTTGATGGTAGGCACAGTATTTAGCTGGGTCATATCTTGGCGGAAGAGGGTTTGGAAGGGGTTGGGGTTCTAGAAGTTCTAGGTGCCCTTCTTCTCGCAGCTTTTCCAAAGCTTGAGAGAGACTCATGTAAAGAGGATGGAATTTTCGGGCTTGGGGCCGAGTTGAAGCGGTTGGTTCTTGGCCATTGAGGGAAGTGGTGATAGTGTCTACTTCTGAGCATTTCGCAGCTGTGCTACCATCAGTAGTAGCATTGGAACTGCGAGCAACACTCCTCTTCAAAGGCTCATTATCTTATGCAAAGATCCCTTGTCTGATGGCATCCTCGATTTGAACCCCCATTTCATGAAGGGCTGGAAAGGTAAACAGAGGTAGAACGACCATCTTTTGCAGCAACTTGCCATGCAAATTCCGAACAATCATCCTGATCTGATCTTTGTCGGAAGGCCTTGTAGTCATCATTGAGGCCTTTGCTCTCCATCTCGTTACGAATTCTGAGAAACCCTCCTTTGGTTCTTGGCGGGTGACTTCGAGATCACGAGTTGTGACCTCGATCTGTGTGTTGTAGGAGTATTGAGCAATAAAGGCCTCAGCCAGCTCTTCCCAGTTCTATTTCACGGAGCTCTCCAATTTTGCATACCAGATTGCGGTTATCCCAGATAGGGTTCGGCCGAATAATGACAATTTCTGGGCTGTGGTCAAACCCATTGGCCTTAAGATATCAGAAAACAGTTGGAGGTGCACCATTGGGTCTTCAGAGCCATCGAACCGATCGATATGTGGCATCTTGAGCCGATCCGGTAATGTCACCACTGAGTCGGTATAACCATCCTCTATATCAGGAATAGAGTGGGCCCCCTGAGACTTTTTGAACAATTTCTCAAGTTTGCTCACTTTCAATGCTGTGGGGTTCGTCTCGAACTCAAAGGGGGAGTCTGGTAGGTTGGTGGGTGTTTTAGATAGCTGGGGTAGAACCGGGGGCGGAGCTGGCCCTGTCAGAATGCCCGTATCTGCCTGGACATTTGGTGTCTCCTCGGGTATCGGAACCCTTGGTGGGGGAGGAGCTTGATGTGAGGCTGATGCTCCGGCTTGCTGTTGCAACCTAGTGATGAGCTCGGCTTACTGAGCCATGATTGCAGCCTGCTGCTTGGAAAATTCCGCTTGGCGGACAGCGTCCTCCTGCATGAGCTTCATACTCTCTTGCATCTGACGCATCATTGCCTCCATCCCTGACGTGTTCTGCTGATCCATCTGACTGACTGGTATATCTATCCCTGCAGTAGAAACTGAGACCTCAGCCTGACTGTTCACTGGTGGAGTGGATAAGGGCCACTGATCTGGTAACTGCTGAACTGGTGATTTGTGGCTGACTGGCCCTTTTACCCTGCCTCTGGTAAAGGAACATTGGTTGCCCTTGAAGTGAGTCTCTGACCCGACAAAGTCTATCAACACAAGTTCGGTGTACCCGGGGGATATTGGAGCCCTCTGAAGCTATGGTTCGAAGACTACCTAGCAAAAGAGAAAACAGGCAGCATCTCAGCCTGATTTCACCTGAACAGATATAAGCGTAACAGGATGACTGTGCCCTCTACTGAATTCTGCCCAAATCTCTGCCCTGTAAACTGATACCCTCAGGTAAACTGAATCCCAAAATACTGAACTGGTGCCCGCAGGCTTGATGCCCAAACTTGTAAACTGATACACGCATTCTTGTAGAGACGTACTCTAAAGCACATAACAAGCAAGTGAGAACCAAAACACCCCTATGTTGGGGTAGGGTTTCCCTGTCCTATTTTGTCAGGAACTAGTGTTTCACTACGCACGCAGCGGTTTCAAACAACCTATATCGGGTAAGCAACCTGTCCTAGTTTGGAATAGTCACTACGGATCCGAATATGCACTAGGTCGAATGGTCAAAAGGGTGCCCCGGTAAAACCGGGGTTTGTGTTCCCATACTGGCAGAGCCCACAACCGGTCAGCCTTATGGTCATGCCTTGACAAGACAAGCCTCCAGCAAACCGTTCAGGAATAGCAGATGGCAAACACGGTGTCCTAGGCGCACCAATGCAAATGCAATGCAAAGAGACATAGTGTAGTCGAAACAAGATATCATGAGTTCGAGTCAAGTTCTCTAAATCCCCAGCAGAGTCGCCAGAAACTGTAACATGTCCGCGAGGGACCTCGCTACAGTTCGGACTCGATTTGTGTCACGGTTCTCAATCTGAACCAAAGAGTCCAAATCCGACAAATCGTTTTGAGAAAACAGATTTTTGAAAGAAGTGCCAAACATGGACTGCTTTGCCAGATACAGAGTCGCCACCTAAATATTTTATTTTGGGGGAAATTTAGGAAACCCTGACTCGTTGCCTAAGGCCACGTGTCCGTCATCACCAAAGTTGCCTCGGCTCGGGAACTTGAGTACGATTGGGGAAGGTCACTTCGTGAGCACCCCCGCTCGCCCGATCAAAGATCGGCCTCTACTAACCATGATATCGAATTTTGAAAACATTATGCGTTCTTATTCCGGTTATTAGCCTAGATTTACTATGTGATGCGCACAGTATACAAGTATAGACTGGATCGCCTGAATTGGAACAACACATCTCATGTTTGTTTTTGAAAACGGTTTGCTACTCGCAAGTAGGCTTAAAATGCAGATTTTGCCACCCTCAGGTGGGCTTAGAAAAGATGGTTTTGCCACTATCTAGTAGGCTTAAAACTTACAGTCGATGCATTGTTCCAATCCAAACAACCCAACATTCACCCACAGGCATTCAGACAGTTATATCACATAAGCACGTAGCCTCATGGTAAGCATGCTATCATGGCAGTCACTCACACACGCAAGCAAGGATGCTAAAGCATAAAAACTTACCGAGTACTCCAAGCCAAAACAGAAGCTGATTAGAAATCATGCATGATCCTAACTATACAGAAATGCCTAATGCAACACATGCAAAATGAAACCATAGCAGGCTCGGCTATTCTAAACATGGCATGTGAAATGCTACAACTAACAAGTATTCAACTTGGAATTGAAATACAATGCAGTTAGTATGATGCGCCGAGGCCGGTGCATGCAAAACAGATGAATGAATGCAAACATGCTATCATACTGTATGCTAATTGAAATATGCCCTAATCTAACCATCATAAGCTGGTAAATAAAAGGGAGAAAGACGTGGGGTTGGAAGACATACATCACACACACGCACACTTATTACAACATTGTCCTCGCGCGGAGGGTCTGAATAAATAATATACAGTCCCAAATGAATAGTTACAGTCCGAATAAATACAAAATCCTAATTAATTAACAAATTAAACTAGGAAAGTAATAAACTAGCATGCAAGCTAGGGACTACCTTGACTCTGCTCCGGATGATGAATGATGCATGTCCGGGTTGCTTGGCACGGAAATCCATTGCGACGCCCTGATTAGCCTCTGTTTACAGTTTACGCTCGGAATATTGTGCAAAGCTCTAAAAGGCTGTTGATTCTTGATTTGCTGCAATAGAGAGCAAGAAAGGGGCATGTCAATGTATTTTCACATATGTATGCTTACCTCGATCCTCGTGCCACCAATCACGCATCCTGATGCATGATGGCTGAGGAGTCGAATTGCACGACTTAATATGAAATGAATGCACATATAAACACAACAAGACCGAGACTCCATCATGGATAATCCGAACTGTCGGTGACTGGGAATTGAGACACGTTCCGTCACTCGAAGTACGAAACGTCCCTCGATTCCCGTGCTCGGGCTAACTCCTATCCCAAACACAATGCAATATGCATGACATGCATGAATGCAATTCTAACATGCAACCTAGCGTACACAATGCTATGAAATGGCATACACGATGTACGATGTAACATGGCATACACAATGCGCTAACATACAACCTAGCATACACAATGCTATGAACTAAGATGGCATACACAATGCATAATGGACTTACACCAACATGAGTGGGCCTCAGCCACACTCACATAGGAGGCCATAAGATGAAAATGAGACTCTCGAGATGCGTGCACGCATGCACGCGAACAAAAGCTGGTGTTCCTTTCCAAACAGCTGACTGGTTACTGCTAGGAATAGAGGATGGCAGCCAACTTGCAGTCTTCAGCTTATACCTGCTGCAAATAACCCTCTTCCACAAAGCTTCATTCACACACCCAAACCTCCACCACCATTTTAGTAATAAGTAGATATTAACCTCTCTCACCCTCCTAATGCCTAACCCTCATTGTTTCACACTTTTACACAGTTCCCCCATCTGACTATATGAATTTTCCTCTTTAGTTCTAAACCACCCCACAGAAAATTAGCTTGGAGCCTCTCAACTTCTTTAGCAACCCTTTCAGGCATTCTAAATAATGACAGATAATACATTGGTAATGAAGATAGAACAGCTTTAACATGTGTTAATCTCCTAGCAAAAGACAGCAGTTTCCTCTTCCAACTAGCCAGCCTACATTTGACTTTATCCAAGATAGGTTTCCATGTAGCTTTCTTCTTTGGGTTAGCCCTTAAAGGTTGCCCAAGGTAACTGATTGGCAAGTGCTTCACATCGCAATTCAAGAGTGAGGCAAAGGCCATGGTATCATCTGAGACCCCCACCCCACACACAACACTTTTATGATAATTAATTCTTAACCCAGACAATAACTCAAAGCATCTTAGCACCCTTTTCAAGTTCATCACTTCCTCTGCTTCACAGAATAATAATGAGTCATCAGCAAACTGAAGATGAGATAATACAACACCATTTGAGCCAACCTTTACTCCTTGGATCGGACCTAAAGCCTGAGCTTTGGATAATAAAATATGTAGTCCTTCTACAACTAAATTAAACAGGAAAGGTGATAAAGGGTCTCCTTGCCTTAATCCCTTTTATGGACTGAATTCTTCAGTTGGTGACCCATTAACAAGCACTGATATCCTAGCAAATGTTACACACTCCTTGATCCAACTGGTCCATTTAACTCCAAACCCAAACTGAGAAATCATATAGAATAAGAAACCCTAATTAATGGAATCATATGCCTTTTCAAAATCCAACTTAATAATTAGCCCCTTCTTTTTTGCCTTCTTCCACCCATCTACCACCTCATTAGCAATTAACACCCCATCTAAAATGTTCTTACCACTTAGAAATGTTGACTATGTTTCACTAATTATATGTGGCATCACTGCTTTCAACCTATGAGACAGCAGCTTTGCTATGATCTTGTAGATTGATCCTACCTGGCTTATAGGCCTATAATCAATTAACCCCTTAGGATTCTCCTTCTTTGGTATAAGTGTTATAAAGGAACTATTGATACCCTTAACCAGACTTCCATTCTTATGGCATTCATTCACAAAATTTATCACTTCACTCCTCATCACTTTCCAAAATTCTGAAAACACTATCAAAACCATCTGGCCCTGGTGCTTTATTCCCATCACAATCCATCACTGCAGCTTTGATCTCAGCCTCTGAAAACACTGCTTCTAGCTTTTCAAACCCACAACTTCCTTATACTGAGTTGAAGGTCCCTCCTAATTGAGGCCTCCCACCTTAGTCTTCAGTAAAATGACTCTTGAAATGTTCAAACACTTTCCTCTTCACTTGATTAGGTTCCTCATATACCACTTCCCTCTCTGTAATAGAATTTATTTCATTCCTTGATTGTCTATATTTTGTCATAACATGAAAGAATCTCGTTTTCTTATCTTCCTTCAATGCCCAATTAATTTTTTACTTTTGTATCCACATTCTCTCTACCATCTTGCTCAACCTCCACACCTTTTTTATAATCTCTCTTCTTCTTGCTTTTTCTAAATCATCAAGCTCTTTGTCCTCAGCAACAAGATCAAAATTGTGTAGGTCAACTTTTGCTACTTCCAGGTTAGTGATTATACTCCCAAACACCTCCACATTCCATTTCTTAAGGCCAACCTTCAGAGTTTTTAATTTTTGTAGTAGAATAAACCTAGCCCAACCCACTACATAAGCCTCTTTCCAACTGCTCTCCCAGAATGATTTGAAGTTCTTATGTAGAAACCATGCATTTGGTATCCTGAAGGGTTTTGGCCCCCAGTCCCTGCTATCCTCCATCACTAGGAGAGGGCTATGATCAGAGAGCAACCTAGGGAAACCCCACATCTTCAAATTGAAAACCTCAAGCCACTTTGGATCTACTAATACTCTATCAATTCTGCTCCACTTTTCACCTTCCCTTGAGTTACACCATGTAAACTTCATACCAAACAATGACAGATCAGATACTTCACATCTTTCAGTGAACTCATTAAACTCCCTCATTCCCCTGTCTCTTCTTGAGCACCCTTTCCTTTCACCAATATTCCTTATCTTATCAAAATCCCCACCCAAGCACCAGGGCTTAGGGAAATCCTCTTTTAATTTGACTAAGTTGTCCTAGAGCTTCCCTCTTAAACCCGTTTCATTAGGTGCATAAACATTTACAATGGCACAATCAAAAGAGTTAAAGAAGGTACCTGAGAGCAGTATAAACCTCCTATTGCTGTAGCACTCTAATACCTGAAACACATTTGGGTCCCAAACACAAAGTAATCCTCCAGTTGCACCTTCAGAGTCCACAGCCATAAATTCCACGTTACCTCTAGTCCACAGTGATCTTACTTTAGCCTCAGAAATCTCAAATTTTTTTGTTTCTTGGAACATCACCATATCCACCTTTATTTCCTTCAAAAGCTTCATAATCTTTCCTTTCTTTTCCTTCTTGCCCAGTCCTCTTACATTCCATGTTAGTATTTTCATAACAACATAATAATACTCCTTGGCTTCACCCCAGTTAGTGTGCTTCATACCCCACCTTTGTCCCCCCACCCCTTCCAGTTCTTTTCTTATCCTTGAGCTCAAGTTTCACAATCTTGTTAAGCACTTCATCCTCTTTCCTATTGTACTTGACTCCCCAAACTTCCCCCATTTTCAAGGCTCCTTCGTCTTTAGTTAGTATGTGCCTCCCTTTATCTATCTTATTCTCTATCGAGGCTGATAGAGAAATTGATGCTACTACTACTCTCCACACTACAACTTTTGGCACTACTTTGCTTATTGAGGCTCCTCTTTGACCATACCTTCGAAGTAGACTAAGGGGGCCCTTTTTGGAGTGTAAGTTACCATGTTTAGCTGTAAAACTAACCTTCTTCTTCCCTTTCTTGTTTTGTGCAGGTCAAGAACTGGACTCCAGCTCCTGGGCTTCAGATACACTTGGACTAGTCTCAATTGACCCAGCTGCACTCCTACCCTCCTTAGTGTTGCTAATATGATCCATGGGCCCATTTTGGAGTTTTTGGACTTGCTTCAGCCCATGACCTTGACATAGTCCTTATTATGGCCCAGTACCACTTCTAGTTCTAATCTAGGCGTCTTGAGACTTGACCCACCTAAGCCTCTAACATAGCCTGGCGTTAGTACATGATTATCCATGCTCTGACTTATCCCAGTGACAACTGCAGCAGACCCTATATTGTGGTCCCCCATTCCCATCATTGCCCTGCATTCCTCTCTAGCAGTTGGTGACCCTATATTGTTGATCCGAATTTCCATTGCTAGCTCTACACCATTTCTTGACTCGACAACGACAGTATCACTTCCCCAACACCTCTCTTGCGCTAACTCCTCACACATCCTCTCCCCACGTGCCTTGAGATTTGTATCCACACCATTCAATAGGTCCAGAACATAGCCTGAGTCATCCTCTATGTCAACATCCCCTTCCTTTGCCCTATTACTCCTTGTCATGCCCTGTACCTCCAAATCATTTGAACTACCAAGCTCCTTCACGTCTTGATTCTTTTGGCACTTGCACACCACATTCATCATTTTTGCTATCACCGCTTGTTCTTCACAAACTCTCACTGGATGGATCACACCTCGGCACCCCAAGTTTACTACCTTATTAATTGGTTCCATGCATTTGGTGGATATCTTCATATTGGCACATACAAAGGACTTGGGTTGATTCATATCTCCCTCAAAATACAGGAAATTCCCCATAACCCATCAATCCTCTTCACATTTGTACTATTCCATAGGTTTAATGGAATGTCATAGCAGCTTAGCCAAACACACCTTGCTTGCTCCAGAACCAGTCCAGATTTTCCTTCAGAAACATCCTCACACCAATCCATAATCAATTCCTTAATGGGCTTCAGTTTCAATACCATCTCCTCCTTGGACCTAAATGTAAACACCACATCACGACCCCCACTTTCTCTTACCAAAACATCCTCCACTCCTGTTGCTTCAATTTCCTTTTTCAAATTAACTGTAGCATAGTTCTCCTTTAGGCAAACAACTACACTTTCATACAACCACCCATTCCCTATTTCTTCAGCCTTTAGCGTAATCCTATCTCTGCCAACACACGATTTGCCTAGTACTGCCTCTATGTATGACTGCTAGTCCGCAGAGACTGCTACCCAAATTCTTTCTTCCCCTCGTTGGCCATTTTGACCCTTAGCTTGAAGACGCATTGAACTTGTTGATTCTACTCCCCTTATCTTTTCCTTGCCAAGATCCGCACGCTTTACCTCGATTGCCTTATTATCTACCCTTAGCCTATTGGCTTTTTTGCACTGCAACGGTTGCAACCACGAAGCAATCAAACCTTACAAAACCAAATCTTGTGCTAGTTGTCCGTCTTCTTTTATACGGGATAAACACATCCTTCACCACACCAAACTTAGTGAATAGGTTGTGAAGCCCCTTTAGGTTCACTGAATTTGGTATATTATCCACAAATATGGTGAAAACATCTGCACATCCTCCATGCCCCCTCTTCCTTGCCTGCTCCTCTACCTTACGACTGGAATCCAACCTCCTTATTGATCAACTTGCTTCTTCCCGCTTGAATCCATGTGAAAATTTTAAGATCGTCAATCACTCTCTTGAGTTTTATACATATTGTTTGTATCAATTTGTAAGGACCATTATGTTCTTATCAAAGTAATTCTCGATTAATTCGAAAATTATTAGTGATGACATTCATAAATTGACACAATCAAAACTAACAATCTAAATCATCTAGCACGTATAAAAGTGATTTAGATTATTGTTTCATAATTAATAAATTGACACAAATGATTTTTTATGTGAAAAAAAATCACAGTTGGAGCACCTCCAATTTTTTTTCTATTCTCTTTTGATTTGTTAGATTCAACTTCAGTTAGGCTAAATTAATTCATTGTTGTAATAACTTCCAACCCCATGTCTTCTTATTCAATTCATTCATTGTTGTAATAATTTCCAACCTAACATCTTTCAATTCATTCATTGTTGTAATAACTTCCAACCCCCTGTCTTTCTATCCCTTTTATTTCTATACTTTCCATGTTTGTTGCATGATGTTTTATTTATCATATCCATGCCTTGCATCCATTTTTTTCGTGCATCCAAATTTTGCTAATCTGCATTTGCGGGGTTTATTAGTTGAAATGTGATTTTGTGCATTACCTCATGCCTTGAGATGATTTACATGTCACGTATTAGTAGCCGGATCTTTAGTTTCATTTTGTATATGTAGTGCATTAGTTATTTGCATATAGGATCATGCATATGTCTATAGCATAATATTTTTAGCTTACCTTAGATGAATACTAGGTAAGCATTTCTAGTTTTAGCATCCCAATTGTATATGTCATTACTACTACGTCTATCATCTTACCATGTGGCTACTGTAGGCCGCCCGAACTCGCTCCGCGCGCCCCTTTATTGGAGAGGGCGCAAATTGGGTTCTAGCTACTACAGTTCAAACTCCTGTCACGGTTCTGAATCTAATCTCACAAAGTGCAATGTAAGACTGATAAATCACCAAAGAGTCCACATCCAACAATTGGTTTTGAAAAATTAATTTTGAATCAAAAGCGCCAAACATGGACTGCTTTGCCAGATTTCAGAGTCGCCACCTAAATATTTTATTTTGAAAAATTTAGGAAACCCTGACTCGTGCCTAAGGCCACATGTCCGTCATCACCAAAGTTACCTCAGCTCGGGAACTTGGGTACGAGGGGGGAAGGTCATGAAATGAGCACCCCCGCTCGCCCGATCAAAGGATCGGCCTCTACTAAGCATGATATGTTGTTTTGAAAACACGTGTTCTTCTTTCAGTTTAGCAAACCTTACTATGTGATGCGCACAGTATACAAGTATAGACTCAATCACGCGGATTGGAACAAAACAACTCATGTTTGTTTTTGAAAGTGCTACTCGCAAGTAGGCTAAAGCGCGGATTTGCCACCGTCAAGTGGGCTTAGAAAAACATGATTTTGCCACTTCAAATGGGCTTAAAACTCACAATCATCGATTTGTTCCAATTCAGGCAATTAAGCCTTCACCCACAAGCATTCATGTAGTTTATCAAATAAGCACATAGCCTCATGGCAAGCATGGCAATCACGGTAATCACTTACACACATGCAATATGCTAAAGCGTAAGCACTTATAGTGTACTCTGAGCCAAAACAGAAAACTAGTTAGAAATATGCATGAATCCTAACTATGTTAAATGCCTAATGTAACACATGCAAAATACAACTAAATAGGCCCGGCTATCTAATCATAGCATACGAATGCAACACTTGATACATGTATTCAAATAGGAATTAAAATATAATTTTGCTTGAATGATGCGCCAAGCCCGGTGCATGCAAGACAAATGAATGAATGCAAACATGCAAAGCATAAGGTATGCCAATCAAAACGTGCCCGAAAATTAACCATCGAAAGCGGTAAGTAAAAGGGAGAAAGAAATGGGGTTGGAAGACATGCACACACACACGCACCCTTATTACAACATTTTCCCTCTCGACGGAGGGTCCGAAAGAATAAGCTAAGCTACATCTAAGCTAAGCTAGCAACTAATCTAATAATTTAATTAGACTAATTATTGCACAACCAAATCGAATAATAAGCAATCCATTTACTAATTATTACATCACTTAACTAATTAACACATTAATTAATTAATTACAAATTCAATTCAAACTAACAAGTAAAACTCTAAACTATGCTGCCACAGCAAGTTGAAGAAGTTGGTCATGCATGCCTCGGTTTCTGCCCCGAAAAGCTCTCCGGTTTGCTCTCTTGAGGCTCTGTCTGTAGGGTGTCATTAAGAACTTGTTGTTGAAACTTACCAAACCATAGCTGGGGAGTGCACCAGTGGCCTGCCGCCCATCAAGGCTTGCTGCCGGCCACCTGCCGGCCAAGAGTGGCCCTCTGTCGGCCAACAATGGAAGGGGGCCGGCCATCTATGTGGCACTGCCGGCCGCTGGTGTGCTGTGACACCATTCTGCAACAGGGCACAAAAACAAGGGAAATTGAGAGTCTCCCTAAGGCATGTGTGTACTATGCCACCCCATATCACTTCAAAACATCAATGGAGAGGCATCATTGGATCCAAGACCATCAATCGAGCATCTCAATGCTTGATGGCCAAAGATCCAACTTGCACAAATTCAATGAATGCACAACAAACAAGACACTAAGACCACGGCCTTGTCATGAGAGGTCAAAGGCAATAGAGGCAAAGCGGATTGGCTCACTTTCATCACTTTGAGTATGAAGTGGGCCAATCCACCTTGTGTTCAACATAACGTCTGGTTGAACACGATGCAATGCAAAATGCAACATGCTCATCTATCAATGCTAAGGTGGTATGCACAAGACTCTATCATGGAAGCAATGCATGCAAGACATGTTATGGAGCCAAGAGCATTAAAGCAAGTGAAGAACATCATCCATGAGTCATGCACCACTAATCTCAAATGGTCAAACCAGCTATGGACAGACCTAAGATACTCCAAAACAGTGGCCAAAACACACTAACACTTAGGCACAAAAAGCAAGGAATGCGTACTCAACTCATGGCTCACAAGCAAGGCACAAAGCTTAACTCTCAAACACATTGAAAGAGCGATAAACATGAGAGTATAACAAGACTATATGTTCTGAAATTATGTATTAAATGATGCCATATCATTCAAACAACACAAGTATAGCATGCAAGAGCCCCTAAAACTCAAAACTAGTTAAGGCATTCAACAAGAGGCATGCAATACATAGCCCAAACCATCAAACCAGCTCTGGATAGAGCTCCAACACATCAAAACAAAGGCCAAAACATGCTGAAAAGGGAGCCCAAAAGCTTAGACAAGCATGCATACGTATTGGCTCACAAACAAGGCATAAGGCACATCTCTCAAAAGCTATGAAAGAGTGGAATATGTGAGAGTGTGACTACCCCATACACACTAAAATCATGTAAGGAATGAGGCTAAGGCATGCAATCATCACACTCAAAGCATGTTAGGGACCTCAAACACAAAGGTAGTGAAGCCCAACTACATTATAGCTGTACAAAGCTACGCATATATGACCAACACCACTTAAAACAGACCTCAAGCATCTTAAATCAGTGGCAAAAATGTGCTAGAACAAAGCTAACATGCTAGAATGATGAAAGCATGAAGCATGTGCGGCCAACAAGCATGATTATACTACAAGTATGAGATGCAAGCTACCAATGACCAAATCAACCAAAAACAGAGTCACTTGTGACGTTATCTAACTACTGTATGTTTCTTCTGTTGCTCAGATTGCTGATTTGTTCACTAAAACACACCTTTTTTTGGTCATTTTTATGAGTTACTTTCCAAACTCTAATTGGTATCCTTGCAACCACCTTGAGCGTGAGGGCAGCTGTTAGTGAATATTATATATATGGTATATATACATTGTACATTACTATAGATGTTATTTTCCTTATTTAGTTCTCTTTCTCTCACCTATATAAAGGGGGGTGGAGATGCTGCTGCGCGGGCTACGCAGCAGCGGCTGCTGTGCAGCAAAATGGGCCCATTTTGAGGCCCATTTTGATAATCCGTACCGTTCACAGTTTAGAATACATTAAAAAGAACATGCCTATAAAAAATCAAGTTAATCAACTTGAGTTTTTGCAAGTATGTTCCACTCACAACAGCCGCTACTGCGCAGCCGCACAGCATCCCTACTTCCATATAAAGGGACTTGTATTATTGTTAGAGTATATTAAATAATATTCTCTTTTCAATTCCTTGAATATTATTAACAATGACTTAAATTGTAGCAGTATTGGAAATCTCCCTTTGCTTAAAACTCTTCATATTCTATTTTGATTTATATTGTAATTAGTTCTCATTGTCGGGTTATGTTCTCTGAAATTGATGAGTAATCATTTTATTTGAAATTTTGATATTTTTTATTTTTACTTTTATTTTTACCGAATCAAACATGAAAATTGCATTCTAAGACTATTTTATTCTAACATTCACTCGAGTGATGTGTTTCACATAAAAACTCTTCAGTTTTTTTTCTCTCTCTCTCTCCATACTATTTAATAATATTTCACCTTTCGCCGATCCCAAAAGAAAAAATATATATATAGCTACCCCAACACCTAGTCAATTTTCACTAGAAAAGGATATCTTGACCATTTTTTAAAAATTTTATTTTGGTTTCATATTTAAAGTTTTTCTTAATTTCCTCAGTTAACTTCTGTTTAAACTTATAGAGAAAATGTCATACTAGTTGCTAGGGGTCCCCAAATTATCCACGAACAAAAAAAATCCAATATTACCCAATCCAATCAACCCGTCTTATAGCCTATTCCAGCCTGCTTGAGTGCCTAACCCGTTTCAACTCATAAAAAATGATTTAGGACTTTGTGCAAATGTTTATAACTCGACCCTGCCCATAAACCCAGCCTGTAAGAGCCCACATGGGTAAGTCTAATGTTTACTTAAATTTTTTTTTTCCCTCTCTTGTGGCAAGTATTTATTTTTTTCTTTCCGTTTTTTTTCCTCTTTCACTTGTAAATATTATATGTTACTTGATTATTTTTTGATTATATGAGATGTAAATAAATAAATAAATAAATAAAATTCAATATACTTGAATTATGTTGGAAACTAAATAAGAAAAATAACTAATAAAAATATTAAAAATATGTGAATGAAAAATGTGTAGAATTTCATAATATAAGTGTAATAAAAATTATGTAGCTTGGTTCGTTTGATTTCGGCTTGTAAGATTTGGGCTTATAATTGGAATGTGATTTTAGTTTTTTAAATAGGCCCAGCCTATTCAAATTCATTGACTGGTCAAAGCCTAAAAAAACCCATTAAAATATGGGATGAGCGTTGGGTAAGCTCAGCCTATCCCATAATAACTCCTAGTAGTTGCCACATGATATTAAAGTATAGGAAAATTATCTACAAGTCCAATTTTTAGACTCATTTTAGACTTAGGGCTCTTTTGGGAACATGTCAGATTATTACCAACCTCTTCTCTCACAAAAAAGCTGATTATAATCTGCTTATAATCAGCTTTTCATCAAAAAGCTGATTATTACCAACTTTCCAAAATAGGCCTTAATGATGTGTCAATCAATTATTTTCTTGACACATTACTCAATTTAGAAAATAAACTTAACTCTTAATCCTAAATAATAATATTTTTAAATATATTATTATAAATTTGAATTTATGGAAGAGGTGTGAGTCACAATGGCTTCCCAAAACATCATTATTATTGTTGTAATTATTATACTATTGACAATGATCAAGATGAGGCATGTTTTTCAGTGTATATGAGAATGATACCTATTGCAAATATACATATGGAGAATGGTACTTGTTGTATATATAGCCCTCATTCGGCATCTCATGGTTATAGGTTAAAATAGTAACAAAATGATAAAATATATTAAAATTTTAATAAGATAAAATGTTATATTTAAAGATAATTATTTATTTTTTCTCCCATAAAAATAAAGAAAGTCAAAAAATTAAATCCAAACGAAATTTTTTAGTCACAAATTAAAATAGTTAAAAAACCAATCCACTTTCCAAACGAAACCAAATATATTCTCCACAGGTCAAAGAAAAGAATTAGGCTAAACACGAATTCAACAAGCTCATAATAAACTAATCCATCTAATTTTTCATTTTACACTTTCACACTCTTTACCTTCATAATGAAAGTGACAACTACATTCTTCTAGGATATCTTTTGAAATTAAGCATAGCATTACTTGAAGGTAATAATAAGAACCTCTACACTATTTGTGTCCCCTCTCCATCTTGCTTTCCAATGGCCTTATGAACAGCTTGTGTAATCTCTCTCACATCAATTCCTTGGTCTTGAGCTTTAACAATGGCTTCAATGTTGAGAAAATAGTTGCAAGAAACCCTAGCTTGTAAAACATTAAGACCCATTTCCTCAAAGGCCTCCAATATTGAAACCAGCACATCTTGCCCTTTCTTGCAGGTCACCCTCACTAGAAATTCTTCCCCAACCTTCTCTACTTTCACCTCCTGTTCATGAGTTGTATATATAAGACTAGAGTAGTGTTATAAAAATATAAAACTATACTTAAATCAATATAGAATAATGTGACAAGTTTTGATTTATATCCATCAAAGTGGTTTATATATTAAAAAATGTCACTGTTGAATCATCCTTATCTAATCATTGGCCAAGAAGTAAAAATTTGAAAACAAGATCTAAGGTATTGAATTTAAGTCATTTGTGAAATCGTTAATCTGAGGACTCTCAAATTAGTCGAGGTGCATCCACGCAAGTTAAGAAAACAAGAAAGGAAGAATATCAAAAAAGTATAGAGTGAAAAAAAATTACAAAATAATGAAGGTTTATGTGATTTATAAAATCAATTATGCAAATAAATTTTGTACCTTCATTAATTGGAAAAGAAAATTCACTCTTCACTTTTTTATAAATTCTCTCACCAAAAAAAAATAAAAAATAAAAAAAAAAAAAAAAAAACTGTCTTAAGTTCTGTATAAATTTTTGTACCCGTTGTCCCCTTATGTAGTATTTATACCAAGGACATAAACATGTCTTTTGAGAGAGAGAGAGAGAGAGAGAGAGAGAGAGATGGGCAACCTGGATATGCTTCATTAGGTAAAGGTACTGTCTTTTGATGGCTTCCAGCTTGAGTTGGAGTTTGTAGATGTGGAGAAAAGCATCGAAGATGATAGAGCTCTTTTTGACCTTTGCAAGCAACAAAATCATTATGAACATAAAGAAGGTTTGTACCACAAAGATGTAAAAGTTGTAAAACAAAAGGAATGGGCAAAATAAATAAATAAATAAAATACACTTAAATTATTACAGATTTGGAGTTGGTGAGAGTTTTCAGAACATGAAGCTTTCTACGCAGTGTCATTCTCTTTTGCAGCCTAGATGCCATCTCTCTATCTCTTTCTCTCAAGTTGGATTTGATTATGTGGGATTGGGTTTTTATAGTAAGGAAAAGGGAGGACAGCTGATGTGTCTTGGGATAATGTCATAAAAATAATAACATGCTATTGTCTTACTTGAAACAAAGAATAAAGAGGACTTATAGCGGAGAAAATAAAAAAAATAAAAAAAAAATACAAAGAGAAGAATATAGGGGAATATAATGTTCTTAATACCCATGTAAGGGCCCAACCGTATCAAAGTATTTAAGATACTATTGAATAGTTTGATACAGGCCATGTTTGGAAGCTTTGATTTTTAGTCAAAAAATCGTTATAAATTGTCAAATTATTCTTTTTATTTTTTTATACGTCTTTTTATAAAATATTAAAAAATTCAATTCCCAAACACCCCACATTTTTACAATTAATAATATTGAACCTAGGTCTGGTAAATAAAAAATAAAATGCGGTCATTTTAGGAATTGACTATTTTAATTAATTTTTGGATTTTTTTATTATAAAAAGATGTACCAAAAAAAAAATTAATAAAATTGGTTTTGTAGTGCTTTTTTTTTTTTTTTTTTTTAATAATACTTTTTGGCTATTTTAACCAATTGCCAATACAAGCCATAGCATCGTTTGGCTGCCAACTTTTTCACTTAAAAAATTAGGAGGAATTATACATCAGTGGGATCAAGAAAAATATTTTAAAAATATTTTAATTATTAATATTTATAATATTTATCACTTTTTTATAAATAATTTCCCAATCCCCACTAATGTGTAATAATATTCCCCGAAAAAATTAAAATTAGATAAAATTCAAGAAGTCAAAAAATTTAAAATATCACATTATATACATAAATATATCGTTTTTACTCCTACAACTATTTATTCAACCAAAAAAATGGGGAGAATTATAGCATGGTGGAGTAGAAAAAAATTATAAAAACATGCAAGGTGCAACTTATTTTGTGCTAGGGTACAAGTCAAAAGCTGTGGAGGTGCCTCCATGTTTGTGGTATTTTTTTCCCCAATTTTCAATGATTTTTCCAAAAAAAAACATTCTAAATATAAAAAAGTTAAAAAGTTAAAAAATCAGTAAGTTGCGGAAATGGGCATAGGAATACAACCTGGACAAAGATTAGACTTGGATAATTTGGAATTGCAATGAGGTAACTTTGGCATAATACTGTTTAATATAAATGAAGAGAGATAGACAGCCTGAACTTCCAAATGATCCAAAAAAAACTGCAAACAGAATTAAAATATCAATTTCAGTCATCCATCCATATCCGTATAAGTACTCATGGGAACAAATTTTGTTAAAATATCTATTTTTTATTGAATATTTTTGCCAATTTGATATAGGTCTCTCTCATTTTATTTTATTTTTATTTTTTTAATTAGCTAGAGGTTGCAGATTTTTGGTTCAGCATCAAAAATTTGTAGTTAGGCATCAAAGTTTCGAAGAGGGTAGGGGATGGGATGGGGTCGTAAGGAGGGTGTTTTGGAGCAATGCTACATCCCTCAATTTTTTTCTTCCGAACTCCTGGTAATGATCTGGAAAACAATTTAAAGAGAGTTGATTTGTTGGTATTATTTATCACATTATTGGGGATTTTGGGAGAGAAATTTAGGATTGTTCAAATTGTTTACCACATCATTGGGAGAATTAAGGGATAGAGCATTTTTCGTAATTTTAAAAGCAGTGACAATAGTTTGAAGAGAATTAATTGATTGATATTTTTGTTGTCACATCAATAGAGGAATAGAACAATTTTCTTAAAATTTTATGCTAATAAAATTAGGATAGAAATTTGGGCCATATAAAGAGTTCCTAAAGTATAGAGACCAACCAAAATAGATAGATTGAGAAGAGAAAGGCCAAGAAAGTGACAAGAAGAGCAGGAGGAATAGGAAAGGGCAGGACCAGGCAAAAGAGACCAATGGAGACATCAATCTCGTGATTACTGAGGAGGATAGGGATTTGGAGGAATTGCAGAGCCATTTTTATTTGTTTGGAGTTTGCATTTGCATGGGATAGCAAATGGGAATGGTGTTAGTCAGTGATGTGATTCATACATACATGTTTCAAGTCAGACAGAGACAGACCAAGTGTATAGGGAGTTCACGAGACCATTCACTCTCTCTCCCTCTTTTTCGTTTGGTATCGATTTGTCTCCCAAACACCTGCCAGTGGCCGCGAGTCACATGTTCTGACGAGACAACCCAACCCCTGTTTTATTCTATGTTGTTTACACTTAATAGGGAGTCTACATACCTAGCCATGAAATTTTACTATACACATTCGTTCAGAGGATGTGTCATATGCTCAGTTTCGTCGTTTAGGATATGAAAAATGCTTGGGACCTCTAATTAGAGGTACCACTAATGATGTGGCAGTGGGTCCCTCCACTGCCACAACCAATCCTGTGTCTTGATTTTTTTTATTTTTTATTTTTTCCCTTTTCCACCTCATTAGAGGTGTGTTTTTAGAGGTCTCTAGCATTGTTGTTATGATATTTAGTTATGGTTTTGTTATATATATTATGGCATTATTTATATTTCATTGTGATGTGACTGTCAATTTGATTAATTTTATTCCTTAATTCATATTAGTTTAATAAATAACGGTAGTTAAATTTGATGGACTAAAAATCAAATAATATTTTAATTTAATTCTTGTAGTTTACAGGATATATCAATTTGATCCTTGTTGTTTTGATTTTTCTATAAATTACAGGAACCAAATTGATATATCCTGTAAACTACATAGCCAAACTGAAACATCATTTGATTTTCTGTCCATCAAACTTAACCGCCGTTATTTATTGGATTAATATGATACAATCTATAAAATTAAGAGGCAAAATTGATCAAATTGAAAAAACAGAGACTACAATGAAAAAACAAGTAAACCACAGGGACCATTCGCATAAATTACCTTTATTTTAATTATGATTCAAATAATTTTTAATTATACTTTATGGAGTATTTGTTATGACTTAATTTTGTATTTTTTTTTTTTTAGTGCGACCTTGAAACGATTCAACTGTTATAACATTTGCACTACTACAATCAATACTATTATAATAAGTGAACAATTTTGATGGGTTTGTGATACTTTTTCTCAACTTATGCTAAGTGTTTAATTATCTATTTTTACAAATAAAAAGAAGGTTAATTATACTTTATCCCATTGTAGTTTAGTTAAAAAACATGACCTTTTATAGTTCATAAATGTACACGTAACCCACCTCTTGGTTTGGATTGAACTACAATTTTTGACTCTTTTAATGAATTTTACAAAATACCTATAATCTATAAAGCATGGATATTTTGACAAAGATGACGTATTCGTATCGGATACTTATCAGTATATGGTACTTCTGCTTACATATCAGGTATACGAAATATGTGTTCAAATTTTTTCTTTTTAATTTTTGGTGTACCTAGACATTCTTATTATATGCCTAAGTTATACCGTACCTCAGTCGAAATAATATTTTCACTAGATTTCTTTTTTATTTTTTATTTTATACTTAGTATGATTTTAAAATTAAGTTATGATTTGAAAGTCATTGAATATGATGATGTTTAATTTTAGTTTATTTCTGTACTTTTGACATTATATGTTAATTGTAGGTTGAATATTAACAAATTAAATCATTTAATCAAATTTTTATATTATTTCATATTAAAAATAAATATTTTTATTATAAACGTACTAAGTCTAAGCCGTATCCGTACCCTACAGATTTTTTTTTTTTACCGTATTGACACTCCTATCATAGTAATATTAATACTCGTACCCGTACCCGCGCTCTGTAACCTAAAATGCCCTTTCTTCTTTATCTAATTTTCATATCTCTATTGCTCCCCCCGCCCTCTTTTTTCTCTTTCTCTAAAACAACAGTTTGACTTTATTCCTCTCTAAAACACTGCAAACTCGCGATTTTGTCTTCCACCCATACTAGTCACTTTCTCCAAATAAGTAATGTTATTTCTTATAATCTAAATAATTTAACTATATATTTATTTCGTAGTGGGGCAGCTATGAGCCAGCCATGGCTGCTGTGAAAAGTGAAAAATGTGGCAGTTACCATCGTGGAGTTGAGGCTTATGATAGCTAATAGCCTCATTTGAAGATTTTAATCAAAAGTCATTATAAATTATTATATTATTCTCCCTATTTTTTTTTACACATCTTTTAATAAAAAATTAAAATATCAACTAAAATAGTCAATAGTGTCGGTTGAGTGGTCGGTGGTTGAAATACATCCACGCCTTCCGTATCAATTTCAATGGCAGATTATAGATATTAATTTCAATCTATTGTACTACTGCACTGTATTTGGGAAAATGAGTTGCAAGGGCTGCTAAGGCCCTGTTTGGCTAGAGATTATTTGGTTAAAATAGTTAATAAAAACAAAATAAGTTTAAATAGTCAATAAAACAAAATGTCACATCCAATTCATAATCATTTTACTTTTTCTCTAACACTAAATCAACTACAAAAAAAAAAATTGTTTTCCCATATATAATTTTTTTAGCCATGCTAAAATAGTTAAAAAAACTAAATAGCCAATTAAAATAATTTATTCCCAAACGGGATGTAAGCAAGCATTCAACATTAATAAAAATACAAGCGTAAATTAAATCTTAATATGCATATTAGGACACATTTGCATGTGTTTTCCATCGTTAATTAGCACACTAGCCTCATGATACTTAGGCCAAGTTTGACATTCTCAAAAAAATTTAAAAAGTCAAAAAGTCACTATCCTATTTAAGTCACATCATCTTATTTAAGTCACATCATCTCTCTAACACATCACTTCAAACCCAACCCAAATCCAACCCATATTTCATAAAAAGTCAAAAAGTACACTTATTTAGTCTTCCCAAACTTGGCCTTATTCACAACCATGAATATCAAAATTCTGAGTTTTCCTCAATTTTAATTTGTTTAACACAATTAAGGTTTCTTAAATTTGCGAATGATTTTACATAGAATGGTCAACTTCACCTATGTTTTCCATCTTCAAATTCTGAATGGTGATTGGTGATTGATTCAATGATGAAGGCTTGATGCTGGTGGTGTTGGACGTAAAGACAATCTGCTGGTGGTGATTGTTGAGGATAGAGATGAATGGCGAGAGTTGAAGAAGAAAATATAAAATATTAGAAAAATGTTAAGGACAATATAATAATTTTACTCCCAAAGTTCCATTGTTGCACAATTGCCCGGGCCTTACAACATTTACGCACTATTAGTTTAACGGATTCCGCTAGTTTTGTACTAAACTCAAAATCATAGGAGAAATATGTGCATATTTCTTAATGACAGTGAGGTTATATGTTTTCGAATCACACAAGAGGGGTAAAGTATAATTAATCCAAAAAATAAAATAGAGATAGGGGTTATTTAAATAAACACCTCATAAACTATTGAGAAATATTACTTTGATCCTTAAACTGTTAAAACATATAAATGGATTCCTTAAACTATTGAAAAGTATCATTTCGACCTACTAAATTATAAAAGTGCATAAATAAATCTCTTAAACTATTGGCATGTTTTACTTTGACCCATTCTGTAACTGCACTATGGGTTAAATCAAACTTTTAAATATTTCTTTGGATGAAAATACTCTTCAACACTCTATGTATTTACAATTTCATCATTATTAACTTTTTATCCTCTTAAAAAGCATTGACTTATCATTATAGTTTTATTATTATTTTTACATATTCTTTGTATATATATTTTTGTACAAAGAATATTTAAAAAAAAAACAATAATAAAATAGAAAATTGACAAGAAGTGTTGTTGGGTGTGTTATATAGAGTGTTGAATGGTATTTTCATCTAAAAAATGTCAATGCAGTAATGAAAGAGGTCAAAGTTAAACATGTCGATAGTTTAGCAGGTTTATTTGTATGCTTTTATAGTTTAGGAGTTAAACTAATACTTTTCAATAGTTTAAGAGGTCCATTTGTATACTTTATAGCTTAGGAGACCAAAATGATATTTTCAATAGTTTACGGGGTTTATGTGTAAATAACCCTAGCGATAGAGAAGAGTGTGGCACTCAAACCAAAGATCATGAGTTTGATATACATTTACTATTTAAGTGACACATAATATATAGTAAATAATTTATTTTATTTTTATTTATTTGAATTGTGCATGAATAGCGTGCCAATTTAAGAGAACAAAAATTTAAATTGTATGCTAATCAACCCCCCAAACTTAATAACTTTAGAAAAATGATATACAAACCCACTTTCTAAATCTATTTTCTATACCTAGTGATGTGTAAGTAATATGATTAGTTGATGATTGCGAAGATATAAAATCACTTTAAATATCTTAATTGATTATCATATCATTGAGTTTGAAAATTAAGTCTAATTTTTAGACTGTATAACAATACCCATAACTTTAAGGTTTATAACCTTATTCATAAAAGTCTTGTTAACATGTGGGCTTAATGCACCCATAACTTTAAGGTTTATAACCTTATTATAAAAGTCTTGTTAACATGTGGGCTTAATGCACATATGAAGGGAATAGTTGAAATAATTTAAATAAGTATATTTATTGATTTTTTATGAAAAGATATATATAAAAAAAAAAATTGAGAGTTGATATGACTTAAATAAGTATACTTACCTAAATAAATACACTTGTATATGTTATGCCAAACACTCCTTAAGCATTTTTAAAAAATCTGTACCCACTTTATTACATTGAATTTCAAACAAGAAGCCCAATCTTTTTAAACTTTTTAATATGTCCTATGAACAGATATTAAAAAAAAAAAAAATTCTTATTTACAGGAGTAAAGAACTCCTAAATTGACAAAAAAAAAGAAAAAAAAGAAAAAAAAAAAAAGGCCTTTTTCTAACTAAACATTATATAATAAAAAGTTACTAAAAATGACAAAATTTGACTTAAGCTGCAATTTGGATGCTAGAGACTAAAATGAATTTTTCAAGACAAATAAAAACCCAAACAAACTTTCCTAAACAAAATAATTGACAAAACAAAACTTCTCTAAAATAAGAAAAAGGCCAAATTTAGGCCATAGGCTATGAAATAGGACTAAAATTGATTTTTTTTTTTTTTTTCCTTCCTAAAATTAGAAAAAAGATGTCCAGTGGGATATCATAATATCCATATGCTCCAGCTCTTATGTAATCAGTTAACGACTAGATTTAATATAACTTATAAGGAGGGATTTATCATCAAAAAAATAATAGATCTCACCGACACTCTCACAATAAAAGACAGTCTAGCAATAAAACTAGTGCCAACTTTTAATAGCATATCCCCCAAATATGAAACTCTACTTTTTCTTGTGAAAAACAAGTGCATTATCCAAATTATCATCACTCCGGTGGTACTAAAATTAATCATTAATAACAAGAAGTAGCGAGAATTGATTGCTAGTCCATTTTAATTGTGACATGATTTTTTTGAGCGGATCCAATAACAATGTAAAGTCATTGAAATTACTATTTTGCCCAAACACCTTGAAGCAATTACGCTAATGGGGGTTTTCTTTTTCCAGAACCTTGTTAAACTCTACTTAATTTATGCATATTTCTCTTTACCAACCAACAAAAAAACTATTCACCCAAAACCAAAAAAAAAAAAAAAAATTACTTCTCCATCAGAGTTAAATAAGTTTCAGACCATGTGATTAAAATTTAAAATACAATCAAAATTAAGGGTTCTAATAATGCTTTGTTTGGTTCCATTTTTATAATTTATTTTTGATTACCCATATGAAAATAATGTGTGTGTGTGTGTTTTTTTTTTAACACACTATTCCAAGTTTAAAATTAATTTTCGTAAAAAAAAAATGTTGGATAAATTACATTATTGGTCCATATAGTTTGAGCAAAATTTCATTTAGGTTCTCTTAGTTTTAATTTAAACAATTTAGTCCCTACACTTTTAATTTTATTGCAGTGTAATTCTTCTGTCAGATTCTGTTAATAATTTGAAGGAAAAATAAAAATCCTACGTAAAATTAGAGAGATCAAATTAAAATTCAAAACAAATTACATAGATCACATTGCGACAACATTTAAAGTATAGCGACTAAATTGTTAGTTTGAAAACTATGGGGATTAAAGTGACACTTCACTATAATTACAAGGACTAATGGTATAATTTGCCAAAAAATGTGATAGTTGTGTACAACCATTTTGAAGAGGGCATGGCTGCTAGGGTGAGTATTGTTGGTATTGGTTTGGTTATGAATAAACTTACAATTTCATAAAATTTAAAATCAAATCTAATTGTACAAATATTGTAACCAAACTAGACAAAAACCATTGAAACATGGTTTGACTCGGCTTGAACTACAATTTTTTAAAACCTTGTCATCATTTACAAAGTAATTACAAATTATATTGTTTAGATAATTATTTTGAACTAGTTTCCATCACTATATAAGAACAAGCTTGCAACAATAGAGCGGTTACTACTTATGTACATATCTATGATATTAATAAAATTTTGAATATTTACGATAAATAACAAATTATATAATTCGGTTAAACCAGATTCATGCTATAAAACAATGAACCGAAAAACTATAAAGTATAGTTTGGTTATTTTAAGAATTAAGATTGAATCATATATTAAAAAAATTTAATCAAACCATGCAATTTAATCTAAATCGAACCAATTTAAAATTTTTTCAATTTTTTCAATTTTTTCTCGACCTAGTTAGCATGGAGTACTTGTATGGACAAAAATACACAGTAAAATGAGCGAATAAGTCAGGAGAAAACCGTTGGATATAAACAGTGGTAAGATGCATGCATGGCTTCATTCCCTTGCAGATAGAAAATGCCAAAACACACACAGAGCATCGTGCAACATTGATACCATATGACAAGACCTCTCTGTTTTTCTTATTTATTTATTTATCATCCTTACTATTCACAGGCACACCAACACAAAAAGGCCAAAAAGGCACATTGGAATTTAGTAGTTACATCATACACCTCTCCTCAAATCACTCCTCTATAGCCTTTTTGTTTGTTTTTTTACCTCTAAGTGCTACAATCTGTTACATGGGTTTAGGGCGTCCTTTTCTGTCTACACATTTTCTGATATTTCAATGGTATAAGCTCACCTCCCATCTGTTTTCTGTCTACTTCTTCTTGACATGTCTCTCTCTACTGTCCCCCCATCTCTCTCTCTCTCTCTGCATGTTTGTATGTATATGTGTGTATAATTTCTTGTCTACTTGTTCAAAGTTCTTTTATTTGTTCTATTCGTCCCTGGAATCTTAATTCACATGATCAAACTTAACCTATGAAACATAAGATTTTCATGGATGCAAGGCGTAAGTTTAATGTTTTTGCAAGTGGGTTATAAATTAGTAGTATGGAGTATAATGTGCCTATGTGGTTCTCAAAATCAATCTAGGATGAGCTTCTTTTATACTTTTATCTCTACATTTTTATTTATACCTCTCTTGTGGACCTTAATTCAGACTCACACCGATAATTTAAACCGTTTACCTTGTAAGCCTCGTTATATAGGTCATTCATGCAAAAAAATAATTTCATTGAACATCTATAACAGTAGGAAAAAAAAATCACATTTTGTTTTATAAAATCAACCACAAATAGGGTCGTAAACTTAAACTATCAATTTCATAAAATAAAATGCAATTTATTTCCGTGTTTATAATTGTTCGATAGAGTTGATTTTTTTGCATGAATAACTTCTACTACAAGGCCTACAAAGTAGGCAGTTCAGATCATCGATGTGGGTTCGAGTTGAGCCCACAAGAAAGGTATGAATGATGTGGTGTTGAAATTTGACCTCACAACCAATTGAACCTCGTCTCCGACATTCAGGGAACAGAGCCAAAGAGCATGCGCCGGGATAGAAAAGCCCAACACCTACACACAAGAAAACAAGAAGTCCGGTGGCTAGTCCAGCCAAGGGCACTCCGACGATTAAGTCGTCAAACTTATATCTCAAAGACATCAACTCAATCACAAAACTTGCAAAGTAAAAGCGTTCCTTCTTTATATACTGATCAGTGCCCTACTTCTCCTAGAAGTCTTACTTCATATGACTCTATTCTTTACAAGGATATCACTTATCCAAGATTCCTCATATTTAGATTAGGATCTACTTTCTCGAGAGTCTTGTCCTTATTCAAACAGAGAGTTTAACATCACCTAGGACTCTTATCCTTATTCACTTATCTCGGATTCCAGCATGATCTCATCATACCTTAGCTAACCACCTAGGCCACATAGACAACCCAAAAATATGTCTCCACAACTAGCCTCAAGGTTCTATTATCTCGGCAACTTGAGGTGATAGAACCTACATCGTCTAAACTCCCATCATGTCGGCTAAACAACATGCTTAAAGATACTCTTTTGATCGAGATCATGACTCGTCGATCTCAAGGAACAAGGACTTACATGTGTCCACTCACCAAGAACGAAGACCCAGGATGTTCTTTCTCATTCAAGTTCAACATCTCAACTGAGATTGCACTACTAGCCGAGATCACCACTTGCTAGTTCAAGGATCCAAGGTTTAAAATATGTTTCTGTAACAAACTCAAAACCATCAAAACAAACAACATGACATGCCACCTCCTTATTGGTTTTCAGTATGTCGTTTCAACAGACATATCACATCACTTCTAACATACGCTGCCTGATGTCAGCCAAACACATTTTTCCATGAATTTGACTCATTTCGTTTGTTGCCAATCCTCCCACCAAAACCCTCCATCTTCTCTCTCTGTCTCGTCACTTTCCATTTTCCAACTATCTTTGTCACGACCCTAACCCGCCCCCGTGGGTTAAGGACGTAACCGGCCAGTAATCATGAGATTACCTACGGCCTCAAACTGATCCAAAGATATTTTAACAGAGTTAATGGGGGCCAAGCGGAAGTAAAAATTTAAAACTTTGTCCATAGAGCCGTGCTTATATGCACCTCAAACAACCATTCTCAGATACGTTAATAACCCACATTAAAAGTACTATATCACAAAGTTCGTTACAGACAGGATCATACAAAACGAGTCAACCTATGACAGACTATGTACAGACATGCACAAGGCCCTTGTCAACCAGACAAAACATAAGTACATAAGAAGGGCAAGGATGGTCTCATGCGTGAGACACAAGGCTGACTCTCCAAAACTCATGTTGTTCCTGACAGACTTCACCGGGGCTGGGTTTGTGCTTCTCTTGGCTCACCTACAAACACATGAATGAGCGTGAGCGATAGCCCAGTGAATAATATCAAATACAAAATATACATAACAAGGTAAATCAACGTGTTCTAAACGGCCTTGGGCCCGATTCATAATTTGAATAGATACATATGACTACACGAAGTTTCAAACATTCTGGCCTTTGGCCCCTTTAGATTTCCATTCATGTCAAAACGGCCTTTGGCCCATTCACTTATGTCAAAACGGCCTTTGGCCCATTCACTTATGTCAAAACGGCCTTTGGCCCATTCATTCATGTCAAAACGGCCTTTGGCCCACTCGTTCATGTCAGAACGGCCTTTGGCCCATACATTCGTAGCAAAACGACCTTTGGTCCATTCGTGTTTAACAAAACGACCTTGGGTCCATTTATGTTTATCAAAACGACCTTGGGTCCATTTATGCTCATCACAACGACCTTGGGTCCATTTATGCTCATCAAAACGACCTTTGGTCCATTTATGCATTCATATCAGACTTACGTCCACAATCCCAATTAGCAATTCGTAAGCTTATAAGGGAATACACAATTGGACATTCAGAAGCATTCATATATCGATATTACTCACAGTGATCGGCTTGTGGATTTGCCCTGGAGCTTGACCCTACACATTTCGTGAACACAAAAGGGTCATTAACAGTTCAATCCGTTCTTTAATTCACATATTCCTCTTTAGGCTTTATTATTATCTCATTAACTCATTTACAATGCTTAACATATGCCTAAGAGTGCTTGCAAGTGAAAGAGAACGGGAAAACAGAACACAAAATGCAAAACAGGATTTCAGAAAATAGGGTCCCCGCTCGAGCGTGGACTTCCCCGCTCGAGCGGACCCTTAGGTCTGCAAAAGTGCTGGTTGCCTTCTATTCCAGCTCGAGCGTGAACTCGGCCGCTCGAGCGGACTTCCTGTCTACATAGCTCCCCGCTCGAGCGTCAACTTCCCCGCTCGAGCGGGAACCATGTCTGCAGAAAATGCTGGGAGCTCGATTTCTCCGCTCGAGCGACACTTCCCCCGCTCGAGCGGACGTCGAAAATTCTGGGTTTTCCAGAACACTCCCTTGAGTTCAAACTCGACATTCAACCAATTTTTCTTGCATGCAAGGCTCTAATCTCACATATATTTGTACTAACATGAGATAGACACCAAAACACATCACAATGGAGCTCAATTCCTTGTATTACTTACATGCATGCCTCAAATTAACCCAAATTCATCACCAACACATCACATTCAAACATGAAAAGCTTACTCTTACATGATTCATTCTTGCATGTGAGAAATATGCCTTCATATCAACTAAATTGGTGAAGAGGGGTCCCAATACATGGTTTTTAAACAATATTCAACACAAATCATACACATTGTGCTCAAACATGAAGATTTTTGGCCACTTCTTACATGCATGTACATATTAGGCTTCAATTCAACAAATACAACCCAATTTCATTTCAATCTCACTCTTGATCACCAATTTAGCTTGAACACACAAAAATTACAAACTATAATTCATGAATTACTCACCTAGAAGCTTTGATCTTTCAAGCTCTAGGCAATTCTTGAGCTAAACCTCCAAAATTATCAAGCTTTGAGGCCAAAATCCCAAATTCCCTCACTCACTCTCTCCCTAGCCGACCCTCTCTTTTCCCTTTGAGTTTTTGATCAGCCAAATGAAGTGGAGGGAAGGGAATTGAGTGTAAAATGCCTTCACATAAATCCCCACTCACAATATAATAATAAGAATAAGGCAATTTGGCACTATTCGTCAATTTAATCGATTTAATCTAACCCGAATCAATTTTCAATTAAATTTCACCGTAGGCTCTAAAAATTACGCTAATCACAAAGGCGTAATCAATTTCAGGTTCTGTGGCCGATAAGGCCCTCAATTTAATCTCCGAAGCGGATTATTCAACAGATATTCCTACGGTGAACAGATAGAATTCCAAAATCACATATATCCACATAATGGTACGCAAAATCATATCAAAACATACAACCACATACGTATTAGGGACCAATTAACATAATACAGAACAGGGGTATCACAGTCTTCCCCCCTTTAGGAAGTTTGGTCCTCCAAACTTAAGTTACCTTCGTCGGGAAACAAATGTGGGTAGCGTAGTCGCATTTCCTCCTCTTTTTCCCACGTGCCATCCGTCCCATAGTGCTCTTTCCATTCTACTTTCACCATTGGGATGGACTTGTTTCTCAGTTCTTTCACTTGTCGGTCAACAATTCTTTCTGGCCATTCTGCATATTCCATATTTTCATCAATAGCAACCCGGTGATAATCAATCACATGGAATGGGTCTCGGAGGTAACCTCTCAACATTGATACGTGAAACACATTGTGGATTTGTTCAAATCCCAGTGGCAAAGCAACTCTATAAGCAACTGGACCAAGTCTCTCCAGAATCTGGAACGGCCCGATGTAACGGGGCGACAACTTGTCCTTTTTCCCAAATCTGACTTGGCCTTTCATCGGGGAAACACGGATGAACACATGGTCACCAACCTCATACTCAAGAGGTCTTCTCCGAACTTCTGCATAATTCTTTTGTCGGTCCTGAGCTGTTTTTAGCCTTTGGCGAATAGTCTTGATTTTCTCAGAAGTGTCTTGCACAATTTCTGGCCCAAGCAAAGCTCTATCCCCGACCTCTGTCCAACAGATAGGTGATCTACACCTCCTACCATACAAAGCCTCGTATGGTGCCATACCGATGCTGGAGTGGAAGCTGTTATTATAGGAGAATTCTACAAGCGGCAAATAATCTTCCCAACTCCCTTGAAAATCCAAAGCACACATGCGAAGCATATCTTCCAAAGTTTGTATCGTTCTTTCTGACTGCCCATCTGTCTGCGGGTGGAATGCAGTACTGAACCTTAGTTCTGTTCCCATAGCTTCCTGCAAACTTTTCCACAATCTAGATACAAATTTCGGATCTCTATCCGATACAATAGATACTGGAACACCGTGTAAACGGACAATCTCATCAACATAAATGGTAGCCAATCTATAAGCAGTGAACGTAGTCTTGACAGGCAGAAAATGTGCAGATTTAGTTAGTCTATCAACTACTACCCAAACAGAATCCATACCTCGAGAAGTCCGGGGTAGGCCAACGACAAAATCCATAGTCACATGTTCCCACTTCCACTCGGGAATAGGGAGAGGTTGAAGTACACCGCCTGGTTTCTGATGTTCAGCCTTAACTTGCTGACACTGAAGACACTTGGGCACATATTCTGCAATCTCTTTCTTCATCTTAGGCCACCAATAGGTTTGTTTCAAATCCCGGTACATTTTATTGTTGCCCGGATGCATAGCAAATACGGATCTGTGGGCTTCGTCTAAAACCCTCTTCTTAAGTTCCGGGATATTGGGGACACACATTCTATTACGGAATCTCAACACTTCATTCTCGATGCTAAACTCTGCTTTTGGACTCGTCTCAAATTCATCAATTACTTTTCTGAGGAACTCATCCTCTTTCTGTTTCTGTTTGATCTCCTCAACAATTGCCGGCTCGGCTGTAATAGTGGCTATCAATCCGCCCTGTTCACACACCACTACCTCAATTTCGGACTTCTCAAGATCTTGCAAGATCTCTTTCTGTTCGGTAAGCAAGCAAGCCATACTCCCTGTTGATTTTCTGCTCAAAGCATCGGCCACTATATTAGCTTTCCCGGGGTGATACTGAATTTCCAGGTCGTAATCTTTTATCAATTCCAGCCATCTTCTCTGACGCATATTCAACTCTCTCTGCGTAAAGAAGTATTTTAGGCTCTTATGATCTGTGTAGACTTCACACTTGGCTCCATACAAATAATGCCGCCAGATTTTCAAGGCAAAAACAACCGCGGCCAGTTCTAGGTCATGTGTTGGATAATTTTCTCGTGTGGCCTCAATTGCCGAGAGGCGTAAGCAATAACCTTTCCGTTCTGCATTAACACACAACCCAAACCCTTATAAGATGCATCGCTGAAAATCACAAAATTTTTCGTACCTGAAGGTAGTGTCAAAATTGGTGCCGTGGTCAATCTTGTCTTCAATTCATGGAAGGCTGATTCTCTTTCTTCGTTCCACTCAAATGGTTGCCCTTTTCGTGTCAATTGGGTAAGAGGCACAACTAGCTTCGAAAAGTCCTTCACAAATCTCCTATAGTACCCAGCCAAGCCCATGAAACTGCAAAGTTCTGTTACATTGGTCGGTGTCGGCCAATTCACAATTGCTTCTATTTTCTGTGGGTCCACCGAAACTCCTTCCTTATTGATCACATGCCCTAAGAAAACAATTTCATCCAACCAAAACTCACATTTCTTTAGTTTAGCGAATAATTTCCTTTCCCGAAGTATTTGTAAAACGGTCCTCAAGTGGTGTTCATGTTCAAGTCTATCTTTAGAGTATATCAAAATATCATCGATGAAGACTACAACAAACTCATCAAGGTAGGTTTTAAAAATTCTATTCATTAGATCCATAAATGCTGCCGGAGCATTAGTCACTCCAAAAGGCATAACAAGAAACTCAAAATGACCATACCTCGTTCTAAATGCTGTTTTCTCAACATCCTCCGCCTTAACTTTCAATTGATGATACCCGGATCTCAAATCAATCTTAGAAAATACCTGTGATCCCTGCAACTGATCAAACAAATCATCAATACGGGGCAAGGGATACTTGTTCTTTATCGTTACCTTGTTCAATTCTCGATAATCGATGCACAGGCGCAAAGTACCATCCTTCTTTTTCACAAATAACACCGGTGCACCCCAAGGCGAAGTGCTAGGTCGGATAAACCCCTTATCAAGCAGGTCTTGCAACTGTTCTTTCAATTCCTTCATTTCAGCAGTAGCCATTCTATAGGGAGCCTTAGAAATAGGCTGGGTGCCTGGCACAGTCTCAATAGTAAATTCTATCTCTCTGTCTACCAATTCCCCTGGTAATTCATTTGGAAACATATCCGGGAACTCTCTAACAATAGGAATATCATTCAATTCAACATTCACAGATTGTTCAATCAACACATAGCACAGATAACCCTGGCACCCCTTCCTAATTAATTTACATGCTTTCATGGCAGATATCAAATAAGGTGGAGGCACTACCCCATTTCCCACAAACACAATCTCTTTCTGTTCTGGTGGCTTAAACACAACCCTCTTTGTCACGCAATCTATGGTGGCACAGTATTTGGTCAACCAATCCATGCCCAAAATTACATCGAAGTGTCTAAAGTTTAAGGGCAACAAATCTACATATAGGGTAGCATCCTCAATATGCATGTCACAAAACCGATATATATAGTCACATAACACAGATTCCCCCGATGGAGCAGACACACATAACAAATATGGCAACAATTCTAGGGGTCTTTTCAGTGTAGATGCAAATGCATATGTCACAAATGAGTGCGTTGATCCAGAATTAATTAATACAAAGGTATCCTGATTACATATTGAAATAGTACCTGAGACAATGGCATTGGCATTCTGTGTATCACCCGGAACAAGTGCAAAAACTCTCCCCTGTCTCACGGTGTCCCCGGTAATAGCGGATCTCACAGTATTTCCCGGCTTTGGAACTGATGCAGTTGAACTAGCTGCTAGTTTCCCACCGTTCTGGTTGCACTCCCGAGCTATGTGCCCTTGTTTCCCACACTTGAAACAGCCTCCTGATGCACGGTAACAAACCCCACGGTGCCTTTTGCTACAGATATTGCACATGGGAGCTGTGTCTCGGGAAGAATTTGAAGTAGTGGAGGAGCCCGTGTTTTGTTTTTTCAGAAATTTCTTCTTCGAAAAGAAGCCTTGCCTTTTGTTACCCTTCCATTCTGTCGCTGGCTTAGCTTGTCTAGCTATATTAGCCTCTGATATGATGGCCCTGTCAAGCACCCCAATGTAGGTCTCCAGCTTTAGGACATTCACCCTCTCTAGGATGTCACTGCGGAGTCCGCCTTCGAAATGTCTTGCCTTCTTATAGTCTGTGTCAATTACATGTGGTGCAAACCTAGCAAACTCAGTGAACTTGGCCTCATACTCAGCCACCGTCATACTATCTTGCTTGAGTTCCATGAACTCGGCCACTTTCCTATCCCGAACACACTGCGGGAAGTACTTGTCATAGAATATTTCTAAGAATTTCACCCAATGAACATCCTTATGATTTTCTCGCATCAACATCCACCATCTCCTTGCTTCGTCTTCTAGCATAAAAGTGGCTAGAAGCACTTTCTGAGTCTCTGAACAGGGGAACACTTCAAATAGCTTCTCGATGCCGAGGACCCACGCTTCGGCCTTCAATGGATCTAGTCCCCCGTGGAACTGCGGTGGTTTCATTTTCTTGAATTCCTTGGTGAGAGCTATTATCCGATCATCATTTTGATTATCGGGCACAGGGGGTGCCGGAGGTGGAGGTGGCGGGTGTGGTTGCTGCCACTGTTGTTGCCACTCCTGTTGCTGTCTCAAAGCCTCTGCCATTTCTTGAATCAGTCTTTCCATTCTGTCCAGTCTGGCAGTAGAAGACTCCTCTATCTCATCACCTCTGGTTCTCACCATCTGATTAAACTTGCATTATGTTTCATATAAAAGATTCACAAACATGTATACACCAAGAGTACATATTCAACTAATTGTAATGCAAGTAAACTGTAACTTACAGCACATAATTACTCAAATCAAAACACTGAGGCATATTCTTGATGCTTTCAAAGTTCATATCAAAAGTCGAGTATATTATCAATGCCTCCAAATTCATATTCATCACATGAATGCATCCTAGATCTTATCTAGACGCTTATTGCTCTTTTTGGACAAGTGTGTGAGTTATTAACTCATGCTCTGATACCACTCTGTCATGACCCTAACCCGCCCCCGTGGGTTAAGGACGTAACCGGCCAGTAATCATGAGATTACCTACGGCTCAAACTGATCTAAAGATATTTTAACAGAGTTAATGGGGGCCAAGCGGAAGTAAAAATTTAAAACTTTGTCCATAGAGCCGTGCTTATATGCACCTCAAACAACCATTCTCAGATACGTTAATAACCCACATTAAAAGTACTATATCACAAAGTTCGTTACAGACAGGATCATACAAAACGAGTCAACTTATGACAGACTATGTACAGACATGCACAAGGCCCTTGCCAACCAGACAAAACATAAGTACATAAGAAGAGCAAGGATGGTCTCATGCGTGAGACACAAGGCTGACTCTCCAAAACTCATGTTGTTCCTGGCAGACTTCACTGGGGCTGGGTTTGTGCTTCTCTTGGCTCACCTACAAACACATGAATGAGCGTGAGCGATAGCCCAGTGAATAATATCAAATACAAAATATACATAACAAGGTAAATCAACGTGTTCTAAACGGCCTTGGGCCCGATTCATAATTTGAATAGATACAGACGACTACACGAAGTTCCAAACATTCTGGCCTTTGGCCCCTTTAGATTTCCATTCATGTCAAAACGGCCTTTGGCCCATTAATTCATGTCAAAACGGCCTTTGGCCCATTCACTTATGTCAAAACGGCCTTTGGCCCATTCACTTATGTCAAAACGGCCTTGGGCCCATTCATTCATGTCAAAACGGCCTTTGGCCCACTCGTTCATGTCAGAACGGCCTTCGGCCCATACATTCGTAGCAAAACGACCTTTGGTCCATTCGTGTTTAACAAAACGACCTTGGGTCCATTTATGTTTATCAAAACGACCTTGGGTCCATTTATGCTCATCACAACGACCTTGGGTCCATGTATGCTCATCACAACGACCTTGGGTCCACTTATGCTCATCAAAACGACCTTTGGTCCATTTATGCATTCATATCAGACTTACGTCCACAATCCCAATTAGCAATTCGTAAGCTTATAAGGGAATACACAATTGGACATTCAGAAGCATTCATATATCGATATTACTCACAGTGATCGGCTTGTGGATTTGCCCTGGAGCTTGACCCTACACATTTCGTGAACACAAAAGGGTCATTAACAGTTCAATCCGTTCTTTAATTCACATATTCCGCTTTAGGCTTTATTATTATCTCATTAACTCATTTACAATGCTTAACATATGCCTAAGAGTGCTTGTAAGTGAAAGAGAACGGGAAAACAGAACACAAAATGCAAAACAGGATTTCAGAAAATAGGGTCCCCCGCTCGAGCGTGGACTTCCCCGCTCGAGCGGACCCTTAGGTCTGCAAAAGTGCTGGTTGCCTTCTATTCCAGCTCGAGCGTGAACTCGGCCGCTCGAGCGGACTTCCTGTCTACATAGCTCCCCGCTCGAGCGTCAACTTCCCCGCTCGAGCGGGAACCATGTCTGCAGAAAATGCTGGGAGCTCGATTTCTCCGCTCGAGCGACACTTCCCCCGCTCGAGCGGACGTCGAAAATTCTGGGTTTTCCAGAACACTCCCTTGAGTTCAAACTCGACATTCAACCAATTTTTCTTGCATGCAAGGCTCTAATCTCACATATATTTGTACTAACATGAGATAGACACCAAAACACATCACAATGGAGCTCAATTCCTTGTATTACTTACATGCATGCCTCAAATTAACCCAAATTCATCACCAACACATCACATTCAAACATGAAAAGCTTACTCTTACATGATTCATTCTTGCATGTGAGAAATATGCCTTCATATCAACTAAATTGGTGAAGAGGGGTCCCAATACATGGTTTTTAAACAATATTCAACACAAATCATACACATTGTGCTCAAACATGAAGATTTTTGGCCACTTCTTACATGCATGTACATATTAGGCTTCAATTCAACAAATACAACCCAATTTCATTTCAATCTCACTCTTGATCACCAATTTAGCTTGAACACACAAAAATTACAAACTATAATTCATGAATTACTCACCTAGAAGCTTTGATCTTTCAAGCTCTAGGCAATTCTTGAGCTAAACCTCCAAAATTATCAAGCTTTGAGGCCAAAATCCCAAATTCCCTCACTCACTCTCTCCCTAGCCGACCCTCTCTTTTCCCTTTGAGTTTTTGATCAGCCAAATGAAGTGGAGGGAAGGGAATTGAGTGTAAAATGCCTTCACATAAATCCCCACTCACAATATAATAATAAGAATAAGGCAATTTGGCACTATTCGTCAATTTAATCGATTTAATCTAACCCGAATCAATTTTCAATTAAATTTCACCGTAGGCTCTAAAAATTACGCTAATCACAAAGGCGTAATCAATTTCAGGTTCTGTGGCCGATAAGGCCCTCAATTTAATCTCCGAAGCGGATTATTCAACAGATATTCCTACGGTGAACAGATAGAATTCCAAAATCACATATATCCACATAATGGTACGCAAAATCATATCAAAACATACAACCACATACGTATTAGGGACCAATTAACATAATACAGAACAGGGGTATCACAATCTTGCTTCTCATAATCTCTCTCTCTAGAAATCAAAAATCTCTATTGTTGCCTATTCGAGCTCTCATCACTGTAGCACTCCAGTCACCACCTTTGGTGACTGAATTATTTTTATTCCGATCAAAGGCTTTGTTTCACTATGACGAATTCGAATTTGGTCTCCATTTCGCCTAATTAAACCTATAAGTCTCCCGAACCATAGATTCTAGCTTTGGTTTTCAAGTTCTTGAGCCATTTTTCAATGATCTTTCAATTTTCCCAGTTTTCTGTGAATATCTTCTTAGTTTCACTCTAGATTTCTACAGAATTGCTTCTGTTCTTGCACATTCTAAATTAAAATATGAGTTTTCGCATCCAAATCACCCTAAGTAAACATAGACTAAGCATTTTCCAGAATCTTAATAGGATTTTCAGATATAGCGATTCTGATTTAAGACCGACCCATTTGATATTCTGGATTCAGATATCATTGTTTTGTATTGTTGTTCATGTCTTATTCCTTTTTTCTCTCCTTGAGTTTGGCTATTGGGATGTGTTGATTGCGTTTGGAACAGGTTGGTAGCTTATTTTTTAAACTTTTGTTGCCCATATTTTTGTTCCTTTGCTCGAGCGACACTTCTTACGCTTTAGCGGTCTTTGTGAACCTCCAATAATTTTGCAGGTTTGCAAAAATACTAGGAGTTTGTGTTTTTCACTAAAGTGTAGCTTCTTGCACTCGAGCGATGACCTCTGTTTGCAAAACTATTGGGAGTTTATATTCTGCGCTCGAGTAGTGAAACTTATTGTTTCTGGTCACTCGAGTGACACATCTTGCGCTCGAGCGAACTGTGCGTATATCAGTTCGTAAACAGGTCATTTTACTTCACTTTTTTTCATTTCTCTCTCTCTCTAAAAAATTTCAAAACCCTAAGTTGAGACCCTCTCTCTCTAAAACTCACATTCTCTCTACAAATACACCTAGATCTAGTGATTTCTTCACCCTACTCCCTTTGTTAAAAAGGTATAGCTCACCTAGAGCTTCATTTTGATTCGAACAAAGTTGGGTTTCGGCGTGGTTGGAATCTCTTCACTCTTTTTCTTGTCTTTTAAGCTCGAGGTAGGGATTCTCTACACTCTTTTATGATTTTTAACCTAGCTATTTGTCTTTATAAAACAATCTCTTGATTTTGGGAGGATTTGGACAAACCTAGGGTTTTGGTTTAAAATCAAAAGAAAGGTTTTCAAATGTATGTATTGGAAATGGTTGTGGGAATGGAAATGAGGTTGAGTTGTGATAAAATTATTGATTTCGATACTCGGAATATGTTTTGGATGAAAATGGGGTTTTGCCCTAAATGTCTCAAATGTTTATTTTTTTTGTAAATAAATGGAATTGGTATCCGAAATGTGAAATTGGATGGATATCGATTTTGATGGTGGAGTTAGATTTGTATTATCACTCACCTTTTGAGAATTTGGAGAGTTTATCTTTGTTGATGATTGTATATTTGTTTAGAAATATCCGTTTTGGGCTATCGGTGGAGGATAACTATGATTGTTGTAGAAATCGTATGTGAATTAGGAGAATTGAAACCATTTTCTTATTCATTTGCATTGGGCATTATCTCACATTCATACATTGGAAATGTTATTGTTTTGAGAATATGGGTGAATCTGAGAAGAGATTATTGTTACAACCTTCACCACTTCCCTTTACGTTGAGGGATACTGGGGGATCACAAGGGTAAGCACTCGATCCCTTGATCACACACTCTTTAATCATTCAAAAGAAGCATTTCATACTTAGTTAATTTTTTAATTCATCTTTCTCTGTTTTGCAGAACTTCCTCAACCCAGCAAAACATTCCGTAAAGCGTATGTCAAAAAAGTCGAACTCACCAAGCTATTTGAGTTACCTTTTTAGGAAAGAAAGGCTCCCCTCTTACTGTACTACATTGCCACCTATAAGTCTCCATTCCTAGACAATTCATCTTAGAATTGCACTCCATCATCCGCAATAACACCCAGATCATCCTTTCAACTTGACCAAGGCTCCACTTCTGACCTAGCTGACCAACTATCTATCTTGGCTCCTTCTATGCACGTTCCTCTCGCTTGATGCTAACATTGATGTCGACAAAATAACAATCTTGCTACCAGAACTAGAAACAAGAAATGTTGAGGTGCTGCACTCCCAACACACGATCTTGAAAACTATCCATCACAGTTCCAAAAATTATACACAGCATAACTATCGCTGCCACTCCCGACAAAATGGCCCACCGAGTTGCTATAGTAGAGGGCATCATGGGCAACATCCTCGATGTCATTACAGTGCAATCCACCCGTTCTCTTCCCTTAATCCAAAATTCAAAAAGAACCAAGATGGCCAAGGGAAAGGCCAAGCAAACTGAAGTATCTGCCTCCTCAAACAAGGATCTAGAAGACAACATCCCCATCTCTTAGATGGTTGTTGAAAAGAGGCCAGCTACTGAATCCGCCAAGGCTCCTAGCAGTAAGTGCCTGAAATCACTCGACCCCAACATCACTGCCGATGACACCTAGTTCCCCAAGACACACGTCAGAGGCTGACCACTGAAGGTTACGGACAATACCATGAAAAACCCTAAGGTTACTATTGCTCTTTCCACTGGATTGTTGCTTCCAACCAACATGTATGCCATCAGTGTTTGCAATGAATACGAGTATTTTGCCTTCTTAATGCACCACTCCATCCTGGTATCCTTTCTTTTGCAGTCCATTTAACAAGCTCATTCCTTCGCCCTTAAGGCTGAGATGATGAAAAAAGACCTAACCAAGAAAACCCAAGAAGATGCTAAATTTCTTCATCAACTTAACGATTCCAAGGCCAAGAGAAAGAAGCAAATCGACACAGTCAAAGCCGCTAAGGTTGAAGCATAGAAGACCGAAGCCATTACTAAGGCTGCGGAAGAGAGGGTTGCCGAAGCCGAAAGGAAGCTTACTGAAGCCCTAGTAACCAAGGCGGAAGAAGTCAAGTAGGCCGAAGCTAATGCCTACGAGGTAGGAAAAATGGCTATCAAAGAAGGCTACAAAAAGCAAGTAAACATTGCTTGCAATAGAGGCTACGTCCTCGGATGGAGTGCTACTCTGAAAGACCTTTTTGTCTAAGAGGACTAACTATATTTAGATTTGTCAAGGCTATCTCTACCTTTCCCTTCTCCTCAGGTTGAAAAGCCTCAAGCCAAATAGACAGAAGGTTTAGATGAAGAAGCTAAAGAAGAAGACCCTCCAACAAGAACCAAGTCCCCTACTTTGAATGACGATATCCTAGACCTCACAAGAGATGATGATGGGGTCAGCAAGAACACTTCCCCTACCACAAAACACGCCAACAAGACTATGGCCGAGAAGTGCATTGAGGAGATCCTCTGAGAGATCGACAAAGAGATCACCAAAGACGCTAAAACCGACACCACTGTTACACTGAGGTCCAAACTATTGTTACAGCTGAAGTTCAACAAGAGGTCAACACTAAAGTTGAACTTGAAGTCCAAGATTAGGCAATTCCTTCTTTCTTTTCTTTTGTCTTTACTTTTTGTCTCTGAACAATGATCACTCTGTTTTTGCAAGGCTGGAGTGCCTTCTAGTGATGTAATTGCAACTTTTTTATGTGAATGGAATATTTATTTTATCTAAGTGTTGCCATCACGTTTTAATTCTGTTGTTGCATGTCTTCAATTCTTGTTGCTAAGAAACTAAGTGTAACATCTTGGATTTAGATCTCATCTTGGATAACATCTTATCAGGAAACAATACCATCGTAGTTGATCTCAAACTCATTAATCTTCATCGCTATCTCGAACTCGTTGATCTTCACAAAATTTTTGAAAATTTCACTAGCGTTGTGTTTGGTTGGGGGATTTGGTGAGGGATTTGGAAAAGGAAATGAAAAAAGTGTGTGAAACTAGGTGAAATATATGTATATTTTATTCACATTTCACGTATCTTTCCCTTTCCCTTTTCTAATCGCTTCCCAAATCCCACAACCAAACATAGCGTAAGTGTTACTTTCAAATCATAACTCAAATCATAACACATGGCTTATCTCATCTCATCTCTCTGCCTCCTAATGTGAGAGTAAGTTGCACTAACTCTCACATTATGGAGCTGACGTTAGACACATGCTTAGGTCTTCCAAAACCCAACATCCTTGACCAATGTCATCCGTTTAGCTCGTCTAAATAAAACATTGAAGGCTTAACCTTAGTGCACTGATTGCATGGTACTCACTACCTCGGCTTTTACATGTTCCTAACTAACTAGGTCGACAATTCGACATTATTGCCCATTGGTAGAGTCTTAGTTAGTTTCGTGATGTTTCTCATTGAAACATCACTTTAACTTATATCTGTTTTACCTTCTTGGTAAGTCTAATTTAATTCTCTAGTTTCTCACTGAAACTATGAGACCCCTGGCTTTTGTATTTCCATTTAAGGCCCTTACCTTTGGACTATTTCAATTAAAACCCTCAATTCCTCGCTTACTTGCAATTTGAACCCTAGAATAAAAAACACGTCCCGATTGGAACCGTACGAACCCTAACTAGTCCTGATAACTTAGGAATCATTTCTAATACCCTAATAATAATTAATTAACTCCCTAATTATAGAATAATTGTTCAAAACCCTAGAATTCCAATCCTCATTAAATTCACTCGGTTAATTGTCTTTTAATTAGAGAATGAGAAACTTAAACCAAATTGCTTTCCCAAACCCTAAATTAATTAACATCCACCCTTCAATAAATGTGCTAATTAAGTCCTAGCCCTTACATTTTGTTAGATTCATAGACTGATCCCAAACTAGTACCATTACATACATACATACATATATATACTTGTACTTTTCTTAAACAAACAACTTTGTACACAAAATATCTTCAATATATACACAAAAATAAAAAAGAAAATCTTCTCTAAATCATCATCATGGCCAGCCACCCTAGGGAAAAGAGTTTGATGCACTTTTGGAGACAATACCCACGAAATCATAGAAAAAATATTCTAGTACCCCCAAAGTTAGGAACTTTGTTTGTACCTTTAGTTTGCTTAGACTCTAATCCTAACTAGATTATGTTTAAGGATGTAATTAAGGTCCCCAAGCATCCTATATTCCATTGAATTCAAACTAAATCCAAATTACTCAATTTATTTCCAACCAGTAGGCATTAATTATAGACTAATTATAGACTTTTCACATCATTTATCTTATAAATACCCCACCACCCCTTTGCATTTTCTTCACAAATCAAACACTACACACACACACACACACACAATTAGAGAGGGAGAGGAGATGAAGAGAAACCCTTGGTGGTGGAGGGAAAAAAAAAAATTTGAAAGAAATTCTTGAGCAACACCTCACTAGGCATTCAAGTAAAGCACAACACTTCTCTTTCCTTTTCTCTTCTCATTCAAATACATGATCTTAGAGGTTTTAAATATGATTTTATCGAAAAAGAGTGAGTGGTTTAAGAGAAAATCTGATTTTCATAACAGTCAATGAATCTGGAGACCATTGGAGTGTTTCTTGAATAACTAAAAATCTAGGGAAGCTATCCCAAATCTGAAAGATGACCTAGAAACTAGTTTAGATTCTCTACAAACTATGGAAAGATTGAGTTCAAGAAAAACCTAATCTTAAAATTTATTTTTGTTGATGATTTCATACTATTAATTACATAAATGTGCTTATTATCACATGTTTGAGCCTTAGTATGATATTCAGATTATTGTGTCTTTATTTATTTACCATGATGCTTTGATGATACTTATACTTGTATGGAAATTATTCTCTTGATAACTTGTTCTAACCTTAGCTTAAAACATTTAACACAACGGAAACTCAATTGAGGTGGTAATTGGACTCTCGATCACTAAAGTAAATTTATGAAATAATAACTCATGACTTCAAGTATTGATTAGATGATTTTTATTGATGAATTGCTAATGAAAGGAATTGGTATCGAAGTGATCGAGAGTTGTATTCTGAACAAGGTTGTACCCTATGTGAGCTAAATCTTACGTAAGTGTGACAGTAGCCTAAGATGGAATGAGGCATATTCTGACTGTCTACGAATTTGGGTGTGGAATAAGGGTGGTAGTGAGGATGTCACACAGGATTTGTGTCCTTGGAAGACCGTTGCTTCTTGATAGGCCATTGATGTCACTACCCGAGTACATAATTCGAGGCATAGGCATCCTTGGCATTTATCCTGGTATACAGCCAAGGGGATATTAGAATAGCTTCGTGTCCAATGCTTAGTGGTTGGGTAGGATTGGTGATTCTATGAGGAATTGCCTAAAACTAACTTAATGAATAGCTAACCTAGGGAAATGAAACCTATTATAAGCTTTGCTTGATTATTGCCTCTGCTGTAAGTTATGTTCCTGCCAATGTTATGATTGTGTATTGGAATGAGAAAAGGGGTGTGTATGCGTTTACTAGCCATTTCAAACTCATGACGTTTCATGTTAGGTAACAAAGAGATCTTCATAAAAGACGAAGAACATAAGGCCTTTGAAAACTTTTGGTTGTCTTAAGAAGAACTAGAAGATATTTTGTTTAAAATCCATCTGTGATATTTTGTCTTTTGAATATAATATTGATGGAACTTTGGGTTGTAACTAAATCCCAACTTTTCTAGTTATTATTACTTATATTTATATACATGTCTTTTGAGAACCTATCCTTACCCTTCCATCAACTTATGTAGACCTTGTGTTAATACCTAATTAAGATTTGTCAAAAAGGTAGTATCTAAGGTGGTTGGACTTTGAAGGGAGACTATATTGACTCCTCGACCTTGTTGGGATCTTATTTAGTTATTGACCAAATGACTCATTAGTGACATTTCCTAGACAGGCAACCTTAGGAAAACCCTGTAATTATTTGTTAATATATTCCTTGATGTTCCCGATTTTTGGGGCGTCACAGAAACATCACAACGGCCATATCCTAACTTTCTACCAAAGTTCCAATAAAAACCATTCAAGTTCTAATAGCATTTGTGACCAACAATTCTAACTAAACTTATATTAAAAACATCAGATAAAAACTCCTACTCAAAGTTTTAAGTTACATTAAAAAACAGACTACTAATGAAAGAAAAGCTTCAAATTGCTAGTGTTCTAGGGTCCTGGTTGCTGTTTGCCATTACTGTTTTCCAGCCAATATGCTTCTGCATAGGCTACCGAGGTGATCTTGTATGGTCCTTCCCATTTGGGGCAAGTTTTCCTTCCTTATGATCTTTCTTGTTCCCGACAACCTTCCTCAAGACGAGGTCTCCCACTTTGAATTCTCTTGGATTGACCTTTTTATTATAAGCTCTGGCAAGTCCTTGCCGGTATCCCCCAACGAAAGTGCTACTTTGTCCCTTCTTTCTTTAATCATATCAAGGTCTCGGGCTAGGAATGCTTCGTTGCCCATTCTCTACTGATTGTGTCCTTACTCCAAGAATGTCGATCTCCAGAGGTATTACTACTTTTGTGCCATAGGCCATGGCGAAGTTTCTTTAGTTGATTTTCTCGGCGTAGTCTGATATGGCCATAACACATTAGGCAACTCTTTTACTCATTAGCCTTTTGCTGCTTCCAATCTCTTATTGATTCCATCCAAGATGTTCTTGTTTGATGTCTCAGTTTGGCCATTGCTTTAAGGGAAGCTAGGCGTTGAATAGTAATTCTCAATCTTATACTTAGCACAAAAACTTTTGATCAGCTTGTTGTCAAATTGAGTGCCATTATTTGATACTATGGCTTTTGGTATGCCAAACCTGGTGATGATGTTTATAGTGGCCTAGGTTAGAAAACCCGACCCATTGTGAGTTTGGACCTTAGAGCACCTGTCTTCAGAAAACAACCCAAAAATTTCTTGTCCTAGCTTGGTCACGCCTGCGATGAGCCGCGACCTGGCCACTACCAGATATGGTCTTCGAGTCTGTTGGCTAGAGAGAAAGGTATATGGCTTGCAATGAGGGCGCACGACCTACATAGTCACACTTGCAAACGTCGTGGCTATGGCCGCGACTATGTCTCTCGTGCTCGCAATTTGTGTAGACACCCCATTTTGATCGGTCTTCAAACTTAGGTGCTCTTTCCGAACACCCAGTGATGAAAGTTGGAATGTGCTATCTTACAAATTCCTTGGCAATAGAGTCGAGTTCAAGCTTTAATCCCAACCTTACACTCGTTTTGGCCAAACAATTTTAGACCCTTTTTAAATCTTTTTTCAAAATGCTTTTTTTTTTTTTTTGGTGTGGATTCAAACATTTCTACAAAGTTTCAAGGCTCACATTTTCAAAATTCAAGTGTTATATTTTCTTAGTAAATTTTCAAGTGTTATATTTTTAAGTGTTATATTTTCAAGTGGAAATGAGTGGAAGAAATGAGAATTTTCTGGAAAAAGCTATGTTTTTCCTTTCTAAAAAACTATCTGGCCAAATGATTTTTTATCTGGCTGGATGAATTTTTTTTTTTTTTTTTTTTTGTTTTGGGCAGCTGAATTGTCCAGGTAATAGAGTAGGTTCAGAAAATGTGACATTTTTTTTTTCTTTTTTAAATTTTACACTAATAACTTAGATATTTTTCCTTTGGGCTTCCTCTACAAGTTTTTTAGATATTTTCTTTGCCTCAAAAGTCTATAAATACACCTCTCCTTCATCTCAAAGGGTTCAAAATTTGTGTACACCTACACTCCATTTTCAACCTTCTTCTCCCCCTCTCCTCATTGCTTCTTCACTAAAACACCACCCAAAACTCCATTAAAGCTAAAATTAAGGTTGAAAAATATTTCTACGAGGTTACAAAATATTTAAAAATATTAAAAGACTTGTTTGAGAGCCTGTCTCATACACTTCTTCTTCAACCTTCATTTGTCATACACCCATCACCTAAACACCATTAAACCTTAACTCGGAACTCCTGCTTAGGATTCTTGGATTTAATCATGAACTTTGAGGGTACTACGAGAGAGTTTGTGAACAGGAAAGCTTATCCTCTCTTCAAGAGGTGAACTTTTACAAATTTCTCATATTTTCTCTCTTGTTCTTCATTTATAAGCTTTGTATCTCACTATTAGCTTGTTGTAATCATGTAATAGGTCCTCATGGTTGTGGAGGGAACTATGATATAGCCATCCATTCATTGAGCCGATTGTTCTCTTTACTTTCCTATACTTTGTTCACTTTTCTTGCTTTCTACTGCTATAGTTCCTTCTTGTTGTATATAGATGTGATACTTGGAACCTTGTGGATGTGGATGTAGTAGAAAGTAGCCACCCATCCACAAGTTTGATTATGTAGAGTTGTTTATTTCATTTTGTGCACTTTTTCATCACATATCTCATCATCTTAGCATATTGGCCCATATGCTTCAACCCATGCTCAATCTTAATGAGTAATGGACGTTGTTTCATGGGGTTAGTTGGATGATTTTTGGGATTTGATGTTAAGAAAGTGGTTAGTTTTCATTTTTATTGACTTTTTTGGAAGCAAAACAAGAGATTTTGGGTCAAAGGGTATTGGAACCTCCCTTCTCAATCATTTCCAAACATAGAAAATGGTGGAAGCATCCTCGTTCGATGACTAGATGAGGAGTTTGAAATGGCTTTGATAAATCCCTTGTTTTGAAAGAAAATCTTCCACCAAGAAATGATTTGCACTAATGGACGCTCTCCATTTAATAGCATGGATTTGAGTATTAATTTGCTCTTATTCACAAAGAGAAGATGTAGGTTCCTATCCATTTCTTGGGCTTGAATTTGTTCTTGATTTGATTTGTTTGTTTTAGCAAAATATCTGTTGTACATATCTGTTTGTATCATTGTTAAAGGTTGTAGCCCATCTACTTCTTCCTTAAGTAGTTGCTGTGAGTGGATGGAGGAGAAGTGATGAATACCTTTTTGAAAGTGTACATGGATTCTTTTCTGGAATCCTTGCGTAAGTCCAGATTCTGCTCAAATGAGAGGTTCAGCCAGCCCATATTCTGCTTGGCCGGTCACTTTTGCTCATAGCTAGCTAAACTCCTAAAGAATAGAATAGACAACTTTAGAGGGGTAATCTCCTAGGTAATTTTGAATTGATTAGTTTATTTATTCTATTTTATTTAATTGGATTTGTTAGATTCAGTAGTAATTGGTTGAATCTATTCATTATTGTAATAACTCTTTCAACCCCACTTCTTTTTTTTTTTTTTAATTTTTAATTTTTAATTTTATTATTATTCAATTGCTATAATAAGTTCTTTCCCCCTTTCCCTTCTTTCTTTTCATTCAAATTGTTGTAATAACCCCCAGCCCCACGTCTTTCTATCCTTTTAATTTATATGATTTCTATCTATATAGCATCATGTTTGGTTTATCATGTTCATGCTTTGCATCCATCTTTCATGCATTAAGATTTAGCTAATTTGCATCTGTGGGTTTCATTAATTCTTATGTGCCTTTGTGCGCTAATCCATGCCTTGAGATGATTCATGTATATAAAGGATCATGCATATTTTACTAACTTTCGCTTCATCTTCATAGTTGGATGTGAGTAAATACTAGGTGAGCATTTATGGCTTTAGCATCTCGCCTGTGAATGATTTTTCTTACCATATCGAAAAAATCTTACCATGCGGCTATTTGCTTAGCTGATATATCTCTACGGTTGTCAGTGGATAGAGGTTGTGTCGTTTAACTTAGAATAATATTAATTCTTATGCCTATGGGCTCAGTTTCATTTGAGTTGCACACATCTCAAAAATCTTTCAAAATACATAAAATCAAAGCATACCAAAATAAATGGCACAGTCTATACTTGATTGCTTCACATAGTAATTCGTAGCATTAATAAATAATTAGAACATAAGCATATAATGTTTATAAAACTCATATCATGGTTTAGTAGAGGTTGATCTTTTGATCGGATGAGTGATGTGCACAATTCATGACCTTCCTCTCTCGTACCTAAGGTCCCGAACTAAGACATTTCTTGTTATGCCGAATAGTGGCCTTTTGCATGAGTCACGGGTTTCCTAATTTTCCCAAAAGATTAGGTGGTGACTCTGAGATCTGGTGATGTTGTCCATTTTCGGCATAATTTGCAAAAAATGGATTTTCTATAAAAGTTGTCGGATTTAGACTTTCATTTTCTGTTTCACAATGCACTAGTAAGACTGGATTAGGAGATCAAAAGTCTGAACTGTTGGGCGCACTTGGTAACCCCAAAAGCATCCCACAATGTGCTTTATCATGTCTGCAATGGTGAGTCTATATAAGTCGTCAGTGCATTGAAAACCTCACTTTTTCATATCTTTTCTCTCTCAGCTCTCTCATTTTCGCCATTTTCGACCCTTTTAACCTTTCAAGCATGGGTTTCATCTATTTGTACCCATTTTCTACCCCTAGCTCCATATACCAAAATGTAGAGCTTGGCGAGGGCTTTCATTTGATATGAGCAGATCGTGTTTTCATCATCGTAGGTTTTTTTACTTTTCTCTTCTTTGCTTCAAGAGGTAAGAATTTCTTTACTCCTTTTCAATACCTCGTTATAGATAGACATGTGGTAGTTTTATCGCATTAAAAGCGTGTTTTGCTATGTGGTTTTCAAAAGGCATGTAGGGGATTTAGGGTTTTTTAGAGTTAAATAATCATGTTTTGGGTTGATTAGGTAAATTGGAAGGTAGTTAATCATGTTTATGTTAATAGTGGCAAAAAGTCCTAATTTGTAATTATGGGTTTAATAAAATGGAAGGAATTAAAATTGGGTAAATATTGGGCTATGTGTTTACATTAATGGATTAGAGCTTTGGTTGCTAAAAAGAAGTTGAATGGGTCTTGTGATTGTTTGGTTAATGTTATGTTGTGTTGGGTCGTAGATGTGTATCAACAAATTGGGATTCTGTTAAATAAAAAGGGGTTTTGGCTAAGGGTTGGGACTATTGGAGATTTGGATGGATGAGTTGTTTTTTGAAAACAACTTGACGTTTGTAACTCTTTAGTGAAAAGAAATGGAAAATGAAAAGTGGAAAGCGAGCAAGGGAATAAATTTTTTTGAAATGATTTCCTTGAAAACATTAAGGATTCGGATCTATGGAACCAGATGTGGATTTGAATTAAGAGAGTCATGTATCTAACTTTTAGAAGTTTTGTTTTTGGTCATCAGTGGATGATGACATTGTTGTAGTTGACTAGAATATGTGTATGTGCTATGTTTGCAAATTATTGATGTAATCTAGAATGTTGTGATATGGATCGGGGGTCCGTTTCTTTCTAGGTGGGACAAGTAAAGTATAGCCCCTTGACAGACGATTCCTCTCCCTTCTGGTTTGCGCTCAGCAGAGTATAAATTAGGGTCCATTACCCTCCAGTGGGACCAGTAAAGCGTGCCACCTTGACAAAGGTTCCTCTTCCTTCCAATTTGCGCCTAGTAAAGTGTGACATATGGGTCGTTCTCGTCTGGGTGAGTTGGTAAAGCATGTTATGTTATGTGGGTTGTTTCATCAGCCATCCGTGCTTTCGGCCAATAAAAATGGAAGTATGTGTTGTTTTATGTTATTTACATTTAAATATATATATATGTATATGTATATTGTTGTGGGTGTTCCTTTGCCCTTGTGCTTAAAGCCAGGGAAGGTAGTGGATGCATTGGTGGGTATCTGTGTAGTGAGTTGTGTTGTAAGATTGGGTTATGACTAGAATGTATGAACATGTTTTCAAGACAGATGTTGATATGGAATTCTTTTAAATTAAAGTAGAATGTTAAAGAGAGAAAGAAGTGGTTAAAGAGGATGATTTTGAGAAAATGTACTTATATAAATATATTTTGGATATGAAACTGTCACATTACTTAAATAATATGACGTGGTGCATTCATGGTCATAGCTTTCTGGATATTGCTATTGTTTAGGATCATTTGCGATCTTTACTGGACTTTATGTTCATCCCACATTGCTAATTATTTTTCAGGTACACGTTGAGAAATGGTCAAGGTCGAAGGATCTTCTTAAATTGTTGGCCAGGGGGCCTTTTATTTGTTGGCGAGAAGCCATTGTTGGTTAAACCTTTTCCGTTTACGTATTAATGTAAGCTAGTGGGCATTTCTTTTAAATTGTAATTCATTTTGCATCCAATGTATACACAAATGAGAGAATTTCCATTTATCTATGGATGTTAATGTATATAGCTTCCGTATGTTATTAATGAAATTGGATTATAAAAATGGATGAGGTAAATATTATTTGAGTAATAAAAAGTGAGGTGTGGCAATGTTCTTCTAGATGAAGTTTTTGATGTCCACATCTCGAATCTTGGCTAAAGGCTTAGCTTCTAGCCACTTAGTAAAATAATTAGTGGCGTCTAGAAGAAACTTCCTCTGGCCAGTCACTTGTGGCAATTGCCTAACTAGATCCATGCCCCATTGAGCAAACGACCAAGGACTAGATACTAGATTTAGGTCTTCGGCAAGTTAATGTATCAAAGGCGCAAACCTCTGACACTTTTACACCTTTGAACATATGCCGTGGCGTCTTTCTACATATAAGGCCACTGGTACCCTTATGGAATTGCTCTATGGGCTAATGACTTACCCTCCGCATGGCTCTCACATACTCCCTCTTGTATCTCATATAAGAAGTCTTCAACTTGAGAAGGGTGCACACATGACAATAATGGTCATGTAAAGGACCTTCTATGAAGATGGCCTTCAGCCAACATGCAAAATCTTGCCGACCTAAGCCTTACCTTATGTGCTTCCTTCTTATTTTTTGACAGTCTTCTATCCCTGCTGTAGGTTACTAAGGGATCCATCAAACTTGGACCAAGTTCAATACATATCGCTTCATATTTAACAATCATAGGATCAACATTCGGGCTTGACAGATAATTTATCATGATGGTCCTGGGGTATTTGTCTTTATGACTGAAGCCAAGTTGGCTAATTCATGTGCATGACTGTTATATTCTTGGTACACCTGCTAGAGACGACAACTTCTGAACTGTCCCAATAACTAAATGACCTTTTTCATGTAGGCCGACATTCTTTCATCTCGAGTCGCAAACTCGCCATTAGCTTCAACACGACATTCTCTTAACAAGCATTCTCTTATCGCTTGGTTGACGATGAGTTGGGAGTTACAATAGACTGCCATGTCATCAGCTTCAACTATTGCTACCAGCCTTAAACCTGCAATTAAGGCCTCATATTTTGTTTCATTGTTTGAGTCCCTAAAGCCTAACTTGATTGACTATTCAATCATTTGTTTGTCTGGTGTAGTCAAAACAACTTTAGCTCACATTCCTTGTCAGTTAGAACTTCTATCGACAAAGAGTTAAAAGGATTCGACGATGTATATATTACAAGGCTTCGGATTCTCAAACTTCTTCTTATACAATATCCTCGGTAGGCTTGGGAGGCTGGGCCGCAACCTACATATTTTGGCCCCAACATCCCCCCGACTCTGAGGTTCGTCTGTCTGGGCCTTAGAGTCGAATTTGGACTAAACTCAGCAACAAAATTGGCTAGAACCTGCCCTTTCATACTAACCTAGAATGACAGCTCATCACACTATCTTTCCCAACAAGTCCCCATGCTATAAGAGGGACTTCCAAGGATGTTCCGTTAACACTATGATTGGGTGGGCTTGGAAATAATGGTTCAATTTCTTTGCCACCGCCATCAATGCAATTGTTAATGTTTCTAATGGCAAATACCTCGTTTCAGCACTAGTTAGGGTGTTGTTAACATAGTAGACTACCTTTTGCTCTCATTCTTCTTCTCAGATCACCGTTGCACTTATTAAATGGTCTAACACAACTAGGTACAAGAACAACTCCTCCGCAAGTATTGGTGTTGTCAACAAAGGTGGGGAAGACAAGTACCTCTTTAGGTTGGCCTCAATGGCCTTTTCAATAGATTAAAGAAAGGTTTGCACTTTATAGGGGGGTTTGAGGTGAGTAGTGATTAGAGAGGCAAAACTATGTTAATGGTCCAACAATGGTAGAATGACTGGAGGATGAGTAGCTAGGTGAGGGTGAAGCAAAGTAACTCAAGAAGAAATGAATAGCAGTGCACAAATGGGCAGCATCTCCCCCAAATTCCCAATATTCCTCCTCTGGACCTTGGGAGATTGGGCCCTATTTATAGGCTTTTCCTTGGTACCAAGAGGACACTAAGTGGCCAAATAGAAAGAAGACATATGTCCCTAAGGATCACATGAAATATTCTTCCTTGAGCCACCAGGCTGAAGGTGCCACGTGTCCCTCTGCATGTACTGTGTACTATCTATTTGGCATAGATGCCTCAGCAGGTGCAGTTGCGGCGGGAGTGTTTGCCGCTAGAACTTTCTTTTTCAGCTTGAACCTCAGCAAGTGCACCTGTGGTGGTAATGCTTGCTGTTGCAGTTGCCTTCTCAGTTCAGTTTAGCCAAGACATGCGTTCTTAGGACTTCATAGCCTTTTACCAGCCATGTTCCATGTTCATCTCAGCAAAGCCTCCACCCTTAGCTACCTAACCACAAACTCCCCACCTTTCCAGGGTGAAGGCCATAGCCAAGCCTTCGATCAGCCATGCTGTGCCTTAGTACGAAGCCCAAGGGGGATTCCTTAGTCCAACCTATACAACTAAGGTACGTCAATGACCTAAGTAATGGAAAGGAAGTCCCTTACACTTGGGCTACCTTGTTTCCATCTCATCGGGATCACCGCGGTATACTCATATCTTTGGGCCTTCTATCAGCTCCAACCAGTAAGATTTGGGGCCTGCTATTAGCCCTAGGCTAATAATTCCATGAAGCCTGCTATAAACACCAAGCATTAGCCTTTACTTGTGGAGGAATGCTTTCCTCAAAGGTTGCTATCACCTTGGTGGGGTTTTTCCTCTGCAAGTTAGTTGCAATGGTTGTAGTTGCTGCGACGGTCATTTCCCACGGTAACTTCAAATGGCAGTCCCCAGAATATTAGGGATGGCGTTGACAAAATACCTCTGTAACTTGGCTGATGCAAGTGTTGCCTCTACAACTTAGTTACTCTGGCTTTCTCTTTCCCTTAGCAACTTCAAATGGCAGCGGAACCGACAATACTAGGAATGGCAACGCTGAGACAAAGTGCCTCAGCAACTTCACCGTTGCAAGTAACACCTCTGCAACTTCATATAGACACTTTTCCTCGTGGAGTGTGTTCGGATCTTTGGTAGGTCAGACCTGCTTTGGACCATTATTGGCCCATTTTCGTTGGGCTTTAGCCCATGCTCCTTTAGTCATTTTTGGTCGTCTAAAAGGGGCCACCTCAACACTTAGGCCCATACTTAATTTGGACATTAATTTCTGACGCTCTACATTTGCCCCCTACGCACATGGGGGACATGTGCCTTATTTCCCGCACGTGCATGATGTCAACAAGTAACCCTGGGGTTACGTTGATTGGGTCAGAAGTTGCGTCGGTTTTCTATAGGGTCATAATGACTCTGAAAAAATGTGTTTGACTGATGGGTCATAGTGGTCTTTGGGAGGCACGTTAGCACCCTTTCTTTGATTTCTTTATAAATAGGACCCCTTAGGTCCACTGGTCTCCCACTTTCACCAAATTCTATCCTTTTGCCTTCCTCTCTCTTGCTAGCATCCTTCTTCCAAAGCCTTTTTTTCCTTTCTTTATTTTTCCTCATAGCCATCACCAGATTCTTAGCCGACAAGCCTGTCTCATCCAACGTTGAATGGAGGAGGGCCCCATACTTTGGAGGGCTCATCAACCCATTCTAGAAGGTTGTTGACTCCTTTGTTCCTGACGCTCCTTCTCTAGAGGAACCCCTACTCTCTTTTGGCGAGGCTTCCTTAGACGATGCTGACATGGTCAACCCTGTCTTGATATTACAGTTCCGGGTTGAGCGTGGTGACTTCCCCCATTCATACATCTACTATCGCACTCACTCAGGCCCTTTAACTAACTGGTCCTTTGGGTCAACGACGTCATTATAGATGATGACTTCGAGCAGCCTTTAAGGGACATTCGTCTTTTCAATGCTATCTTGATTTCGAGAGAGTTATCTATGCGCAAGGTGCAGACCAACAATGACGTGATCATTACTAGTTAGAGCCGTGACACCCATACTTTTGTTCTTGCTAGGGGGGAGGTAACCCCAACTCTTGAGGATGTTGCTGTTATGTTATGTCTGAGCACTCGTGGAGACTGCCCTTTTGGCCCTTCATCCCTAACTGCTGGAGAGCAAACTGCTATTAATGCTCTTCAAGGTGCTTTTTGAGAAGCACGAAAATATGGCTTTTGGTATGATCCCAAGAACGGAGAGTTGCTTCAAGAGAGGCCAAAGAGGGACAAGACAACATGCCTCTTTTGGTTGAAGCACTTTTTCAAGGATATGTAACCAATTGTGGGTGACATCACAGAGGACAACCACAACTCCATAGTTGGCCCGAGTTACCATGGCAACCTGTACCTGGCTACATTTGTTAGTTATTTTATTTCTTTTTTTGTTCTTCCCAACAACCTCACTAAGAGCATCAACCCGTTGGTGTTCCCTCTTGCCGTCAAACTATGTAGCGACAATCAGATTCCCTTGGCTTCCCCCTTCTTGGGGAATTTATATTTCCGTCTCGATCTCATTCACTCGCATATGGAGAGGTCCATGGGCCGATATGACATATGGAGCTTTAGGCAAACCTAATTCTTGACCGCTTTCTTTTATGAGTGGTTCCCTGCTATGGGTCCTATTCCCAAGGAGTATGAGCATATCTTTACTGAAGAAATTCTTGATATAGAGTGTAATCCTATCCTAGATACAGAGGGACGGGCCATTACAAGGAAACTATGTAACTCCCTCCCCCTCATCTCTAGGTGGTCCGGTGTTGGCACTAATAGGCCCTTTGTGGATTACATTGATCGTGTGAAGGGCCTATTAGTGCCAACACCGAACTTTTGCAGGCATTTATGTTGTCCCTTTTTTACTTGTCAGAGGTTCGTCATGTTGACTTTTCTCTTGACAATTTCCAAGCCAACTCTCTCCATGTGGCCCTCATGATCCGCCCCCGGATTCCTGCCAGTATGGAATGAAGAGGGAATGTCTAGTATTGTCTGTCAACCAGATAGGGTCCTTAGGCAATTCGGCATGGACCAAGGTGTCCCATATGCTCCTCTACTCTAGACAGACTTCCATTAGAGTTTCTAACTGTTCGCTCACAATTACACTGCCTTGCTCGTGGAGGGTTTAGGTCTCATGTAGTTGCCTTCACTTGGGAAAGAAGGTGACTTAACCCCCAATAACAAACTATTTTGGCATCGCAACCTCAATTCTTTTTTCAACTTTTGTAACAGTGATCCAGTTGTCCCTATAGTAGAACCCAATCCACAGCCTGACTTATCTCTTTGTCTCCCTTTTGGTTGCAGGAAACAGACCAGTTTGTTTTGCTATTTCAAACTTTTGTCTTTGCCTGCCATAGAGGAGCCTCATCCATCTGGGGTGGTGTCTATTCAACCTCTGTAAGTTTTTATTCTCCCTACTGGTACAACAGTGCGTATGACTCGCTCTTGGCTAAGGGCAGCCCAAGAGGCAGTGGCATCAGTTGTCGAGGCTCGTGCCTCGCCAACTAGGAAAAGACTTTGGAAGGTACCAACACTTAGAACATATTCTGCATTCTTCTATACTTCCTTGGGCTTTTCATCTTTATTCTAATAGCTACATTGACTTCTTCTTTTCAGGGCCAACAGGTCTCAGAATGCGGCATTGTTTTGACCATACCACCTTCGGGCCCCGAAGGTCCTTCAACTGCTATTGGACTCCCCTCAGATTTAGATGAAGATGACAACCTTCCTATCGCTTCAGGGGTTACTAGACTTAGAACTTGTAGACTGATACTCCTAGATCCTGAAGAAGAACCAACTGCTAAGGCTTAGGCAGTTGTTGATGCTGAATACATAGAAGAAGGTCATGATATCCCTTCTACTGAAAGTGGACAAGTCCCTCTTACTGTGGAAGTTATAGAGGGTGATATGATTACTGAGGGTATTGAGTCTCTAAACCTTGTTGATCCCATTCATTCTGACCATTCATCTGTTAGTGAGGAAGATTTCGCTCCTGAAACACCAGGAGAAGGGCGTGGAGTAAGAGAGTCACTTGAAGTTGAGCTACTCCAATGGAAGTTGGATATAAGAATTCTTCTCAATCCACTAAGTCTTCTCTAGTTCAGCAAACCATGACTTCTAGTATCCCAGTTGCTGAGGGAGGTGAAGATATAGTGGCTGCTCCTAATCCAGGCCCCCTAAGCTTCACCCAACTTGCAGAAGCTGCTGCCAACTTGGCCACTCCTTGTGCTACTGTTGCTACTGGTAATTTGGACCCAGTTGCCTCAGCAACTTCTGAGTAACTTACTGATCTGTATCCCACTCACTTTCCTAAGGTGCCAGCTAATCTTGGGGAATCACAAGACTTTTATATGGGCATGGACACCACCGTTGTGCCAAATTTGAATGTTGGGGACTACTACGTGGATGATCTTTTTTTGGAGTGGCAGGGTGATGCAGGTAGTTTTGGCCTATCCCGCAAGATAAGTTCACCTGGCCACCTCCCACAATCTACGCACTTCAATGCTGCTGGGTAGTCATCTACAAGGGAGGTGCGTCGCCCTCAGACTTTTGTTCGCTCTATAAGTCTTCCTCCCATAATTCAAGCTAGTAATGGTATAAGAGAGTCCTCACAGCCTTTAGCGAGAGTTTCTTTTCTAAGCTATTGGGTCTTCCCTGAAGTTGCTCTCATCCTTGTCCGCATCCAGGCATTATAGCCAGTACCTTTACTGCTTTCAATGTTTTAGGCCTGATGGTGTAGATAGCGTTGTTTGAGTCTTTCGCCAATTTCATTCGCGACCTCGCAACGAAGAAGGTTTTGACAACTTCTGGCAAGTTTGTAGAGAGTGCTGAGGCAAATCTCAGTGGTTTTGAAAGCAATGGTTTGGACTTGTCATGGATGAGGGCTAGGCTCCAAGCAGTTGATGGTTTTCTTGAGCACGCGTATAATGTGGTCATGATTGCCTCCTTGAAAGAGACCATCAGAGACTATGAGGGTGCTTTAGAGCAGCACCGTTAGAACCTGGCTCGGTTCAAGGAAAAAGACTTTGCTCTTGTTGCCTAGCTGCCTCAGGATGTGACTTTAACGGACTCCCTGATCAAGGGTTTAATTTGATGTATTGTGACCTTGTTATGGTTTTTTCCTTTTTCCTTTTTTTTTTTTTTTTTTTTTTTGCACTCTTGCTATCTTTTTCTTTCTTCTCTTTTCCTTTGAACATTGTAATCATGCTTTGGGAAACTTGGATTTCTATGAGAAGTAAAGATATTTAAGTAGTTGAATTTCCCTTCATTTCCTTCCTTTCATTGTCTTTACATAAATTCTCCAGACAATTAGTACTTTTGTCTTGAACAGAACTTCACTGTAATGAAGTGTTTGCAAGAGTAACAAGTTTAAGTGTATGACACTTTCTTTGCACTTTGTTTTGAAAATATTAACAAGAGAAACTTACAACTATTTTCTTAACAAAAGAAATTAAGGAAAATATTCCTTTACAAACTTAGCATTGATAGAGCCAGTTCTAAACCCGTTATCTACTCTTGTCAGCTTGTAATACTCATTGTTGTTTGCCTCAACAACTTTGTGAGGGCCTTCCTATCTTGGTGAGAACTTAGGGGTTGGTTGGCCCCACATAATTGCGTCCACCATCTTCCATACCAAGTCCCCCTCTTTGAACTCCCTATGTTGAACAGACTGATTGTAGGCGCGGGCTATGGACGGATGATACTTTTCCATTGCCAGCGAGGCTCGATCTCTTATTTCTTCGACTACCTCTATGTCGTTTCTTTTCTAGTCTGGGATTAGGTGTGCCGAAATAGCCATTCTTTCTAAGGGTATTGCCAACTCAACTGGTAACACAATTTCAAACCCGTACACCAGGGAAAATGGGGTTGCCTAGGTCGGCTTCTTTTTCGACATTCTGTATGCCCAAAGTGCTACGGGGAGTTATTCAGACCATGTGCCCCCTATTTCATCCATCATTTTACTCAGTATTCAGATGAAGGTTTGGTTGGTTGCCTCAATTTGTCGATTCCCTTGAGGATAGTATGGAGTAGACTTGTGGTGCTTGATTTGGTAGGTATCCAGCAATCTTTCCACATGGCGATTTACGAAGGGACTTCCATTATCGAACAACATCACTTTGGGTATGCCAAACCTACAGATGATGTTTTCCTTGATGAAGTTGGTCACTCCTATTTTGTCTGCTGTCCTCATTGGTATGGCCTCTACCCACTTGGTGCTAACTTCAGTCGCTCCAAGTATCCATCTGTGGCTTTTGGATTGCGCTATAGGACCTACCAAATCAAATACCCAAGCATGGAACGGGTAAGGGGTATTGATGTTACGCAGCTCAACCGTCGGTGCATGTATCAAGTTCCCAAAATTTTGACAAGACTGGCATCTTCTTACAAAGTTCTTAGTGTCCTATTCCATTGTTGGCCAGTAGTAGTCGAGGTGTATAAGGTGTCTGTATAGTTGCTACCCTCTTTGATGCTCTACCTTGTGGGCTTCCCTCAGTACTTCGTTTGCCTCATCTTTTGATAAACATGCCAAAGGTGCCCCTTTGAAGCATCTTTGGTATAGCTTGCCTTAATCAAGGAAGAAACGGAAGGCCCGCCTCTTAACTCTAATTACATCGACTTCGTTCTCAAGCAGTGTGCCACTTCCAAGATAGTCAATATATGGTTGTCTCTATTCGTCACTACATGGAAATGAGCTTCTTCTTCTTTAGGATGGGATTTGCATTTTGGACATTGCCACTGCAACTCAGCACTTTCCTTCCCATCTTTGGCCAGTAATACCCTTGCCTCTGCATCCATCGGTATAGACTAATATCTCCATCACTGCAGGAATTAGCTTTGATCTGCTTAAGTTTGTAAGTTACTTCATGTCTACCGAAGCACCTTGCTAACAGGTTTTTGGGACCACAAAAACATAACTCTCCGCTGAGGAGCAGGAATGATGCAAGTTCTGCTGGTCTGATTGTTCATTGGCCTATTTTCAGCTGTTGGATTATGTCTGCTTTCCATCCTTCAGCTAACACTACTAGTGTTGTTCTTTTCTCTATAATGATGGCTATACTATCATCTGGTATGTCTACCTTTGCCCCCCAGTGTAGCCAGGGCATCAGGGAAACGGTTGTGTGTTTGAAGGGTGTATTGGATTTGGACATCATCAAACTAAGTGAGCAACTTTTGAACTATGGTGCGGTATGAGGCCAAAAGAGGTTCCTTCAAGGCGAAATCACCCAATGTTTGATTGAAAATTACTTGGAGTCTCCCCAAAATTTCAACTTGCGGAGACCTTTCTTTTGGGTAGCAATCGAACCCAGTATCAGCATCTCATATTCAGCCTCACTGTTTGAACATTCAAAGTCAAGCTTATATCATAAATGGAACTTCTCCACTCTTGATTGGTTAGTGTTATGCCAGCTCTACCTTTCCCAGCCTGAAAGGCTCCATCAAATTGTAAATCCCAATAAGTCTCAACCGCAGTTGCTGAGACATGGACCTCAACAAGTGAGGATACCTTTGCAGGTTCATGTTCACCATATGGGAATTGTGCTAGCAAGTCTGCAATTGCTTGATTCTTAATAGCCTTGGGCGTAATGCAAGTGATGTCATATTCTGCTAGAGCCAAAAGCCATCTTGCCATTCTTCCAGTCAGAATAAGCTTGCTCAGTAAGCAGCAGACTGGATCACTCCATTGTCACAACATGGATCGGTTGTTCCAAAAAATAATGGCCCAATTTCTGTGCTGTAAAGATTAAGGCCAAACGATGCCTCTCAATTATAGTAGCTTGCTTTTCGTGCTCCTTTCGGATACAACTAGCACTACAGTTTGGACACTCGTGGTTTTGAATATGATATTTCACAAGTGCAATGTAAAATAATGAAAACACAAAAAGAGTCCAAATTCGATAATTCTTTTTGAAAATTGACGTTTGAATCAAATATCAATGGACTGCTTTGCCAGATTTCAGAGCCGCCACCTAAATATTTTTTTTGGAAAATTTAGGAAAACCCGTGACTCGTGCCAAAGGCCATTAGTCTGTCATCACCAAAGTGTCTCGGCTTGGGAACTTAAGTATGAGAGGGGAAGGTCATGAATTGAGCACCCCCGCACCTGATCAAAGATCAGCCTCTACTAATTATGATGTGATTTTTATGTACATTGTATGCTCTTGTTCCAATTATTTAGGCTAACATTACTAGGTGTTGTACACAAGTGTAGACTAAATTGCAAAAGTTTGAACACTTTGATTTCATGTTTATTTTGAAAATTGTTTTTGATACAGCGTCACTTGAAAAGGTGAATTTGTATGTACATTAATCAACTTATCCCCAATTTTAGCAATTAGCTCTTCATCCACAGGCATTCAAAGAGTTATATCACTTAAGCACTTAGCCTCATAGTATTACGCTTGATATGGCAACACAAACATACGATGTGATATGGTAAAACAATAAGTGCTCACCTAGTACTCCAAGGTAAGCCAAATAAAGCAAAATGGTTAGAAAACATGCATGTTCCTAAACAATGCAACGTAACTAAATGCAACGCCCAAATTATGCGATTTTTAATAGGCTCGGCTATGAGCATGTTATACGATTCACCTCAAGACATGTGATAAATCAAGTATTCAAGGGAAGAAATTGAAATTGACATTGGTTAGTATGATGAGCCAAACCCAAATGTACATGAAACAAGTGTATGCGAACATGTGAATGCTAAGTAAATATGATGCTTTATGCTACCATCATAAGCGGGTAAATAAAAGAGAGAATGAAATGGGGGTGGGAAGACATACACGCTTATTACATATTTGCCCTTGTGCCGGAGGATGCGAATAAGTGTCCAAATGTCCGAAATAAACTAACTATTACAAATTTGAATAAATGAATTAAACTAGCTAACCGCTAATTAGATATCTAAGTTATTACAACAAGGGTATTTCTAATAAACAACCATAATTGTACAAGGATATTATAATAATTACTAACAATAAGAATTATTACAACAATAATAAAGCGAATATTAATCCAAGCAACCATGAGACACAATGATCGTATGCACAGTGCCCAAAAGTTGTTATGTCTGCCCAGACTGCTTTGCCTCACCTTCAGCCATTGCCCTCTGTTTTTGTAAAGGGCCACTGCTTACCACACATTGGAGGTCGGTCGGCCCCCAATGAGGCTCGGCCAGATCTCAATAAGGCCGGCCGACCGTAATTTTCATGACAAAACCTATTTTGTGCTCTAAGGTAAGGTTATTGTAGATAGAGCCTTTCTAGGCCCTGTTTGTCCTTTCTGCTCTTCTCTGTCATGCGAAACTTAAGAGAAGAGCGATTTCGAGTCTGAAACCGTCGACAAGCATAATTTGATGACTTGATGATTTCGAACACATTTGAACAAAATTGAATAAATGTAATGAAAAACCACCCCTCCCTCTTATCATGAAGGCTCAAAGAGGGAAGTAGATACACCCCAAGTCTCATCAACATATCATGAATTGATAAGTGACAATTCTTGGAGTGATGGACTTGGCATAACGCCCGGCCAAATCCAACAAATTTTATTCATCTTCTTTATGTTGGTGTCATTGATTTTAGGCCAATTTTTATTAGTCCTTTCCATTACTTAATCAATTTGTCCGAAGTGATGTTCAAGTCCACTAAATGAGAAGAAATTTCAAATGGGAAGTGATCCATAGCATGAAAGATAGACTATAGATTTACGATGTACCTCCGTAGAGATTAAACCATTGAGCATAGATCTCTTTCTCATGCCTTGAAAAACAAGCATTTGTTTGAAATAGCTCTCAAACAAAAGAAAAGAAGAAAGGAGGGAGGATGTAGAAATGATTATGCAAATTTGATTATTTAAAATGAAACTTTTCACATGAAAACTAGGTAAATAAAGCTATCAACTCAATTGATTCGACGTCTAAGGCCTAAACAACCAAAGCCATCAGAACTTAAAACACAACAGGTATGATATTCAAAGCGTAAACTATTTAAATGAGTTAAACAGCCCATAAAATCCCCTAAAATGTAAAAAATAGTAGCTAAACGCAATTGAAAGTAAGTAAAAAGAGTAGAGAAAAAGGTATGAAAAAAAGCCTAAGGATGGGTGGCTAACCCCTTTGCTTTTTGCAATTTTAAATCACATATTTCAACCCCAAAATAGTCCAAGAACAGTCCCAAAACAGTTCAAAAACAGTGTCAAAAATTACTTCGAAAGGGTGGAAAAAAGTGAAGGGAAATAGGAGAGAACAAGCTAGGCAAGCAAGCTTAAGGTGGGGTGGCTAATCCCTCCATGTTTTGTGAATTAAATCACATATTTCATCCCTTTTAAGTCACCTCCAGTAGTGCACAAACTCAAGGAAAATGAAGAAGATGATTAGCAAAAACAAAGGAAAAAGATGATAAGAGTTATACCTCTTTAAAGAGCATGTATGGTTGTTGATCAAACTTAATCCAAAGCACCCCCAAGTTTATGAAATATGGTTTGAAACTTTAACAAAAAGCTTCAAGAACAAGCTCTAGTGGTGCATGTATTGTGTATGTATTGTTGAAAAAGGTTTGAAGGTGAAGAAAGTTGTTGAAGATGAGAGGGGGTCTTTTTAGCTTTTCAAAGCCTTTGGAAAATTTGTTAACCCCCAATTCTGAATGTAGGGGCTTTATTTATAGAATTTGAGCCAATTTGGTCAAAAATATCTTCAAACAAAGCTAGCTGTCCAATTCCCGCTAGCTGTCGGTTTGGCGCTATTGAGAGCCGATCGGCTCCCAAAATAGCTGGCCGGCTCCAAAAAACTGGTGACTAGACCAAATAATGCAAGGCCATGTCTAAAAAGGCATTCTGGACAAATTTTCATTGAAAGTCGACCGGCTCTAAATGAGCCATGGTCGGATCTAAATGGACCCGGCCGGCTCCAAAAATAAACATTCCAGGCTCGACTTTAAACGGACATATCTCTCTCATCCGTACTCGGTTTTAGGTGATTCTTGAATCTAAATTGAAGCTTCGGAAGTCTAATTTCCAATGGTAGTGATCTCACATCTAAACTATAAGTGTACAAAGAGATATGCCTAAATTACTGAAGGCTTCTCATTTCTATCTTAACGGATTAATGCCTAACCTCTTCCTAAACTAGTTTTCTTGCCTCCCCTTCTATTTCCTCCAACTCCAAACATATAAATAAGTTGTTTTTAAAGATTTTTCAAAGAGTTCACCTCCCTTCCATGTATCTCTACTTTGTCCTTACTCGGTTTACCAAAAAGTGCAATGTTTTGAATGAAATGCGAGCCTCGGAATGTCGTAGAAGCATTTGGAAAAATATTTTGAAATAAGGGTTTTAAGGTCTAAAATAGTTTGGCCAAAATGGGGTGCAAGGTTTCGGATTAGAGCTTGAATCCAAATTTTTTCGCTAAGAATGCAAAAGATTGCATAGTGTAACTTTCATCATCTGGTGTTTGGAATAAAGCACCCAAGTCTGAAGGGCGGTCAAAAATGGGTTGTCTACAGTTACCTCTCTTTGATAGAGCTCAAACTCATGAATTGATGTAAGTAAATGTCAAAGCCTGAAGACGACCCATTTTGATAAGGCCACAAGACTTGGGCGAACAAACAAAATGTAGATGTAGTTGGTTAAACCCGAGGGTTGCCTATGTATCCCGTTGTAATGAATCAAACCAGCGTAGTTCAGGGGTAGGGTGCAAATGATACATAATGCAATGAAATAATGCAAATGATATACAATGTATGTATATAACGAAATCATCAAACCACAAGTAGTGTTTACCACACAAATATTATAAAGGAATGGGGATGCAAATCAAACTACATTTTATATAGAAAAGAAGTGGACACGAGCCAAACGACGTCTAACACAGGCTAAGTGCCTACATCCTCAATACTGGCCTCTGTGCAATATCAATGCTTACACATAATAGAACTATGTTTTAACGTGAAAGGGGTGTGAGCACCTACAAAACTATGTTTTTTGTAGAAAGAGAAAGAGTGCAATTAATTGGATGGTATGATATAAGTGAGGAATGATCTGTAGGGGAAAATGCAACAAGATAAAGTACAATGCAATGGATGCAATGGATGAAGTGAATAAGGGGTACAAGCCAAACTACGTCTTACCTAGAGAGGGCATGGACACAAAACAAACCACGTCTAACACAGAAAAGGTACCGACACCCTCAATGCTGGCCTCAGTGCAACATGGCTACTTACACTTGACAGAACCATGTTTCAACAAGGGAAAGTTATGAGCACATGCTAGACTAAGCTTAACATGGAAAGGATGCAGGTGATAAAATGGTATGATGTAATGGACAATGGGGTAGATGCATGCGATAGAAGTTATATGCAATGCGATAGAGGTAATAGATAATAATGGATATGATGTAGTAGTTGAGAAGTGAAAGTACCTTGCAAGGGCAATTGGTGATGACTCACCTCATGCTGTTGGGGATCTTCCTCTTTTTCTTCATTTACTTTTCTCCTTGGCTATGTTTACACCTTTCTCTATTCTCCAACAGGGTGACAGACTAGGTTGGTTCAGTATCCAGAATTGAGGCACATACAAGCTATCCCAACCTATGAGGTTGCTATACAGATTTCAAACCGAGGATACACCCCTGGGTATTTAAACCAGACTTTAATCTCGGAAATTCTGAACCTTTGCGTTCTAGGCATCGCCATTGAACTCTAGTTTCCACCGTCTCAGTTGGTCTCTTAGGAACTCACTACAAACACAGTCAAGTGGCTATACCAGACCGCCTAAAGCCGTTCGGGCACGACAAATACCAAAGGAATTGCACCTGTAGAGAATTTAAGGTCTCCTAGACGCTGCGAGTGCACAACACAGTATGGGTGAGGTGCACAAAACAGTGCGATACAAAGTGAATGCACAAAATAGTGCGATGTGGGTGCACAAAACAGTGAAATACAAGTTGAATGCAGAAAACAATCCGATGCAAGGTGCACAAAACATTGTGATGCAGGGTGCACAAAATAGTGTAATATAAGGTGAATACACAAAACAGTGCGATACAAAGTGCACAAAATAGTGCGATGCAAGGTGAATGCACAAAACAGTGCGATGTGAGGTGAATGCACAAAACAATGCGATCTCAAGGTGCACAAAATAGTGCGATATAAAGTGCACAAAATAGTGCGATAGAAGGGACAGATGTACAAATGCACAAAACAAAAACAGTACGATACAAGGGACAGATGTACGAATGCACAAAATAGTGCGATACAAAGTGAAGATGTATGAATGCACAAAATAGTGCAATAAAAGGTGCACAAAATAGTGTGACACAAGGTGAATGCACAAAACAGTGCGAGCTCAAGGTATACAAAACAGTGCGATACAAACTGAAAGATGAATGGTATGTAGAGGGAAATGAGCAGTACTAAGAGTAATGCGTCATGTACCTTATGAAATAAGTGTCGGGCAACTTGCCACAATTTATTTGAAATCAACTTGCCATAACTTATTGCAATGTAATTGAAAAACATTGCGAAAGGTAACTCGACGAAACATGAGCAACCAATCACGCAATTCAAATCAACCAAAATGTATGAGCATGCATGCACAATCCAAAGCACATGTATTAATTAGAGGGAAGATGACAAACCCAAGAGAGATTTTAAAATGGTCAGAGACAACTTTCAAAAGCTGAATCATATCAGAATCATCATGAGGGTGAGCTCACCCTAACCATGGGGAAAGTGCCCGATAAATGGCTCTGAGCGAATTGAGAGAAAGGTTAGGTTCATGCCCCTTGTTTAATTGATGACCCGATCAGATGTACTGCAAATTGCCCTTAGTGTCCAGTCATTGGCCACCTTTGTCAACTTTATGCAGGCACGTGTGATGGGGATCATCAGATCTTGGAATAGTTGCCAACCAATTAGACTCATGCTTCTTTTCTATCCCAGCATGTTGAGAACTTACTCCAGCCCCCTCTAAAGCAGTGACAGATTCCTCATATATACTTTGCAATGATCATGAATGCAATGCCTCTTTGTATGGGCACTCTCAGCTTGTTTATGAATTCCACACATGGACTTGTTTTCGAGTTTGGAGCGAACATTCTTGTATGGAATTTTGGCGATGCCACTCTGTTGAACTTTGAGTGGCAAACACACTATGGTGACTCGATGAAGGGTGCTTTTGAGTGACAGATACGTTATGGTGACTTGATGAATAGCGTAGACTGAAACAAACACCAGGCATGACACAACAGAACTCACAACTAATCCAAAAGCAGAAAAAGACTCAAGGTGACTGATCATTCATAGTGCCCCTAGTATTACTTATGTTCCCTTTAAAACTCAATTTCGCAAAACCCGAGTTTTGATTCATTTTCTGTTGCTTAAGTTAGATATTCCACTAATAAGTTCAAGTATTGAAAATTGCTCCGCTTGTTAATTCAAGCTAGTTCTTTCTTACCTAACACAAGTATGATAGGCATAGCAGTCAGTGTAGCTCATGGATTAATGCGAAGTTGACGATGTGAATTGGGCCAGATGATTGGGTCGAGATGGATGAGATGAACATGGTTGAAACCAAACTTCAGGACGAAGTAGCCTATGTATCCCAAGAATGGCAATCAAGTCAACGTAGTTCATGGTTGAGGTTTACTCGAGTGTTGACACTCTCCTTTTGCGCTTGAACTTTTACCAAAGTCGCCCATTCGGGTTTTTAAGCTTGCGAGCTCTATTTATTTATTTCTTATTTTTCATGCTCTAATTTTTGCCTAGGTCACCCTTTCAGGTTTTTGACCTAGCGAGCCTCTCAAGGATAGTGTTACAACATTTGCGGTGAATTTGATCAATCAGTCACCCTTTCCCTAACACTAGAATTGGCTTCACCTTGATTTGAGTTTGGTTCTTCATTCTCTTATACATGTCTTCTTCCTTTCTTTTGCTCCATTTTTAGAGTTGGTTCTTCTCATGGTACTTTCTCGCATTGGCTTTCCCGAATTCAGACAACACTTCATTTCTTCACAGTTGATTGGATTTCAATCCAATGAATACCCCTAGATTGGCAGTTGACTTCTTTTCCCTTTTCTTTCTTCTTTATTTCCCTTTCTTCTTTCATTTATATATATATATATATATATTTTGCTTTTTTGCCTTTTTCGGTTTCTTTTCTTTTCTTTTTGATGTAATGAAAACACTACGGAGAGAAATTCTATGATTTTGAGATCTGAAAACCGCCTTGTACTTGCAGGTCTGAAAGCTGCCTTGTGTTTGCCAAAATGATCACCTAACGGCGAAGAGAATCCCTAGGACAATGTAGAACACCACGCACAATTCTGAACCTATCTTCATAGGTTTTACAAAAGAAACAGCTTAAAATTTTTAAAATCATGAAGGACTTTGCACCAATAAGTCAAAATTCACTCAAACCATTCAGGGGATCCTTCTCAACACTCGAGCTTATTAACAGAATCTCATTCAAAAAGAAAATTCAAAGTTTTTTCTATTTTTTAAAAGGTCACACATGCATTCCTGTTGGCACAACAAAATAATCAAAAACTTGACTCCAACTTTTTTATAAAGATGAAGACCTGAGGGTACACAAGAGCGACTTTAAGGAAAAGACTCAACTGATGCAACATCACAAGAAAAGACAAAGAAAATAAAACTCTAAAACTCGACTAGTTATAGGACACAACTAAAAACAAAATCAGCATCTTTGAGACAAAAAATGGTTTTTACTCTCCAAGTCCATCTGCAGAATTCAAAAACAACTTCAAGTAGCCCACAAGAGGGTTCAAACTAGCCTTCCATTTAGTAATACTACCATCCACACCAAGCAGGATTGATTTCAGACTTTTAAACTGAGTCTCACAGATTGAGCCTTACGATTACCCCGATTGTCCCCACACATCTCTTTTACTGTGCTAGCTGGGGTCAAGGTTGACTGTTGGCATGCCATGGATGGGATTTATGTTATGAGGTGGCAATCTTTTGTGGTCAGGGAGAGGTTTATTGACAACTTTGGGATTTGGTGGGGTGATGACCTTATTGTCAATCAGGTCTTGAATTTCATGGCGAAAGCGAAAGCAACGGTCATTATGGTGATCGTACTGCTGATGGAATGTGCAATATTGGGTAGGGTCATGTCTAGGTGGGAGAGGATTAGGGAGAGGTTGAGGATTGAGCGGTTTGAGATGCCTTTTCTCCATCAGTACCTTCAAGGTGAGGGTTGGGCTCATATAGAGATGGGCGAAGGTTCATTTTTGAGAAGATGAAGCATCCGATTTGGAAATATTGGCAAAGGGATTGGCAGGTGTTGGCTGGCTATTCATAGGCTTGGGACGGGAATCAGGATGAGTGTTTCTGGTAAAGCATCCCTTTTCTTTGTTTGCCCCTGATTCAAAATGCTCTCAACCTGAGTGATAAAAGTCTCATCCAAAGTCTTTGCAACAACTGCAAACACTTGCTGCTTGTTCAATCCTTTGACCTTCAAAGTCTCAATAGCCCACCAAAGGTGTGCATAGGGATCAATAGTTACCCCAGACTCATTCTTGCTACTTGCTTCAACCATGTTCGCTTTTGATTGGCCCATTGCACTTTTAGTTTGTCCCAAAATTAGAGAATTCTTTGATGGGGTCGAAACCCCAAAGGTTAATTCTGCCACCATTCCTTGAAGGTCTTTAATCATTCTTAATATCTCAGTAGCAGTGGGTTCGGCCATTTGGTGCTCTTCGGGTACCCGAACCGGATTGGGTGTATCTATTAAGCACAAATCGGTACTTTTAACAATGAACATCTTTGGCTTAGGTAGATGGGCTAGGGTAATGTATATGTTGGGGTTGAAGGTAGCAGATAATGTATGAATGAGGTTAAGGTGAGGATGAGGTACTTTGTCATGGTTGGGAAGTGGGTTGGTGGTAACATTGGGTTCTTGAGGTGGAGCTATTGTCTGGTTGTCGATGAGATTCTGAACCTCATGACGAAGGTGGTAGCAACAATCGGTGCCATGACCGCGTTGTTGATGATACGCATAGTATTTGGTGGGGTTATGTCTAACAGGGAGTGGGTCAGGAAGTGGTTGGGGATAAAGAGGTTTGAGATACCATCTTTTCATCAGGACTTTTAGTGCGCTAGTGTAGACACCCCATTTTTGACCGACCTTAAGACTCAGACGTCATCGATTGAGTGCTCGGTAATCGTGCATGTTTGAGCTCGTTTCAAGTTTCCGGGGTTTTTGGCTGAGAGCCTTGCCTCCGAGCCTCTGAACTCTTTGTGCTTTGGCTCGGTTTGTGGATCGAACCTTGTTTTCTCTTCCCTGGAGGGAGGGAGAGGTTTTGTAGACCATCCTTTTGTGGTTGTAGACCACTTTTTGTGGTCATAGACCACTTTTCTCGTTTGGAGACCAGTTTCCGATTTTCGGAGCCTTCGACCGCACGTCTTGTCTCGGGACCACTTATTATTCTCCGTTTGGTGTGGTTTTTGAACCACACCTTGTTTCCTCTACCTAGAGGGACACTGTGGTCTTGGAGACCACTTTTGTGGTCGTAGACCACTTCTGGTGCCCGTAGACTAGTTTTCGAGGTTCCCGGCTGCGCGCCTTGCCTCACGGACTCTTGTCTTGCATCCCTTTTGGTTTGTTTTTGGTACAAACCTTGTTTTCCTTGTTTGGAAGGTGGTACAAGGGTGGGAGACCAGTTCTTCCCCTTGGAGACCACTTTCCTTCCTGCCAGCCAGTTTTCTGGTCGGCCAACTGGTTTTCTAGGTCTTTGGGCCACCTTTTTTAGTCGGCCACCACACCACCACCTTGCTTTCATGTTGCAGACCATCTCTCCCCCATGGCTGACCACTTTTTGCCCTGGCCAACCACTTCCACTGGTCGACCGACCAGTAGAAGTAGCTGGCCAACCACTTCAAGTGGTCGGCAGTTTTCCATCACCTTTTTGGAGATATTTTTAGGCCAGCTGTAACAGCTGGAGGGCACAGAAGTGATCCTATGGCTTTAGGCCTAAGCTTGTCCAACAAGCTTACACTTTGGTTCTCTATATAAGAGAACCTCCCCCCTCCTCCTCCAGGTTCAGATTTTAGTGTTGGAGAGTTATACATGCATCTTTGTATCTATCTTGCATCTTCTCTTCATTTTTGTGTTCAAAAGTGCCTTTTTATCACACTATTGCACACAAACACACACTCAAACACAATACTCTTGTTGCTGAGGCTCTTTGAGGTTGGTTTTGGAGTCTTTGGACTAGTTTTGATCTAGGGCAGTTGCTGGAGTTGCAGCTTTAAAGGGGTTCTACAAGGGTGAGAAACTAACCTCTTAAATCCTTATTTTTGCTTAAGCTTTTGAACATATTTGCATGTTGTTTTTGGCTTGACTTTCTACTGAAAAAAGTTCTGATTTTTAAGGCTTAACATGTTTGTTTAAGGTCCCTTTTGTGTTGGGGGTGGTCTACCCCCTCTTGTGCCTTGTGAGGCGTTGTTTTGAACCTTTTTTTTAAGCTATTGGGATCACCTTGTTTTGGCCTTCTCACCACTGAAACTCAGAGGAATTTTAGTGGTGGAAATGGTGTTTTGAGGTCCCAAATAGGAGAGAGTCATCCCCTCTCCTTGTGTTTTGAATGCTTGCTTCATATGCCTCATGTTTGAGCATGTTTGTCTAGCATATGTTGGCTCCATCTCAGGCCATTTTTGGCCTTATTTCAGCATGGCATACCACTATTTTTTACTTGGTTTTGGCACCTCATGCATGCTTAGTACACTTGTAGTGTAAATCTTACAAACTAGCTTTGTGTGCCTCATGTTTGAGCATGTCTTTCTAGCTTGTTTTGGGGCCATCTCAGTAGGTTTTTTCTGTTTTTTTAACATGCCTTAGATCTATTTTGGGTTGGTTTGATAGCCCCTTGCATGCTCCATGCACTTGTAGTGCAATTCCATGAACTAGCCTAATGTGTATCATGCTTTAGACCATCATTCTAGCATAATTTTGGCTTAACTCTAAGAAGCTTTTGTCCATATTTTAGCATGCTCTAGCTCTAATTTGTGTTGTTTTGGTCATGCATGCCATGCTTTGTATAGCTATAATGCATTCTATCTTGTTAGCCTTGTGTATCAAGTCCACTAGCATGCATTGCTTGGTCTATTTGAATGATTCGGAATCATTTGTTATGAGATTTCAGTGCATGTTTCATGGTCATACCCTCACATCTTTCACTCTTTCCATGCTTTGAAGGGTTGGTCCTTTATGCCTAGGAATGAGTCATTGCGTATGCCTTCATGCTTAAGCTTGCAAGCTATCATTTCAATGTGTTTTGGGGTTATTTTGCCATGATATAACTCTAATTTTTGTTGGTGAAGCCATCTCATGCTTGGTCTTGGTAGGTGTAGTGTAACCCTCCCTTTCGGCCTTGCATATTCCATGCTTCATGCCCTTTATGCTAGCTTGATTTGGCTTCCTTCCATACATGTTTTAGCATCATTTTGACATGTTCTAGGACTGTTTTGGGTTGCCTTGACCATATGCTTCATGTTTTGCATAGTTGTAGTACGAATGCCTATGCTAGCTTCAAGCTTTGGGTACCATAGGATGCTTCATTTGTATCATGTACATGATTTGGCATCATTTCATATGTTATTTCAGAGCATGTAGCATTGCCATGTTCCCACTTCATTCACTCTTCAAGTGCCTTTGAATGTTATGCATTGTTGCCTTGTTTGCGGCCTAGCATGTATGCCATCTTGCCTAGGTCCTTGAGCCATCATCTTAGCATGTTTTGGTCTTTGTTTAGACCTAATTAAGCTCTGTCCATGGTTGGTTCATGCATTTGTGCCATGTGTTGCATGTTCCTTTGTATAATCCTCTTTGCTAGCCTTCTGCCTTAAGGACCCTAGCATGCCATGCTTATGTTGTTTGAATGATTTGGCATCATTTCTTACTTAATTTCAGAGCTTATAGTGTTGTTACACTTCCACATTTGTCACTCTTTGAGCACTCTTGAGGGTTGTGCTCTTATGCCTAGTTGATGGGCCATTGCATTGAGCATGCTTGTCTTGATCTTCATTCCTTAGTTTCATCATTATGGCCACTGATTTAGGCTTGATTGAGGTCTGTTCATTTTGGTTTAAGTCCATTGAGCATATTATGTGAATGTTGTTACATTGCCTCATGTTGTTACATGCTTATGTTGCCTTACATTGTGTATGCATGCATTAGCCTTGACAACATGCTCATGTTGCATTAGCATTGTTTGCATGTCATTAGCTTTGTTAAGTTGATCATGTCATATTGCATTGTGTATGCCATGTTACATTGCATTGTGCATGCTTGTTGTTGGCATTTTGTTTAGCATGCTAGTTGCCTTGCATTCTGTTTGGATAGGGTATTAGTCCAAACACGAGAAACGAGGGACGTTTCATACTTAAAGTGATGAAACGTGCCTCAATTCTCGATCGCCGACCCTTTTGATAATACATGATAGAGGTCAAGGCTTTATGTGTTTATATGTGCATTCATTTCATATTGAATTGTGCAATTTGGCTTCTCGGACATCATGCATCGAGATGCGTGATTGGTGGCCCGAGGGTCGAGAACCATACTCCCTTGAGCTTATGAAATGATAGGGAGAGTGGTTGTGCACACATATCTTGCAAATACATTGCCATGCCCTTTCTTGCTCTCTGTTGCAGCAAGCTAGAATAGTGCAACAAAAACTAGTCGGCCAACCAGGAAAACTAGTTGGCCGACCACTTTTTCTGGTCTGCAGCAATGGCAAGTGGTCGGCCAATGGCTGGCAACACCCCTAGGTGGTCGGCAGCCCTCCTGAGGGTCCCCAAGGTGAGTTAGAAGCTTTCTGGAGCTTGGTGCAAGGTTTTGAGAACAGTTGCAAACAGAGGCAAATCGGGGCATCACGTTGGATTTTTGAACGAGGCGACCGAGCATGCATGTGCTTCTCCCCTCGAGGCCCTTTTATTTAATTTACTTAATTACTTTCCTTAGCTAGCTTATGCTTTGGTTCTGTAGTTAAGTAGTTAATGCGTTTAGCTGCTTATTTGTATTTGATTAGCTTGATTTGTAATAATTAGTTGTAGCTAGTTATTCAGTTTTTGTGATGTTATAATTATTTTAATTAGCTTAGATTAGCTAGTTAGCTTCTTATTCAGACCCTCCGTCGAGAAGGCCAACTGTTGTAATAAGCGTACGTGTGTGTGATGCATGTCTTACAACCTCTATTTCTTTCTCCCTTTTACTTAATAGCTTACGATGGTTAGTTTTAGGGCATATTTCAATTAGCATACTTATGCTTCGCATGCGTGCATCCATTCATTTGTTTTGCATGCAACGGGCTCGACGCATCATACTAACTACGTTGTATTTCAATACATTTACTTGAATACGTGTTCAACAGCATGTTATCAAGTTGCATTCACATGACATTCTTAGAATAGCCGAGCCTATCTTAGCTGCATTTTGCATGTGTTGCATTAGCCATTTTAACATGAACTAGGATCATGCATGATTTCTAACTAGTTCTCTGTTTTGGCTCAGAGTATACTGTGAGTGTTTATGCTTTAGCATACTGCATGTGTGTAAGTGCTGCCATGTTAGCATGCTTGCCATGTGGCTAACTGCTTAACTGATATAACTGCATGAGTGCCTGTGGATGAAGGTTAGATTGCTTGAATTGGAACAATTCATTGAAATCCGCGACTTAGCCTACTTCCGAGTAGCAAACTTCAAACCGTTTTCAAACAAACGAACATGAAATGTTTTGTTCCAACTTAGGCGATCTAGTCTATACTTGTATGCTGTGTGCATCACATAGTAATTCTAGGTTAATAACCGAAATAAGAACATATGTGTTTTCAAAAACAAAATATCATGTTAGTAAAGGCCGATCTTTGATCGGGCGAGCGGGGGTGCTCATTGCATGACCTTCCCCTCTTGTACCCAAGTTCCCGAGCCGAGGCAACTTTGGTGATGACGGACACATGACCTTAAGCACGAGTCAGGGTTTCCTAAATTCCCCCAAAACAAAATATTTAGGTGGCGACTCTGTATCTGGCAAAGCAGTCCATGTTTGGCACTTCTTTATTAAAATCAATTTTCCAAAATAATTTGCCGGATTTAGACTCTTTGGTGATTTATCAGTCTCACATTGCACATTGTGAGATTAGATTTAGAACCGTGACACGAGTTCTAACTGTAGTAGCTAAGAACAAAATGACTCGCGCCCTCGCGGCGCGGAGAGCGGAGTTCTCGGGGCAGTCTACAGCTAGTTGGGCTCATATGGAGGGGGGTGATAGTTCTGTCTTGAGCTTGGGTTGGGCTGGCTGTTTGTAGGTTTGTATTGGCGAAAAGGTCGGTAGTTTTAGGAGTGGCAACAGTATTGATTTCAGTGGGTTTGGAAATAGTGCTATTGCTAGCATTGGTACTCTCGGAAAACACCTTGCTTGTTGGTTCACTTGCTCTGGGAATAATCCCTTTGTTAAATGCACTCTCAATCTAAACCCCTAATTCATGAAAAAATTTTAAAGTGAATAGTGGAGCGACTATTAACTTTTGTAACATATCAAGCTCAAGGTTCTGCACCACTATCCACATTTGATCCCTATCAGAAGGTCGATCTATCATTTGTGCTGCTTTTGCTCTCTACCTTGTAACAAATTCCATAAATGGTTCTTCAGGATTTTGGTGGGTTGCTTCAAGCTCTTGGGTGGTTATTTCAATTTGGTATTATAAGAATACTGATTGATAAACACCTCAGCCAAATCTTCCCAGTTCTGCTTCACTTTATCTTCCAACTTGGCGTACTAAGTGGCTGCTATACCCAACAGGGTTCTTCCATACAGAGACAGTTTCTGAGGCTTAGTTCAACCCATCGGTTTCAAGACATCCAAGAATAACCGAATAGGTACCATAGGATCTCTAGACCTGTCGAAATGGTCAATAGGTTGCATTTTGAATCTGTTTAGGAGTCTTACGATAGCCTCGGTGTACCCATCCTTAATGTTGGGAATGGAGTTAATTCCCTGTGCCCTTTTGAATTGCTTCTCAAGGTTAGCAATTTTAATAAGGTCGGGTCGAGATCATTAATATCAAGGGGAAAAAGGCCCTCATTAGGCTGCGCCAGGGGTCTGAAAACTCGAGCTTGAGCCAACCTTTCTCGAGGATCTGGTCCTGGTAAATCTTCAGCTGGCGGAGGTGGGTCAATGTTCGGCTGGGGGTCCGAGGTTGGATGTGTGGTAGATGCCCTAGATGGGCGTTGTATTTTAGTACTGGTTTCATCCTGCATGGCAATTCCCTATTTTAAGGATGTTATCATGGTTGCAACTTCTTCTGGACTCTGAGCCATCATGGGTTTGCTAAGTTGGCAATCGGGGAAATAGATTGGTGTAAGCTGAGAGCTGACTAAAAAGGATTTTGACCTGGCTATACTTGATGTACCTAAACTAGATTAGTCTAGATGAGTTTAACTGGATTAGGCTTTTTAGAATTTGTCTTTTGGCATTGGATGGATTTTTTCTGAGTTGACTTTTAGGAATCAGATGGACTAGACCTTTGCTGAGTGGGTGTTTTTTTTGGGATTGGATACACTAGGCTTTTGCTGAATGGGTTTTTTTCTGGGATTGGATAGACTGGGCCTTTGCTGAATTGGGTATGGCTCCTTCTTTGGCTCAGACAAACCTAACATTAAAAACAAATGCTCCATCAGATCGGGATATCGGGTACGCTGGTCAAAACAAAGCAAGATACAATTTTTTGCCCTAGTTCTGGTCTTGCGGACAATTCACCCATATCAAACACAAACCCCTGGATTTTGACCTAAATTTTCATTATGTTATGACCCAGAATCGCCTCAAGATTAAGACTCTCCAAGGATTGCAACACATATTTTCAAAGATTTCACATTTTGCACAGAAGCACTCAAAACACCCATATAAGAGGTTAGGGTTCCCTTGTCCTAGCTTTTGGAGTGATCTACAACTTTACTATTGAAACAAATGGTATCACAATAGCCTAGTAAATAGGAGGGCATCCTGTCCTATGTTTGAAAAGTCACCAAGGCTGACTATATGCAGTTAGGCCGATTGGTTAAAAGGGGTACCTCAGCAATACTACCTAAAATACCTCTCACACTTAACACCGAGAAGTGAAAGGAGGATCAAACAGTACAACGGTAATCTAGATCCAAGGGTTGTATTTCCAACATGGTAGAGCCCATGACCGGTCAACCTTTTGGCAAGCTTTTGGGCAAGCCTCCGGCAAACCGTCCAGGAATAGCAGATGGAAAACACAGTGACTTAAAGTAACAATGCAAATGCAATGCGAAAAACAAATATAGGTAGATAAAATTTCACATCATGAATTTCAAGTCAAGTTCTCTAAATCCTCAGCAAAGTCGCCAGAAACTATAGCTTGCTTTTTGTACTCCTTTCGGATACGACTAGCCCTACAGTTCAGACTCCCATGCTTCTGAATCTGATTTCACAAGTGCAATGTGAAACAGTGAAAATAAAAAAAGAGTCCAAATCGAACAATTCTTTTTGAAAATTAACGTTTGAATCAAATGCCAAAAAGGACTACTTTGCCAGATTTCAGAGCCGCCACCTAAATATTTTTTTTGGGAAATTTGGGAAACCCATGACTCGTGCCAAAGGCCATTAGTCCGTCATCACCAAAGTGTCTTGGCTTGGAAACTTAGGTATGAGAGAGGAAAGTCATGAATTGAGCATCCCCCGCACCCGATCAAAGATCGGCCTCTATTAATCATGATGTGATTTTTATGTACATTATATCCTCTTATTCCGATTATTTAGGCTAACATTACTAGGTGTTGCACACAAGTATAGACCAAATTACAAAAGTTTGAACACTTTGATTTCATGTTTGTTTTGAAATTTGTTTTTGATACATCGTCACTTGAAAAGGTGAGTTTGTATGTACATTAATCAACTTATCCCAATTTTAGCAATTAGCCTTCATCCACAGGCATTCAAAGAGCTATGTCACTTAAGCACTTAGCCTCATAGTATTATGCCTGATATGGCAACACAAACATACAATGTGATATGCTAAAACAATAAGTGCTCACCTAGTACTCCAAGGTAAGCCAAATAAAGAAAAATGGTTAGAAAACATGCATGTTCCTAGACAATGCAATTTGACTAATGCAACGCACACATTATACGATTTTTAATAGGCTCGGCTATGAGCATGGTATACGATTCAACTCAAGACATGTGATAAATCAAGTATTCAAGCGAATAAATTGAAATTGACATTGGTTAGTATCATGAGCCGAACCCAAATGTACATGAAACAAGTGTATGCGAACATGGGAATGCTAAGTAAATATGATGTTCTATGCTACCATCATAAGCAGGTAAATAAAAGGGAGAATGAAATGGGGGTGGGAAGACATACACGCTTATTACATATTTGCCCTTGCGCCGAAGGATTCGAATAAGTGTCCAAATGTCTGAAATAAACTAACTATTACAAATTCGAATAAATGAATTAAACTAGCTAACTGCTAATTAGATATCTAAGTTATTACAACAAGGGTATTTCTAATAAACAACCATAATTGCACAAGGATATTACAATAATTGCTAACAATAAGAATTATTACAACAATGATAAAGAGAATATTAATCCAAGAAACTATGAAACACAATGATCGCATGCAAAGTGCCCAACAGCTGTTCTGTCTGCCCAGACTGCTCTGCCTCACCTTTAGCCACTACCCTCTATTTTTGCAACAGGCCACTGCTTTCCACACATTGGAGGCCGGTCGGCCCCCAATGAGGCTTGGCCGGATCTCAATAAGGCGGCGGACCCTAATTTTCACGACAAAACCTATTTTGTTCTCTGAGGTGGGGTCAGTTCAAACAGAGCCTTTCTAGGCCCTGTTTGTTCTTTCTGTTCTTCTCTGTCATAGGAAACTCAAGAGAAGAACGATTTTGAGTCCAAAACCACCAATAAGCACAATTTGATGGCTTGATGATTTCGAACACATTTGGACAAAATTGAATAAATGTAATAGAAAACCACCCATCTCTCATATCATGAAGGCTCAAAGAGGGAAGTAGACACGCCTTAAGTCTCATCAACATATCATGGATTAATAAGTGACAATTCTTGGAGTGATGGACTTTGCATAACGTCCGGCCGAATCCATCCAATTTTATTTATCTTCTTTATGTTGGTTTCATTGATTTTAGGTTAATTTTTATTAGTCCTTTCCATTACGTAATCAGTTTGTCTGAAGTGATGTTTAGGTCCACTGAATGAGAAGAAATGTCAAACGAGAAGTGATCCATAGCTCTTGAACATAGATCCCTTTCTCATGCCTTGAACAACAAGCACTTGTTTGAAATAGCTCTCGAACAAAAGAAAAAAAAAATGAGGGAGCGTGCAGAAATGATTATGCGAACTTAATTATTTAAAATGAACCTCTTCGCATGAAAACTAAGTAAATAAAGCTATCAACTCAAATGACTCGGCATATAAGGCCTAAACAACCGAAGTCATGAGGACTTACAACACAACAATTATGATATTCAAAGCATGAACTATTTAAATGAATTAAACAGCCTATAACAGCCCCTAAAATGTAAAAAACAGTAGCTAAAAGAAAGAGAAATTAAGTAAAAAGAGCAGATAAAAAGCTATGGAAAAAAACCTAAGAAGGTGTGGCTAACCCCTCCACTTTCTGCAATTTTAAATCACATATTTCAGCCTTAAAATAGTCCATGAACAGTCCCAAAACAGCCCAAAAACAGTGGCTAAAATTACTTCAAAATGGTGGAAAAAAATGATGGGCATTATAGGAGAACAAGCTTGGCAAGCAAGCTTAAGGAAGGGTGGCTAATCCCTCCATGTTTTGTGAATTAAATCACATATTTCAGCCCTTTTAAGTCACCTCCAGCAGTGCACAAACTCAAGGAAAATGAAGAAGATGATTTGCAACAACGAAAGAAAAAGATGATAAGAGTTATACCTCCTTAAACAGTATGTATGGTTGTTAATCAAACGTAATCCAAAGCACCCTCAAGTTTATGAAATATAGTTTGAAACTTCAAGAAAAAGCTTCAAGGACAAGCACTAGTGGTGCATGTATTGTGTATGATTGTTGAAAAAGGTTTGAAGGTAAAGAAAGGTGTTGAAGATGAAAAGGGGTCTTTTTAGCTATTCAAAGTCTTTGGAAAATTTGTTAACCCCCAATTCTAAATGCAGGGGCTCTATTTATAGAATTTGAGCCAATTTGGTCAAAAATATCTTCAAACAAAGCTAGATGTCCAATTCCTGCCTGTTGTCTGTTTGGCGCTATTGAGAGCCAGCCAGCTCTAAAAACCCACGACCGGACCAAATAATGCAAGGCCAGGTCTAAAAACGCATTCTAGACAAATTTTCATTGAATGCCGCCCGGCTCTAAATGAGCCACAGCCGGATCTAAATGGACTTGGCTAGCTCCAAAAATTAGCATTCCAGGCTCCACTTCAAACGAGCATATCTCCCTCATCCGGATTTGGTTTTAGGTGATTCTTGAGTCTAAATTGAAGCAGTAGAAGTCTAATTTCCAATGGTAGTAACCTCACATCTAAATTCTAAGTTTACAAAGTGATATGCCTAATTTAGCGAAGGCTACTCATTTATTTCTTAACGTATTGATGCCCAACCTCTTCCTAAACTAGTTTTCTTCCCTCCCCTCCTATTTCCTCCAACTCCAAACCTTTAAACGAGATGTTTTTAAAGATTTTTCAAAGAGCTCATCTCCCTTCAATGTATCTCCACATTTTCCTTACTTGGTTTACCAAAAAGTGCAATGTTTTAAATGAAATGCGAGCCTCGGAACATCGTAGAAGCATTTGGAAAAATATTTTGAAAGGAGGGTTTTAAGGTCTAAAATAGTTTGGCCAAAATGGGGTGCATGGTTTGGGATTAGAGCTTGAATCCAAATTTCTTCACTGAGAATTCAATAGATTGCACAGTGTAACTTTCATCATCGGGTGTTTGGAATACAGTGCCCAAGTCTTAAGGGCAGTCAAAAATGGGGTATCTATAAGTATACTATGATTCGACACCATTTATTTTGCGGCTAATGTAATAGATTGGCTTCTCAACGCCATCTATGTCTTGGACAAGTAAAGCTCCAATAGACCGAGGTATAGACGTATGGTACAGTAGCAGAGGCTTTTCAGGTTATGGGGCAATCTTTGTAAGTGGTGAGGTAAGTGCTTTCTTCAACATATTAAATGCCCGTTGGTGTTCTTATAACAATTCAAACTTGTGATTCTCTTTTCGTAGCGTCCCGAAGGAAAAGGTTATCTCAGCAAGGGCTGGAATGAACCTCCTGAGGTATGACACTTTGCCTAGGAACTTCTTTAAGGCCTTTTGAGAGTGCGGCGGTGGCATCTCCATGATTGACTTAATCTTATCTCCGTCTATTTAAATACCACGTTGGTGTACCATGAAATCAAAGAACTTTCCCGCAGTAACTCCGAAGGTACATTTGAGAGGGTTCATCTTTAAGCAGAATTTTTTACAACGCTGAAAAACTTTTTCCAAGTTGCAGAGGTGCCGGTTTGCTCTGGTAGACTTTACCACCAGATCATCCACATACACTTCTACTTCGTGATGTAACATATCATGGAACATTGCAGTCATAACCCATTGATAGGTTCTCCCCGTGTTTTTCAAACCGAAGGGCATCATGATATAGAAAAAAATTTCCAAGGGCGCTCTGAAGGCTGTCTTTTCTACATCTTCTGGTGCCATTTTTATCAGGTTATAACCGTGTAACCCGTCCATGAAGGAGAACATCTAATGACCTGTGATAGAGTCGATAAGTGTGTCGACATGGGGTAATGGAAACTCATCTTTTGGGCAGGCCTTGTTTAGGTCACAAAAGTCTACACAAAACCTGATCTGGCCGTTCTTCTTCTTTACAAGTACAATATTTGCTAGCCAAGTTAGGTACTGTATAGGGTCAATGAACTTGGCCCTTTGCAACTTTTCTACCTTTTCCTTAATCTTCGCCTCAAGGTCGAGGTGGTACTTTCGGGCATGCTGCTTTGTCGGCTTAGAGTTGGGAAAAGTGTCAAGGTGATGGGTGACAGGAGATGGGTCAAGGCCAGGCATCTCATCATATGTCCAAGCAAAGACATCACTGTACTGCTTTAGTAGTGTTATTAATTTTTCCTTAGCTATTGGAGCCATTGTATCGCTGATAAACACAGGCTTGCGCTACCCTAGTAAGTCATTGAGGGTTACCTCAGCAAGTACTTCCTGCTGCGGTTTGGGCCCGTCTTGCATGCACTCGGAGGTAGGTTCAGGCGTCTCCACCAACCCTTCTTGGGACTCGTCGCCATCACACTTGTTTGCCTGGGGGCTATCCTCCCAGGGTATGAAGTTTGGCCCCCAAAAGGTGTTCAAACCCACACCGTCACAATTCGAATATATTTCAATTGTCCACAACAAAACTCAGAGATATCCAAACTATTTTACCGAAAACCAAAGGTGTTATTTATAAAATCATTTTTATTTTGTTTTTGATTTGTTGGATTCAGCTTTTTGTTAAATTGCAAACTTACGTTTCAATCCAAAACCATTTTAGTTCAAGAAAAGTACTCAAAGCCACAATACCAAAAAAGAGAGTTTTGTTTTTTGCAAAATCATTCATCGTCATTCCTTTGGTGAATCACAACACAGTCTCCTAACAAAACCCATCACACTCACGGTGATGCCACCATACTAAAACAAAATTTCCACAATGAGAATCCCTAAAAATTTTGAAATGCTGGCAACACAGTAGCACAAGAGAAGAAATTTCACACCCACCAATTAGATAATGGCACAAAAGCGCTTATAAGACCAAAGTTTCCAACTGTAATCCCAAACCGGTTACCACAACTCAAAACAACCTTCCAACTATTCATACGGGACTTACAGGCCATATCAAGGCACTGTTCAATTACACAACTCTCAATTCCAACCTATTTATGAGGTTACTATACGTCAACCAACTCAAACACTAATCAATCAACTACCCAACACCACTATCCCGCACTAGTTTCCAAACATCGACATACCACTTAACTTCACATAACCCAACATCAGTACCAACACCTTGCCCAACCCCACTAACTCCAAAATGGAGTTCCATGCACAACCTCCCATGCTTGTTAAATCACTCTGGATTCTTCAAAGTTAACCCACAGTACTCTGATTCTCCATTCACCCATTACATGTATGCCTATGTGGCATGCATATTCTCACTTCACATTTGAGTCCAAATTGGACTTCTCAAGTTAAACACAATACACCCTCTCAAGTCAACGTACACACCAGTACCTTACACCACATACACAAGGACCGAATAGGTTAAAACAATTCTGACAGAGCGCACCAATCACTCCACACAATCTTACTACTTCACTCGAAGTTCCATTATCCAAACTAAACAACAAACACTCACACCAAAGTGATCCAGTACTATCGAATATTAAACTACTCAATCCAATCATTAACCACACTATTGCCTTGCCAAGGCACCCTCTTGGGACCACCCTGTGATCGATCCCCTTCTACACATCATCTAACAACAATACACAAATCATATACTGTCAGGCACCATACTAGCAAAACCTCATCACTTACAACTCATTCTGCCAATGTACCCACAACCTCGATCTAGTTCAGAACAACGAAATTCACGTACTTATTCTCTCACACCAAGTCAACTCGAAAAAGCCTGCTACGCTACAATGCCATTGTTACCACATAACAACCCAAACCGAACAACAAGCACAAAAAAAAAAAAAAAAAAAAAAAAAAAAAAAAAAATCAAAACCTCCTTCCCTCAGTGACCAATAAGGTCAACTCTTTAATCCACATTCTATCCGTCACTCATTACATGTGTACAACCAAAATACAAAGTCTCCTAGTCAATCCGCCATCTATTGATACTTACTGAACAATTACCCTGAACCAAACCGCGGCACATACACACGACACCTACAATGCTTTCAAAGTCATACCATCCTAACTCCATAGAAGAACAAAAGAAGTTTTCAACCTCCTCTACCTGAATTGTAGAACACTACATTCCCAACTACTCTCTCAACCAACCTAGAACCCTATGTGAGCCAAAACATGACCCATCTCCAAAAACAATGCCCTCTTCACCGTCATTCCAAACCTCAACCAATAAACACTAAACCACTATGACCCTACACATAGGTCGCGCACCATCCATGGGTTACATACCCAACAAACCCTTACCCTTCTGAAAACATCTCTTAACTTAACCAGAATTGAGGTACACATCTCTCGCACCCAAATAAAATAAATAAATGCTAGACCTTAGGAAACGTCTGTTGTACCACTGCTTGAAATACAATACCAGGTGTTCAGAATGCACCACACACCAAACATTAACAACCAATACTACGATAAGGGACTAACATCCCTTCACAAAAAACAACCAACCAGATAATACCAAGATCCGCTAACATTACCTACCATTAAGGTACAAGTCTATGCCTAATGAAACTATACGCTATTCTCAAAACACGAGTAATCCTAAGTCTCTCTATACCCAAATTAAAGGAATACTCCACCTTTGCATACATTCCTACACTATACCATACTAGTTCACTAGGTTAACCCTAGACCAGTCCCCCGCGACAGCCCGTCACCAAAACACTAACTCAAAACCAATCACACCTCCACGATCGCCTAACACACCTCGTGCCTTACTGAATTGCCCACAATAATGATAACTCCACCTGGTATTCAACTAATTGCCTTACCCAACTACAGAAAACAACCATTCATATTCCACCCAATCATACCTCATCTACAATGAGCAAGTTATGGCCTAAATGGCCCAACTAACTTCACCAACCCCGAGGGAAGTCAAACCACAACACTACATCCCTTCATCAGGTTACCAGACTCAAACAACACACTCAATTGGGAAACAGCCCCCACTCTACCCCTCTTGCACTTGACTGACCAAGGTCATATCTAACTCCGACAACACACCAGTCCAAGGACTACCAACCCACCAAACCTACATGAAACCGCTCAAGTGAGTACAACAACGCAACGCTCACCCAGCCAAAAAGACTTAAGAAACTAACGTCTCTTAAAGACGTACTAATCGCCACCAAGGCAATCCAGTGCCAACTCACAACCTATGGTAATACACAACATATCACCTATATGGTACACACAAAGGTGCCCACTCAACGTCTACTACCACCATCCAATATGTCTCTATCAAAGAGAAGACACACTACCTAGGATACATACCACAAGTACCCTTCACCGAAATACGAACACAGCACCAACATATAACAATTACTCAAACAACCACATTAGGACTCCAATCAATTCACATATCATTTACCACATAACACGTAACACATAATCGAGTTAAGTCTACAAAGATAGTCATTCGTTCCAGCACTCGCTTAGAGTTCCCATTAGAAACAATGTTGATCAAGCACGTTTCCAACAAGACTTCCAAGTTAGTCAGCCAGACACCGAATAATATCTATGAGTCTTAAAACCATACCGACATAAAATGCAACACATAAGCACGCTATCACTTAGCATACAACATACAAATGTCCTCACCGAGCATGATAAGCCCATTATGGCTAACCACTTCCCACGAGCCCAAGGTTTTCAAACCCGGTTAGCTCTGATACCAAGTTGTAATGTCTCCGATTTACACGGTCCAACTCATGTGAATAAACCACCCAACGATGAACAATAGATAACAACTCACATGCAAATGAATATAATATAGTCACATAATACGTGTGTTTATCCAATTTTATATATTCCTAGATGCAACATCCAAGTCGAACGAATGTTCTGTAACTATAAAAAAAAAAATACATAGATGTTATAAATTAAATTGAACGCCCTGAAGCTTACATCATACACAAGGGTGTAACCCTTACAAGAACGGGACCTGGCTAGTAAATAACATAAATGGTCCATGGCCAACAAATAATTGAACCACCCTACATAGTTCTGAACACAACTTCATGTCATAGTCCACATCTAAATATGTACACTTGAAAAACATTTCAGCCACGTAGGGTGAGCATAAAGCCCAATAGATAATATTTCAAAAACTAACCATGCTCCGCTAGCATAAATAATCATGATGCAATATATATATACAATATGCCCAAATACATTTTCAAATCCATCGGATTTCTCAACAAAATCCTTTCTTTTGAATTACCAAAACCTTACGTTTAACCAAAACATTTTCTGAGTTCAAATAATTCATTTGATATAAAATCCTTTTTCAAAAGCCAATCCAGGTATCTCAATACCAGCTAGTAAAAACATGGCTAAATCAAATGCTATTACATCGCTGAACAAAAAGCAAATAGATTGCTCAAAACATTTCCAAATATCCTGCTCCAAAACCAACATAATAGTAAATAAAATGGGTAAATCTCCAAAACAGATATAACCTTTCATGGAAATTTCATCCGTGGGAAACCGTAAACCAGCACCCATGTAAACGTAGGCGACACAAGCACTACTATTTCCATTTTATGGACATTTCGTCCGCGGGAAACCGTAAACTGACACCCATATAACCGTAGGTTATACAAGCACTACTATTGCCATTTTACAGTTATTTCGTCCGCGAGATCAGCACCCACATATACGCGGGGTTCTTAGTACTTTCACCATGGACACTCAGGCCAACTTATTTCAACGAGACAATGCTTACTTCCCAGATTCACCATTTTATTTACCATTTTCAATAGTATAATACATGTAACTCAAAATATTATTTTTTCAAAAACAATACAACTGTTCCAAAATATAATGTGATAATTTCCAAAGCCTCCTTCCAAACATACAATTTCAATTTCCAAAATCCATTACATGCTTCATTATATAAATGATTTTAATTTGCCCAATTCACATGCAATTTCAAACACATGGCAATGCCATCCTTCGCCAATAGCCAAAACAATCATCACTAATGCAATGGTTAAAAGATAATAATACAGATATATTTTTCCCAAAGAGTAATAACACCCATTGTTTCAAAATCCAACAATCATTGCCTTTCTGTCTCTTTCCAACCAAACCACTTACCAGAAATAACTTTAACTCCCAAAACCATATCATTTAGGGTTTTCTACAAATTGAGGTTTTCCTCTTTTAGAAAATTAAATGCAAGTTTGTTTACCAAAAATAGATTTAATAGCAAAATCAAAACCAACAGCCTACAATTTGTATAAACCCTCAACCCACAATAACATTTCAAGATCAACCAATTGACAACCAAATATAAATAGCAAAATACATCACAAATATGCTACCGAACTCATATTGAGTTTAGGAAATAGACCCCACCTTTTGAGGCTAAGAGGAGACGAAAGAGAGAGAGAGAGAGAGAGAGAGAGAGAGAGAGAGAGAGAATGGAGAAATCTCAAGGACGCCAAAAACCAACTTTGCTCCGATAAAAAAAAAGCTGTCGATGTGCTCTACTTGTTTGTCAAAGAGACTAGGGTGAAGAAATCAACAGATCTAGGTGTATTTGTAGAGAGAATATGAGTTTTAGAGAGAGAAGTTCTAAATCTAGGATTTTTAGAATGTTTAGAGAGAGAGAGAGAGAGAGAGAGAAAAGTGACTCAAAAAGGTGATTCTGTGATCTGATATACATGCAGACCGCTTCAGCGCAAGAAGTGTAGCTCGAGCGTCCAGACACAAAAAGAGTAACCGCTCAAGCACATGAAGTGACCACTCGAGTGTAGAATACAGACTCTCAAAAGTTTTGTAGACAGAAGACCACCGCTCAAGCACAAAATCACTGCTCGAGCGTAAGAAAGATCACTCGAGCGAAGAATGCCAACTCCAAGTATCTCTACAAACTTGCAAAAGTACTGGAAGTTCACAAAGACCGCTCGAGCAAAGAGGAAAAATTCTAGGCAACAACGGTTTTTGAAAAACAAGCTACCAACCTATTCAAAATACAACTAAGGTACTCCAATAACCAAAGTCAACGAGGAATAAGGAGAAACAAGACATGAAAAGCCATATAAGACAATGAAACCCAGATCCAAAACATCAACGGGTTGGGTCTAAACCAGAATCACTATAATGTTGCTACCTTGTCGGTTAGAATTTGCACATCCTTCGCAATCTTTGGACTCTCCAGATTAAGAATGGCTTTGATTTGGTTAGGACTAGCCTTAATCCCTCTTCTTGTGACCAGGTATCCTAAAAACTTGCCTAATCCTACCCCAAAAGCACAATTACAGGCATTTAGCCAAAACCGAAATGTCTTCACGTTCTCAAACACGTGCCTGAGGTTGGCCAAGTAGTCTAATGGCTCCTTACTTTTCACGATCATGTCATCAATGTATACTTCTATCATTTTTGCCCATGAGGTGCTTGAATATCTTGGTTACCAGCCTTTGATATGTTGCACCTGCATTCTTTAATCCGAAAGGCATGACTTTGTAACAATTCAGTCTTTTAGGGGTTATGAAGAAAGTCTTCTCTTCGTCTAGTCCGTACATTGAAATTTTGTGGTAACCTCAGTACATATCTAAGAAACTCATCCTGCCATGTCCCGAGGTAGGGTCAACAAGCTAGTCTATCTTTGGCAGTGGGAAGCAGTCTTTTGAACAACCCTTATTCAGAATTGTGAAATCCATGCAGACCTTTCATTTCTTGTTCTTCTTTTTTACCACCATTGTCTTAGACAACCATGTTGGGTAATGGACTTTTACGATTGATTGTACTTCCAGCAACTTCTCTACCTCTTCTTCCACCTCTTCCACATGAACCATGGTGGGTTTTCTTGCTCTTTGGATCACTAACTTTGTTGTCCTATCTACATTTAGGCGATGACAGGTTACCTCAGGATTGATTCCCAGCATCTCGTATGATGTCCATGTGAACACCTTAATGTTTTTCTTGATGAAAGCTTCAAGTTTTCTTTCCTCATTCTTAACTAACCCGGAGTTGAGAAGAAAGAATCGTTCTTATCTCCTTCATTTACTAAGATCTTCTTCAGTGGTTCCTGACTCTTGTCGGTTAGTTCTTTGCCAACATCTTCCATGACCTTCTAGTCTTCTTCATCCACCTCTACAGACTTCATATCTCAAATATTGCAAGTGAACTTCATTGCTACCATGGAGCAATTTTTCTCTTGAACCTGATCTCTTCAGATCTCTTCTATCCCAAACTCCATTGGGAATCGTAATAGTTGATACAAAGTTAGAGGGACAACTTGCATTGCATGAAGCCATAGTCTCCTTAAAATCGTGTTGTAAAGGAATGGGATGTCAATCACTGTAAATTTTGTCGTGATTGCCTTCATGTCTACATGCACATTGAAACTCACAGCCCCCATGGGCTATGTCGATGTTCCATTAAGCCCAACCATTGGGCTATCAGAATGTTTTAAGTCTTCCTTCTTGAGGTCGAGTTCCTTGAAACACCCGATATAAAGGATGTCTTGATTGATCAAAATGCTTTTAATTTTGTACCCTTTCATAACTTGTGTGACCACCAACGCATCATTGTGTGGGTGCTGAACAATATCTAAGTCATCTTCAGTAAACGATATCATCGGCCCCTGATATTCTCCAGGTCAAGGCCTCTTTTGTTGCTCCTGATAGATATGTTGCAAATGCTTTTCCCTTTAGGTCTCTCCCATGATCTCATTAGCATTCACCTGGGAGTAGATCATGTTAATGACCTAAAGTTCCCCAACCCAAGGTGCTGCGGGCTGTAGTGGTAACAGTGCCCCGGTTGGAGCCTGGTCCAATTTGGCCTACTCTGCTCTTGTCCTTTCTTCGTCAATTAGATCCCTGAGATACCTTTGCTTCACAATATCTTCCAAATGCTACTTCAGGGATCAATATACCTCTCTCATATACCAATTCTCCTCGTGGTATGCACATGAATTCATCAAAAACCTTCCAATTGACTTCCTAGGGATCTGTTGAGGTGGTCTGAAGTAGGACTAGTCCCTAATTCTTTCCAAGATCCTATAAATTGGGATTCTGAATACAGTGCTGATTGTTGGTATAAATTTCATCCTTAACTCTCCGTTTTTGCCTTCATTTCTCCTTGGTAATTGGTTCTGTCTTGGTAAACTATTCCTCTTCTCCTGCTTGCTTGTACTTCCTCATTTCAGCTTCTCTTCCTTGGCCTTTCCATACTTCTCAATTCATCCATCAGATTCTCCATCGACGTCGGGAGAGTCTTGGCCAGGGATTGCCAAAGTGGGCTATTGTCTTCTAGGCTATTTTTGAATGAAACCACAACAAGTTCCTAATTTACAACCTGAAATTCAATTGTAAACCTCGTAATATCTTTCAGTATAGGCTCTCAAACTTTTGTCGGCATCCTTCTTCATAGACACCAATGAGTCAACCGTCAACGGTTAAATGTTGTTGATGATAAAGCAACCCACAAACTTCTCGACCGAATTGTCCCAGCTCTTCACCGACCCTTTTGGTAACTTTGAAAACCAATATGAGGCTATGTCCCCAAATGTTGTTGGGAACACTTTACATAAAAGCATATCGTTTCTACTCTATAAGGACATCGCATTAAGATAAAGCCTGATGTGGACACTAGGATCAGACTTATTGTCATATTTATGGAACTTTGGTATGGTAAACCTCTTTGGTGCTACAAATTCTTCCAACTCCCTTGAAAACGATGTCTTCGACGTATGGGGTGAGATAACCTCAGCCGCATTCTTCTTCTTCTGAAGGAGGTTCCGTAGATCCTTCTTAGATTGCCCTGGTGCTCTATTGTTGAACTGATTTTAGCCTCTTTGGCGTACTACTCCCTGTGCTACGATTCAGCCTCTTGCATTAGTTAAGATCCAATGTCTTCTCAGCGTTCTGTTCTTGTCCATTCGCTTGCTTTAATCCTCTAATCTATGACTATATTTCCCTTTACAGTTCACCTTTGCTGACATGTACTGATCACCATGGTGAGCCCCCTATTGGTCTCTCATTGTGCCATGACGACACTTGTCCCCATTCTGGACACTAGTATTGATGACCACAGGTGGGGGTGGTGGAGTCAGCTACAAACCCTAAGTTTGTTACACGAACTTCATCATGGTTTGCAACTCCACTACTTTGTTGAACAAATCCTTTACCTCAGCATCGCAGCGTAAACATCGATCTTTCCAAATCTGCACATCATGGTTGTTATAATACTTCTCTTGGCTTTGATATTGTGCCCTACTATTGCCCCTCCTCGATCCATCACGCACCCTTGGATTTCGGCCATTATTGGCATTATTCACTTGCGGATCTCTTTCCTGATTTTCTCCATCGTTCTGGCCAGCTTCTATGCCATTATTGATGTGCTTTCTATCCTCACTATACAAGTTGTCCCCAACCTACAGATTCTGCTCATTGTGTGCAATGTTGGTCATCTATTTTGACTAAGTTCCCACAGATGACATCAAATTGTGGGTGTTGAAATTTGACCTCAGAACCAATCGAACCTTGTCTCTGAGATTTAGGAACAAAGCCGAAGAGCATGCGGTAAGATAAAAAAGCCCAACACCTGCACACAAGAAGACAACAAGACCAGTGGCTTGTCCACTCAGGCGCACTCCAATGGTCAAGTCAGCAAACTTATCTTTCAAAGATATCAACTTAATCACAAAAACCGCAAAGCAAAAGCGTACCTTAGACCCACAAGGATGCCTTCTCTATATAATGATTAGTGCCCTTGTAATGACCCGATCCTTTTATATGCTTTATATACCTGGTTCTATGAGAAATTACGGGCTTGTTTGGTTTGTTTTTGAGAGAGTTGTTTTTGAAAAACAATTTGGGGAGAGAGTTTAGAAATTTTTTTGGTTTGTTTGGTTGTATATTTTGGGAGAGTTGTTTTTTTGAGAGTTTGGGATGATTTGATATTTTGGGAGAATTTGAGTAGATGTGTGTGAGAGAAAAAGTGATTGAGAAGGAGAGAGGAGAGAGAAAAAGTGATTGATTGATGTGTAAGAGAGAGAAAGTGATTTTGGAAATTTTTTGAGAAAAACTCAAACCAAACAATTTTTCAATTTTTTTTTTTTCTAAAACTCATCTCCCAAATGCAAACCAAACATACCCTACATGTTTAATATGAAATTCCATTCTAAGTTATGCTTATATGTGTGAATTGTTTGATTTCACTTTCTATCTGTTGATATTTGACACACAACTGTTAAAATTAAGATGATAACTTGAAAGTTGAAGACCGTAGAGGCCTGATAACCTGAAATTGAGCATGTTAACATGTTAGTGGGAGTTTTTATAGCTACTCGGGAAGTTTAATTGAAAATTTATTTAGTCTGATTCGTTAGGGCCCGTTTGGCAAGTCTAAAAGCTAAAAGCTCATTTATGTGCTATATAAGCTCTTTTGACCTCATCTTATGTATGTATGTGAGTGGAAAATTTAGAGAACCTTGAAGAGAGGAAGAAGAGGAAAACAACAAAGTTGGAGCATTAGGGGTTTGCTAGAAGTAATGGAAGAATCCAACCTAAGGTGAGTATGGATGGTTACTAAACTCTTAATCCCTTTTTAGTTGGTTGAATTAGGCTTGAGTTGATACATCCTCTATAAGAAATGAACTAGGGTTTGATTGTGTTTGTTTGTGAATAATGAACTTCACAAAGAGTCATGCATCTCTTAGGTGTGGATGATGGAAATTACTCTCCATGAATGTGTTAAGCTCCTATGATATCCAAGCATGAATATCTATATATATATTTGTATCTACATGATGATAATGAAGAATTTATGAAGAATTTATGGAGAATTGTCAAAGAACAAGCCTCGATCTTCATTTATTTAAAATCACATGTTTAGGTGTTGGTATGCTATGTTTTTAGTGTGTATCTACCTTGAATTCGGCTATGGGATTACCCCTTGAGCATTTGGAAATGTTGAAGTTTCGGACTGAAAAATAGGGGAAACGACTGCACGTGCGGGGCCCTTGGCCGCACGTGCGGGAGACACAACCGCATGTGCGGGGCTCACAGCCACACGTGCGGAAAACAGGGGAGAAATTTAGGGATGTTCTGCTAAAAAAGCACGTGTCGCTGCACGTGCGGCGCACTTTCCCGCACGCGCAGCTAAGACCTCCGCACGTGCGGCCAAGCCCGAAAATGTTGTAATCTTCTTTTGGTCTGTTTGGACCTCCAGATGTGTCGAAATGTCTGTGAGACATTTCTTTAAGACGTTTAATTACTCATAACGTAACGAATCTGATAATGGAAGAATAAAAGAAAACTAACAAAACAATATTGTAGACACCCCATTTTTGACCGCCCTTAGGACTTGGGCGCTGCTGATTACTTACTTAGTGATGCAGGCTATGCTATGCAAAGGTTCGATTTTTTTTGGCAAGGAGAACTCCAAATCCAAACCTCACACCCAATTGTTGGACCAAAAAGATTTTAGATCTTAAAACCCTCTCTTTCAAAATATTTTGGAAAAGGTTTCTGCGATGCTCCGAGGCTCACATTTCGTTAAATGTTGCGCTTTTGGTAAACCGAGCAAGGACAAAGCGAAAATGAATGAAAGAGAGGTGAACTCTTTGAAAAAAATCTTTAAAACATCTTGTCTAGGGGTTTGGAGTTGAAGAAAAGAAGAGGAGAGGGAAGAAACCAAGTTGGGGGAAAAGATGGGCATGAATCGTTGAGAGAGAGTCGAGCAGCCCTCGCTAAAACAGGCCTATCCTCTTGTACACTTGGATTTAAGCAATGAGGCCACCATCATTGGAAAGAAGACTTCCGGGGATTCATTTTGCACTCAAGAATCTCCTAAAGCCGAGTCCGGATGGGAGAGATATGGTTATTGGAAGTTGGGCATCAATCCGTTATGATCAAAAACTGAGCAGTCTTCAATAACAGAGGTATAACTTTTTGCATAGTTGGAATTTTGATGTGAGGCTGCCACCATTGGAAAGGTTACTTCCTGGGCTTCAACTTAGACACAAGAATGACCTGAAAAGGAGTTCATATGAAGGAGTTATGCCCGTTTGAAGGTGGACCTGCAGAGCAGAATTTGCAGTCGGCCACAGAAGTGGCCAGTCGGCCAAAAATGTCTAGAAAACTCAAAATTTGAAGATCTTTTCCCTCCAGCTGTTCCACACAACCTCTAGCTGTCCCATATTCAGATATTTTCGACCTGAAGCTTTCTTTTTTCTATAGATGGATGCCATATCTATTGTTTTGAAGGTTAGAACATTTTGAAGGCTTAGAGAAAATTTGAGACCTTCTCACTCTAGAATCCTCTCTCTTTAGCAGCTTTGTGAGCAAATTCTCCCCTCTCTCTAGAATTCTTCCTCTCTCCTCTTGTTTTAGGCTTGAAAGTGAGAATTCCTTACATATTTGCATACACTTCTTTCATCAAAGTTGCATGTCATTGGGCTGAGGTCCCTTGGAACTTATTTTTGGGCTGTTAAAGGGTCATTTGAGCCAAGAAAGTGGTTGTTTTGCTGCTGTGCATCAAGAGGTATATCTCTCCCTTTAAGCTTGTTTTGCACACTTGCTTCACCATCATTTTTCCATTGTTTTGGACTATTTTTGGGGTGGTATTGAACTACAAGAACCCCTGTTTTTCCTCTATTTTTCAGTCCTAAAATGGTAGTTTGAGCCACGTTTGGTTAGGGGGTGGTTTCCTCCCTCCCCCCTTACTCTTTGGCTTGTAAAGCCTTTTGAGCCATCTTTCATCACCTTTCAAACCAACTCTTTTGGCCCTTTAACCACTGAATTTCAGAGGAATTTCAGTGGCAGAAAAATTGTTTTGAGGTCCCAAATGGGAGAGGATAGCCTCCCCTCCTTGTCTCTCCATGCTATGTCTTGTTAGCACTATAAAGTAGCATCTTTTTGTGGCCTATGTTAGCTCTTTTCAAGCATGTTTTTATGACTTTTAGGACCTGATATAACTCTATTTTGGGCTGGCTTGGTCACCTCTTGCATGCTTCATGTGCTTGTAGTGCAATCTCACTTATTAGCCTAATGTACTTGGTGTTTTGGCCTTTCATTCTAGCTTGTCTTGGCTATACTCCATGCATGTTTTTGGCATTATTTTGACATGCTTTAGGACTGTTTTGAGCCTTCTTGGTCATATGAGCTTCCTTTTGTATAGCTATAGTGTAAATGGCTTCACTAGTCTTGAGTTTTGAGACCACTAGCATGCTATATTTGTGATGTGTGCATGATATGGCATCACTTGGCATGTAATTTCAGAGCATATGTCATTGCCACACTCTCACATTTTCCAGTCCTTCAATGTGTTTGAGAGTTATGTGTTCATGCCTTGTTTGCGAGCCATCGAATGTGCATATTTTCCTTGTGTTATATGCCTTGATCTTAGTATATTTCAGCCACTGTTTTGGCATATTTAACCTCTGTTCGGGGTTGGTTTGGTCATTTAGGCTTAGTATTGTATGCCTATAGTGCTATGCTCTTTGCTAGTTTCAATGCTTTCAACTCCGAGTATGCCTTGCATGCATCATTTTCGTGTTTTGATGTCATTTAGCATACTATTTCAGTGCTGGAATATATGTCATTGCATCCCATTCTTCATTTGTTATATCACTTTGAAAGAGGTTTTAAACCCTTTGTTGGTTTGAGCACGAAATCGAGGCGTTCATGCCTAATGGTTTTAGCCTTCTCTTGAGGGTTTCTACTAACCAACGGCATGATGCTTCTTTCATGCTCAAGATGCTTGTGGCTTAGTCTGTCTTTCCATTTGGAGGACTTCTCACTTTTGGACTTAACTGGTTAAAGGATTAATTGGTAATCTAAAATGAGTAAACAAATTGTATTGAAGTAAAACATGCCAAGATAACATGTTTGTGTTGCATTGCATGTGTTTGGATCGGACGTTAATCCAAACACGAGAAATGAGGGACGTTTCATACTCAAAGTGAGGAAACGTGCCTCATTTCTTAGTCGCCGACACCCTTGATCGTGCTTGATAGGGTGGAGGCACATCCATTCAATGACTTGTGCAAACTTGGCTTCTCGGCCATCGTGCATTGTGATGCTTGATTGGTGGCCCGAGAGTCAAGTAACCACACTCCTTTGAGCTTAAGGCATGCTAAGGAGTGTGGTAGTACACACATTCCCTTGCAAATGCACTGCCATGCCTCTGTTTGTGCTCTGTTGCAGCAAAAGGAGGAAATTCAGGGAAGTAGTGGCCGACCGGCCATATCTTCCAACCGACCAGCCAACAAAGCCTACCGACCGGCCATAATTACTGGCCAATGGCCACCATCTCTGGCCGATCATCCCTCAGCATGTTCTTGAGATGGGTCAGAATCAACCTGGAAGTTGGCACAATTTTCAGAGGTCTAAAGGTGTGCAAACAGAGGCATCTTGAGGCAAGGCGGTGGATTTCCGGGAGGACGTGACCAAGCATGCATGCCTCCTTCGCCCGCGAGGCCATTTTACTGCTTTACTAGCCAGTTGTAGTTAATTACATGTGTTGTAATTAATTAGTTTAATTAATTAGCTTAGATTAGCTGGTTATTCAATTCAATTTGGTTTGTAATAATTAATTAGCTAGAATAGTTAGTTAATTAGTTGGTTTGTATTAGTTAGCTTAATTAGCGTAGCTAGTTAGCTTTCATATTATTCGGACCCTCCATCGAGAGGGCAAATGTTGTAATAAGTGTGCGTGAGTGTGTGAATGTCTTCCAACCCCATGTCTTTCTCCCTTTTATTTACCAGCTCTTGATGGTTAGTTTTAGGGCATGTTTCAATTAGCATACTTATGCTTTGCATGCGTGCATCATTCATTTGCATTGCATGCACCGGGCTCGGTGCATCATTCAAGCTGCATTGAATTTCAATACTTACTTGAATACGTGTTTCAAAGCATGTTATCGAGTGTTGCATTCATATGCCATCTTAGATAGCCAAGCCTACTTAACTGCATTTTGCATGTGTTGCATTAGGCATCTTAACATAGCTAGGATCATGCATTGATTACTAACTAGCTTATGTTTTGGCTTGGAGTACACTGTGAGTGTTTATGCTTTAGCATCATTGCATGCGTGTAAGTGATTGCCATGACAGCATGCTTGCCATGAGGCTATGTGCTTAAATGATTAACTGCATGAATGCCTGTGGATGAAAGCTTTATTGCTTGAATTGGGACAATTCATCAAATGTGCATTTTAAGCCCACTTGAAGTGGCAAATCATCATGTTTTAAGCCCACTTGAGGGTGGCAAATCCGCGTTTTAGCCTACTTGCGAGTAGCAACTTCAAACCATTTTCGAAAAACAAACATGAGATGTTTTGTTCCAACTTAAGCGATTTGGTCTATACTTGTATGCTGTGCATATCACATAGTAATTCTAGATTAATAATCGGAGTAAGAACACATGTGTTTTCAAAAATAACATATCATGTTAGTAGAGGCCGATCCTTTGATCGGGCGAGCGGGGGTGCTCATTTCAGGACCTTCCCCTCTCGTACCCAAGTTCCCGAGCCGAGGCAACTTTGGTGATGACGGACACGTGGCCTTAGGCACAAGTCAGGGTTTCCTAATTTCCCAAAATAAAATATTTAGGTGGCGACTCTGAAATCTGGCAAAGCAGTCCATGTTTGGCGCTTTTGATTAAAATCAATTTTTCAAAACGATTTGCCAGATTTGGACTCTTTGGTGATTTATCAGTCTTACATTGCACTTTATGAGATTAGATTCAGAACCATGACAGGAGTCCGAACTGTAGTAGCTAGAACACAATTCGCGCCCTCTCCGAAAGGGGGGCGCGCGGAGCGAGTTCGAGCAGTCTACAAATATATACGATGTGCTTACAAGTTATATGCTATGTGTAGGGCATCTGCAAGAGGGAACCAGTGTTCACCCACATCATTGTGAGTAATAATAGTGTAGTGCCATGTTTATTCTTGTATTTCTGCTTATGAGTTATTATATCTTGATTTCACCTGGCATGTTGGAATTATTACTCTACAATTACATATTATGATTGTAATTGGCACATTGGGAATGACTAGTGCTGGGATTTGTGTATTTTTTCCTGGATACGAATTGTATTTATGGCAATAGTGTACGTTATGTGACTTACGTGTCGATGGGGATGATTAAGCAATGGTATTGACTTGGACCTAAGGTCGTTCTGCTTGGTTAATAATGATAGGCCTAAAGCCGTTATGACATGGACCATTCATGACTCATGGCTCCGAAGCCGAGGGAGATGGAGACATGCCTATGTCCCTTCTACCCTATAATGATAAGCATTGTTTAAGACTCATTGCCTAAGGCCAAGGGAGATGGAGACATGCCCATGTTACATCTACCCTCCAATGTTCTGAACAGCTATTGATATTTTGGGCCTGAGGCCATTCTGTTGATATATTAGGCCTGAGGCCATTCTGTATTATGTTGGGCCCGAGGCCGTTATGTATTATGTTGGGCCCGAGGCCATTCTGTATTATGTTGGGCCCGAGGCCATTCTGTATTATGTTGGGCCCGAGGCCATTCTGCATTATGTTGGGCCCGAGGCCGTTCTGTATTATGTTGGGCCCAAGGCCATTCTGTTATATGATTGAGCCCAAAACCGTTTTTTTACACAGCGGATTGAGGGCCATCGTGAATGTGAATAAGACTAATTTTATGAGTAGCATAAATGTGGGATAGTCTTATGTTATGCATATTCTAAATCTATATCATTTGCTTGATTCGCTTCACTTTATTATTACTCATTGAGCTTCGCTCACTCCGTATTTTATCTGTATGTAGGTGATCAACCGGAGACCATCCTTAGGTCAGCCTCAGGAGTTCTTTTGTAAACCTGCTAAGTCAAGCCTCTCAGGATGTGCCTCTGTGTTGAGGCTTTAACCTTGTATTGTTAGAGTTTGAGGTTATTTGAGTTATGTTTACGTGTGAGACATGTACATATGTGTAATTGTGGTTACATCGTTTAAATTATTTCCAATATCATATATGCACAATCTCAATGGGCGTTATCATTAATGTTGCTTCCGCTTTAGGCCCCAACATGATTTGAATATTATAAATATTATTTTGCGATTATGTTTTGACGTCTGAATTTAGGTCAGTCATGACCCAGACTTTTAGGGGCAGGTTCGGGTCGTGACAGCCCTACTTCCCCTAGAAGTCTTAGTTCATAGGACTCTATCCTTTATAAGGATATAACTTATCCAGGACTCCTTCTATTCTAAACATAGGACTCATAGGACTTATCCAGGATATTACTTATCTAGGACTCCTTCTATTCTAAAGGATAGAGCCTTAATTCAACAAGAAGAAGAAGAAGAAAGAAAGAGTTAGAAGGAAGGTAGAAAGTTAGCTTGAACCCTCATAAATCATCAAAGTAAGGTAAGCTTCTCTTTCAAATTCTTGAACTTGAGACTCCAACACTCATCATTTCCTAAGATATAAGGTTAATTAAGATGGATTCATGGTTAATTAGGAGTTTTATTGTGGAAGTGGACAAGTTAGAACATGCAAGTTAAATTAGGAATGAATCAAAGGAAATTGACCTTAGTTTCTCTATGCATGGCATGAATTTAAGATATTTTCGTTTATATGCATATCCTCTTGCATGATCTTCATGGAGTATACAAGTTGTAAAGAGTTTTCCTCACAAAGTTTAGAATTAGAATTATTGAAACACATGACTCATACTCTTGTCACTTCTTGGAAGCTTTGATCAACCAAGTGGAAAACTTAATTTAAATTGTGGACTTGCATGATTTTATTGTTACTCCTATATGTCATTTTTGCATGAACCCTTTGAAGTTTAAGATTTCATATCTTTTCAAAACTGTGAATTATTTAAATAGACAATTGAGTTTCTTTCAAAGCCATGGTTTGTAATCAATGTTTAAGGCTCAAATTCTAAACATGATTACATGAGGTTTTGGGTGTGAATTGTATGTAAATTGTGTTGTTTTGGTACAAGTATTGCACTGCCAAAACAGTGCAGATTTTGGCCTCAAACAAACCCAGCACCACACGTGCAACTTGGGGCCCCGCACGTGCGGAAAACATGGTAGTTTTGTGTTACACGCTGAAATAAAGGCAGGTGCGGGGGGCACGTGCGGCCCTTTTGGACAGCCTCGGTTTGCTTTTCGCTCCTCTTTTCTACTTTTTAGGCCTCCGTTTACAAGGTTTTAAAGTGTATTTTATGTGCATTGTATCCCGTGAGTGAATGAAGAAAAGTTAGAATCGAATAAGTGAACAATGAACAAAAAATTGACTGAATGATCAATGAAGCGAATAGAAATAGAAGTGTTTGAATCCGACATGAATGTAATTAAGTTATTGTGCTTGAATTTGTTTGTTTAGGTCTGACGCTACGTCTATATCACATATTAGCATGTGTTTCACGGAGCCCACTGTGAGTAATAATATTGTAAAGATATGTTCAATTGTGTTTATTTTCTAAACGATAACTTATACTGTTTCTAAATGGTTACTTTCTATCGATTGAATGATGATCCTCTTTTGAATTGTACTCGTGGCATCCATAGCGTATTGTTATTGTTATTGTCATTGTTATTGTTATCGATATTGCTATTGTTACAAAGATCTCTGTCAGTTCCAAATCTTGGAACTATTGTTATTGTATGATGGCTATCAATTGATTGTTTAATCCTTTGGACCTAGTGTATTGTTGCTATCAGATGTACCACGTATAACTTATTTAATTATTGATTGATTGAATTGATTGAATCAAACGATTGATCACTAAATGATATTGATTGAAAAATTCTATTGAAATCGATTGTTTCAAAGACGGAAAGACATCATTCTTAACCTCTTTACGCATTTGTTATTCACTGGGCTTTAGCTCACAGTTTAATATATATATGTAGGTGGCCAAGTACCGGATCAAAGCTAGAGGCGTCAACCCGAGCTCACGTTTTGTCAGGCCAATTATTGTGCCTCATAACGAAGTTCCGAACCGGCACGAGTCAAGGCTTTTTGGGTGATCCAACTCCACCCTTTTGTTTTTGCTAAGTGTAAAGAATGTTTAAGACTTTTGTTTATACAGTTTTTTATGATGGGATTAATTCCCTAACTTGCATATTGTCATATACATGTATGACTATGGCATAAATGGTTATGATTATGGCTATATATATATATGAAAGTTTTTTTTTTCCATTCAAGTCCTCACAGCTCGTTGGACATTATCTTATTATTGATTGGCTTCCACGAGTCCTCTTTATATTGTGTTTTTGTCATTATCATTAAGCAGGCCTTCGGTAATCACAGATTACTGGCCGGTTGCAGCGCTAAACCTATAGGGGCGGGTTTGGATCGTGACAGAGTGGTATCAGAGCATGAGTTATACCGCACACACGTGTCCAAATGAGCTATAGGGTGTCTTAGAAAAGTAATAGGGCATTGTATGAGCATAAATAAGTGTATATGGGTATGATATGTGCATATGAATTGACATACATGAATATGAGACCATCTTTCCTATGTTTATTACTACCATGTTTTATATAGTGAAATGGAGAATGCAAGGAGTACAAATGAACCTGAATCATTCGAAACAAGAATTGCAAGATTGGAAAGGATGGTTGAATTATTGACGAAGGCTCTAAGACAACAACAGAACCATAAGCCCCCACCTCCTCCTCTGCTGCCAGTGCAGCCTGAACTAAATGCCAATGATGATGTGATTACCTTAACACAGAAGTTTAATAAAATGAAGCCACCAACATTCCAGAGAGGACTAGAACCACTAAAAGCTGAGGCATGGATCCTCAAAATTGAAAAACTATTTGAAGTGTTCCCGTGTTTCGAGGCACAAAAAGTATTCTTGGCTACTTTTACTTTGCAAGAAGAGGCAAGACGATGGTGGATGCTTGTGTGTGAAGGTAATAATGCAATGATTTGGGCTCAATTCAAGGAAACATTTATGATAAATACTTCCCTCAATGTGTTCGTGACCGAAAAGTGACTGAATTTGAGCAACTAAAGCAGGGTACCATGTCAGTAGAAGAATATGAATCTAAGTTCACTGAACTTGCTTGTTATGTACCACACATGGTAGATACTGATTATAAGAATGCTAGGAAGTTTGAGGGTAGGCTTAACGTGGAAATACTTGATCGAATTAATGTTTTGAAGTTACTCAAATATGTGGATGTACTAGACCGGACTATCATAGCCGAGACAAATGTTGCAGCATTAAAACAAGCTAAGACTCCGGTGACTGAATGGCGAGGTAAAAGACAAAGTTTTAATTTCAAAAAGGGCCAGAATAACTCATTGACTAAGAAGCAAAATACAAGGTCAACAAGCAGTTCTAGCTAAGGCAACAATTTTATACCACCTTGTCCAGAATGCGGCAAAAGACACAAAGGGGTTTGTTATAAAATTTTCCGGGCATGTGATAAGTGTGGCAAGGTAGGCCACATAGTTAAAGATTGTCCTCTCACATCTCAGAATTTTACTAGACCTGTAGCAAGTACTGCAGCATCAACTGCTACACCAAAATCCAATCCTAAAGCTACTAGAAAGGAAACTCTGAGGCAAGGCCCAGTGTTTGCACTTGTACCAGGAGATGTGCAGAACACTGAGACAGTAGTGTCAGGTATACTCCCTATTTGTGCTCAAAATGCTTATATTCTGATTGATTCGGGGTCTACACACTCATTTGTCTCACATGCTTTTTCACGAAAATTAAATAGACCACTAGAACCCATGAACTATTTATTAGCTGTATCTTCACCTGCTGTGGGGTCCATGACTTGTGCTTATGTGTATCCTGCATGTGAGAAAGTTATTAGGGATGTGCTTTTATATGTTGATTTGCTACCTCTGAATCTTAATCACTTTGATGTAATTTTGGGAATAGATTGGTTGACCAAATATCATGCATACATTGATTGTGTAACAAAACAAGTTGTTTTTCGTCCACCTAGATTGCTTGAATTTGTATTTAACAGAGTTGGTGTTGTGCCTCCCCCATACTTGATTTCATCTATGAAAGCATTTAAACTGATTAAAAAGGGGTGTAAAGGGTATTTATGCTATATATTGACTGTGTCTGCCGATACTAAAACTTATGTGGACTGTATTCCTATAGTCAGAGAATTCCCAGATGTCTTTCCAGATGACTTGTCGTGGGATCTGATTAACATGGAGATTGAATTCACTATTGAGGTGATACTGGGGACACAACCAATTTCCAAAGCTCCGTACAGAATGGCACCCACTGAATTGAAAGAATTGAAAGTCTAGTTGCAAGAGTTGTTACACAAAAAGTTTATCAGACCCAGTACATCACTGTGGGGCGCTCCAGTTTTATTTGTGAAAAAGAAGGATGGCTCATTGAGACTTTGTATTGACTACCGTGAACTAAACAAGGTGACAGTGAAAAACAAGTACTCATTGCCTCGTATTGATGATTTATTTGACCAACTGCAAGGTGCTCAAGTCTTTTCCAAAATTGACCTTAGATTTGGATACCACTAATTGAAAGTCAAGGCTGAGGACATTGAAAAGACTGCTTTTCGAACAAGGTATAGACATTATGAATTTCTTGTTATGCCTTTCGGAGTTACTAATGCGCTTGCTGCATTTATGGATCTTATGAACAGAATTTTCAAACCATTTCTCGATGAATTTGTGGTTGTTTTTATAGATGATATCTTGATTTATTCCAAAAGTAAAGAGAAACATGAACATCATTTGAGAATTGCCTTGCAAACAGCAAAATTGAAAAAATGTGACTTCTGGCTTGATAGTGTTATGTTTTTGGGCCACGTGATTAATAAAGATGACATTTCAGTTGACCCACAGAAAATTGAAGTAGTGGTGAATTGGCCTAGACTGACTAATGTTACTGAAGTCCGGAGTTTCTTGGGTTTAGCCTAGTACTATCAAAGATTCGTGAAAGATTTTTTCAAAATTGCTTTGCCTTTAACTCAGTTGACCCAAAAGGGAGTACCATTTGACTAGATCGACCAGAGAGAATCAGCCTTTCAAGAATTAAAGACTCGACTAGTGACTGCATCGATTCTCACCTTACCCTCTGGTACGGATGGATTTACTATTTTTAGTGATGTTTCTTATAAGGGTTTAGGGTGTGTATTAATGTAGAATGGTAAAGTCATTGCATATGCTTCCCGACAACTGAGACCACATGAAAAGAATTATCCGACTCATGATTTGGAACTTGCCACAGTAGTATTTGCATTAAAGATTTGGCGCTACTACTTGTATGGGGCAACATGTGAGGTGTACACAGATCACAAGAGCTTAAAATATTTCTTTACACAGAAAGAGTTGAACATGAGATAACGGAGATGGCGAGAATTGATAAAAGACTATGATCTACAAATCGTGTACCATCCGGGGAAAGCTAACACTATTGCTGATGCACTTAGTTGGAAATCAATTGGGAATCTAGCTTGCTTACTTATCGGGCGAAAAGAATTGCTACACGACCTTGAGAAATTTGAGGTTGAAATTGTTCTGCAAGAACAAGGCTGGACATTAGTGCTATTTTTGCTCAACCAGCGCTTATCGAGGAAATTAAAGAGAAACAACAACAAGATGGCTTTTTGAAGAAGATTATTGATGAATGGGAATCCAAACCGAGGTCGGCTTTTCTTTTTGAAAATGGTGTGTTGAAATTTCAAGGCCGATTGTGTGTACCAAATGATGTTGAGTTAAAAAGGAGAGTTTTGCACGAAGCCCATAATTCAAAACTTTCTATTCATCCGGGAAATACAAAAATGCATCAAGACTTGAAGCTCAATTTCTAGTGGCCGGGAATGAAGAAAGAAATTGCCGAATTTGTGTCTAAATGTTTACAATGCCAACAAGTCAAAGCCGAGCATCAACGACCTGCAGGATTGCTTCAACCACTACCAATATCGGAGTGGAAATGGGAGCATATTACCATGGATTTCATTGTTGGACTACCTCGCTCCAATGGAGGTATGGATCCAATTTGGGTAATTGTTGATTGTTTGACTAAGTCTACCCATTTCTTACATGTTAAAACAATTTATAATGCGGATAAGTTCGCTACAATTTACATTAATGAGATTGTTAGATTGTATGGAGTGCTTGTGTCCATTGTTTCTGATAGGGACTCGAAGTTCACATCAACATTTTGACAAAGCCTGGAAATAGCATTGGGTACTAAATTGAGATTGAGCGGTGCATACCATCCACAGACAGATGGCCAGTCAAAAAGAACGATCCAAACTCTGGAGGACATGTTGCGTATGTGTGTGCTAGATTTTCAAGGGAATTAGGAAACTCACTTGCCTCTAGCCGAATTTGCTTACAATAATAGTTTCCATTCAAGCATTGGTATGGCACATTTTGAGGCATTATATGGCATAAAATGTCGGTCTCCTATTTGTTGGGCAAAAGTTGGAAATAGGCCTTCATTTGGGCCTGAGATTGTGCATGAAACAACAGAAACGGTGAAATTAATTCAACAAAGATTGAAAACTGCACAAAGTCGATAGAAAAGCTATGCAGATGTACAAAGGCAAGATAGGGAATACGAAGTGGGCGATCATGTTTTTATTAAGGTGACACTAATGAAAGGGCAGACTCGCTTTGGAACCAAAGGCAAGTTAGCACCAAGGTGTGTTGGGCCGTATGAAATCATCGAAAAGATTAATCCAGTGGCACATCAGGTGGCATTTCCTCCCGAAATGGAACATATGCATAATATCTTTCATGTCTCAATGTTGCGGGATTATCTTCGGGATCCTTTTCATGTTATTGAGCCTACTCATGTGGTATTGAGTGATGACTATTCGTATGAAGAAAGGCCTATTCAGATTGTGAATCAGCGGATCAAAAAGTTGAGAAATAAAGAAATCCTGTTAGTGAAAGTGGATTGGCAAAATCATGGTGGTATTTATGCAACTTGGGAAAGGGAAGATGACATGAAGAAAAGATATCCAGACCTTTTCCACTTGATCCTGTATTCTTTCCGGAGGAAGGTAATTGAGTTTGGAGAACCAAATGTCCTAAGGGGGAGAGGATGTGACAACCACCTCTTTAATTAAGAAAATTAATTAAATTAATTATATGCTTATTGTTAATTATGACATTATGTGTTATGTGAATTACGTGCCATATGATATATACTTGCATTGATTGGTATTATAGTGTTATTGTGAATATATATGTAGCATCATGGATTTAACCTGTCTAAATCGTTAATTTTACCAAGTTAAAAATTTAATAATAGAATATGAAATTAGAGCCAAATTCATATTAGGAAAATTAAAACTAGTTTAATTTAAGTTATAATGTCGGAGATTAGTTTAATTTAAATGAGAGTAATTAATTTAAGTAATGTTGATTTTAATTAATTGAAGTAATTGAAATATTGAAAGAAAAATAAAAGAATTGAGTATGACAAATCTTTACTAGTGGCCTACTCAACTATGCATTCATGTAATTGGGATAGAGAGTATAGTGGCCTTATGTTGAATGGAATCAGCCACGTAGAGAGAGAATAGAAGAGTGTGAGAAGGTAAGACTTCAACAATTCAACAAGAAGATGAAGAAAGAAAGAGTTAGGAGGAAGGTAGAAAGTTAGCTTGAACCCTCATAAATCATCAAAGTAAGGTAAGCTTCTCTTTCAAATTCTTGAACTTGAGACTCCAACACTCATCATTTCCTAAGATATAAGGTTAATTAAGATGGATTCATGGTTAATTAGGAGTTTTATTGTGGAAGTGGACAAGTTAGAACATGCAAGTTAAATTAGGAATGAATCAAAGGAAATTGACCTTAATTTCTCCATGCATGGCATGAATTTAAGACATTTAGGTTTATATACATATCCTCTTGCATGATCTTCATGGAGTATACAAGTTGTAAAGAGTTTTCCTCACAAAGTTTAGAATTAGAATTATTGAAACACATGACTCATACTCTTGTCACTTCTTAGAAGCTTTGAACAACCAAGTGGAAAACTTAATTTAAATTGTGGACTTGCATGAATTTATTGTTACTCCTACATGTCATTTTTGCATGAACCCTTTGAAGTTCAAGATTTCATATCTTTTCAAAACTTTGAATTATTTAAATGGACAATTGAGTTTCTTTCAAAGCCATGGTTTGTAATCAATGTTTAAGGCTCAAATTCTAACATGATTACATGAGGGTTTGGGTGTGTATTGCATGTAAATGGTGTTGTTTTTGTACAAGTATTGCACTCCCAAAACAGGGCATATTTCGGCCTCAAAAAAACCCAGCACCACATGTATGGCTTGGGCCCTGCACGTACGGAAAACAGGGCATTTTTGTGTTAAACACTAAAATAAAGGTAGGTGCGGGGGGCACGTGCGACACTGGTCCTGCACGTACAGCTAAGCCCTCTGCACATGCGGCCCTTTTGGATAGCCTCGGTTTATTTTTCGCTCCTCTTTTCTACCTTCTGGGCCTCCGTTTACATGGTTTTAAAGTGTATTTCAAGTGCATTGTATCTCATGAGTGAACGAATGAAAGTTAGAACCGAATAAGTGAATAATGAACAAAAAAATTGACTGAATGATTATTGAAGCAAATAGAAATAGAAGTGTTTGAATCCGACATGAATGTAATTGAGTTATTGTGCTTGAATTTGTTTGTTTAGGTCGGACGCTGCATCTTTAGTGCATATTAGCACGTGTTTCACGAAGTCCACTGTGAGTAACAATGTTGTAAAGATATGTTCAATTGTGTTTATTTTCTAAACAATAACTTATACTGTTTCTGAATGGTTACTTTCTATTGATTGAATGATGATCCTTTTTTGAATTGTACTCGTGGCATCCACAGCGTATTGTTATTGTCATTGTTATCGATATTTCTATTGTTATAGAGATCCCTGTCAGTTCCAAATCTTGGAACTATTGTTATTGTATGATGGCCATCAATTGATTGTTCAGGCCTTTGGACCTAGTGTATTGTTGCTATCGAATGTACCACGTATGACTTATTTAATTATTGATTGATTGATTGAATTGATTGAATCGAACGATTGATCGCTAAATGATATTGATTGAAAAATTCTATTGAAAGACGGAAATACATCATTCTTAACCTCTTTATGCATTTGTTATTCACTGGGTTTTAGCTCGCAGTTTAATATATATATATATGTAGGTGGCCAGGTACCGAATCAAAGCTAGAGGCATCGACCTGAGCTCATGTTTTGTCAAGCCAGTTATTGTGCCTCATAACGACGTTCCGAACCTACACGAGTCAAGGCTTTTTGGGTGATCCAAATCCGCCCTTTTGTTTTTGCCAAGTGTAAAGAATGTTTAAGACTTTTGTTTACACAGTTTTTTATGATGGGATTAATTCCCTAACTTGCATATTGTCTTGTACATGTATGACTATGGCATAAATGGTTATGATTATGGCTATATATAAATAAAAGTTTTTTTTCCATTCAAGTCCTCATAGCTTATTAGACATTATCTTATTGTTGAGTGGCTTCCGCCAGTCCCCTTTATATTGTGTTTTTGTCATTATCATTAAGCAGGCCTTCGGTAATCACGGATTATTGGCCGGTTACGACGCTAAACCTATAGGAGCGGGTTTGGGTCATGACAACAGCTCACATAGGATCTGATCTTCAGCAGTTTGATGAATTTTTTTCATCGAAGATTGCAATCTTGAAGATGGTATTGGTGCTTCTAAGGGGCACTTCTTTTTAAAACTCAAATAACTGAAAAATTTTAATGTTATTTTGCTGTCAATATGGTACATTGGTGAAGTCTGTTCAGGTACAAAAATCTTACAGATGAATGTTGCAAAAAAAGTTGTTCATATGTCTCTCATAATTTTACAAAAAAACTATTGGATATTTCCATCTAATTTGGAATTATGTTTTATTCATCTTATTTGTTCTTGTCAAATACAAGTTCAAATATCAAAGAGAGGAAAGAAGAAGAAGAAGTAGATAGGACAAACTCAATGAAAGAAGGCCTCTTTTTCGTTGTAAGTTTTATTCACAAAATTAAAGTTGTTGAGGTGGAATATTATTATAATTCATCATCTCTGCTGTGGTGCTTTCTAAGAAGTGTTAATTTTGTTACAGATTTTTGTTTGACAGAAAAACCGTTCATCTTCTAAAGCACCAGAAAATCCAGTCAAGGTATGTAATTATCCCTATCATATTTACCAAATAGAATTACCTTTCTTCATTTTGCATTCCAGTCTGTTGGAATTTAATTAGGAATGCATTTCACGAAGTGCCTAATTTTGAACAATCCCTAAAATCATGGTAAATGGTCTAGAGGAAATTCAGGGTATCATAATATTGAAATATCTGAGTTGATGTCATATTTTGGACAATGTAGTAAAATAGATGATCTAAAAGTTTATTCTAATTGATAATAGATTATAAGATGCAACAATGGTAGACCTAGATATGTTTATCATATAGGCACTTTGATTATGTTTATCGTATATGTTTATCACATACATGTTGACAGGATTTGTAAAAGTGAACCAGCATTCCATGGATGGGCAACAAGACACTGAAATTCCAATAGGATGTCATTGTGGTATGAGCATACTGGAGGAAGAGTTGAAAAACTGTTCCAAGAGCCTCATACCTTGTTATTTTATTTGATTTCTTTGTTATTTTAATTTTTGGTGTGAGCAGCTTCAAGAGTGTGGTTTGAGATTGAATTTTTAGTGATTGTTTTTGCCAAATCACAGATTGTACACACTATTGCTCTTGTATACCAGTAGTTAAATTCTCAAGCTTTCTTTTTAGTTAAATTCTTTGGCCCTGTGTTGTGCTATATTTTAGTTAAATTCTTTGGATGTGTTATGCTATATTTCAAAATCAAGGGAAAAAAAATGGCGTTTTTCAAAAAACGCCACTAAATGACGTCATCATGATGTTATATGTTATTTTGTAATGGAAATGGTAGTGGGCGTCAAAGTTTTCGTGGCGTTTTTTAAAATGCCCCCAAATGTTTTTAGCGACATTTTTAAAACATTGTAAAGCTATTACGATGGCTGTATTAGTGACAAAAATATTAAACGCCCCTATAACTTATGACGACATTTTTTCAGACTTATAGTGGCATTTTTGAAACGCTGCTAAAAATCAATTTTCCTACAGTGCCTACAATTATTCTTCCGAACTAGATAAGAATTTATATAAATAAAAGTAGATTTGAATTATGATATCAATTGTTTGTAAGAATGGTTTGGTGCAATGAAACAGGATTCTTTTGTGAACTAGTTATCAAAGAAAATAAGACAATGTTGATGAATCAATCAAAAGAACGATAGATATATCCAAAAACTGATCTTTATCAAAATAATGACATTTTAGCATGCGATGTTGTGATAACCCAACCCATACTATGCTTAATTATGTATGCGATTATGTATTTGATACGAAATTGCAAGTTTAAGTATGGAACATATGTGAATTTGGAAAAACATCTGTTGAAAGTAGGAATATCTATTGCAACTAAAACTTTGAACTAAAATTGAAGGCCGTAGAGGTGCGATAAACAAAAACCAACTTCATAGCTATGATTAGCATGATTTTTAGAGCCTTTGGTGAGATTTTGAAAATTATGATTTGTAATGAATAAATAAAGATTTTTGAGTTAAGTTTTATATGTTTACCCCATAGTTCTTCATTTGTTAGAGAGGGCTCTAAAGTGTGAGTTAGAGAGAAAAGAAGAGGAGAAAGCTAGGGATTTGAAAGGAATCAAGGGACAAACAATAGATTTGAGTTAAGATATGGAAGTTTACTTACAAACTTTGTCTCTAACTCATCTTTGTCAAGAAATCATGAAGAAATTAGGAATTTTGAACTAGGGTTTGAGTTGTGTGGTAGCTAGAGCTAAAGGCATGAAATTGGACCCTAGCCTCTACACCATTGTTTGATTTGAGTTCATTTTTATGATTGATCCATGAAACAAACCGTAGATGGTTCACATAAACAAGATTTGTGAGAAAATCATTCATGAATATATGCATTTTTAACTTGTGTATGTAAAACCATGAAATCGTGAAAAGATGAGACCATGAAGTTGATGTTGATGCAAGATTTATATGTTTAATAAGGAATTTCACTTGTATCATGCTTATATATATATCATGTTTTTGAGTTATTTTTGCATGGATTTGGGCTTGGGAATTAGATGAAAATGTTTGCATCTTTGAGCCATTTTTGGATTGCCTTTTGGTATTGACGTTCCCAACCTCCGGAATGCATTTCCAACCTTATTTAAAACCTTTTGGGAGTGAAATGATGATTAGGAACAATTTAAAAGGGGTGTGAATCACTAAAAGAAAGTGAATACAATATGAATGGATTATTTATCGAATATGTGTGTGACATGCTTGGTGCAGTTCGTATGCCGGAGGAAACGCCTCAAGATCGATTACACTGTGAGTAATAATGCCATATTTATATGTTCGTTATTATGTACCTCGAACCATGAACGGTGATTGGTGCCGACATTGTGATTTGTTTGAAATGGGAAATCTCATTAATATTATATGACATGTGCAACGTTAGGCCCGAGGTCGTTTTGATAGATGATTAGGTCCAAGGCCGTTTTGATATATGATTGGGCTCAACGCCGTTTTGAAATATGATTGGGCTCGAGACCGTTTTGATATATGATTGGGCCCGAGGCCGTTTTGAAATATGATTGGGCCCGAGACTGTTTTGATATACATTGGGCCCGAGGCCGTTTTGATACATGATTGGGCCCAAGGCCATTTTGAAGTATGATTGGGCCTAAGGCTGTTTTGTTTATACGATTTTGGGTATTGTGAGAATCTTATGACTATCTATTTACACTATTTTACTGTATTATTACTCATTGAGCTTCGCTCACCTAATTTTATGTATGCACATATAGGTAATTCGCAACATGGAGCACATCCCTAGAGTCAGCTTCAGGAGCCATTCTTTTTGAGACCCAATTGAGTCATGTCTCTGAGATGGAGTTTTGTCTTTGACTTACATCATACTTTGACTTTACTTTGTTTTGCTAATGAGGTCTTGGGTTTGTAAACGTTATGCACAAATTTCTTTCGATACTTATATTCTTTTTGCATGGGCATGTAAATGGTGTGGATGTGTTACATTTTGCTCATATGGTATAGCTCAATGGACTCATTCTTTTGTTGTATACTTCTATTTTTGGCCACATTACTATAATTACTCTGTATGTTGTTTGAGGTCGAAGGTAATCAAGTGATTATCGGCTAGTTATGACCCAAACTTTTAGGGGCGAGTTCGAGCCGTGACAGTATGGTATCGGAGACGAGTTAATATCTCACACACGAGTCCATGCAAGCAATAACAGGTCCAAAAAGGGTTTAAGTTGCATCCATAATGCATCCAAATCAAGTATGACATGAAAATGTGCATTTGTAAATGTGACTTATGTGTTTATTATTTGGGAAAGTTATAATGTGTGTTCATCTAGATCATGGTGAGAACAACCTCCGTACGACTTGATAGAATGGAGGCAATGATCATGGACAAGGTAGAGGCCTTTCGACAACAACAACAACCACAACCACCGCCACCAATGCCTGTGTTACCACATATAGTGCAAGACCACCAGGCCGACGACTAAACTATTGCTCTCACAAAAAAATTTAAGAAGATGAAACCACCCTTGTTCAAAAAAGGAATTGATCCATTAAAGGTGGAAGCTTGGGTGCTTGGTATCGAGAAATTGTTTGAAGTCTTTCCATGCACGGAGGCACAGAAAGTCTTACTAGCTGCTTTTACACTAGAGGATGAGGCACGCCGTTGGTGGATTCTTATTCGAGGAGAGCATCAAGTGATGAATTGGGCTCAATTTTTGGAGATCTTCTATGAGAAGTACTTCCCACAGAGTATGCGGGACAGGAAGGTGTCAGAGTTTGAAAACTTGAAGCAGTGGAACAACACCGCAGCGGAGTATGAAGTGCAATTTACCAAATTAGCCTCTTTCACACCGTACATGGTCGATACGGACTACAAGAAGGCGAGAAAATTTGAGGGAGGTCTCCGAGACTCCATTCTTGAGAAGATTAATGTATTATAGGTATGGAAATATATGGATGCATTGGATAAGGCCATCATAGCGGAAGGTAACCAAGCTAACCACAACTAGTACTCGGATTGGAAGGGAAAAAGGCAAGGCTCCAGTGTGCACAAAGGGTCGGCATCCTCACAAAGTAAGAAGCAAAATTTGGGAACTTCCAACACTTTAGGTTCTACCCGTGATTCGGCACCAACTTGCTCGGAGTGTGGAAAGAAGTACCGGGGGGGTTTGTTATCGAGCATCAGGAGCTTACTTTAATTGTGGAAAGACGGGGCATATGGTGAGAGATTGTCCTATATTTGGACAACAGAAAGGAAATAGGCCAACTGCTAGTTCAGCCAGTTCCATTCCTGCAACAAAGACCCCGACAAGGCTTACTACTTCTAGAGACAATGTTAGGCAAGGGAGAGTCTTTGCTCTTGTTCCGGATGATGTCCAAAATTCAGACGCCGTGGTTTCAGGTACGCTTTCCATCAATGGCCAACCTGCTTATGTACTACTTGATTCAAGTTCCACCAATTCCTTTGTTTCGAAAAAATTTGCTCCTAATTTGAATAGATCAATGGAACCCTTGAATTATGTGTTGTGCATGTCTCTCCCATCTGGGAACTATATGCTATGTGATTCTATGTATCCTGCATGTGAGCTTTTACTTGGAGATATTTCATTATGTGCTAATTTGATGCCTCTTGATATGGTACACTTTGATACAATTTTGGGAATTGATTGGTTAGCTAAGTATCACGCAACCATCGATTGTGTGTCTAAGCAAGTTGTGTTCCGCCCACCAAGTCAAGATGAGTTTACTTTTGTGGGACATGGGGTGGTCCCTCCGCCCTATTTGATATCGGCTATGAAAGTTTGTAAACTACTTCGGAAGGGTTGTAATAGTTATTTGTGTAGTATTTTGAATGCAGAGACAACGGAGGTGGGTGTTGAAAATATTCAGATTGTTAGTGAGTTTTCGGATGTATTTCCCGAAGAATTGCGAGGGGACTTGATAGATTGTGAGATTGAATTTGTCGTTGATATTGTACCAGGTACTCAACCTATTTCCAAGGCACCGTACAGAATGTCTTCAGCAGAAATGAAGGAATTGAAAATACAGTTGCAAGAATTGCTTGACAAAGGGTTCATTCGATTGAGTACATCGCCATAGGGTGCACCCGTTTTGTTTGTGAAGAAGAAGGATAGGACCCTTCGGTTGTGTATTGATTACCAAGAACTTAATAAGGTAACGGTGAAGAATAAATATCCTTCACCACGGATTGATAATTTGTTTGACAAATTATAGGGGGCACAAATGTTTTCAAAAATCGACTTCAAATCCGGGTACCATCAGTTTAAAGGATGTTGAGAAGACCGCCTTCCAAACTAGGTACGGCCATTACGAATTTGTAGTCATGCTATTTGGGATTATGAATGCACCAGCAGCTTTTATAGCTTTAATGAATCGGGTTTTCAAACCTTACTTGGATGAGTTTGTGGTGGTATTCATTGATTACATTCTTATTTATTCGAAGAGTAGGGAGGAACATGAAAGGCACTTGAGATTAATTCTTCAAACACTTAGGGACAAGAAGTTATATGCTAAATTGAAGAAATGTGAATTTTGATTAAATGAAGTTGTGTTTTTGGGGCATGTAATTAACAAGGATGGTGTGTCTGTCGATCCGCAAAAGATAGAAGCTATTGTGAATTGGCCTACTCCTACCAATGTTACAGAAGTACGTAGTTTTATGGGTTTAGCCAATTACTACCAAAGATTTGTTAAAGATTTCTCTAAGATTGCGGTGCCGCTTACCCAATTGACTCAGAAAGGTGTTCCATTTGAGTGGATAGAACAGAGGGAATCCGCTTTCCAAGAATTAAAGACACGACTCACAACAGCACCGGTCCTTGCCTTACCGTCAAGTTCAAAAGGGTTTATGATTTATAGTGATTCTTCTCATAAGGGTTTGGGGTTTGTGGTTATGCAGAATGGAAGAGTAATTATTTATGCATCCCAATAGTTGAAGCCACATGAAAAGAATTACCCTACGCATGATTTGGAACTAGCTGATGTGGTGTTTGCATTGAAGATTTGGTGGCATTATCTTCACGGAGCAACATGTGAAGTCTACACTGATCACAAGAGCCTCAAGTATTTCTTTACTCAAAAGGAGCTTAATATGCGACAAAAACGGTGGTAAGAACTCATCAAGGATTATGACTTGCAGATTCATTATCATCCCGGTAAAGCCAACACAGTAGCGGATGCTCTTAGTAGAAAGTCAACAGAAAACTCAGCATGTTTGCTTATGGAGCGAAATGAACTGTTACTTGACTTGGAAAGAATGGATGTGGAAATTGTGCTACATAAACGGGATGGAATATTGGCCGCAATGACCGCACAACCGGCTATTATTGAGGAAATTAAACGAAGGCAATTGGAGGATGAATTCCTCAAGAAAGTATATGATGAGATGGAAGCAAAACCGAGACCGTGATTTTCTTTGGAACACAAGTGTTGAAGTTCAAGGGAAGATTTTGTATTCCTAGTGTCCTCGAAATTAAAGGAAGAGTCTTGGAAGAAGCTCACAAGTCTAGCTTTGTTATGCATCCTGGGAATACCAAAATGTACCAAGATCTCAAGTATGCTTTTTGGTGGCCTAATATGAAGAGAGAAATTGCGGAATTCATTTCAAGGTGCCTTCAATGTCAACAAGTGAAAGCGGAGCACCAAAGACCGATGGGGTTACTTCAACCTCTCCCTATTTCGGAATGGAAGTAAGAGCATATAACTATGGATTTTATTGTGGGCTTATCCCGAACACCTTGAGGTATGGATTCTATATTGGTTGTTGTGGATAGATTGACTAAGTCTGCTCACTTTTTTCCTGTGAAGACTGTTCGACTTGCCACTGTGTACATTGCTGAGATTATTCGATTGCACAGTGTTCCAGTTTCCATTGTGTTTGATAGAGATTCTAAGTTTGTGTCAAGGTTTTGGCAAAGCTTACAAAAAGCACTGGGGACAGAGTTGAGGTTTAGTACTGCATTTCATCCACAAACCGATGGACAATCTAAAAGAACTATACAAACATTGGAGGACATGCTCCGAATATGTGTTTTGGATTTCCGTGAAAGTTGGGAAACTCATTTATCTTTAGTGGAGTTTCCTTATAACAACAGTTTGCACTCCAGTATTGGAATGGCACCATATGAAGCTTTGTATGGGAGAAAGTGTCGAACTCCGATTTGTTGGACCGAGGTTGGAGATAGTTCGTTGATTGGGCCTGAAATTGTGCAAGTTACTACGGAAAAGATTTAAATCGTCCAACAGAAAACTGCTCAAAGCCAACAAAAGAGCTATGGTAATCAAAGAAGAAGAGACTTGGAGTTTGAAGTTGGGGATCATGTTTTTGTTAAAGTCACTTCAATAAAAGGGCACACAAGATTAGGGGGGGAAAAAAAAAAGGGAAATTATCACCCCAGTACATAGGGCCATTTCAGATTTTGGAAAGATTAGGTCTGGTTGCCTATCGGATTGCTTTACCACTAGGCATGAAGCAAGTGCACAATTTGTTTCATGTATCAATGTTGCGAGGCAACCTTCGAGACCCTTATTATGTTATTGACTATCATCAAATTGTGCTAGATGACGATAATGCTTTTAGGAGAAACCCCTTCGAATCCTTGACCGGCAAGTCAAGCAACTACGGAACGAGACTATCCCAATGGTAAAAGTGGAATGGAGGGAACCTCATGGGAATGAAGCCACTAGGGAACGAGAAGAAGAAATAAGGCAACGATATCCAGAATTGTTTTCAACTTGAGATAAACAAGTTTGGAAGACCAAACTTCCTAAAGGGGGGAAGACTGTGATAATCCAACTCGTACTATGCTTAATTATGTATGTGATTATATGCTTGATACGAAATTGCAAGTTTAAGTATGGAAAATATGTGAATTTGGAAAAACATCTGTTGAAAGTAGGAATATCTGCTGCAACTAAAACTTTGAACTGAAATCGAAGGCCGTAGAGGCGGGATAAACAAAAACCGACTTCATAGCTATGATTAGCATGATTTTTAGAGCTTTTGGTGAGATTTTGAAAAATTATGATTCGTAATGAATAAATAAAGATTTTTGCGTTACGTTGTATATATTTAGCCCATTGTTCTTCATTTGTTGGAAGAGGGCTCCAAAGTGTGAGTTAAAGAGAAAGGAAGAGAAGAAAGCTAGGGATTTGAAAGGAATCAAGGGGCAAACCATAAATTTGAGTTAAGGTATGGAAATTTACTTACAAACTTTGTCTCTAACTCATCTTTGTCAAGAAATCATGAAGAAATTCGGAATTTTGAGCTAGGATTTGAGTTGTGTGGTGGCTAGAGCTAAAGGCATGAAATTGGACCCTAATCTCTGCACCTTTGTTTGATTTGAGTTCATTTTTATGATTGACCCATGAAACAAACCCTAGATGGTTCACATAAACAAGATTTGTGAGAAAATCATTCATGAATATATGTATTTTTGAACTTGTATATGTAAAACCATGAAATTGTGAAAAGATGAGACCATGGAGTTGATGTTGATGCAAGATTTAAGATTTATATGTTTAATGTGGAATTACACTTATATCATGCTTATATATCATGTTTTTTTAGTTGTTTTGGAATGGATTTGGGCTTGGGAATGAGATGAAAATATTTGCATCTTTGAGCCATTTTTGGACTGTCTAGGTGTGACTAGACAGATTGTGCGGCCATGGGCTCCGCATGAGTAGCCCTTTGAACTAAAAATTGGACAGCACTATGCGCTCGAGCGGCTGCAATTTTTGCATTTGCAGAGCTAGACCGCTTGAGCTGTTGGACCGGCCGCACGTGTGGCCAGGCAGGAGGAAAAATTCTGTCTTTTTGTATTGATGCTCCCGACCTCCATAATGCATTTCCAACCTTATTTAAACCCTTTTGGGAGTGAAATGATGATTAGGAACCATTTAAAAGGGGTGTGAATCACTAAAAGAAAGTGTATATGATATGAATGGATTATGTATCGAATATGTGTGTGACATGTTTGGTGTAGGTCGTGTGTCGAAGGAAACATGTCAAGATCAATCACATTGTGAGTAATAATACCACATTTATATGTTCGTTATTGTATACCTTGAACCATGAACAGTGATTGGTGCCGACATTGTGATTTGCTTGAAATGGGAAACCTCATTAATATTATATAACATGTGCAACGTTAGGCTTGAGACCGTTTTGATATATGATTAGGCCCGAGGCCATTTTGATATATGATTGGCCCCGAGGCCATTTTGAAATATGATTGGGCCCAAGGCCGTTTTGAAATATGATTGGACCCGAGGCCATTTTGATATATGATTGGGCCCTAAGTCGTTTTGTTATATGTTGGGTCCGAGACCATTTTTAAGTATAATTGGACCTAAGACCGTTTTGTTTATACGATTTTAGGTATTGTGGGAATCTTATGACTGTCTATTTACACTATTTTACTGTATTATTACTCAGTGAGTTTCACTCACCCAATTTTATGTATGCACTGTAGGTAATTTGTAGCATGGAGCACACCCCTAGAGTCAGCTTCAGGAGGCATTCTTTTTGAGACACAATCGAGTCATGTCTCCAATATGGAGTTTTGTCTTTGACTCACATCATACTTTGACTTTACTTTGTTTTGCTAATGAAGTCTTGGGTTTGTAAACGCTATGCACAAATTTCTTTCGATACTTATATTCTTTTTGCATGGGCATGTAAATAATGTGGATGTGTTACATTTTTCTCATATTGATGTAGCTCAATGGACTCATTCTTTTGTTGTATACTTCCACTTTTGGCCCTATTACTATAATTACTCTGTATGTTGTTTGAGGCCGAAGGTAATCAAGTGATTACCGGCCAGTTATGACCCAAACTTTTAGAGGTGCGTTTGGGTCATGACAGATGTTATGTCCTCTTCTTTCTTTTCTAATTTAATTTGTGTTTTTTTATTACCAATTTATGTCCCCATCAGTTTTTAGTTACCAATTTATATCATGGTTTATGCAAATATTATGATTAATTGTTTAAATAAAAAAATTATTAATAACATTGATGAAAATAATTTTCTTACTAAATACCCAATAATATAAACTAGTGAAAATATTGTTGTTATACAAGGATTTGCCAATCCTCTTGTGAGTCTTCATGGAAGTTTGTCCCGGGTCTAATTTGATGATCTGACTGTTTATATTGTAAGGTTTGTCGAAATTATCACATGTATGAAAAAATCAGGTTAATCGAATATCGTCAACCTTATAATTGGGTCCTAATTGTTTTCATAAAAATTATCATGGCCATTCTAGTTGTTTCTATTCTTACAAATAAATGTGATCTTATGGAGTTATAAATATTCAATTAACCTACTTTTTTTTTTTATGAATGATCTACTTAATTAATCTTACAATATGAACAATTCAAATTATTGAAATATGCACTAAACAAACTCTGACAAACCTTAATCAGGCTTATATACCCACAACTATTCGGTTCACGCAGATGAAACTGTGACTCACAATTTTCCTTGCTCGACTATATGTAAATAGTGCATAAATCACCTTTCCCTCTAAAGAATATGAAAAGATTTTTAAGGATGGTGCAAGTAACATGATCACTGAGAATAATAATTTAGTTAGGCACTTCTCTATGGCTCTGTTTGGCAATCTCCAATTAAACAAATCTTTAGCTAAAACAAATCAAAAGTAAAAAGTCGTTTTAGTTTAATTAAAAAGCAACGTCTCCATAAAAAGTAACTATTTTGGCGAATGCCAACAAAATTATTCAAAGACCATTTTACCCATCATATACTTTGAGAAATTTGACTGTCCCTTAGGTAAAAGGAAAATTTTGAAAAAACTTTCTCCATAATGGAAAATATATATATATATTTTTAGTAATATCAAAAGCATCAATTTTTCTACATTCTAAAAAAGTAAAAAATTAAAAAGCAAAAGCCCACAAAATGACCAAGTAGAAATGGCCAAGTTTATAGAGAATTAGCAAGTCTATTTCTATAATGAAATGATTTAATTCAAACTAATGTTGCAGTAAATATTAGAAAGCCCTAAGAAAATAAAATAAAATAAAACAAATTTGGGAACGAAACCCGGGCTCTTTTTTTTTTTTGGTTCTGTTTTTTTTCATATTATTTTATTTTTTTCTCTGTTTTGGTTGTGGATTATAATAAGCCGACTTTTTTATTTCAAAAAAGGCAACAAAAAAGTAAGTTTGTTTTATTTTTTATACATTCTAACTTTTTTTAATTTTTATAATAACTTTTTTAGGTGAACAAGTTTGGTAAACTTTTGAGAGATTCTGTTTTTACACACTATTTTTTTCCTCCCCCCCCCTCTCTTAATTCACACACTCCAAAATTTCCTCACCCAATTGTTTGGAAACTTAGTACCAAACCAAAATCCATGGTTCATACGTGAACTACCAAACGAAAACTCAATGTTCATATATAAACTATTGAACGAAAAGAGATGCAGCATATACTAATGTCCTTATTAATCATTTTGCTTGATTGTATAATTATAGTAAAAAAATTATCCATTAAGTGTGAATTGAAAGATAAAAATAAAAACGTGTGAAACTATAATGACCTCTGTGGGTATTGATTTTTGACTTTACAATCAAACTAAATCTTCTAGCCAAGATTTAAGGAATTTAGCTGTAGTGCACACGGAAAAATAGATTAAGTCCAACACCTGTAAACAAGAAGACAAGTAACATCAGTGGCTCATTCACCAGGAGCACCCCGACGATCAAGTCAGTCAACTTATCTCTCAAAGATAACAATTCAAGTAACAATGTAGAAGTAAAAAGCATATCTTAGACCTACGGGGGTGGCATACTTCTATAATCGGCAGCGTCCTCCTCTACGCCTTCTACGCCTTAAGGATAGCATCAATCTCCAACTACTCCAATCCGTATTAGTATGGACTCTCTTACGAGTCTCATCTCTATCCAAATAGAGTCTCAAACCATCTAGGACTCTTGTTCTCTATCCGAATATCTCGGATTCTAATATAGTCGCACCATATCTCAGCACTTTGGCTCATTCACGTGGCACCTTAACAACAATTTCGGCCACGTGGATAACCCTAAAAATATGTCCCCACAACCTCAAACTTCTTTAGGTTTTTTTTTTTTAAAGATAAAATGATGAATGTACCCTTCTTAAGAATGTTCTAAAGCAAACTTACCAATGAAGTTCTCACAATTGTACAGGGCAAAATAGTAATAATGCATTACAATACACTGGACTGGGCTTAAATCAGTAAGCCAAGCTAAAAAAAAAATAAAGAGTGTTGCTATTAGCACATACCAAAATTTCTTTGCATCCCTCATTTTATAATTTTTTTTATTACAATTATACCCGAAAGTAAAATTACATTAAAAGGCATTATTAAATGGAATACCCACCTATCAAATAAAAACTAATACTTTATAATATTTGACACCCAACTCCAACTCCAACTCCAACTCCAACTCTAACTATGCATATTTCATGTTTGTAAACCCTAAACCTATTACCTTTCATAACCAACTAACATAAACCCCAAATCTATTATTTTTCATAATCATCTTAAATCCTGAATGTGCCATCTTCATCACCATCATCAATCCTATTGAACTTGAAAGTTTTGCTTCAAGTATAACGTATACTTCATCACTTATTTCACTGTGTAGAGCAATATAGGACGAGGACAACAATTCTAGTGAGACTGGTGTTCCATTGGTAAGTTTATATGTCTTGTATTAACATTCTCGGTCGTTTTCAGTCGTTCTTGTTTTGTTTGAGTTGTTCGATACTGGTTTGCCGACTGTTAGGATTATGTTCGGTAACACAGTACTAAACATAATCCTTTTGTTCAATACATAGGTTCTGAACATTAATGTAGATAGTCAGTACTGTTAAACCGAATATCATCTTTATTTTCAGCACTATTGAACTGAACAAAACCATTAGTTTCGGGACTGTTAAAATGAACATCATTTTTTCAAATTTGAAATTACATTCACATGTATTTTCAAGGTAATGCTTCGACTAGAGGCAATAAGGTTGATTCAGAACTTGTAATGGATTATAGTAATGAATTTGTTACTTATGAGGTGAGTCTTTGATTGTGTTACAAATAATGTAACTTTTTTGTGTGCAATAATTGGTTAGTTTAATTTATTTATTTTAGATATTCAAGAGTCGAGATGAGTTAATTCGATGGGCACGTCAAGTTGAAAGAAGAAATGGATTCGTTATTGTCATGCAGAAATTAGATGGGGGTGGTATTCGTGGTAGGAAGCCAAGACTTAGCTAGTAGATCTTATAGGGACACTCGAAAAAACAGTAGGCCTAAGACAAAAAAAGCAAGACTGACTAGTACAAAAAAAATGTGAATGTCATTTTTTATTGCAGGGCAAAAAATTAGCCACAAATGATGACTGGATCTTGATAGTTGTTTGTGGTGTACATAATCATCCTTCTGCAGAGTATCTTGAGGGTCATTCTTATGCTGGAAGGTTATCACATGAGGAAACCTCTTTGTTGGTAGACATGTCGAAGAGTATGGTATGACAAGTGAGCTATTGGTTACATTGAAGCAACGTGATGATGCAAATGCTTCCACAATGAAGACAATTTGCAATGCACGTCATATGTATAAAATTGCTGAGAAAGTTAGGAGATCTCAAAAGCAATAGCTATTAGGTCAATTAGCAGTGAATAAGTACATTGAGTGGCATAGGAGCTATGCAGATACGAAAACAGTAACTGATTTGTTCTTTGCACATCCTACTAGTTTGAATTTGTTATGTGCATTTCCAAAAGTATTGTTGATGGATTGTACTTAGAAGACCAATCAATATCGATTGCCCCTATTGGAGATTGTAGGTGTGACATCGACAGACATGACATTTTCAGTAGTATTTGCATACCTCCAGTATGAGAAGGAGGATAACTATACATGAGCACTTGGTATTTCGCGTAGTGTCATGGATGAAAATACTCTTCCTTCTGTTATTGTCACAGATAGAAAATTGGCCCTTATGAATGCCATATGTACGGTGTTTCCTAGAACTACAAATTTGTTGTGTAGATGGCATATTGGAAAAAATGTGCTTGCTAATTACAAAAAGATGTTTGAGACAAAGGATAAATGGGAAATGTCTATAGTGAGTTAGAATATGTTGGTTATGTCATCGTCTAAAGAAGTATACATGCAACGACTGTCTTTGTTATATAGTGAGTTCAGTACTTATCAAGATGCACTTCATTATGTTACCTCATCTTGGTTGGATACATACAAGTCAAAATTTGTGGCTACTTGGACTGACACATTTATGCACTTCGGAAATTCTACAACAAATAGGTAAATACGAACATTTAAATTTATTAGTTGTTTAGTTTTTTATAACATTATTTTTATAATAGTTTATTTTCATATATAGGGTTGAGAGTTCACATGCAAAACTTAAAAGATATCTTGAATCAAGTCAAGGAAATTTTGAGTTGAATTGGACAAGGATACACAATTTACTTGAGTTGCAACGTAGTGAAATAAAATCATCAATTGAGAAAAGCAAGATAGTTATGCAACATGATTTCAAACTTGCACAGTTTAAGGAGCTTTGTGGTAATGTCTCAATTACTGCATTAGAGATCATATTGGCAGAGTCTAAACGAGCATCTTCTATTAGTATTGATATTACTGCTTATGGATGTGCCGTTCGACGTATTCATGGTTTGCCATGTGCACATGAGATAGCAAATTACATGAGGAAAAATCAGCCAATTCCCCTCACTTCGGTTTATTCATAATGGACTAAGCTTGATATGTTGAGTACACCACACACTGTAAGCGAAGAGTGGATTTGTACACCTGAGTTAGAATTGTTTGATTCGAGAAGGTGGATCCAGATGTGAAGAGGTTTTTGTTACAGAAATTAAGGGAGTTAGCCAAACCTGATTGTACATTTTTTATTGAGCCAGAAGTGAAGTCTAATCCACGAGGTCAACCAAAATTGAAGATTGAGACCTTCACTTGTCGTGAACCATCTGCGTTTGAAATAGTTGCTTCATCAGAAGATAGTTATTCACCCGGAGTCATTGCCAAGGCGAGTGTAACAACAAAAAAGGTAAAAACAAAGAAGACAGAAAAGGTACATGGTTTACTAGTGAGGTATATAATTGTGTCATGTTGTCTACTTTATTGTCTAATATTGGCATTGGCCTGTGATAGGTTCACCAGCTTCAATCATTGAATCCAAATTGCTTTTTAGAGGCATTCCCTTCTGAATTGAGACGATATATTAAATACGTTAAGGATGTTGCAGTAGATGGCAATTGTGGGTTCCGAACTATTGCTGGTTTGATGGGTTTTGGAGAACAAGGATGGTAACAAGTGAGAAAAGATTTACTTAAAGAGTTGCATGTGCATAGTGACCACTACAGGAAATTATTTGGATCATAAGAGAGAATCGATGACCTTACCAACATCTTGATATATTTTCAACCAAACCCTGGGTTGGACCGATGGATGACGATGCCTAACATGGGTCATCTTATATCGTCTTTCTACCAAGTCATTTTGGTCCACTTGTCTATGCAACAATGTTTGACATTCCTCCCTCTTAGGTCAATACCGACGTCTGTTGCCTCTTGCAAGGAGATATGTATTGGCTTTTTCAACAACAATGATTTTGTTCAAGTATTGGTTTCTAATGTTTTTGTACATTCTTGTACATTATAATGACAAATTTCTTAATAACGACAACATTCGTGTATATTCTAATATTTTTTAAATTTTTTATTTTTTATTTTTTGTTTTTTATTTTTTTTGTTTTTTTTTTTTTTTGAGCCTGGTCATCCTATTCTACCCATAGCAACTAACTAGCAGAGGTACCATGACCATTGTGCAGTAGGCCAGGAGGTTGCATACAAATCTAGAGTGCAACATTTCAAATCACTCATCAGTCTAGAAGTAGACACAATCGAAACAGTAGACCTGGATGAGGACTAATGTCATACGAGTGAGCTAGGAAATAGAATTAGAATGGATTTAAGTTATGTAATTTTCTTTGTTAAACTAACTTAGAATGGAAAAGAGTGAATTGGAATGGATTTAAATTATGTATTTTAAATGGATTTAATTCACATTATTTTCTTTGTCCTAGTGAATTGGAATGGTAAACAGTGAATTGAAATGAATGTTATTTTCTATGTTATACTGAATTGAAGTTGATGAAAAAAGTGAATTGGAATGAATTCAAGTTACACAGTGGTGAGCAAATTTTGTTTGGACATACAGTGCTGACAGGATCACTAGTTACACAGTGGTGAACAAATTACGTTATTTCAAAATACACATTTAAAACATTTGAACCCAACAAATACTAAAGTCTAAGACATTGCTCAACGATTCTTGCGACGAGTGTACACCAAGTTCTCTGATGGTGTATGTTCTTCAGTGGACTGTTGGCCCTCCAAGACGTGTGTTATTTTCTTCATAGCATTGTGTAACATATCTCGGGTGGGAGCTGCTTCATTGTATCTGATTTCGAGCATTGAATGTGAAATGCTCAAGGCACTATCAATGCACTACAAACAATAAAATAAAACTTAACAATTGCCTTAAACAAAATATATATGAAAATGAAAATGGTAAAAATTAACATACGAATTGAAGCTGACGATAATCAGCTGATCTCTCAGTGTGTGGGTTATACTTAGAACCAGGCCCGGTCCTGAGATTTTCGGGGCCCAAAGCCGATAATCAATTACTAAATTTCTGGGGCCCTTCATATTTTTTTTTTTTTAAATTCTTCATTATTCAAGCCTTCAACTGATTGTTTTGTTTGTTTGTCACTCGTAAAGAATTTATCAATAGCTCTTCTTTGACACTCAACTAATTTTTCAACTCTTTGCTTCTTTTTCGTTTTTGCAAATCTCGACGGATAATTTCTTTTAAGAGTCATGATAGCTGAGATCAAAGTATTTTTTTAGATCAAAATTCAAAAAAAGAACACCACCACTTAACAAAACACAAAACTTTTAAATTATGTGATGTGAACTATTAAACTTAAACAAATTTTTCTTGATGATATAAATACCAATATTATAATAGCAATTAATTGTGCAAAAAACAAGACAAATATTTAATTAATTGAATAGAAAAAAAAAATATTTACCTGTACTTGCTGTGTTGAGATCAAAATATTTTTTTAGATCAAAATTCAAAACAAGAGTATCACCACTTAACAAAACACAAAATTTTTAAATTATATGATGTGAACTATTAAACTTAAACAAATTATTCTTGATGATGTAAATACCAATATTATAGTAGCAATTAATTGTACAAAAGACAAGAAAAATATTTAATTAATTGAATAGAAAAAAAAATATTTACCCGTGCTTGCTGTGCTGAGATCAAAATTTAAAACAAGAGCACCACCACTTAACAAAACACAAAACTTTTAAATTATGTGATGTGAACTATTAAACTTAAATAAATTCTTCTTAATGATATAAATACTAATATTATAATAACAATTAATTGCGCAAAAGATAAAATAAATATTTAATTAATTAAATAAGAAAAAAAAAATAAAAATTACCTGTGCTTGTTGCTTCGTCCGTGTGTGTTGCTGCTTTGTTGAATCATTGCTGTGCTTTGCTAGGTTGGTGGGCTGCCGGTGTGTATAATAATCGTAATTGATTATTAAACCAATATGTATATTCTATATCAAGAAAGGCTTGGGCTGCTGGTGCATGCTATCAAACAAAAAGGGGCCTTTTAAATTGTTGGGCTAGGTCTTAACATTTGGCCTTTTAATGGGTTAAAAAAATTAGATTAGTTTGGGCTTTTTTTTAATTTGTTTTGGACTTAAAACCTACCTCACATATTATATTAACTTGAAATAGGAAGGGGCCCCTATTTTGGGCCTATTTTGAGGGGCCCTAAGCCATGGCCTTGTGGGCCTATGGCCAGGGCCGGGCCTGCTTAGAACGATGTGTCGGGTTTTGAACTTGCTCGTGTGAAATGGAAGTAAACCAGTCCAAGTAACCTGGCACACAATCCCATGGATGCAAGACTAGAACACTACGTGCTGTCTCAGACAACAAGTGATTTTCCTAACTCTCCCAAATCGTATCCAAGTATTTATAGGCAATGTTGTACGGTTTTGCAATGGATCCTCTAAAGGCTCGAACTAGAGCAAGTGGAGGTGAGGGAATAATTTGCACCCTACCAAACTGTCTCAGCACCCTATCTGGATGGTATGGTTCAATAATGTGCATACATTTTAAGCATCCACTATAGTAAGCAACATCATAAAAAGGATGCTCAATACGCTTATCATGGTATGGATCCCAAATAACCTATAATAGTAAAAATCTTATATGTAAGTTATGAATTAGGTTGAATAATAGCAAGTAATATGTGCATACATTGACATAAGATTGATACTTACGTCATGGGCCTTTAATCTATCGAGGTCCTCTCGCAACTTTTGTAAAATAGACGTTGACGAACCAGATTGGGTGCGAGAAATCCAACAAAAGACATGAGGCTGATCTTCTTTATATTCCAAATTGAGGTGGGGTCTAGCACCAACAAAATGCTCGTAAATCCAAGCTTCTAGCAATGTCATGTATCCCGCCATTTGTTTTACGGCATACCTTGTGGCAGTACCCAATTGCCGATATAAAAAAGCCAATGCGGCTGCACCCCAAGCATAAGAAGCAACCGATCGCAAATCCATAAGAAAAGACAAATACACTACCGGAACACATGTGCCAGTCTTGTCTGCAAATAAGGTACAACCTAACAAATATAACAAATATGCCCTAGCTGCACACTCAATGGTATTATCATTGTCTGCATTAGACACTGACCCAAACCGTTGTCTCAACCATTTTACCTTGATAGATTGGCCCCGTGCTACCTTCAAAGCTACATTTGCCTCATCTATTGTTACTCCCAAAGCCTCAACTAGCAGATTTGTAGCGTCAACATTTGATAACTTCTTGCAAGAGACTGATTTACCAATCACTGGAATCCCTAGAATTACACTAACATCATCTAAGGTTGGTGACATCTCACCAAATGGTAGATGAAACGTGTTTGTCTCTGGCTGCCATCTTTCCACGAAGGCCGAAACTACAACTTTGTTTACAAATTTATATGAGCAACTCACTAAAGAAATCAACCCCGAATCCATAATTAAACCATGAAATTTGGACTGTTCATTCTCTTCCAAGTTGAATGACCATTCACCAACTTTAAAACCATGATTTAAGCATTTAAGTATTCAGCAATGCTATGGAGCTCTAAAGAAAGAGCACTAACATAGCATTAATTTGTCCTTTTCTTCACTGATTTTTGTCTTTTAGTTCACTTTTTTTTTTTTTTTTTTTTTACATGAGTGACAGCTCATTAGAGCTGTCCTTTGACAGCTCTAATTAGAGCTCCGGGGCAATTCTCTTGAGTATTCCACGTTCCTGCAACATAGAATAAAAAAAGAAAGAAAAAAATATTAGTAAAGTTGAAACAAAATTTAAAACATTAAATTAATGTAAGACAATGACTTACATTATTATGCCAAATTTTTGCTGCTACGTGACAATGAAAACTCTTCAAAATTGAAGGATCATATGGCCCTCCAGGAAAAGGTCCAGTAAGATCTTCATTAACTTTTTCAGTTGTATCTGCTGGTTGGTCTTCATAGTCACCCATGTTTGTTGGTTCATCACCCGGATCATCACCTATGTCTGTTGGTTCATCACCCATATATATTGGTTCATCACCCAAATCATCACCCATGTCACTCACATTCAATTGATTGCCCCTATCGTTTTCAACCTCAACTGTTTTTGCTAAAGCAACACGTATGTCATTCATGTCATGTTCATTAACTCCACTGCCTTGATCCTTAGTCTTATGAGTGCATCGAGGTCTCTTAGCCACTTTTTGAGAAAGTACAACATTACGTCTCCTAGAAGCTGTTGGGCGATCTCGAGCAGTTTCCACCATAGCTGTCCACCAAGTGCAATTAGACGTTAGTCAATGACAATGTAAGCAAATATATCCAATGTCAATTACCCTTAATAATATAGTCAGTCCTTCCTATGTATCGAAATGCATGTCATCTAGGGACATTATATATATAACTTATAAGTCGTTGAAGCCTATCTTAAATAGGTGTGTCATGACCAATGAGGCAAAAAATATGCATGGTCAGAAGTATATAAACTTGTATTTTATGTATGTAGACATCAATTAGAGACAGTTTTAGAAAAGGATACAAATTCAAATAGAAAACAACAAACTAAGATAGTTTCTTGCCAAACACAAAATGAATAAACGATAAAAAGAAATTACCAAAAATAAGATATTTGAGTTGGACCAAAATTTGAGAATTGTAATGCATTAGAAGCATGCCAAGAGCAAGGCCATTAAAAACAAAAAATCCTAAATAAAATTATAGACAAAAACAAAGCTTTCCAAAAAAAAGTGCAAAAATTTGAGAGCCTAAACAATGGAATTTGGTATTAAAAACAAAAAAGGCTTAGTACACAGCAAAAGCTGTGTGTTTTGCTTCTTAGGGCATTTCGGATTGATTATAAGTACTTAAACAAAATTCAACATTGGCCCAAAGCCTATAGTTGCAATATAATCACATGCATCTCCAAGTTGATATAATGTGCTAAAATTAGCACTGTTTTCAAACAGCCCACCTACCTCTTGTTAGGTTTATGATGTGTATTGTGCTAATTAGAGTTAGTTTATGGGGAAGACAGCTAGTACAAGTGTTGTGCGATTATGTGGCTACAAGTTGATGTATGAAAATACATGAAAAAGAAACTGAAAATGTGAATTAAATAATCTGGCTAGTTGCTGCCCTGTTTGCCTCCTCTTTCCCTCTTTTTTCTTTTTTTTTCTTTGGTAGAAAATTCAAATATAAGTTTTTTATGTGGAAGAAAATTCAGATGTAATAGAAGTCTAAATTTTCATTTTCTTACTTCTTACCCACCAAACAAATATAAACTTGGAATTTATAGGGTACAATATTACATAAGAAAGAACATTACTTTTTTGGCTCAAATATGGTACAATATTATAAAGTCAAGTGCTGTTTTCTTTGTTGACAATTTCTGGTTTGTCATTTACAACAAACAATGTATAACAAAAACTAACCTAACCTCACTACTATTTAATGTTTAAGTAATAAAAGTAACACAAAAGGGAGGAAAAAAAAAAACAAAACAAAACAAAACAAAACAAGACAAAACAAAACAAAACAAAACAAAAAAAACAAAACAAAACAATTTTTTTTTTAAAAAAAATTATGAAAAGAAAGTACTTCTAAAGCTTATTATAGAAAACAGAGGCAAAACCAATGGCAATGGCAATGCCTTACAACAACAGAAAGGGAACAATTTTATACTATATGTACAGTACAGACATAAAAACCTCACACTTAAAAAAGTAACTGGTCCCAACACTCTAAGACAAAGGATCAGCCAAACAAATTTTGTTTTCTTCATGCACAAAGAAAACACAACCAAAATACCTAACACTCCAAGTCAAAGGATCAGCCAAACAAATTTTCTAAACGACAAAGGGTTCTAATATTTTTTTATATTTTATTTTTAGTTGGTATGTAGACTTCTATTACATTATAATATTCTAGCCATCCATTAGATTATAATATTCAGACCTCTATTCCCAAAAAAATTTGAATTTTATGCGGAATGAAACCATCAATTACATTATATTATTCTCCCACAATTACGGTTTTGTGTGGTTATGGTTTTGGTTGGTAAAGGGTTTTTGTTTGTGTGGTTATGATTAATTGAAGAGAAAAGGGAAGTAAATTATACCAAAGATGGTAAATGAAAAAGTCTACAACACTTGCAAGAAAAAAGAAGTAAATTATACCTTTGTGTGGTTATGATTCGAAAGTGTTGAATTTCCAACGAATTTCAGCAGCACTTGTAAGAAAAAAGAAAAAAGAAAAAAAAAAAAAAAAGGCAATGTCCCAAGCACTTTCAGCAACACTTTGAATGGATTCAATCGGTGCAGAGAAGATGAATAGAGTAGATAGATGGTCAGGGAAGGAGAGGTATGAAAAATTGGGTGAGTGTGCATTTGATTGTGAAATATTATAAATATGGATAGATTTGGTAATAAGTGGGGGTGTCGAAAAAAATATTATTAAAATTTAGGATTTAGAGTTGGGGTCCAAAGAAATGGGGGATGCAAAGAATTTTGGCAGGTGCTAATAACAGCACTCAAAAATAAAAAGGGCAAATTACCTACCAGTCATTTTTGAAAAGTGCGTATTTTATTTAATCCCAAAACTTTTTAGATAGACCAAAAATCCCGTGCCCATTATTTTCTGCCCTTTCTCTGCACCTTACTTCTTCTCTTTATATCTGTTTTTCTGATATCCGGTGATGACCACACCTTCCTTTTGTTCTTTTCCTTTCTAATCTAAAGTCACTAGTGACCACCATTGCTTGGGATTCACCGTCAACCACCGAGCACCGACTCCATGCTTCATGCTCACCGACGGCGAATAAGATAAGTTTCCAACGAAAAAGATGAGTAGATTTACGTTAGATCCAATTAGATTTAAACAAAAAATAGTTTCCGTTGTACAAGCCTCTCTCTATATCTGTCTCTTTTCTTCGATCTCTTAGTTTTTTTTTTTTTTTTTTTTTTACCTTTTTTGTACTATACATTTCTATTTTTATGTTATAATTGAGAAACTTTTCAGGTTCTTAATAAGTTTTTTTTCGCGTTTTAGTCACAGGTGATGAAACTGTAAAATTTTATAGTTTTAGCTTTTTTGGTACTGAAATGAGTCATTCGTTAAAACTATAAAATTTTACAGTTTCATATTTCTTTTTAGAATTGTAAAATTTTGCAGTTTAATAACATGTTTTTCAATTTGATTAACAAGGATAAATGCTCAATCAAATCATACATTGAAACTGTAAAATATTACATTTTCAAAGCCTGCTTTTCAGTTTGATCAATATTAGAGATTATTGGCTTAAACCCTACAAAATTGAAAATAATATTTGTTTTTTTTCCTATTGTTGATGTTTGCCGTTCTTACATTTTTTTTTTCTTCTTCTCTTAGTTTATTAAGATTTAGCACATTTTGCTATATTTTTTCGCTCTAATTTCTCAATTTATTATTTTTTCTGACAATATTCTGGACATTCTAGTGAGTCTTCGACAATATTCTTGACATCTAGTGAACATTCTACACATTCCGGCGACTTCCGGTGATTTTCAAAACACTCCGACGATACTTTGACAAATTTTCGATGATACTCTGGCTACTTCCTGGTGATATTAAATATTCTGGCGAGCCTCCAGTAACCGTCTGACGGAAATCTTGCGATGGTGAGTGTCTTTAAATTTAAAAAATAAAAAATAAAAAAATTATGAGAATTAAAAATATGTATGACTAATTGGTGCAAATGTTTTGTTTTGGGACTAGATGGGTTTTGAACTATGTATGGGACCTATAAGTAAGTTGCCAAACAAAAATGAAAAATAAGCCTTTTTTTGGCGAAGGTGGATTGCCAAACGTGTGGCTAATTGGGCTAATTGTCCTTACCAACAATTGGCAGCTAAAAAATCAAAATGTCACTATAAATTATTATATCGTTCGCTCTACTTTTTGTCCATCCATTTTGTAAAAAAGTCGAAAAAATAAACTAAAATAACTAATTCTCAAACAGGGCTGAAATGTGTTCACTCAAAGGGTCACCATTTTTTCGTTGTGCTGTTTTGTAAGATGAGGGGTCAAAGCCGAAGCAACAAATAATCGTTGAACGGCCCAGTAACATCAGCCCAGTTGGGGGGATGGGCTCCATTTTATTAGTAACAATGATAGGTCCATTCAGCCCATGTTAATTAAGATAATTTTTTGTTTTTGAGTAATGATATTCGCACTCTGTTTCAGGCTTGGACATTTTATTTCTCTATTTATTTTTACCTTCTCACAAGAGACTGAGAGGCTAAAACTGTAGTGTGAATGCGCACTTCTCCATTAATGTTTTTGTTTGTTTATTTAATTTATTATTATTATTATTATTATTATTATTATTATTTAAGTTAGCTCTTGATTTTGTTTTAACAAGAAATTCACACTCTATTTTGAGCCTCAAACACTATTAGTTATTTATTAATTATTTATTTATTTATTATCTTTTAGCTTATCACAAGAGACTGAGAGGATAAAAGTAGAGTGTGAATATCACTAATCTGTTAATTTTTTTACTATTATTTTTATTTATTTATTTATTTTTAAGTTAGCTCTTGATTTCGGTTTTAGCAATGATATTCATACTATTTTAACTCTCACACACTCTGTCGTCCTCGTCGTTATTATTGTTATTATTATTAGTAGTAGTAGGTACATCCAATGACAGTTTTCTGCATGGTCTCATTCCCTTCTCTTGTTCCCTTGATTGTATTGGGTTTTGTTAAACACATTTATATCCCAAACTTTATAAGCCCTAGCTAAATCATGTCAAATGTAGATGACTTGAATTTAATATATTTCTTGTGTTTGTTCATGATTAAAGATCGTTTTCTTTTTTATCTTCAAGATGAATTATTTTGAATCTCATAAACTTGAAAAGTAAAATCTGACCAAAAATTTTATATAGAATAAGCTTTGAGAATGATTTGACAGTGTTATATACTTGTAAATTATGTTGATAATAAGGATCTAATTATCATCCCGTGTACGTAGTATGCACCTTTCTCATCTATTGCGGGGTGATCTAAACTTAATCCATACCCTTAATTATTTTATTATCTAGTACTTTATACTTTTTTTTTTTTTAGATGGTAATTAAACATATAACAACAAAGCACACCAAAAAGCAGCATCAGCAGCTACAACTTCAAGCAGAGCCTGCGGGACCTCCTCCATCCACACGAGCTGGTGGTCCAAACCTCGAGCCATCTGAGCTAGACCATGCGCCAACATATTGCCCATTCGCCCCACATGGCAAACTTGAAAGTGCCGAAGCAATCTACTAGCAGCCATCACTTGAGACAAAGGAGTTACTGCCCAGTAATGCATCCATACATGTACTTGGCTCGATCTGTTGTTGACGAACAATTTCAAAGCTTGAAAACCTATATATACATGATGAGAAAAATCTGGTATTTTTCATGCATATAGCATATTCTAAGCACACTATCCCTGTTGTAAGTTGTAAATGAACTAGTGGTGCACTTTAATTCACACAACCTTCGCCCATTCTGCTTACTATGTTTTATGTCAGCGTGTCAATTGTGTGTGCAAATTAATTTTCATAGCAGACCTCAAATTTGTAATTCATTTTCTTAAGAAAGAAAAAAGAAGAAGGAATCTGTGTAAAACATTTAGCTTTTGAGGCTCTAACTTGAACAAAAAGATATAGTGTTTGGTCCACTGAAATAAAGATAAAATAAAATAAGTTTAGATCTTTCTCCTAACTTCGTGTACGAAATATATTACTGTTACCAGAAATGCTATTACCAAGAATATTTCCCCTAACTTTAGATCTTTTATAACTGATCAATAATCTTTGCAAAATTATGAAAACCCTTCTTCTAAATTAATACCACCAATATTGGTAAATAATACGGAAGAAATGAGCAAAACGGGAAAGTTAAAAGTCCAAGCCTCCAATGGTAAATAATTTCAAACAAAGGGGCTAAAAGGGAGACCTGCCAAAATACAACCCATTTTAGAAATGAAGTGTCTCTTATATTATATAGATATAGATATATACTAGCGTAAAGGCCTGCACAACTTTTGATTTCAACGTTTCATTGAGTTCACTAAATGAAATGAAATATTATGACAATTTTTTAAGAATGTGTATTTTATGTTTGATTCAAATAATAAAATAATGAATTGTAAAATAAATAATAATAATTATTCCATAAAAAGATAAAAGAATAATCATTTCATTGCATTCACTACAACAAAAAGCACCAACGGCGACTAAAATTTGGCTTTTCGTCGCTGAAAGTTCAACAAATGGCGACTAAAATGGATTTCGTCGCCAAAACTGATGCCTTTTGCCGACTAAACGACTTTAGTCGCCGAATAGGTGGGTTTTAGCGACTAAAAGTTGGTTTGGTCGCCGAATATAGTGGTTTTCACGACTACGAAAATTTTAGTAGCTAAAAGGCACTGTTTTTAGCGACTAAAAGCATTTAGTAGCCAAAACCTGTGCTTTTGGCGACTAAAATATATGTTAGTCGCCGAATGGTGGTCTTCTACCGACTAAAAAATATGTTAGTCGCCGAATGGTGGTGTATTGGGGCGGAAATGAAGGGTTTTAGCGACAAAGCCGCGGTTAGTAGCCAAAACCCGTGCTTTTGGCGACTAAAGTATATGTTAGTCGCCGAATGGTGGTCTTTTACCGACTAAAATATAGGTTAGTCGCCGAATGTTCGTCTCAAAAATTTTTTTTAGTAAAATACTTTATTTTTTACATTAAATACATGAAATAAAAATAATTATTTATATATATAGTTTGTATTAATACCGGCATAAATAGTATATAAATAATATATGTTGCAATAATTTTCGCGTGAGGTTATAGTGGCATAGTGGGGGAGAGAGTGTTGCTAAAGTTTGACAAAGTTGGGAATTTGGAGGTCACCGGTTCGAAACGTAGCAGCAGCAAAAGGCAAAAAAAAAATTTTTTGAAAATGCTTTCAGCGACTAAATACTTTAGTCGCCAAAGGTATAAATAATAAAATAAAAAATTAACTATTGGCGACAAACCGTTTAGTCGCCAAAGGTAAAATTCCCAAAAACGAAATTGAGTATTGGCGACTAAAACTTTAGTCGCTGAAGACCATACAATTGGCGACTAACTGTTTTTTAGTCGCCAAATGAATCTGCGACCATATATTGGCGACAAAATGGGCGACGAACATTTTTAGTCGGGAAAAGTCGAATTTCAACATTTGGCGACTAAAAACAGGACCTTTGGCGACTAATAATTTAGTCGCCAAAGGTGTTTTTTCTTGTAGTGATTGTACTTCATCCCATTTCATTACTTGAAGCATTTTTCAAAAACTAATATTATTTTCTTACAAAATTGAACTGAACAAATGATTAAATATATAAAAGAAATTATAATTAATTAAATATATAATTGAAATTTTAATTTCAATCAAAAGGTACAATTATGGAATATATAGATGAGACAAAGTTTTAGTTCAAATGAGTACATTGTTTTTCTGAAGTTTGATTAGGATGTGATAATCGAATGGCAATAGCATGATCATGTGGTATCACGTTAAACTTTGATTTGGTTTGATTTTCAAAATTTATTTTTAGGCCCGTGCAATGTGATGTTCCGGATCTTCCAAAAACCAATTTAGTAATGTTAATTCAGGTTTGGCTATTCTATTTTATAACTACTATTGTTATTGGAACCCTGAGAATCGTGCGTTGTCATCTACTCCTAGTTTCCAAACTTGTTCATGTTCTAAGTTGTATTTCTACGATGAGATTTGAGTTTTTGGGTCTGAGAATGAACTAGGGAAGGGTGGGAATACCCTAAGATTGATTTTGGACTGAGTTAAAGCGTAAGTCTGCTCGAGTGCAACTTTCATCGCTCGAGTGGTCATTGCGTCCATCCAATTTTGTGTGCTGAAGTCTGAGATACTAGAAGATTGTTTTTTTCAAGTGGTCTGTTCTACAGAGGAGAGAGATTCTAGAAATTTGAATTCTTCGCTCGAGCGTAGGATCAACCGCTTGATCAATCTGTTTGAATTCAGATTTGGGAATCGTGTTCAATCCCACTTAAAATCTAAGCGAATACTCATTTCTTCTTCACCTTTTCATTCCCTCTCTCTCTCTCTCTCTCTCTGCACTTCACTTTTCTCTTTTTTCTCATCTCTCTCTAGAAATCTCTCACCTACCCTCATAAATTCCTCCATCTACCAAAATCCATTGATTTCTTGACCCTAGTTCTTGAGACCATTTGGGAGAGCATCCCGAGAAGAGCGTTTTCTGTGGTGGAGATCGGACTTTGACTCCGTGGAAATTTGGGGCTTTTCATATTTTCCTCTCCTAGACTTGAGATATCGATCTTTTAAGCTTAGTACATGTGCTTTAGCTTTGTTATGTGTTATTTTGGTAATGTAACACTTGAGAGAGTTAGGGTTTATATATATTTATATATATGTTCCAAAGGGGGAGGTTCTCTAATTTTCCTGAAAATTCTTGTTAGTTGAGCATGACTTTGGCGTAACATGTGGGTTTTGATGAAAAAAAACTTTCAAAATGACAAATGCCCAAAATTTTTGGTGAAACCCTAGAAATTCAAAATGTTGAAATTGATGTTACATAAGTTTCAAGAAACTTATGAGTGTGGGAGAATACATGTCTATCGAGTAAATATGATTTTGAAAAGTTGTATTCAAAAGAGATGAAACATATGAAATGTTGTTGTTGAGAATATTGGCAATCTTCTTTTGGAAGTTTTTTTATAATTGAGAATGTTGAACTCTTGAGAAGGGTTGAGAAATAATTTGTATTGACATTGTTGATTACACTCTTATTATATATTGTCCGTTTTGGAATATATTGAATAGAGATAATTGATTTGGTAACCATTGAAGGGTTGTGTTGATTGTTGTATAAATTGCATGTGGATTAGGTAAATTGAGATATCTACAAAATTCATGCATAGCATTGAACATTGCATAATCTCTTTTATTTAAATTTTCGCATTGGATTTGATAAATTGATTTCTAAATTGATTCCTTGCGAATATTTGAAATATGTTGAGTTGATGGGGTAAATACCTTAGTGAATGCGGTTAAAGGGTATGGAATTGAAAACTAAGTTCGCTTGAGGTCCATGGTGAATCGCTGAAAATAAGCGTGGAGTAGGTATCAAGTTCCTTCTGGTTGGGAGCTGGTAAAGTGGTTTTGATAGTGTTTTAAGAGCCTACTTAAAGACACCAGCCTAGGAATTTCTAGTGTTGTATTTACCACCCCTTGTTTTATTAAATGGACAATTAAGTTGATTATGTTTTGGAACAAGTGCATGGCGTAAGGATTTCAAAATGAGGAAAATGAATATTTTAGACATTGGCAAATCATTTGCATTGCACCTCATGATACTGTTAAACTGCATGCACTCTGTTTAGATTATCTTTGATGTGCTTTATGCTTATCCCTTAGTGGAAACCATTTTCAGGTGATCATGGTGTGCCTCTGCCGAAGTGAAGACAAGGAGGATCTTTTGGAGCATGAAACTCAGTTTTTATTTATTTTCTTTTTGTAAGCTAAGGGGTATTTGTGTTTGGGTGTGAACACCACTTTTGAGCAACTGAGGAAGGCATTGGAACTTGTAACAACCTGTAAGCTTTTCTTCTTCATCACTTGAGTGACAAATTGATCGCTCGAGCGGTGTTGCGGGTCATCCAGTACTTTTGAAGGCCTGAACTTCTAGGAGTTCGTGTTCTGCGATCTAGCGAAGGTTTCATTGCATGAACGATTTTGTGTCTCTGACGCTCGAGCGCAAGTTTCATCGCTTGAGCAGTCTATTCGAGATCAGCACTTTAAAAGTCACTTTTTGGGTCAAATTTATATCATTTTTCTCTGTCTCTTCTCTCTGTTTCCTCTATGTTCAAAAGTCTTAAGCCTTAAAGCTTAGATTTTATCTCCTTCCATTCAAAATCTCACCCTAGTTCCATAGACCAAAATGTAGAGGGTTGTGAGAGTTTCGATTTAATCTGGGTGGATCGGGTTTTCATTGCAAGTAGATTTTTGGCTTTTCTTCTCTTTGCTTCAAGAGGTAGGAATTATTGAGCTTCTTTTCAATACCCTACTGTAGATAGATCTGTGGTACTTTTATTGCATTATAAGTATAGCCATTATATTTGATTTTACATAAAAGCATGATGATTGGTTTGGGATTTAGATTTGGGGTTATGGATTTATATTTGTGTTCGAGTATGGGATGTAGGAACATGTTTCAGGTATCGGGTTGTAAGACTTAGTGTTTAACTTGTGGATTTTAGAATGTTAAAGAGAATGGTTAGTGTTGAGTTAGAAATTGGGTTATGTTGGGTTGCTCACAATTGGGGTTTTGGTTAATGATATTGGACGTTGGAATAGTGAGAATTGGTTTTCAAAACAAAGTGTGGTTGATTATCTCTTTTACTAAAGAAAATGAGAATTTGGAAGGAGTCGGGGTTTTACGTTGCGGTGTTTATACTTTTGATTATGTAATTGGTGTCTTACAGTTCTGTTGTTGGCCATCGGTGGAGGATGATATTGATTGTTGCTTGATAGATGCTATTGTAGTGTGGGCTATGTGATGTAGGGTGGTGTGTTGTGGGTTGTTGGCAGTTAATCGTAGCTATCTGTGTGTTGTGGTTTATTAGTGGAAAGTGTGAATAGACAATTCGATTTTTGTGCTGTTGGGTAGATGGTTTGGGTGAACGGTAACCATTAGCTAATTATGGTTGTGATGATTAATACCTCTTATTGTATTTTGGAAATGTTTTGGAAATGAATGAAAACCCGTTGTTGAACGGTGGTACACGGAGCACTTTTTGTAAGAATAGGTTAATGCTTTTAACTATTAGTGGTCGTTATTGTGTTGATTGGATAAAGTGTATGTATTACACTTGTATGTCTATTTGTGTGTCTAGCATGTTGTGTTATTGGATTTGGGGTCCGTTTCCCACTGGGTGAGGCTGGTAAAGCATGGCGCGTTGACAAAGGTTCCTTACCCTTCCGGTTTGCTCCCTGGTAAAGTGTGAAATGAGGTCTATTTCTCTCCGGGTGGGGCCAGTAAAGCATGGCACCTTGTGATAGGTTCATCTCCGTTTCGATTTACACCCGATAAAGTGTGACATTGGGGTCGTTCCTCTCTGGGTGAGGCCAGTAAAGCATTATGTGTTGTTCGGTTGTACCATTTGCCATTTGTGTTGTATGTTGGTGGAACGGGATTTGAAGTACATATTACTTTTGGTTATTAATATCTGGATATATATGTTCTCGATTTTATTTTGTGGGTGTTCCTTTCCCTTGGGCCTATGGCCAAAGAGGGTAGCAGATGTATTGATGTGTAGATGCATATAGCGTATTGGCATGTGGGCCATGTTATGACTTATAGGTGTGAACGTGTTTTCGGAACTAATGTTTGGATGGAATTCTTTTTGTCAACGTAGAAGCTTTAAGAGAAAGCTATGTAGTTTGGAAATGTTTTGAAATGAAAATGGTAGTTAGAAAGAAAATAGATGATTTTATTTTGTGTTATGTTAAGAAAGCATTCTGGGAAATAAAAAAATGTGTTTATATGATTATATTTTGGACATCAACTATCACATTACTTATACGATATGTAGTGGTGTATGCATGATCATATTTAGCTATATATTGTGATTGGTTAGGATCTTTGGGATTCCTACTAGACTTTGTGCTCATCCCACTTGTTGAAAATTTTTCAGGTACATGGCTGGGGGATTGTTCAGGACTTGAAGTCTTTTATTATGTTTGGCCATGGGGCCTTTATTTGTTGGCTGAGTGTCACGTCTTGTATAAGGGTAAATCCCTTCTATTTATCGTTGTTTATTGTAAGCCTAAGGGCATTATACTAGATTTCACTTATATATATCATCATCACATCATGAGAGAATGTTATTATTTCTAAAGCCCTAAAATAATAACGACGACCCATATCATGATGTTCAATAGAAAACATAAGCTTGCGAAATGTTGACCTTTCATCCATGTTTTTTTATAGTACAAAAGATGGCATATGCATGTATACATTCATAAATCCTGAATCTATAGCATATACCAAGTATAAGAGAGCTGAAAATAAAAGGGAATACAGATAAGTTTATGTCTTAATGGCTACATCTTTCTAAGACATTGCTTGGTTACAACAAGGTGGATCCATTCCAAAAATAATTAAAAAGTCCGAGGCTTGTGCAAAAGATAATCACAATAAAAGGAACAAAAATGAGCCTTCAGCTCCGCGGTCCTCCCAAGCTATGTCCTTGGTGGAGGCATATCATCAGCACCTGAAAGTTGTTTTCCACGTAGGGTGAGCTAAAGCCCAGTAGAGATACTTTAACATAATGTATAAAACTTAACGAAGTTATAAGGTGAATGCATATGCATGCAGTTGCCAAACATTATACTTTTCCATCTCAAAACAATGTATGCCAATATTATATATCAATTCATGAAAAACATCATTTTATATCAGAAAACAGGGTAGTGGATACAAAACACTAGGAATCTCTAGGTATGTGTCTGCCAATATATACAAGCCCTACCAAAGCCATTTTACCGGTACTAACCGGAATGATTGGCACCTAACGGTGTGGGCTTTTGAACTTTCACCAAGGACACACAAGTCAACATAATAAACCACAACCACACCCTCTAACCAAATTCACCAAAGTATATACTCTTTTTTCTCAAAACAATACATTTTCAATATTTAAGTATGAAACAATACTCAATGCAAGATACATGAGTAAGCAGTTTCAATTGATCTAATCCTCATGCAATTTCTATAACAATATCTTCCACCGATAGCCCAAATCAAATATTTCCACTCAACGAATAATTTTCCAACAAGAGATATAATTTAATAACGTTTAATTAATTTTAAACCTAAAATAAATTTATGGTGGAAATCTCTCTTTTAGAGGCCAGATTTACTATTAAAATAAATAATAATAATGTTAGATAATAATACAAAGTGGATTGGTGGTTATGTATATAAGGATAACAAAAACCCTAACTCTTGTTATAATTGTTTTCCATAACACTAGCAGCCCTAGCAGCCGTGGGTTTATGAAGGAAAGTGAGGGGTGATTCAATCATCAAGATTGTTGTTGTAGCCAAGAAGAAGAGCTTTGTGTGTGTTGTGTCGTGTGGCCTCTTAGGTTTTCTTCTCTTCTTTCTTTGTTCTTTATCCTTATTCTACTATTATTTAATTAATTGATGGAGGGGTTGTAGGTGTATGTATTTTGTGTATATATATCCTATTAAGAAATCTGAGGAGTTAAATTTATGTATAAAAAATGGGAGTAATTCTTAGTTTAAAAATTCTGTACAGAATCACAAACTTTAAAAATCGAGGAATCATGTCAAATGGATGAATTTTGAATTGAACTTTTTACAGAAGATTAATTGCATATTGAATTGCATATAACAATTTTTTCATAATTTTTGGGAGTCAAAATCTATATTAACTGGTGCGTTCAAATCTGTCCAGAAAACTGGTATAAAACTGTAACTTCGGAAGTGTCGTTCTCTTTGGGTATAAATCCAAAAATTATCAAATCAACATCATTAGAACTAGTTACAAGTCTAGTTTCTTACATTTTTGGCCTTGCACTGATTGCTGGTATATACTAAGAGAACCACTAATTTCTTTAAAGTGCTGCATAAAACAATCTGTTTGGGCATAAATAATTGTAAATAATTATTTTGTTAAGAAAATCAGGTGAAACCAATCGGGTTTGAAACTTAGGATAGATTAGTTCATATTTGGAGGGTTTTGGAATTTTTCGAACAGCGTGGAGTGAGTTTTTAATTTTCAAAGTTAGCGAATAGATTGGGAAAACTTATTTAAAACTCTATTTTATCTTAAAGTTACTTTTAATTAAGTTTCGATCTGAACCCATGTCTTGGGTAATTTTAGACCTTGAAGAACATGAACTTAGGTATTATTTAAGAGTAACGGTGAGTGGAGTTGAGCTGTGTTAGTGCGCTTTAGTGTAGGGCACTTAGTTTATTATTCTCTTTAGTATTTTTAAATTAGAAGTGACGTGTAGTTTTCATACTTGGTTTAGGACACTAGTTGGACTTTCATACTCTATTCGAGGATTATATTATTTCGTTTTCAGGTGAGTAGTTGCATGCTACATATTTTTATAAATGTTCCCTTACCCTAAACTGTTGGAAAATTAAATTGTTGTTTCAGGACTAAAACTGTTTTGAAATGCAATTGAATTATGTGGGAGCCGAATATATGGGTAAATCGGAAGGGGAATATTTTAGTGGGCTGACGTTAACCGGCCACATCCTGCAGACTTTAACCGGCTGCACCCTGCAAGACTAGGATGAGCCAAATATAATACGTAAGCCGATTGAGAAAGGATCTTTAAGGCCGAATACAAGAACGGGTAAAGATTAAAAAGTAGGCCCAGGCCCCGAGGCCTCAGGAGGAACAGATATAAATAGAGAAACATCGCTCTTGGAAAGGTATGTAAAATTAACACCACTTAACTTCGAAAACAAGCTTTCTTGAGTATTGGAGCTGACTTGCCCGTCGGAGTGCTAACCCCGGCACCCCCGACCGGAGTGTTTGTGTCTTTGCAGGTGACTAGCTGAGGATCAAGAACGTCTCCCAGGATCTGAAGAGTATTTACAAAACCACTTCCCCACAATTGGCGCCGTCTGTGGGAATACTCAAGTACATCCATGGAAGGCGTGACACAAGATCCTCCGATAGCCACCGACGAGACTACACAGAGATACGACATCACTCCGGCAAATATGCTCGGGAAGGAAACCATCGCTGCAAGACGCGCCTTGAATTTTGACTCGCCAACGACTTCAGCGCAGGAGACGATGCAAGCCATCATGGAACAAGCTAAACAGAATGAGCAAAGGCTGGAAAACATGCTCGTAGAAAATGAACACCTCCGACAAGACTTGGCCCTGGAAGTAGCAAAATCCAAAGAAGCCGCGCGCCAAGACCCCGAACGACCCCTGAGGGCAGGTAAACAACGACCCCGAGCCCGACCAAGGGAAACCGATAGCGACTCTAACTCATTATCCACGGAGCACAACAGGGGACGCTCAGACACTTCCAGCTCCTCTGAAAAAAGCCCACACACAAAGAACAAGCGCAGAAGAAGCAGTTCAGACGAAGAGGACCGGCACGATCCTTTTATCCGACGAATTGCGAGGGCGGCCCTGCCCAAGAAGTTCAAAGCTCCATCATTTACTCTCTACGACGGAAAATCAGACCCCACCGATCATGTACGTCACTACAAGCAGGCCATGACGTTGCATGCAGACAATGAAGCCCTCATGTGCCGGATATTCCCCAGCAGCTTGGGGCCATTAGCTGTCAGATGGTATTACAAGCTGGAGCCAGCTTCGATCAGAAGTTTCCATCAATTACAAAAATCATTCAAGGCCGGGTTTATCACCAACGAGGTACAGCCAAAACAGGCCGACTCTCTCTGGGCTATGCAAATCCAACCAGGAGAAACGCTGAGAGCATATTCGGCGCGATATTGGGAGTGCTTCAATCTCGTTGACGACGCTTGCAATGACTCCATGGCCGTCACCGCCTTCAAAATGGGACTACAGCCTGACAGTGCCCTTCGCAACTCCCTGACCAGAAGACCCCCCAAAACAGTTTGGGCACTGATGAAGAAAGTCGAAGAATACTGCAAAGTGGAAGACGATGCTTTAAGGATTAAAGCCAAACAAGTGTCCACCAAACCGGCACCGCCTGAAATTGCTCAGCCGATAAGTTCCGTGCCACCTCTGAGCCCCGAGCCACGACAACGTGCTAAACGAGACAAAAGGCGGGACTCTCGCCGATCGAGCGATCAATACTCCCATCCAACAAATGAGCAATTGTAAGTCGACAGTAGGCGCTCGAGGTGCGCCGACAAAAAGTACACGGAACTGTTAGAGCCAATCACCGCGGTAATGACCAAAATCCAACACCTTCCATTCTTCAAATGGCCGTCAAAGATGGTGGGACCACCCGATACACGACGAAGGGACCGGAGGTGTGAGTATCACAAAGATCGCGGGCACGAAACAGAGAGTTGCTATGCATTAAAAGATCACCTGGAAGAACTGGTGCAAGACGGTCGACCGCAGCAGTATGTGAAACAGGGAAAGCCAACCAAGGCATTAGCATTGAGGCAGGACTCTCCCCCACTTGGCGTGATCCACGTAATTTACAGCCTGCCTACACTCCTAGTCGTGCACACAATTCGATCGCGCCCAACTCTACAGGAGCGCCGTATTTCGACTGATCGGTCCGAAGACGCTCCGACGATTGCCTTCAACGACTCCGACCTCAATGACGCAACGGCTTCCCACATCGATCCGTTGGTCATTGGATTACGCATAAACCGGTTCATCATTGAACGAATCCTCATAGATCCAGGAAGTAGCTCAGAGGTCATGTACTATCAAACTTTCATCAAGCTCGGCCTTAACGAGTCGGATCTGTCTCCGGCGCCTCACCCCGAATATCCATTGGGCAAGGTCATATTACCTGTTCGAGCGGGTTCCAGAACGGTTGAAGCAGAATTCCTGGTCGTGAAGCTCCCCTTGCCGTATAATGCCATTATGGAAAGAACCTGGCTACATGTCATGAAGGCCGTTCCAAGCACCTACCATCAGATTCTGTGTTTTCCAACAACCCACGGCATCGAAGAAATACATGGTTCCTCCCAATCGGCACAAGCAGAATTCTGAAAAACCCAATCACTGACCCGATCTGTGGGCTCTGATCCCTGTAAATATATTTCGCCTCTACAATACGAACTATTTTTCCTGTCGATCAGTCATATGTTAATTCCCAGTGGGGCACCCGCCAGAATTGGCCAAATTAAGTCTCCGGATTCGGAGCCCCCTTTGGCGCATGACGCCTTAGGGCCGATTAAGTCTCCGGATTCGGAGCGCCCTTCGTGGATGTCACGATTGGCCAAATTAAGTCTCCGGATTCGGAGCCCCCTTTGGCGCATGACGCCTTAGGGCCGATTAAGTCTCCGGATTCGGAGCCCCCTTTGGCGCATGACGCCTTAGGGCCGATTAAGTCTCTGGATTCGGAGCCCCCTTTGGTGCATGATGCCTTAGGGCCGATTAAGTCTCCGGATTCGGAGCGCCCTTCGTGGATGTCACGATTGGCCAAATTAAGTCTTCGGATTCAGAGCCCCCTTTGGCGCATGACGCCTTAGGGCCGATTAAGTCTCCGGATTCGAAGCGCCCTTCGTGGATGTCACGATTGGCCAAATTAAGTCTCCGGATTCGGAGGCCCCTTTGGCGCAAGACGCCTTAAAGCCGGTTAAGTCTCCGGATTCGAGCCGATTCATCTCCTTGAGGCCAAATGAACCCTGGGATCTAGCCTCTAGATACGGAGCCCGCTTTAGTGCTTCAGAGGATTATTGCATTAATCCGTTCGGCCATATTAATCGGTCTACAGAGCTAAGTGTTAATCACGTCTCCGAACCCGGCGCAAACGTTGGCACGAACCAAAGATATTGGTAATTGCTCCTATCTAACACACTAGAACAGATCATACATTCGAAGTAATGTGCTTTAGTACACAAGCAAAATTCACAATAACGAGCATTACAATATCGAAAGCATAAATAAAGCCATTTATTCGATCAAACAGTTGTTACATAAACACAACCCGCATTCGAGTATTACAGTATCAAAAGCAAAAAAGAAACAAGACGCGCCGATAAAGCAGCACCGCCGGATCGACGACCGCCGCCTTGAACCCCTCGACGGTGCGCAAAACGTTGAACCAGTTATGCTCAAGCCCACGACTTGCATAGCGCCAAACTTCCCCTGATACCATTGACAATGTCAAGGCAAAGATCCAGGACAAGGAAGAATGAACTAAACAGTTGTTGCCTTTCCTTTCGGGGTGATTTGCTTCGACGACTTGGAGACTTGTAGATCTCTGGCTCTTCGGACGACTTAACCCCCACACACCTAGATTTTCTGCTGAAAATTTGACCAAAGTCTGAGCCTCTGAAACCAAAATCACCATCCCACGCAAGGAATGATGAGTCGAGTGGGATTATAGGTGCGAAGCGCCTGCTCCTTTTATTCTTAGCGACGACCGCGATTTCGAGGTCCCAATCCCAAGAGAATTTTATTAGCGCCAAAAAACGCATTGGCTGGATAAAATAAACGTCGATTGACATTCGCCACGACCAGCAGCACAGCAATCCAAATGGCCAAGCGACAATGCGCCGACCCCAAATCAAAGTTAAATGGCCGACGAAACCACAACGGCCGTCGCGAATGTTTTGATCCGGCTCGTGCAGACCCTGCCGATGAGGCCGCGTATCGCCGGACACTCGACAACCACCTGGGTCGGACAATGTTTAGACAAGCAACACGAAATACAAATAAGCCGAACACGAATAACAATGAAACAGTAATAATGAAACGTTCTTTATTCAATAAAACAATAAGTTACATAGTTTCACACGCGCCCTGCGTTCCAATTTTACAACTACTAAACTCATACGGCGTCGCCCTCATCCTCACTCTTCTCAACGTCAAAAGCAGAAAACGGAAAATCTTTATTCCTGTAACGTGGTGATGCCAAATTAATTCCCGACGCCCGAAGAGTTTCTGCGGCTTGAGACGCCCTGATCCAACCATGCCAAAACCCACGATTTTCACATCGGCACACTTCTTCGGCCAATTTCTCCCTGGTTTTCTCGATCCCCACTTTTCGGCCCTCATGGAAGCCTTTCTCATAGGCCCTCCCTTTCGCGCTCTCTATCGCGAACATACTTGCCGTCTCTCGATCGGCGAGTGCGGAGCTGATAAGCAGACTAGTAACCCTCTCCTCCACAATTGGGTTCGCGTGAGCGGTGGGTTGTGCCTGAGCCGCCTTGGTCTTCCTTAGTTCCCGCTCGGCCGCCTCCACGCGGGCCTCCAAACTTCGAATACGTTCTTCCTTCTTCTCCATCTCTTGACGGGCAGTGCGCAGTCGCATGCCAACTTCGTAAGCAGTATAAAGCCCCTTCACCGAACCGTGAATGCCCTCGTGAAACACCTCGTAGTCCTGACGACCCAGCATTGACTGCCGAACCTCGGGAGGGAATATTTGTCGGGCAAAGTCGACCGCTACGTCTGGGTCTCGAACGATCGAATCCGCCTCCGTCATGGGTCTATTCTTTACGAATACCGCAAAGCTTAATGGGCATGGATTCGCGGCAGACCTCCTCTCAACCCGGGGTTGTGGGGATTTACCCTGCGACTGCTTGCCTCGCCTGGGCGATCTACTGCGACGTCGGGGAGACTGGCGCCTCTCCCGACCCCTGGCACTCCTACTTCCTGTGCGTGAGGGTTCACCACCTCGGTTCATATCTCCGCCCAGCTCAGCTAGGGTCTTCGCTTCCCCTTTACTGTTAAAGAAGAGTCGGTTCGACATTTACGCAACCAGTTTTCCTCCAGGAGCTCGAGTCAGTTGTATACCAAGCTCCTAAAGGACGCACCCTTGTTCATTTATCCTTCACAGAGGCAGCGCGATCGAGGCAATCTCATTAATTGAAGATCCTGAATCGCCCGACGCCGGCTGAGTTGACGGCAAGGGCACGGTTTTACCATCTCTTCGAATACCCGCGCCTGGGGCAAAGGCAGAGTCATCAATATGTTCAGCTCAAGTACCCTAGCCGGCTCCCGAATCGATCATAATTCGGCGTAGCCTGATTCTAAATAAACCGTACATACAATATCGTTTGCCCGTGTTAGCAAAGAAGGAAAGGAACCGCCTGGGGCAAGGGCAGATTCATCAATATATTCGGCTCAAGTACCCCAACCGGCTCCTAAATCGATCATAATTCGGCGTAGCCTGATTCTAAATAAACCGTACATACAATATCGTTTGTCCGTGTTAGCAAAGGAAGAAAGAAAGGGTTTTTACTCAAAACACGGCATCCGAAGAAAGACAATACACGAGTAATGAGAAGAACAACAAGAGAATGGAGTATAAATGTCAACATCTGCAGATTCACCAATATATTTGGCTCAAGTATCCCAGCCGGCTCCCCAATCAATTCTGCTAACCTTTGCAGGAACCAAACCGCCTGGGGCAAGGGCAGATTCATCAAGCTATCCGGCTCAAGCACCCCAGCCGGCTCACAATTTGACAGTTCATAATTCGAATCCAGTCGGCATGAGAAAGACGAATGAATATTGACACAGGACATTCAATCTCTCAAAGCTGAAACTCAGCAACAATTTTAAGCAAAGCTGCGAAAGGCTTTGAGCCAAACTCAGCAAAATGTTTCGTTAACATAATCACACAAATTGTGCACAAGTGGCAGCGACATTACAAGGAAATGTTCATTAATAAATTGCGTACAAAATAGTAACCAATTTATACATGAAAACTACCCTGAACCAACAAAACCCTATTAAACAAAAACTTACACAAAACTTAATAAATTAGGAAACGCCTCCCAAATCACTCCTCGGTGTCGGATTCGAGTGGCTCAACATCCACTTGCTCGTAAGGAATTGGCAAAGCCAATGTAACCCCAGCGGCAGCAAGGGCTTTGAGCCACCCATGTTTGAACCCCCGATTCTCAAATTTGGGAGCTTCGTCAACATATTCCGTGTAATCGGCGCTTTTTCCCGCCTCAAAAGCCTCAGATTCGGCTCTCTCCTTATTCGCCTTCAGCTCCTCTAGCCGAGTCTCCGCCTTGGCAAGTTCGTCTTTTGAGAGCCTCAACGATTCCTCACTCGCATTCGCTCTAGCCTCAGTATCAGAACGGAGCTGTTCAGCAGTGCGAGCCCTCTTCTTCTCCGCTTCGGCTCGCGCGCTCTCCATTGCGGCCCTCATTTTTTCAAACTCCGCTCTACTCTTCTGACCTTCCACTTCGGCTTGCAAACGGTCAATTCTGCTAAGAGCATCATGCAGGCGGCGGCCCAAGTCGGCAATCCTGCCGACGGTCTGCAAGAATAGAGGATCATTATATACCTTTATAAAAATGAATTCAGAAATAGATTTAAGATTCCTACCAGAAGTGCCGACTGCGCAGATAGGGCTATGGCCATAATATCCGGCACGGCGCAAAAGGCTGCATTGTCAGCCGGCAAGGAAATCGAAGCCGCCAAACTCAACGCAACGGCCGGATCCTCAATGGCAGAAGCATCGCAAGAAATCGGCGTATCTCTGATCTTTGGCTGAATAACAAAAGGAGCAACCACGTCCGATTCTTCGAGGTGAGGCCGTTTGTCAGAAGGACTAATTTCTGAACTGGCTTCCCCCTCGGCGCTGCGTTTTTGACCGCGTTCTTCCGGAATTTGCCGTTCACCGGCCTGCAGTTCACCCCCTTTTTCCGTTTCAACCAACGTAACCTGAACCATCCCTTCAACAATGGGTACGGAGGCCTTAGTCAAACTGGGATCAGATTCGCCAGCCTCGGCCTTTTGTCGAGCAGCCATTCGCTCGGCGTTTCTCCTACGCGCCATTTGCGTAAGGCTTTCCTTCGCCATACCTTCGAAGAAATCGCCGGGTAGGTCGCCCAAATTCACGAAAATATCTCCGGGAGAGACTTCTGCCCGACCCGAAGCGGATGGTGAGGAAGGCTGATTAAGTCCGGCAGCCTCAAACGCCGAGCGCATGGCCTCGTCAACTTCTTCGGCCTCCCCAGTGAACTCTCCGGCCGGATCGGCAACTACTATTACCGGCTCTACGTCTTGCCCCGAATCAGAATCTTCAAGACCAATATGCCTAAGGTTCTTGTAGCTGGGGAAGATAAAAGCTGAAAGGTTTTGATCGCCGAGTGGAATTGGGATGTTTTCCGCAGCCGAGAATGTGGTATAAGTGGGTTCGTAGCGGAGTAGAATGTGGGTGGCTCTCCCTTGTTTTTGCACGTTTGGGCGACCGAAGTAGTCGAGTGCAATCTTAATGTCCCTTAAGACCGCGTCGTCAACCGACGTCAGAACCTTCTTCAATTTGTTATCTGCAAAAGATAAGGAAAGTTTCAAGAAATAAAGCCGATTAACAGAGAGATCAACAAACATAAGATACTACGTGGTAACCTGGATCACCCTTATGTCTAGGAATGGGGTCTAGGTGATCTTCGCCTTCGGCGAACTCCCAGTTACCTCGGACATTGACCATTACATCGTCAACCCTCTTACCAGAACTGGCAAGCATAGTCACCAAATGATGGTCAGTATCCTTGGCTCTGAGGAAGTACCGCCCCAGCCGACCAGAAGATTTGGCTAAAGCATAACAGTGCCGAATGGCCGGAATTCCGAGATTGATCCTAAGGCGTCGATTCAATTCTATAACCCCCATAATGATTCGAAAGAAATTTACATTGGGCTGAGAGGGAATCAGAGTCCAATAGCGAAGAACGGCCCTAAGCAATGAATGTAAGGGGAAACGAACTCCGCCATCTGCAATGGACAGAAGGGGGAATATGATTGTATTCTGATCCTCTCTCTCCATATCTAGAGTGCTGCCCGTTACGAGAGACAAATGGACGTCATCGGGGATGGAAAAATGTCACCAGAACCAGGAAATGCGACCCTCAGAAAGTAGGTCTTTCAAGTGTTTAGCCATTCCAACGGGAACCCAAGGATTCGCCGAAAGTAAAAACGATAAACACAGAATAGGATCACAAAGAAAAAGGAAGAAGACTTACGAGCGGATGAAGCAAAGGCGGACGGGCGAAAGTTGCAAAAAATGTGAGTAAGAGAGATGCGCGCGTCGGTCCAAACGTATCAGATGATTGATGAAATGTGCATCCAAAAGGATTGAAGTTTCAAATCGCAATAAATGCGAGACACATGAATGGCGCGGGAAAGTGTAATGATAAACGAAAAGGTGTGCGCCTTCTGACATCCCTTGACGCCTTGGGGAATGCGAAGCCGCCTGATCTATGCTAAGCTTTTCGAATTCTAAACCAAACACGCCGATTAACTATCGTCAATAGGGAGTTCAGGGGCAATTGTGGAAGCAGAATATATGGGTAAATCGGAAGGGGAATATTTTAGTGGGCTGACGTTAACCGGCCGCATCCTGCAGACTTTAACCGGCTGTACCCTGCAAGACTAGGATGAGCCGAATATAATACGTAAGCCGATTGAGAAAGGATCTTTAAGGCCGAATAGAAGAACGGGTAAAGATTAAAAAGTAGGCCCAGGCCCCGAGGCCTCAGGAGGAACAGATATAAATAGAGAAACATCGCTCTTGGAAAGGTATGTAAGATTAACACCACTTAACTTAGAAAACAAGCTTTCTTGAGTATTGGAGCTGACTTGCCTGTCGGAGTGCTAACCCCGGCACCCCCGACCGGAGTGTTTGTGTCTTTGCAGGTGACTAGCTGAGGATCAAGAACGTCTCCCAGGATCTGAAGAGTATTTCCAAAACCAGTTCCCCACAAATTATTTTTGAAATATGTGTAAACGTGGCATACTATAAACTATTTTGTGGTCTCATGTTTATAATGGTGAACTACCATGTTTTACGAAACTGAATTGTATTGATTATTAGCACCATCTATATATTGTAGTCTAGGGAAATTATTCCATTGTGTGTGGTGACTCTTGCCACTAGTAAACAGATTCAGGTTGGGTCGTGATGACTCTAGTGTTCAACGATTGTAAGGAAAAGACCTAGGCTAGGCTAGGTGACCTTCAATCGGATCGTCTTAGAGAAAAGGCCCGGGTTGCCACCCTAAGGATGACTCTAGGTTCGATATTGGATCCAACGAGCTCATTGATTGAGAACTGTGTAGCATTTTACTTGTTATTCTTGGTACCTAGAAAATTGTTGGTGTTTATGTTGTAATCTGTTTTAAGTGGAAAATGTCATTTATCATGTTCTTGAGAGACATGAGTATTTTAACTGTTAAACTATGGAACATTCTTTTTTAAACAAATTATCTTTATCAAAAGTGTATGCCAATCTAGTTTCTGTGATATATATATATCTGATTTTTGGAATTGAACACTGTTTTCAAAGCTGTATTTAGTATCCATGTTGATACTCACTGAGCTATCAGCTAACTTAGTTGTTTATCATTTTCAGGTGTTAGAAGGACTTAGAGTGGATTCATGTCGTAGCGGGGACTCAATTGCAAGGACCTTTAAGACATTCATTTATTTTGTTTGAGTATTATGGCAAATTTGTGCATATTTCTTTTTATTTTATTGAGGTTGATTTAGGATTATTTTGATATATGGGCTGTTTATATCCTATAAGTTTGGATGGCATTGATTACGGTTGGTTTTTCCATTTATACTTGTGGCATATCAATGGATTAAGTTTTGGTTATTTATTACCAGAATATTGTATAGTTGGTCAATGTGATTATGGATTCGTATTTAGGCTCACATGTGCCTTGGACTAAGGCCTTGTGGGCTACGGTCGGTCATACCCGGGTTTGGGGTGTGACAATGGTGGTATCAGAGCTGTAGTTTATCGAGTTACATATCTTGCTTTTCATCATTTAGACAAGGTCCGAGTCCCTAGAGTCCTTAGTAGAGTGTGGTTTAGTTAGTTTTGCTTAAACTTATGTTGAACCTTTCTTGATTTTATTTTGACGGTTAAGAGTTAGCATCTAGATATCTACACAGATTGTCTATTCCTTGTGGGCCTTCGGATGCATGTATTGTTGTGTCTACTCCATTAGGAGAAATAATAATGTTGGGGGATGTCTGTAGATCTTGTGAGGTAAACTTGGATGGTAGGATTGTTCTAGTTGATTTGTTTTCCTTAGAGATGAAGGATTTTGACGTGATTTTGGGAAAGGGTTTGTTAATGAAGCATCATGCCTCTATTGATTGTTTTAGAAAAAATGTAGCTTTTGCTATGCCAAGACAATATGATTTTTTCTTTCAACGAGATAAGAAAGAGTCTTCTATCTGTTTTATCTCTTTCCTTTAGGCTAACCGAATGTTGAGAAAATGGTGTCATGGTTGCTTAGCTTGTGTGGTGAGTACCGAACAGCCAGAGTAGAAGTTAGAGGAGTTGCCTGTAATGAGGAAATTTGTTGATGTTTTTTTAGAGGATCTACCTGGTTTTCCTCCAAATAGTGAATTAGAACTTTCCATCAACTTGGTCCCTGACACAACACTTATTTCTAAAGTGCCCTATAGAATAGCACCGTTAGAGTTAAGGGAGTTACAAACTCAATTATAAGAGTTACTAGACAAAGGTTTTATTAGGCCTAGTGTCTCACCTTGGGGAGCACCTATGTTGTTTGTGAAGAAGAAGGATGGGTCTACGAGATTGTGTACTGATTATAAGGAACTAAACAAAGTCACAGTGAATAATAGGTATCCTTTGCCACATATTGATGACCTATTTGACTAATTGCAGGGAGTGTAGGTATTCTCTAAGATTGATTTGAGGTCATGCTATCACCAGTTAAAGGTGAGGGATGAAGATGTTCCTAAGACAGCTTTTAGAACTCGTTATTGGCATTATAAGTTATTAGTGATGCCTTTTGCACTAGCCATGTTCATTAATTTGATGAACATAATATTTAAACCTTAGCTGGATAAATTTGTAGTGGTGTTTATTGATGACATCCTAAATTATTTGAGGAGTAAGGAGGAGCATGAGTAGCATTTGAGGGTAGTATTGCAGACCCTTAGAGAGAAGAGACTGTATGCAAAATTTAAGAAGTGTGAATTCTGGTTGAGTAGTGTATCCTTTTTGGGTCATGTGGTGAGTAAAGATGGGGCATTTGTGGATAGCACGAAGGTGGCGGCAATTGTTGATTGGCCACGACCTACTTCGATGATAGAGGTACGTAGCTTTTTAGGGTTTGCTAGATATTACAGACGGTTTGTGGATGGATTCTCCTATATTGCTTTGTTACTTACCAACCTCACTAGGAAATGGGTAAAGTTTGAATAGAATGATGATTGTGAGAGTAGCTTACAAAAGTTCAAGCAGAGGTTGACATCAGCTCCAATCCTTGCCTTACCTATAGATGGGGGTGGTTTTGTGATTTATAGTGATGTTTCACGACAGGTTTTAGGATGTGTGCTTATGCAGCATGGGAAGGTGATTGCTTATGCATCACGACAGTTGAAAGTACATGAGAGAAATTATCCTATGCACGACTTGGAGTTAGCAGCTGTGATTTTCACTCTTAAGATTTGGTGACATTATTTGTATGGAGAGTCATGTGAGATTTACATTAATCACAAGAGTTTGAAGTATATTTTCACACAGAAGGAACTAAATTTGAGGCAAAGAAGATGGCTTGAGTTGCTAAAAGATTATGATGTGAATATTTTGTATCATCCGGGAAGGCAAATGTAGTGGCAGATGCCTTGAGTAGGAAGCTCATAGTTGGAGATGTAGCAGCTTTGTCTATTGAGAGTTGTTTGGTGGAAGACAGGAGACATTTGAAGCTTGAGGTTATTACGCCTGGTGATAGGGTTTATTGTAGTCAATTGATAGTTCAGCCAACCTTGAGAGACGAATTCGTTTAGTAGGAGATTGATCCCCAGTGTGAGTGTATTAAAGGCGGGATAACAGAGGGTAAACATGTAGACTTTGTGGTTAGTGATAATGGGTTGCTTAGATTCCGTAGCCGAGTTTGTGTTCCTGCTGGTGGTGATTTGAGGAAGGAGATTATGATGGAGGCACATAGTTCTAGTTACAGCATTCATCACTAAGATGTATCGAGATCTTTATGAACATTTTTGATGGAATGGTATGAAGGGAGATATTGCAAAATTTGTGGCTCAGTGTTTGGTGTGTCAACAGATTAATGTAGAACATCAGAAACGTGCGGGGAAACTACAATCTTTACCTATACCAGAGTGGAAGTGGTATTATGTTACCATGGATTTCGTGTGTAAATTACCTTGTACTAGTCGTAATCACGATGCAGTTTGGGTAGTTGTTGATAGATTAACTAAGTCAGCACATTTTATTGCAATTCGGATAAACAATTCTCTGGCTCGATTTGCACAGTTGTATATGAAGGAAATTATTAGACTGCATGGTGCACCTGTGTCAATAGTGTCAGATCGAGACCCTAATTTTGTGTCTAAGTTTTGGGGTGCGTTACAGTTAGTTATGGGTGCTTAGTTAGATTTTAGTTCAGCTTATCACCCTCAGATAGATGGGCAATCAGAGAGGACTATTCAGACCCTTGAGGATATGTTGAGGGCTTGTGTTTTAGAGTGGAGAGGTAATTGGGATGATTATTTGCCGCTTATGGAGTTTGCGTATAATAGTAGTTATCATTCTAGTTTAGGAGTAGCTCCTTATAAGGCTTTGTATGGGTGGAAGTGTAGGTCTCCTTTGTGTTGGTGTGAGGTTGGTGAGAGGCAAATGTTAGGACCTGATTTGGTGGAGGTGCTACACAGAAAATTATCACCATCAGAAAGAGATTATTCACTGCTCAGAGTAGACAAAAAAGTTATGCTGATCATCGTAGGAGAGATTTAGAGTTTCATGTGGGGGATATGATATTCTTGAAAGTATCACCATGGAAAGGAGTCATCAAGTTTGGAAATAAAGGAAAGTTGAGTCCTAGATACATTGGTCCATTTGAGGTATTGGAGAAGGTTGGTGAGGTTGAGTACCATGTTACTCTACCCGCTAGGTTGGCAGGAGTGCATAATGTGTTCCACGTGTCTATGCTGAGAAAATATATGTACAGTCCATCGCATGTGATAGATTATGAGCCCCTTCAGATTAGAGAGGAATTTTGTATGAGGAGATGCCTGTTCAGATTTTGGATTCGAAAGAGAAAATGTTGCATATGAAATCCATTAAATTGGTTAAGGTGCTGTGGCGTAATCATCTAGTTGAAGAGGCGACTTGGGAATGCGATGACGAGATGCGTGAGAAGTACCCGCATCTATTCTCATGATTTACTCAGGTTAGTTTCGAGGACGAAACTTTTCTTTTAGGGGGAGAGAATGTGAGAACCCGAATATATAAATCAAATAAATAATTAAATAATAATTATTTTACAATCCTCAAATATTTTACTGTGAATCTTTAAGTGCAAATTAAATATTATTGGACAGTCTTTTAATTAATGTAATCTAAAATAAGTTTATGGTGGAAATCTCTAATTTGGACGGAAGATTTACTATTAAAATAAATAATAATAACAATGTTAGATAATAATACTAAGTGGATTGGTGGTTATGTATATAAGGATAACAAAAACCCTAACTCTTGTTATAATTGTTTTCTACAACACTAGCAGCCCTAGCAGCTGTGGGTTTATAAAGGAAAGTGAGGGGTGATTCAATCATCAAGATTATTGTTGTAGCCAAGAAGGAGAGCTTTGTGTGTGTTGTGTCGTGTGGCCTCTTAGGTTTTCTTCTCTTCTTTCTTTGTTCTTTATCCTTATTCTATTGTTATTTAATTCATTGATGGAGGGGTTGTAGGTGTATGTATTTTATGTATATATATCCTGTTAAGAAATTTAAGGAGTTAAATTTATGTATAAAGAATAGGAGTAATTCTTAGTTTAAGAATTATGTACAAAATCACAAACTGTAAAAATTGATGAATCATATCAAACGGATGAATTTTCAATTGAAATTTTTATAGAAGATTAATTGCATATTGAATTGTATATCAAAATTTTCTCATAATTTTTGGGAGTCAAAATCTATATTAACTGGTGCGTTCAAATCTATCCAGAAAACTGGTGTAAAACTGTAACTTCGAAAGTGTCGTTCTCTTTGGGTATAAATCCAAAAATTATCAAATCAACATCTTTAGAACTAGTTACAAGTCTAGTTTCTTATATTTTTGGCCTTGCATTGATTGCTTGGTTTATTAAGAGAACCATTAATTTCTTTAAAGTGCTCCAGAAAATAATCTGTTTGGGCATAAATAATTGTAAATAATTATTTTTTTTAAGAAAATCAAGTGAAACCAATTGGGTTTGGAACTTAGGATATATTAGTTAATATCTGGAGGGTTTTGGAATTTTTCGAACAGCGTGGAGTGAGTTTTTAATTTTCAAAGTTAGCGAATAGATTGGGAAAACTTGTTTAAAACTCTATTTTATCTTCAAGTTACTTTTAACTAAGTTTCGATCTGAACCCATGTCTTGGGTAATTTTAGACCTTAAAGAACATAAACTTAGGTATTATTTAAGAGTAACGGTGAGTGGGGTTGAGCTGTGTTAGTGCGCTTTAGTGTAGGGTACTTAGTTTATTATTCTATTTAGTATTTTTAAATTAGTAGTGACGTGTAGTTTTCATACTTGGTTCGGGGCAATAGTTGGACTTTCATACTCTATTTGAGGATTATATTATTTCATTTTCAGGTGAGTAGTTGTATGCTACATATTTTTATAAATGTTCCCCTACCCTAAACTGTAAAATTGTTGTTTCAGGACTAAAACTATTTTGATAAATTATTATATTATCAATGGAATTAAATTATTTTTGAAACATGTGTGAACGTGGCATACTATAAACTATTTGTTGTGGTCTCATGTTTATAATGGTGAACTACCACGTTTTGCGGAATTGAATTGTATTGATTATTGGGGCCATCTATATATTTTAGTCCAGGGAAATTATTCCACTGTGTGTGGTGACTTTGGCCACTAGGGAACAGATTTGGGTTGGGCCGTGATGACTCTAGTGCTTAATGATTGCAAGGAAAAGACCTAGGCTAGGCTCATTGACCTTCAATTGGATCGTCTTAGAGAAAAGGCCCGGGTTGCCACCCCGATGATGACTTTTGATTCGATATTGGATCCAATGGGCTTATTGCCTTGAGAACTGTGTAGCATGTTACTTGTTATTCTTGGTACCTAGAAAATTATTAGTGTTCATGTTGTAATCTGTTTTAAGTGGAAAATGTCAGTTATCATGTTCTTGAGAGACATGAGTATTTTAACTGTTAAACTGTGGAACCTTCTTTTTGAAATGTATTATCTTTATCAAAAGTGTATGCCAATCTAGTTTCTTTGATATATATATCTTATTTTGGAATTGAACCTTGTTTTGAAAACTGTATTTACTATCCATGTTGCTACTCACTGAACTATCAGCTGACTTAGTTGTTTATCATTTCCAAGTGTTAGAAGGACTTAGAGTGGACTCATGGAGTAGCGTGGACTCAATTGCATGGACCTCTAGGGCATTCATTTATTTTGTTTTAGATTATTATGTCAAGTTTGTGCATATTACTTTTTATTTTATTGAAGTTGATTTGGGATTATTTTGATATATGGGTTGTTTATATCCTATAAGTTTGGATGGTATTGATTACGGTTGGTTTTTCCGTTTATACTTGTGGCATATCACTGGATTGAGTTTTGGTTATTTATTACTGGACTATTGTATAGTTGTTCAATGTGATTATGGATTCATGTTTAGGTTTTCGTGTGCTAAGGCCCTGTGGGCCATGGCCTATCATGCCCGGGTTTAGGGTGTGATAGTGTTGAAGTTTGGCGAAGCCTAAAATGAAATTTATTCCGATTAGATTTCTCTCCTCGACGAGCTCTATGTTTTACTCCAAAGCACAATGGTTGTGAAATCAAGGGATTGGGGTGCATGGGACGGTATTAGCAAGAACTAGAAAGAGAAGGGGAATAAATTAGGTTTCGAGAGGTTTTACAGAGAGAGGAAAAATAAAAAAGTGACAATAATCTCCTTTTCCCAATCTAATATATGGATAGATCGCTCGAGTGACCAAACCACTGCTGGAGCATCAGACACAATAAGTGACACAACTCGAGTGACCAAAAAACTGCTCGAGTGCACAATGACCCCCTCCTAGAAGTTCATACCTGCAAAAGACTGCTCGAGCGAAGATCACCCATTCCCAGAAGTTTTCCAGGTTTGCAAAAATACTGAGAGATCTCAAAGACCGCTCAAATGACCAAAGCATTGCTCGAGCTAACCCAAAGTGAAAAAGACAACAACTCTTTCGAAAAACTAACTCCCAACCCATTTCAAACGCAATCAACAACTCAACTCAACTATCAACAAGATGATAAAGGGTATGAAGAACAGTTAAAGATATAGAATCCCGAATCTAAAAGTATGAAAAGGGTCGGGTCTAAGCCAAAACCATTATAATCTTTCCCCCTTAAGAAATTTTGTCCCCAAAATTTAAATTAAATCAACAAGCACTAGATTTAATCCCATTAACAATCCATACTAGGAACAATAATGAAACAATGCCATCCCTCACAAGATATTACCAATCAAACCTCCATCATATTGATAACAATTACATATTGTAACAAAACATGAAAAGTCACAAGGACCTAAACACTAACAAATAAGGCCAGATACTTTTCATGGATTTCCGCCTCACGTTCCCAAGTCGCCTTCTCAACCCTATGGTGTCACCACAACACCGTAACCAATGGAATAGTCTTACCCCTCAAGACTTTCTTTCGAGCATCTAACACTTGAACTGGTCTCTCTTCATATGAGGTATCATCATCTACATCTAACTCGGTCCAATCCAACTAGAGTATACAGATATGAAACACATTATGAACCCTGAAAAGTTGGGGCAATAAGGCCAAACGATAAGCCATCTCCCCAATTCACTATAGAATCTCAAAAGGCCTAATAAATTTAGGAGACAACTTCCTACTCTTCCCTAATCACATCAAACCCGTCTTGGTGATATTTTCAAAAACATATGATTTCCCATCTCAAAAGATACGAGTTGTATGTTAGGGACATAGTGTGATTTCATGGGGTCCTGCTGACGGTTATTTTGGATAGAGATCAACGTTTTATGGCTCAGTTGTGGTAGAACCTACAGGGAGCCTTGGGCACTAAGTTGACTGTTAACACCGCTTATCATCCTCAGACTGACGGACAGTCTAAGCGTACTATTTAGATTCTAGAAGACATGTGTCTAACTTGTATTGTCAACTTTAAGAGATCTTGGGAGAGGCACTTATCTTTGCTAGAATTTGCATATAATGATAGCTTTTAGGCAAGTATTGGAATGACACCTTTCGAGGCCCTATATGGTCGACCTTGTAGATGGCCTGTTTATGGGGCCAAGGTGGGTGATCCACCTATGTTGGGTCAGAAATTAGTCTGGGAGACGACGGAGAAAGTTGTTCTTATCCGTAGGAGGTTGTTGATAGGAGGAGGAGACCCTTATGTTTTCTGATAGGAGATCATGTGCTCCTTAAGATTTTGTTGAGATAGGATTTGATGAGATTTGGAAAGAGCGAGAAGTTGTCTTCGAGGTTCATTGGGCTTTTTGAGATTACAGAGTGAATCGGGGAAGTAGCATATTGTTTGGCCTTGATGCCCTAACTTTTTGGGGTTCACGATGTGTTTCATATTTGTATGCTCTGGAAGTAGGAGTCTGATCGTTCGCATGTGTTGGATTGGGTTGATTTAGAGGTAGACAAGAATGGCTCATATGAGGAAAGACTGGTTTGGGTCTTGGATACCCAGAGGCAACTTGGGACCGTAAGGCTAAAGTCCGTGAGAAGTATTTGGACCTATTTGTTAATATTTAAATCTTTTGAACTCGTTTCATGATTTTTTGTAATATGTGAATGTCGTAAACATTTAGTGATTTGAGATTTGTTTATGTTGACGTTGGGTTTTTATGTCTTTTATACCATTGAACATGAGTTGTTATGATTGTTGATGTTTTTGCATCGTTGTTACAGATGTATTTCAATTTTGAGGATGAAAATTCCTAAAAGGGGAAGGTTATAGCGGCCCGTGTTAAGATTGGATCCTTTTTAGACTCTTTGATTTGGAGTCTTATATCTATTGTTGTTATACTTCTTCTAGTCTTGTTATTGATTGGGAGTGGAGTGTTTGGTTATGTATTGAACAGGTTGAGATTTAGTATTTCAAGGGAGATTTTGTTTGTTTTATTCTTAGGTTTCCTCAATCAGTCTTTTCTTTGCTCGAGCGGTCTTTCATTTCTCTTGGAATATGTGCTTGTAGTTTGAACTTCTAGGAGTAGGGTATTTTTGGCTCGAACAGCCTTTCATTCACTCGAATAGTTTTTTGCAGGTCTAAACCTTTGAGAAGGGGTTATTCTTAGCTTGGATGGTTGTTAACTAGCTCGAACGATTTATTCTGCTAGGAAATTTTCTAGGAGTTTGGTTTATTTGCTCGTACCATATTTTTGTCGCTCGAGCAGTGTGTTACGTTTGACACTCGAGCGGTGTTTTGGTCACTCGAGCAGTTTGTTAGTATAAAGCTATGGGAAAGAAAATCTTCTTTTGACTTTTCTACTTTTGTCTTCTTCTCTCCTTACTTTCTGAATGAAATTTATTTCTGTCTCTCTCTCTCTCTATCTCTCTCTCTCTCTCTCTCTAAAATCTTACATAAACTTCCCCCACACACCCTAATCTGCTAATCTCGTTGCCTTTGTGCTTTGGGGTAAAGGGTAGAGTTCTTTGTGGTGATCATTTCAATCTGGAAAGTTGAAGCTTTGGTCTCCATCAAATCTTGGGGTTTATCCCTCTTCTGTTTCTATTTTGAGGTTGGGATTTTTTTAACATCTTTGCATGATGTTTACCTTCATTATGTGCTCTTAAATATTGATCTTAGGTTTGATTTAGGTTGGTTTTGGGAGTATAAAATAGGGGTTTTGAAATGGATTCATTGGAAATGTTGTGGAAATTGTTGTATTGATGAGTAGAATTGAAATCTTGAAACTCTCTCCTTTAAATGGATTTTTGAAATAAACAGATATTTTGTTAGAAAACCTTGGAAATCTTTGGAAATCATTGGTTTTTGAATAAGGAGGATAATGATGGGGCAATGTTTGAACCCTTGTTGAGTTAGATAGTGGATTTGAACATGTATTGTTGCTTTAACTTATAAATTTATGAATTTATATCTATTGCTTGAAATTTATCTTTGAATAGAGATATTTATTTGGGTTATTGGTAGAGAATAACTTTGATTGCTGTAGAAATTGCGTGAGAACTAGGTTCACTAGAAATTGCATGAGAACTAGGTTCACTAAAATCATTCACTCATGCACTAAAATTGAACATTTGTTTCATACTTATACATTGATATGTATCATTTTTTAGAAGAAAAAAAAAGGGTAAATACCTTGGAGAATCTGGTTAGGGGGTGTGGTTGTGGTTATATCTACGTTAGTCTGTGTGTCCATGGTAAAAGTTCAGAAACCTACGCAATTAGCTGTTGATCCTTCCAATTAGTACGGTAAAATGGCTTTGGTAGTGCTTATATAGCCCACTGGTAGGCATGTACCTAAAGATTCCCAGTGTGTGTATCCACTACCCTATTTTCTATTTTCAAAGTAATGGTTTATGAATTGAATTATAAATATGGCATTATATTGTTTGAAAGAGGAAAATATATTATTTTGGTAAATAGCATTCATGTGCATTCACCATATGACATGGCTAAGCATCATACATAATATTAGATGAACATATACTGGCCTTTAGCCCACCCTATATGGAAATCAACATGACATGCCTCTACCAAGGAGTTGGCCAAAGAGGATTGTGAAGCTGAAAGCTCATTTTTTTTGTTTGTAATTAATTTTTTTTTTTACGAGCATAGGGCTTTTATTTGTATTAGGCTTGACCCACTTTTATTGTAATCAAGCATCGTCTTGGAAATATGTAGCCACTAGGGCATGAACTTGTCATTATTTCTTTTAGTTTTATGTATATCTATCACATGCTATAGATTCATAGCTTAGGGTTAATGAATGCATTACTACATGTGACGTAACTTTTTGTAACACTTTAATGGAGTTAGTGAATGATGGCAGTTCAGACAATCAATCTCTCATTGAATGATTGAATCTTGTCAGCTTTCACATATTTGTTAAGAGCCAAGAGGGAAAGAGAATCTGAATTCAATTCGTGGAAATCAAAGATGGGTATTTGATAAAGCTGGTATTGGTTTTAGTCCAAACAAGAAACACAATTTTATAATAATTTCTTTGTAAAATCATCATCATTTGACTAGTCTCTCAATGCCTGTTATTCTTATGGTAAAAAAAGGTCATATATTGTATTCCTGTCATATTTGTAAAAATGTGTATGTTGCATCTAAGATGATATGGGTTCTTAGGCAATCTGTTACTAATCGTCTTCAATATTGCTTAATTTAATTTTTTTTATTCTATTGTGAACTAACAATTTTCTCAAGATGATTTAGCCTAAAAGCATAGAAATTAGTCCATTCAAATTGTCCAGAAAGGAGCAAACTCAAAATTTTTTAAGCAAACTCATCCTAATTGGTTCCGAAAAAGGGCTAGTTCAAAATGCAAATGAGCCAATCTAACCCAAAATAAAATAATAAAAAAAAACTCGATATTTGACCTACAATTGTTTTCCCTGTTTCAAAAGTTAAAACCCTAAGCTCTCTCCATGACTTTATACGCTTTCTAAGAGAAAACCCATTGTCGATCTCTCCCTCAAAACCCTTATGCTGTGTTTGGTTGGGGGATTTAGGGAGGGATTTGGAAAGGGAAAGGGAAAAGGTGTGTGAAACTAGGTGAAATATGGTATATTTTATTCACATTTCACTTAACTTTTCCCTTTCCCTTTCCAAATCCCTCCTCAAATCTCCCAACCAAATCTCCTTTCTGATCGAAAACCTTAATGGTGTCCAAACTTGATACCCATTTGGAACAAAAACAAAAAGAGGTCAAAAGCTCTCATAGAAAAGATGATGAATCAAACAAGAAGCCCAAAGGAGTTGTTAAAACTTTTGATTCAAGGTATTTTGCTAATCATAAAGCTCAAACCAGGTATCTCTCACTCTCTATCTCTCTCTCTCTCTTCTCTTCTCGAGATATAATTGCTAGTAGGATTATCGATTTTGATTTCTTAGAAGAGCAAGGTTTTCAAATTAAAACCTGGTTTGAAAAGATTGGGTGGCTATCTGCTCTGTCTTTGAAAGAGAATGTTTATCCAACTCTCGTGAGGCAATTTTACTCTCAACTTGATACAGAAAATGGATTTACATCTTTTTGTGAAAGGTAAGATAATTATTTTGGATTATGAGATTTTGAGTACCATTATTGATGCCCCTGATGCTGAGACAATAGTCTTAGATTCAAACAAATGGATTACATGCCCTAGTTTCCGTAAAATCGAAGCAGTTAGGAAAATATTAACCTGATGTTGAAGAAACTCTCAAACCTAATGCCTTTAATTAAGTCTAGAAATTAGGGTCCTACACCACATTGTTGCTCAAATGATTTTACCTAGAAAATGAAAATTTGAGAATGGATTTGGCTTGGAAGTTTTCATTTTATGGGTTGTTACCGTTGGTTTCTTTCTTAGTTTGCCACATCTTATTTTTTCTCACATGGAAGATTGTCTTAAGAAACCCAAAAGCGCTCTTCCCTATGGAATGTTTTTGACAAAAGTTTTTATTCATTTGGTTTGGACTTGAAAGGAGAAATAAATAAGAAGACAAAGGATATAGTTATGTACAATGAAAAGACCTTCAAGCTAATGGGATTTGCAAAAGTAGAAGGTAAATGGGTATCAAAGAAAGACCAAGATCCACCAGCTCCCACTTCAGAAGGCAAAAAAATGTTACTACTACTGGTCTTGACAAGAATACTTCGCCTACAATTCTTAAACAACTGTAAGAAATCTCCAACAAGTTAAGTAGCGTAGATGCAAAAGTTGAAGATCTATATGATGAAGTTGATGCTTTCGGTGAAAACATTAATTGAATTGAAGGCCATGTCACTCCTTTGGAGAAATAGCAGAAGAACACTACTTTGGTTGTGAACAGTTTGAACACCCCCATGTTTTGCAAAACATGATAAATGTGGCAAAGTTAGTAGACTAGCAAAGAAAGTTTTGAAGAGGAATGCAAGCTTTGGTACTAGTATATATCTCCAGCAATATAGAGAAGCATGCTTGTGTTTTGGCTATTAATTCTTTTTGGACTTGTTTAATACTTTTGCTACTTTAACTGATAATCTAACGTTTTCTCTATGGTGCTTATGTTATGACCTATTATCCATCTATGCAATATTTGATAATCTTTGTACACTTTTTGTACTTGTGCTCTAACATTATTTTTGTGGAAAATGTAGTCTTACCTTTTTGTAGATGACAAAAGAGGGAGAAATATTATGATGGAAGCACCAGTTCAAAAGGAGAAATATTGAAATTGAGACTAACAGGAAAGCACAAATTCGGGGGAGTATCTTAATTCTACATTATTCTTCTATTCTTAATCGTCTATCTTTATATGGTAGAATTTAACAATCAATGTTTGTTATCATAAAAAAGGGAGAGATTGTTAGCCGCATCGTTTTCAAAGGGTTATATAAATTGATTTTGATGATAACAAAGCCTAAGTGATTATGCTTATAATAAGTTATTGTTAAATTTAAAGCTGAATAAAGTTTGTCTGACTTGTAGAATTGAGTGGAACAATATTCTTTATTCGAGTCAACTCATAAAGAAAGTGGATCAAGCTCAAAGCATATTACACTGAATAGAATTGAATAGGAAATGAAGGTGTCAACTCAAATCTAAAAAGTGCCAGCTCAGAATTTACTGGATTGCAAAAGGAAATGTCTAAAATTTTCAGAGTTAGCTTAACACAAAGAGTCAACTCAAAGTATTCTGCAGAGCAAATTGTTCAAATATAAATTAAGCATGAAGTGTCTGAATTCAAAATACATTGAAGGATTTGAAATGAAGTTTTTGATTGGATTTGGTACACAAGGAAGATTTGTTCTGCAACGAAAGATTGTAGAATCAAAAAAAATTGTTCAGAACTTTTCCAATCCAAATTGAAATGTGCTGATATTCAAGAAATAAAGCTCAGAGACAAAATTTGAATTTGAAGATTCCTCCAGTCTGCTATTATAAGTTGAAAAAATAAGGAAGGAAAGCTTTGACTACGGGATTAATTGAAAAAAAAAAAAAAAACAGATATTCAAAATTCAAATTACTCTTATAAGAAGGCTCAATATAGAAAGTACAAAAAAAGGAATTGATTTGGGAATTCCTCATTCAAGGGAAATCGACTCTAACAGCTATATTTTTGAAGCTCCAACAGTCATATTTTTTAAGTTATATTGGGCATTCTAGGCTCAATAGAAATTGGTGATTTTGAAGAAAACTCTATTATATTGACAAAGCTCTCCACTGTTCTTTATTAGGATAATCACTTTTGAGTGAGATTTTGTTCAGAGTTCAACTTTTATTGTAAAATGGTTTGTACCCCCATCTTCTTACTCTTGTGAGAGTGTAATTTTCTTTTCTTTTCTTTTGTTTTTTTTTGGTGCGTGGTTTTTAGGATAAAATCACTTGGGATAGGTGTGACTAGGCACCGGATTCAAAACTAGTCATGATCATTTTATGAGTGATTTTTGGGATAAAATCACCTAGGATAGTTGTGACTAGGCATCAGATTCAAAACTAGTTGGCTTGAGTGATTGAGGATAGATTACTTCTTGTAAAGGTTTACTAGCACCTATGAAGTTAGGGGTTGTATCGCTATTTGAAGATAGTGAGAAATTCCCAAGGAGGATATTGGAGAGTGGACGTAGGCTTGTGTTAAGCTGAACCACTATAAATCGCGGCATTGATATCTCTTCTCATTTCTCTTATCTCTACTTATATTTTCATGTGTGATTGTTTGCATTGCTTATTTATCAACTATAGTTTGATTGCTTAACTTTTATATCGCTGTTTTAATTTTGTGTCAGCTCAAACTACATTAGATTTCATTATTGCTTAAATATTTTGAAAAGCTTAATTCACCCCCCTCTTGGATTGTCATACTGGAATAACAACCCCCTTCCTCATTTTCTACCTTCCGCTCATCTATTCCAGCCAGTCGCATTCTAGAGAGGATCTCCCAACCCTTAACCTAACCCTATCATCTTCCTACCACCAATGTTGCCCTTCTGAAGCAGTTCTGCTTAAGGTGTCCCTCTCTTGTCGACATTGTCCCCTTCTTCATATTCTACTTTCAACTTCTCCATTGCAGTTGGGTCGCGTTCTATAGAGGATCTCCCAATCCTAACCCTAACCCTAACATCTTCACACCATCGGCATTGCACCTCCAAAGTTGTTCTGCCAGTACCATCCCTTCCCCTTCTTCCACTCTCAGCTCCTTCATTGCAGTTGGGTCATAATCTAGAGAGGATTTGGAGCACGGGTCAGCGGTCAAGAGAGGGGCAGCGTGAGTTGTAGCTATAGTAAAGGGCGCAATGTGAGTTGCAAAACAAAATGAAGAAGAGAGCGGGAGAGATAGAGAGAGAGAGAGAGAGAGAGAGAGAGAGAGAGGCGATATAGGCTGAGAGGAGGAGGAGTAGAAGAAGAAGAAGAAGAAGAAGAAGAAGAAGAGGAAGAGGAAGAAGAAGAAAGATGAGGCGTGATAGAAGTTGAAGAGTGGTCGTGCTGGCATTCGCACTGGCGCCAGAACTGCAGCCAGAACTAGAGATGAAGAATTGGTGGTGGTGTATGTCTTAATAGGTAATTTAATTGAGGGATAAAATTGTAATAAAAATAAACCTCATAGATGGTGAGTATTGAAAAATAGAGTAGTGTGTAAATAGAATTACCCTCAAACTACTTCATATATATATACTAAAATTAATGTTTACATTCAATTTTTTTGTTTCTCTTTGTAGCACCTACTTGGCACTCTATATACTCTTATGTTTACAAAATACCACATCACAAAAGTTTCAAAGTTGGCCAAGTCCTTTTTATTGTCTGGTTATAAAAGCAAAGCACCCTCGTGGGTTTGAGGTAGGTTCTTTCTTGTGACTTTAAGCACAATTTGCTATAATTGAAAGATATTCATTACTGACTTGATTGTCGGAGTGCCCCCAGCTAGACGAACCACTGTCGGATTCTTATCTTCTTGTGCAGGTTGTTGGGCTTAATCTATTCTACCGGTGCTCTCCAACTGAGTTCTCCTATTTGGTTGTGTGGTCAAAATTCAACACCCACAATTTGGCACCGTCTGTGGGAAACTTAAACAGAATAGATGGCCAACGATGGACAAGAAGAAAAGATTGGGGATGGCATTAACATTGAGAGTTGTGAACATAGAGATCTTAACGTCAGGAAAGAAAACCGTAATAAGGAAGCACATGATCTGAATCCTGGAGAGAAGGACGTCTGCAAAGAGGGGAATGCCCCAAAGAAAGCCGGCCGAGATAAGCACTACAATGAAAGCGACCTCTAGGTATGGAAGGATAGATGCCTGAGAAGGGACGGCGAGAAGAAAGGGATGGCAAACAAGTTGGTAGACCTATAGTTGATTATCAACTTCATGATGTAGAACAATGTGATGCAACCACTGTTCCTGTTGCAGGACACGTTGCTATCAACAGTAAAGACTGATGCCCAGAAAGGGGGGAGGGGGGGTAGAAAACAATCCCAACAGTCCTGTTACATGGCAAGGAAAAGGCACACTTACATCGGCCCTTACGGGATGTCGGGCGAGTAGAGTCGATGAGAGGTGAGTCACAGAGGACAAAGAACCTCGGCATATCTAGGGGAAGAGACTTTGTTTTCATATAGTGAATGAAGAGAAGTCTAAGAGGATGCATAATGACGCTGGGAGCAGCGCGCCAAAAAGGCTGAAATCTGTTGATAGCCGAGCTCCCAGCCGAATGAAAGGGGATCTGAAGGACTACCGTCAGAGGAAGCGACTCCACGCTAAGGTAACATCCCCCGTCAAGCCGAGAACGCTGTTCTTAGTGGAGTTGGATAGATTTAAGGCCCCAAAGAGATTCCATATGCTGAGGTTCTAGATTTATGACGGTAAGTCTGATCCGAACTTTCATGTTGGCTTATATTTAAATTCAATGACTTTGTATAGCGGGAATGAGCAGTTGTTATGTAAGGTGTTCCTCTCATCCTTTGGGGAAATCGCATCGGATTGGTTTCATAAGTTGCCGAAAGGAACTTTGAAGAGTTGGGAAGGCCTGGCTGAGATGTTTGTGGCCAGGTTTGTTACAAACAAGTTGTAGCCACTAAGGGTAGACTCCCTACTGGCTTTGAACATTAGTGAGGGTGAAAGCCTCACAGCTTACGCCAAACATTATTATGAGGTGATCAACCGAATATCGACATGTAACTAGGAGCTGGCGGTCATATCTTTCAAAAATGGCCTGGAGGATAAATGTCCGCTTCAAAAATTGCTGGCAAAAACTTTACCAAAAAGTATGGAGGAGCTAATGGCATGGATTAAGAAGTATGCCAAAGCAGAAGAGGACACGCTAGAGACGAAGGCACCAAAACAGGAAAAGAAACGACTTGTCGAAGCGAGGCCGAGGTAACACTGGTTTTAACAGGCAAGAAATAGGGTTGAGGGCTGCACAGCCAGTCACCACTGTATTCAGGATCCCAGTCCACAAAGTCCTAGAAAGGATTGGGAACCAACCTTATTATAGAGCACCAGAGAAGATCCCTGGTGAGTTTATGGGAAGGAGCCTCGGGAAGCATTGTGCTTACCATAATGAAGATGGGCACTTGACTCAAAGATGTAGGGATCTAAAGACACACTTGAAAGATCTGATCCAATAGGGTCACTTAAGAGACCTAGTAGATGACGCCAGAACAAGGGAAGAGCAAGCAAGGCTACTCCAGGCACCAGCAGCACCACCTCCACCACCGCTACCATAGCAAGCAGATGGACCTCGAGTGATCAATGTGATTCACTCGAAGGTCAATGAAAATGATGGACATGGGGAAACTCAGAGGGCGTGTTTGATTTGTGGGATTGGAGGGGGGGACTATCCACTATTTGGATTACAATCCAAATAGTGCTCCTTGTCCGCCGTTTGATTTTTTTTTACTCCGCCGGACATGGAGTCCGGCCGGACTCCTTATCCCCCATATGGGGGACTATTGTGTCCTGGGGGGGAGGGGGGGTGGGACAGAATGTGGGGACTATCTACTGTTGGGATTAGATGCTAAAATGACCATTTTGACCCTCTACTATTTAATTATATATTATATTTACTAAAATTCAATAAAATTTAAATGTCTCAATTTAAAAGTAAAATAATTTTATTTAACTTTTTATTGATGTTTTATTTTTATTTTTTTAAAATGATTTTTTATAGATATTTTACTGATGTTTTATTTTAAAATTTTGTTTATAATTTATTTAATTTCATTATTTAAATTTTAATAGGTGTTTTATTTAAAATTTATTTAAAATTTTAATTAAAAAAATAATATAAATTTTTTATGCAGGTTATACAGTATTAAATGAAATTTTAATGATTTATTAAATAATAAAAAAAAACAATGCTTACCCACGAATCAAATTTTAAATTTTAACATTGTGAAATTTTAAATTTAATAAATCATTGTGTAAAATTTTAAAACAGTAATGGTGTAAAAAATTTTAACACAGTAATGCTTACCCACGAATGGAATTTTAATAAAAGTAATGGTTACACAGTAATGGTTACACAGTAATCAAATTTTACCCTATTTATTTATTTATTTATTTATTTAATTAAAAAAATAAATTTATTTAATTGTGTAAAAAATAAAATAAAATAAATTTTTATTTAATCCAGCTAAAAATAATTAAAATATTAAAGATATGTTTAATATTGCTATTACTTAGTAAATAATTGAAAAAGGGTAAAATAGTCTTTTGTTCATTTATCCTATCCAGTCCGTCCAACAAAACGTTGGATTCACTAAAAATAGTCATTTCCAGACATCTAATCCCATGAAAAAACAAACACAGGATATATATCTAATCCAACCAAATAGTTCGGGGGATTCACAGTCCCAGGACTCAAGTCCGATTGATTCTAATCCCCCCTTATCCAGTCCGTCCAATCAAACACACCCAGAGGGTAAGGAACCTACAACATATGTACCTAGTCCAGCAAAAGAAACCTAGGACAAATGAGTACCAGGGTCCAGTGGTTTCTTTTACTTAGGCAGACCTAGATATGGTGCAGCATCCACACAACAATTGATAACGCTGAAGATTATAGAGTGTCAGGTGAGGCACATACTGGTTGATCAAGGGAGTTCCTATGAAATCATGTATGTTAGATGTACAAGGAGCTTGGCCTTCACCCAGATGACCTAGAACAATCCAACAGCCCAATGGTTGGATTCAACGGAACACCAACATGGTCTCTAGGAACCACGAATTTGGAGGTGTAGACAGGCACGAAGAAGGTAAGCATGGACTTTACAATAATTGATACCCCTTCACCTTACAATGTTATTTTGGGAAGACCATGGTTGCACGCAATGAGGGTTGTTCCCTTAACACTGCAATAGCTGTTGCGATTCCCAACGAAACATGGAATTGAGGAGGTCAGAGGGGATCAGATGCAGGCAAAAAATTGCTCCATGGCAGCAATGAAGTCCACCTACAATGTGCGAGAAGCAGAGACAGTTGAAATTGAAGACGAGGACATGAAGGTCCTAGATGACGTCGGCAAAGAACCAACCTACAAGAATGAGGAGGCTTTGAAGAAGATTCTGGTCCAGGAAGATGATGGAGAGCGCTTCTTCCTTCTTGGCTCAAGCTTTACTGAGGAGGAAAGGGAGTTGGAAGCTTTCTTGCGAGCAAATGTAGAAGTGTTTGCCTGGACACCCTATGAGATGCTTGGCATCGACCCCGAGTCACTTGCCATATGCTTAATGTAGACAGGTCGGCTAAACCTATCATTCAATGGGCAAGGAGGCCGACATTAGTACATGTGGAGGCAATTGAGGATGAAGTGGACAAGCTGCTGGAAGCCCAAGCCATTCGAGAAGTACACTATCCAACCTGGTTGTCCAACACAGTGGTAGTGAAAAAGAAGAACGGCAAGTGAAGGGTCTGTGTGGACTTTACTAGCCTGATTAAGGCTTGCCCCAAAGACAGTTTCCCACTACCTAAGATTGATTAGTTAGTAGATGCCACTTCAAGGCATGGGAGGATGAGTTTCTTAGACGTATACAGAGGCTACCATCAGATAGCAATGTATGCCCCAAATGAAGAGAAGACAACATTCATCACTCCAAAAGGACTGTTATTACAGGGTAATGTCTTTCGGATTAAAAAATACTAGAGCAACCTACTAACGGTTAGTGACCAAGATGTTTAAACATCTGATTGGGAAGACAGTAGAAGTCTACATTGATGACGAGGTCATGAAGACCAAGGAGCCTGGAAACCATCTGGCCGATTTGAAGGCAGTGTTTGATATCCTAAGAACATATTGTCTCCGACTCAATGCTTTGAAATGTGCATTTGGAGTCGGGTCTGCTAAGTTCCTAGGATACTTGGTCACTAGGAGGGGCATAAAGTAAGCCCAGATCAGATAAAGGCTATCCTTGATTTGAAAAGCCCAACTTCAACCAAGTAGGTCTAGATTTTAACCGACAAGGCAGTAGCCCTGAATAGATTTATCAGCTGAAGTTCTGATAAATGTAAACCATTTCGTTAATTGTTGAAGAAGGCCACAGATTTCTTGTGGACAAAAGAGTGCGAAGTTGCCATGACCGACTTGAAAAGGTGCCTGACAATAACTCCAGTTCTATTAAATCTAATACCTGGAGAAGAATTGTTCCTATACTTGGTAGTTTCAGACCACATAGTGAGTGCAGTGGTAATCTGAGAAAAGGAGGGACAACAAAATGCAGCATACTATGTGAGTAAAACCCTAGCAAGTGTAGCAACCAGGTACTTGCCCTTGGAGAAGTTAACACTAGCCCTAGTGATGGCTTCCAAAAAGTTAAATCACTACTTCTAAGCCCACAAGATTGTGGTGCTAACTGAGCATCCCTTGAAGTCCCTGTTGTGGCACGGAGATCGGACAGTCAGAATAGCTAGATGGGCAATGGTACTGGGCCAATATGACTTGGAATTCAGGCCTAGAACAACAATCAAGAGCCAGTTGCTGGCCGACTTTGTGACCGAGTTCACTCCTGACGCAATCCCAAGGCGGGCTCCGGTGAGCCACGGCTTAGGATGTTTGAGAGAGTAGGAGGAAACTCAACTGGGGCCAAAGAACCCCACACTGGTAGCGCAGAAGAAAGAAAAGCAAACAAAGCCCTGCGACACCTACATTGGTGATTTCTTCTGCCTGTTTGTTGATGGAAGTTCAAACCGTCAAGGAGTTGGAACAGGAGCGGTTTTGGTATCGCCAGAGGGGAGAATGATAAAGCAATCAATCCGTTTGGGATTCAAGGCCTCAAACAATGAAGCAGAGTACAAGGCCCTGATCGTTGAACTAAGGCTATCAGCAACAATGGAAGCCGATGAGGTGATAGTCTTCCGTGACTCCCAGCTTATTGTAAATCAAGCCACGGACGAGTATGTAGTCTCGAGATGAAAGGAAGATAGCCTATGTCAAAGAGTTTGTCAGACTGCTAGCACTATTCTAGGATTGTAGGCTACAGTAGGTTAGCTGAGATAATAATAGCCACGCTGACACCTTGGCAAACCTGGCTACCGCAATAAAGTTAGGGAAAACAAGGACAATCATGGTTGATTATCTAATAGGACCAAGTGTAAAGCCTCTGATAACAGAGTATGAAGCAATGTATATGGAAATGGGTCCTAGCTGGATGGACACCATAGTTGTGTTCCTCAGAGATGGCAGGTTGCTAGATGATTGAAAAGAGGCACACAAAACCAAGTTGAAGTTGACCAGGTTCTGCCTATCAGCAGAAGGCCATCGATATAGAAGATCCTTCACTGGATCTCTACTTCGGTGTGTGCACCCCTCTCGGGTAGAGGACTTTTTATATGAGATCCATGAAGGAGTTTGTGGAAGCCATGCAGAGGGCAGGTTACTTGCCCATAAAGCCATATCCCAGGGATACTAGTGGCCATATATGCAAAAAGATGTTGAAGCTTATGTCAGAAAGTGTGAAAAGTGTCAAAGATTTGCACCTTGATACATCAACTAGCAGCAAATCTAAACCCAATGTCCAGTCCTTGGCCATTTACATAGTGGGGCATGGACCTAGTGGGACCACTGCCACAGGCAACTGGACAAAGAAAGTTCTTGTTAGTAGCCACATACTACTTTACAAAATGGGTAGAGGCTGAACCTCTTTCAAAATTGGAGATATCGATGTGAATAACTTCATCTGGAAGAACATAATAACCAAATTCGAGATCCCAAGGGCCATTATAGCAGACAATGGCACTCAGTTTGACAGTAAGTTGATTAAGAGCTTTTGTGCAAAATACAAGATTAAAAATTGTTATTCTACTCCTAGCTTCCCTCAAAGCAATGGTCAGGCAGAAGCATCCAACAAGACCATCTTGGATGGGATTAAGAAGAGACTGGAAGCAGCCAAAGGAAAGTGGGTAGAAGAATTGCCCAATGTTCTGTTGGCATAGCGGACTACGGCGAGAATATCAACTGGGGAGTCTTCTTTTGCCATGGCTTAAGGCGCTGAAGCAATCATCTCACTAGAGGTCGGCATCCCCGGAATCAAAACCCAAGGAGTGGAGAATGGAACCAATGAGGCATTCTTAGCCTGAGATATGGATCTATTAGTAGAAAGAATGGAGAGAGCAGCAATTTGGCTGGGGGCATACCAACAATAGCTTGCTAGGGCTTACAACAAAAATGTCAACCCAAGAGAGTTTAAGATAGGGGACGTCGTCCTGAGGAAAGTTGTCGACAACAAGAAGGATTCTAGGGAGGGCAAACTTGGCCCAAACTGAAAGGGGCCTTATAAAATCATCTCGGTTGTCGACAATGGGGCATATTAGCTTGAAGATGCTGATGGCAAAGAGTTGCCACGACCCTGGAACACTTGTAATCTAACGTTTTTCTACCATTAGTTTTTGGTTTTTGAGATTTATGTAATTATTTTATTAGCTGATGTTATAATAAAACACTAGCTGTTAAGGCTAAGTAGTCTTATGACGATGTTTCCAAATAAAACATGATGAATAACTTAGGCTTATCATATGGTAGAGTTGAACTAAGTTTGTGATGTTTCCAAATGAAACATGACGAAAAAACTTAGGCTTGCCATATGGTAAAGTTGAATCCAACTTGCCTATGGTAGAGTTGAACTAAGTATCGCTTCAAATACAAGGTGGTGAAGAGAAGTCCTATTCCCTTAACCAGATGTTGAACTTTCTTGCAGAAAAGGTAGCCTGCTATGCAAACTTTCTTAATATAGCCGTCCAGGGTGAGGAGGACCATCATTTTCAAGATAGTAACCATCACCTGAGAGTCTTCCAATACTCTCTGCCACCGGATGGGTGTCAAAGTAAGTAACTTATCAAATAAAGTTCTCATAACTAATTTCCTTTCAGGTCGCCCTTCATCCCTTTCAGAAGTGATCGATAGGGAATCACAACCATATTGCTGGGGCTGGACTCTCCACTAATTCCTCATTAGGAGATCCAGAAATTAACAGAGATCTCGATAAAATAAGTCACATTGTGACAGAACAGAACATCAGACTCGATCACCCCACGAAGGAGTGTCTAGTAGGGCACTCAGTTGTTACTAAGTAGTGAGCACCTTAAACCAAGAGACTCACTTTAGGTAAACCTAACCATATTAAAGCATTTAAATGAAGCCCTTTAACCGGTCAGGTTGCCTAAGAGGTGACCTTGATCGTAGTTCATTTTAGACAATCCAGGCCATAGGGAGAGGAACAAACTCCCCCATCACACCGAGGGAATTGACCCCCGAAGCGCCCCCTTAATTTAAATTGATTGATTGGGAAAGTTGGTTCCGTAGCATTTAAAAGAAATGTTTCCGAATGAAACATGATGAATAACTTAAACTTGCCATATAGTAGAGTTGAATCCAATTTGCCTATGGTAGAGTTGAACTAAGTTTACCATATTTTCAAATGAAACATGACGAATAACTTACACTTGCCATATGGTAGAGTTGAATCCAACTTACCTATGGTAAAGTTGAACTAAGTTTGTGATATTTCTGAATGAAACATGACGAATAACTTAGACTTGCCATATGGCAGAGTTAAATTAATACTTGCTATATAATAGAGTTGAACTAAGTTTGGTTTAGTGGGATTAACAGAGACACCGAGGTAAAAGACCTCGGCCAAAATTTGTTTGAATCAAACTTCGGCAATAATATGAGATGCATGCTTAATGTGAACGTAAGTGGTACTTAGGTTCACATTAGGGGGCAGGAAGTAGGAATAAGGAGTAGGCTTGACATTTGTTGGAATTTTTGGAAAAATTACAAGTTGGTGTTTGCCGAGATAACTAGGCAAGGGAATACCCAAGGTATTTGTTACCTGAAATAACCAAACAGTTTGTCAAAACTGGGAAGGGTTAAAAAATAAAGTATTGATTAAAGACAACAAGTGCAAGTAAAGAAACAACACTTGTAAAAACATTTTTATATTTTTAAGTGCTGGTTGAGGAAAATAGTAAAGGTTTTATCCGAGGAGATACTTGTTTGAGGTATCCCAACCCAAAGTAAATTACACAGTTAAGGTGTACTTGGAAGAATTACAATAATATTCTAAGTGCGGAAACATAGAGGGCATAGAAAGAAAGTCGTAAACAAACATTCAACACTTAGAAGGAAATACAAAACTTGCATTTAGAAGGTGGTACTTGTTCAAAGACAAAAAGGCTCTTCGGCCAGGCAAAGAAGAAAACTTGTTCAGATGCAAAAGAAGGCACATCGGCCAAATTGAAACTGAAAATTGTTCAAACAAACAAAAAGTTACAACTGTTCAAGAAAATAGTACAAGCAAAAAAAAAAAAAATCCTAAGTACTGGAAACATTGCTGTGAACTTCGGATTGCTCAACCTCGGCTATTGGCGTTGTGTCGGCCTCGGTTGGCAAAGCTCCCTCCTTCTCGGCCGCTATCTTGACATCAATTTCAAGAAGGGTTTGGTCCAGACTCTTCTCGGCAGAAGCAATCTGGGTCTCAGATGCGGTTTTTTAAGCAGTGGTATTTTGGAGGCCTCATCCTCCTCTTCATCCTAAGTTAAGTCCAGGACTTGCTCATTCAGAGTTGGGGACTTGGCCCCAGCAACTACAACTTCTTCGCACTTGTCGACCTCGGCATCCTCTTCTGCCTCAGCGTTGTCCTCAGATTAGCTTGGAGTAGAGGTGAATGGTAGAGCAAGTCGGCTGGTGTTGTGAAGAGGTGAGTTGTCAGGAATGGCCAACTCCTTCAATGCAGCCGTCTAGCCAAGGGTGTAACCCTTGTTGCATGCCTGGTTGACTTGCTTCGTGTAGGCGTCACGGACGTTGGTTGCCCCTTCGGTGTAGGCTTTTTCATTTGTGGCTTTGATTTCGGCCGCTTTCGTAGCGGGTGTTGTTTGAAGTTCATTTTAGGCCTAGGCCTCTTTCTCCTTAGCCTCTTTTGCCTCAGCCTTGGCGACCTAGGTGACATTTTCAGCCGCTTCAGCTTGGTCCTCGACTTTCTTCAGGGTAGCCTGGGCAGCCTTAGACTGATCTAGCATACCTCAGACATGAGCCTTGGCCTAGTTTAGTGATGAAAGGAGCTTTGTCGTTTCCTTTGTCTCATCAGTCAACTCCTTCTTGAACGCCTTGGCTTTCAATGCAAAAGAGTGACCCTGCTGAATGGCCTGCAAGAAGAGATAGAGAGTAGAAAGTTCGTTAAGTACAAAACTCAAAATTGAAACTTAACGAAGGAACAAAGTATGCAAACTTACCAAAACGCAGTGCTGTATCATCAAAGCGTAGTAATCATACTCAGTGAGCTCGGCTATTCAGTTGATGTCGGTCGGCAAGAGAACGGTTGCAGAGATGGTGGCATTGACTTCCACAGATTCTAGTGCACTGTCCCTGACTAACAAAGGTCGGTCTCTGACCACGACTGCTAGGGTCCAGGTCTCATCGGCATAAAAAGATCCTGGTTAAGCAGTGCCCTCGGACCTCGGCTTTTTTAATGGCTGTCTATCAGATGCCTCAGCCTCGGCAAGTCTCTTTTCGGCTGTAAAAGCAGTCTTCTCTATCTCAACCAACTTAGAAATTGGCAGTGCATCTTCCGGCTCAACTTCTATGGCTGTGGCTTTAGCCTTAGCCCTTTTTACCCTCTTGGCTTTGGGCTTTGGTTGGGTTTGAGAAGGGGAAGAAGAATGGACTGACACCAGGTTAGGGATGTCAGCAATAAGGTCATCGGGAATAATTTTTGTCCTGCCCATTTCGTTGGCAGTGGTGGCAATGGTGACTCTAGGGCCGAAGGGAATTGTTGGTAGGGAAATAGGAGGGTTGGATGGGTTGATCACCGAGATATCGGTACCTCGACATCTATGGCTGCGAGTTCTCCCAACAGGAGTGTTTTGGGGAACTCGGCGTCGGCGTTGGCGTTAAGATGGAGGAATTAGTTATAGAGGAGAGATGGACGGTTGGTCTGCTAGATCAGATGTGGAGCCCTAGTCCGACCTCGGTGATGAGGTGGCTAGCAAAGTTATGGTAGATGGAGAAGACTTGCTTTTGCGGGGAATGTTGGGTAGGGGGCTTTGGTAAGTCGGGATGTAGTTGAGAAGCATTGGGGCCTTGTGGAGTTCAATTGGCAAGTCGAGAAGTCGCACCAAGTCTTTGCTCGGCACGTAAGACTGGCGGAAGTTCTTTTCTGGCTGCAGGAGAGCTGCAAAGACAAAAAAAAAAGAACGTTAGAACAGAGTAAAAGAAATATTACTAAATAAAGCAGTAGAGAAGGGACTTTGGGGGGGGGGGGACAAAGTCCTTACCCTTGTCATCCCTAAAAACTTCATGGTGCAATGGAAAATGGTGGAGTTCATCGTCTGGCACGAACTCCCAATTGCCGAGACAATCAGGTAGTCATCCGCCGCGCCCTTATTCGAGTATGGAATGTCAGCTATTAGCTTGTACTGTGTTGATCTCGGCTTGAGGTAGTATGTGTAACCAGTGTTGGTCTTGAGGCCACACATAGTATAACAATACTGGATATCAGACAGAGTAATTCTGGCATTCTGCCGGCGTACGAGCTCGGCAATGCCATTGATGATCCTAAAGGAATTTACAGCTAATTGCATGGGATTGAGTTTATAATAGTAGAGGACCTCTCTGAAAAGGATGCCAAGGGGGAACTAGACTCTGCCCTCAACAATGGAGACCACTGGAAAAGGCATGTAATCCTTCCTAAGCATGATAGGGTCATCCTCTCCAGCCACCCAAAGTTGAACGTCGGCTGGAATGGAGAACTCTTGCTTAAAGTATTCTAATTTGGCTGGGGTATCAGCTCTTCGTTTAAACATACGCATTATCTCGGCAATAAAGGCTTGAATAACAACTTTTTGGTAAAGATTTGAGAACCTCGGCTGAGCCCTAGAGTGCACTAAGGTAAGGATTTTGAAGATCTAAGGGGAAATTTGTTTCGATTTTCCTAAGTGTATGGTTTCTAAGCAAATCCCAAACCTAGAAATCTACGCAAATGGACAAAATTCAAAGGCAAGAATCTAGAAAAGGCAGCAAGAAAATAGAAAGAGAGCATGATTCAGAATCAATAAAACACAAGTATGATGAAGACAATGGTAGGAAATGACAATCCAAGAATATGAAAAATTACAAATTTATGAACAGTGCATAGGTGTGTGCAAGAACCACAAATAGAGTATGAAGACATAGAGGCAAATTGAACATCACAGAACAGATTCTAGAATAGAAAATGGCTGAAATACATAAAGCACAACGGCAAGCAAAAATACATTCGTAAAATGTCTAGGTGGTAGTGTGTGAAACAGTGGTGTGCAATCAAGAGCACAATTGAAACAAAAGTGATTCAAGATCCAGACACACATACAAATTCAATAACAGCACATGGATAAATATAGCATAGGCTTGTGGCAAACTCAAAGAAAGAAACACATTAAAGGCTGGAATTGAAAAAGAAGAAATTAAAGACTTACCAACAGTGGCCGAGGAAATGAACGCCGGAGTGGGTGTTACCAGAATCTAACAACCACAATGAACGGAGCAGAACAGTGACTGCTTTGCCAGAGGTAATGAACAGAGCACGGTTGCAGAGCTTCAAAAGATTGACAATGGTGGAATGTAGAGGGAGATGGTATGGGAGTAGAGAGAGGTTGTGACTACAAAAGTGAAAGACGGAGAGAAAAGAGAAAGAGCTTTGTCAAAAATGTGAAAAGGCGGCAAAATGAAATGAATATGCCTTGGACGATGTGCCTGTCAGGCAGCGTGAGCGGACTCAACGTGTCTTGGTAGTGCATGTCAGGTACGAACCAATGAGGAAAGGACACGTGGAGGAAACGGTTGTGGAGACTATGCGTGACAGCTCATGCACAGTTAGAACTCTTGAATTTTTATTATTTATTTATTTATTTATTTATTTTTTCGATCAATGGAAAACTAAACTAAAATAAAGTTGGATAACTTACATAATAGTTAAAGAATCACATTAAAACTAGATCAAGTTTACCCATAATGATTATCAAAGACATTTATTGCATAATACAGCGAATGATATTCCAGTGTTATAGTAGGATAAGTGGATTTGGAGTGGATGCTGTGACGACACTCGTGCTGTCACATCTTGTGTGATTTATTTAGATCATATTTTGATAATCCAAGTACTTTATATTATAAGGTTCGTTGAGTATATTTTTCATATAAAATATAAATTCAATCGGATAATTATAATTTCATGATCAAATTAATAATAACCTTAAAAAATTATTAAAATCATGCTAACCGTTTATTTTTTCTAAACATAAATGTGGTCATATTGTGGATTACAAATGTCTAATTAACTTGAATGTTTTCATGAATGATTTCTTAAAAAAACCTTACATTATGAATATTTCAGATTATTCAAATAAATTTGAGATACGTCTTCAAAGACTCACAATACGGTATTATGTTTTCATGAATGATTTCTTTCAAAAACCCTACATTATGAAGTTCAGATTATTCAAATAAATTTGAGATACGTCTTCAAAGACTCACAATACGGTATTATGTTTTCATGAATGATTTCTTTCAAAAACCCTACATTATGAAGTTCAGATTATTCAAATAAATTTGAGATACGTCTTCAAAGACTCACATTACGGTATTATTCTTATAAGGGATAACACGCACCCCAATTCTAGGATATGCATATGCCCAAGATGGGAATGAGGTTGGTGTTGTGCCTTATAGGCATAGCACCATGTTGTGAGCTCGTGAGGACATATCTTGAATTTATTTTAATGATCCGAACCGTTCATAATGTAGGGTTGGTTGAGTAGATCATTATAAAACATTCAAGTTAATTAGACATCTGTAACTCACAATAAGGCCATGTTTATGTGTAGAAAAATAAACGATTACTATGATTTTAATAATTTTATATGGTTATTATACGACTTGATCGTGTGATAATACTTGTCCAATTAATTTAATTTTTTATACTAATAATATACTCAATAGAAACTATAATATAAATGACTCAAATCGTCAAAATATAATCAGAACAAATCTCACAAAATGTGACAACAATACTATCACAACACCCACCCCTGTCCACTAAGGATCGGCCTTGGTGATTTATATGCTACAGTACAATTCCTAGACAACTTTCTTTTCAATCTTATTATCAACCCTCTAAGGATCGACCTTGTCAATGCATATGCCACCGTACAATTCCTAGACAACTTTTTTTTTTCAATCTCTCTCTCTCTCTCTCTCTCTCTCTCTCTCTCTCTCTCTCATGTTATTGAAGTATTTCGTTTTGGGGAAATCCTAACATACACACCTTTGAAAAGGTGTACCATATGCACACATAATTATGTCATTTTCTTCTTTAATTATAATTTTTTTTTCTTTAGTTATGATATTATTGTAGTTAAGATTCATAAGATCTTTAGTTATACCACATGTTGTGTTTAATTATAACATTTGTTTTAGTATGACTCAAAAAATTATGAAATTGTTGGCTTTTTTGGCTTTCGAAGATTAAAAACATAATTTGAGCATGGCAGTAAGGATTAATAAGTCTTTACAAAAATAATAAATGCCAACCAATTAATCAGACAATTACTTTGAAGTTCTCATAGCCTCAATGAAGAGGACTTTTACTGGTGGCTTGTTTTAGGAGAAAGTTTACAAAAACTAATCACAATAGTTTAAAAAAAAAAAAATTACACCTAAGAAACTAAAATGCAATGCGGAAAAGTAAAGGCTGGAAGGTAAATAAATGGAAAGTAAATAACTGGAAAAAAATGTAAAGTCAAATAGACTGGTTTCTGGATTTGGATTTGGATCCCTCACTACCAGCTTTCTCCTCTATTTATATGCTCTGGTAGCAACCGTCGAAGTGGTTGATAATTGGCAAAGTAACCTCTATGAACATCAAACATGGCTCCAAGCAGTTTGCCTCCACTAAGTCACTTTTTGCAGTCGGGCTTCTCTCCTGAATTCGAATTTAAAGCTCAAAGTGAATTTGAATTTAAACCTAAAAGAACTGTTTGGCCACGTCACCTTACTCCTTTCGATTATTCCAGTACTTCGTACATCCATTACTATTGATATAACTTGCCACGTGTCCTTCGATGATTGGAAATCCATGCAAATTCTCCAAATTACCCATGATGGACCGCCTGTTAGGCTGTGATTGGCTAATACAAAGTATATGGCCAACATTACCTCCCGTACTAATATATCCAAGACTTGGTGATATTAGTGGACCGTTGCAATGTGCTTTTCTTGCGACACACTTCCCACGTTCTCGAACTTGGATGGTAATTAATTGTTCTAGAAGTATAACCATCTTCCAACAACGTTCATCAGCCAAAACATTGAATTTCCCTTTGCTTTTGGATTTTTCTTGAATTAACTGAGCAAATAAAGAGACTGATACTTCTTCTATGGCTAACCAACCCTTCTCCTTCATTGATTAACCATATGAAGAGGCTCTGGACAATAATGGCCATCTTCGAAAGAACTCGCATGCATTTATTAGCCGTACTTACCCTCCTCTATTTATACAAGTCATGGAGGCTTTCACAGAGTACACACCTTTAGAACAAAAACTTGTTCATTTGGACTTCAAAGGCTATTCATCTACCCCAAAGGTCTCTGCTTGGGATGAGGCTGTCTCGCCCTCTGTAAAAGCTACTGGTTAGGATACCTGGCCAAAACCATCCCAAGCTTAGACAAGGGAACGAATTTAACATAGATTTGTTGAATTCAATGACCCTACTTTGGTTCTTCCTTTTTCTTGCAGTTAAGTGGTATACCCTTACGTACCATTTGATCACCTTTGTTGCCTGGAAGACAACTTACTTTCAGTGTGGTATACCTCCACTTTGCCAACAAAAATAGTGCGGAAGACTCCCAATCCAATCAAAGCTCTAGGACTCAGTCCTTCACACCTGGCCAAGAAGGCAAAACTATGCTCTTCTGACTAGCTAGAGTGTATGAACGAGCCCCTATTTCCACCTTCTTTTGGAATGGACCCAGCTGCACCTCCTCTTCCTCATAATGGTCAATGGTTGTATTTTTTTTGAATTAATGCTTCGCAGGTCACAGGCTTTTTTCCTATGATCTCTGCTGCATCAATCTCAAAATTAGGGTCCCTGTAGTAGGTCTTGTAAGATGCATTACCACGATCTTGTTCTTCTTCAAGGATAATCTCATATCTAGTAACTTTATAAGTTAATTCTACTAGGTCTCCAAACTCTATAAAATCAAACTTCTTTCGAAGCCTAAACTCTAGCCCATTTTGGGCTAACCTCACAAATTCAGGTTCAGGTAATAAACTACCACCAAATCATAAATAGATCACACCTTTGATGTGTGATATATGTTATTTAATCACACGTTTTAAGTTTTGTCAGAGTGTGATCTTTGGGGGTATGATTAAAAATGATCATTTTTAATCACACGTTTTGAGTGTCATTAAAAGATAATTCCATCACACGTGTTGCGTGTGATAATAAATATTTAGATCACATCTTTTAAGTGTGATTAATAACTAATAAAACCTATGATAATAAACATTTAGATCACAGATTTTAAGTGCGATTAATATATAATAAAATTTGTAATTAATAATGAGATAAGATCACTCGTTATATATATTTCTCATCACAGTTAATGCGTGTGATAAAAAAAAGGTTCGACATATTTGAAGAATAATCAATATTACGCATTTGAAGAATATAATACACACTATATACTATCATTTGAATCACATGAACATATAAAATGGAATAACATTATTTCACAAATAAGAGTTAACTATTCAAAAGTATATACAAAGGGATTAATAAAAAGTTTTTAAATGTGATTACATATATTAAAAAATGAAAAAACTTGAATTTGAAGCACAAAGTTCTTAAATTCTTTGACCATATTTTGCATTTCTCCAAGTAATTTCTGACCTGAAAAATGAAAACACAAATTAATTCAGAGACCACTAGAAGCATATGAATAAACTTACTATTTTTAGAGACTATTCTAGCCTTAAAAAAGATAAAGTTGGACCTTTTCTCATCACATTGACTCTTCATCTCCTACATCAACAGAAAATGAAGAACCAGTTTGACTGTTGCTAGTATAAAATGTTAGGATTACCATATAGATATGACATATACATTGTAACGCCCTGATAAATCATACCATAATATACGATAATGACTTGATCATGAGTTCCCAACAGGGTCATCTTTCTCATTGAACTAAGGGTTGAGTAATTACAATTCAACTAATACATTCCCACAATGTCCATAGAACAAGACTCTGTTCAATAAACTAGATGACTTAATAAAACATAAGCCCTGATGGCGTATAACGTCACTAAATACATATAAAAGTTCAGTTACAATATTCCAAAATAACTACAAAACAACCAAAAGCTCTTAACTTCAGTTAATTTCCCCCAAAAGAAAGTGAAGCTATTGCTTGATCCAAACCTTTAACGAGATTGACCTTCATCGATTCCTGAAAAAAATAGATTAGGGTTGAGCTATATGCCCAGTAGAATACATTTATCCAGGTATCTGATCCTTTGAACAAGATTATGGCATCTATGTGATAGAACATTATAAAGAAATTTACTTGCACGGGAAATAGTCAACAATTCATAATGAAACACTATAATATATTGTGGCAAATGTACTTCATGTCATCATGTACAACAATTAAGCACCTACAATTATGGAAATCCAACCACACTTTTCTCTACATGAGTCCAATTGAGAACAACCTGTACTTTATAAAGAGAACCCCCACATTCGCGAGCTACTATACGGCGGGAAGTGGGCACCCTAAGAAAATCATCCGTTTTTCTATTTTCGCCGGCTACTATACGGCAGGATTGAGTGGACACCCCAAAAAAAAAAACATTTTCCCACATTTGTCCAACGATAAGCCTAGTAGACAAGGCAATTGGGCACCTTTTTAAACTCCCCGTGTAGGTACCAATACAACACCACCCACACTCATCACTGACACACACACATGTGGACTCATGCATACTCAACAAATTAAATCACATTTCAATGCCACATTAAAATATTAAACATCAACATAGAATAGCACCACATAATACTCAAGGGACAATAACATTCAAGTCATTCTTTCTTTGAGCACCTCAATATTCACATTTCATTTCTTCATCATCCATCCATTGCCATGAATTAAGAGAAAATTTCATTATATTAAATAATTTCTATCCAACTGGGAACTTAGGGTTTTCACCAAATTTTGGGGTTCTCATTCCTTGTCACCAATCTAGTTTCTTAACTACATTTTTATTCATATTAGAAAGAAAGAGATAAAGGATTTCAAACAATTTGACAATTAAATTAAATAATATGAGAAATAAGGGTTTAATCACACAAAACCTTCAATTAGTTCCCAAATCAGTCCAAATACCATAAATCTCTCCAATAATGAAGACATACAAGGGTAAAAGTATCCCTATCTCAACTATCAAGCCAACTATCCAAGCTCCTTCACGGATCTATCGTGAACCCACAATGTAATCGGTAGATAATGATGATCTTCAAGTATACTCGCCCCTAGCAATAGATTTAGGGTGGATTTCAATGGTATGGAAGGTATTTGATGATGGAGATCTAGGGTTTCATAGGAGGAGGAAGAGGAGATGAAGTTAGAACCAAAGAAAAATGGATGAATGATCTAGAATCACCTGGTTTAAAAAGTTGCTAACGCGTTCCCCACTTGAGCGTGACTTCTTACGCTCGAGCGTCCAGACACGATCAAGAAGGCCCGCTCGAGCAACAACTTCCCCGCTTGAGCGGAGAAAGAAAAACCTCAGAAGTTTTCCAGTGCTACAGTGTAATTACTGGATGCCAACATTTCACGCTCGAGTGTGACATCCCACACTCAAGCGGACACGCCAGAAATGCAACTAGATGCTAGGAGCAACAATTCCATGCTCGAGCGGTGGATTTCTTGCTCGAGTGGACCCGAGAACAAAATGTCACATGCATAGAATCAATAAATCTAAAATGAAAATCTTCAGTGCATGACCAGATATTTTAAAGTCGTAAAACCAAAATAAAAGCCAACTATTGTTTAAATATAGTAAGTGGGAAAAAAAAAAGGCACTTGTCAAGGCTTTTGTCCTCAACTAGTAATAAGGTAAGTTCACTTATCCTAGGAGAGGAACATAAATGACCTCATGGTTCCTTGCAATTTTTCATTTCACAAAGTTGATCAATTTAGCATAAAGCTCAAACACCAGGTCATGTTGCTTCTTGATGCTCCCATTATAGTTATTTTACATTGCCTTGCTTCTTAAATATTAAAAATCAACAAAACTTATTATCCAGTCATCACCTAAAACAAGATTATGCTAAAATTTCTATTTTTGCTTAATGGCTATCCTCTTAGCAATTCAACAAAGCTCACAACATTTCCCAAAGTCATGAATCATGAAATAGCTCTCTGTGTCAATTTCTTATTTTCAACTAACTATATTCAATCAAACACAACACATATACATATGTATGAACATAAATCTAGATATATACATGACGCCATTTTACTATTTTAGTTTGTCAAACGGCTCAAAATATTATAAAAATATATAGTTTATATTGTTTATTTTAGTGTTCTCACATCATCTTTGCAATGACATTTAAAGTTAACGCTCACTCTTTTAGTTTGGCTATTGTTTCAACTTTCAAGAATCAAATATTTTCGTAAATGTCAATTACTATTTATACAATTTGACATTCTATGTTTTTGACTTAATGAGAACCAGAGACAACTATGAATAGCAGCAGCTACAGAGTACTATAGATATAGTAGATAACCATGAACCAGAGACAATCATCTATATATATATGTTATGTAGATGCATGTGCAACTCTTTTCAGCCATTTATAAGAGAAGGAGAGGAGGGGAATTCTAAGTGCACAGAACTAAACACAACCCTCTCACATGAAGTAGATTCCACTCTCACCCTATGTGAGACATTAAGGTCCGGTTCTATGATTAAATAAGTTATCTCCAAAATTGAACTGTAGGATCAATGACTTCCAACAGAAAAAGAGAACTACTCTTAAAACCATCTTTTCAATTAAACAAGTCGTCCATCTAGACATAACTACAAAAATTATTTGATGCACAATTGAGACATAATTCATTAAACAATTATGTTTGTCTATAAGGATAATAAGATCAAAGCACAAAGGACTAACCTTCCCAGATCAAGCAACCTTGGGTGGCCATATGACCCATTCCATCGATTCTTGCTTCAGGCTCTGTTGCAAACAAACAAACAAACAATAATTAGGTGCATGTGTTTCTCAGTATATTTCATCACAATGGATGAGAATCTTCACGAGTTCATCTTGTATGCAGATGAACAAATGTTAATGATAATGAAAAGCACAAGGGCAAGGTCAAAAAAAATGGATTCATGTTTTGGCTCATAAGTGCATACACAATAGCTAATGGTTAAAGAAATACTATGTAGTCAAATAAAAAAATCAAAAGTATTAAACAAAGTCATTGATTTATGACTTCTTCCAAGTAGTCAACTAAGTATTTTGAAAAGCACCCAAAATGCGAGAAAAACAGTACCAGGTCAATGCTGAGACGTTCTCAAGAGTTCAATGAAGTCACTTCTCACAAAATTAAAGAGAATTAGATTCCAATTATAGACTTCAAAATGCTTATACAATGGCCAAACACGTACTTTAACAATGTAAAGTATCCAAAGTGTAATTTAAATGCCCAACATGATTCAAATTTATCGAAGGAGACAACCATAGCATTGATAAAAACACCAATTTCATTGGGAAGCAATTCTGTGGGCCAAAAAATAATGTGATGACTAAAATATAAGTGGACAACGCACATGAATGAATAATGTCCATCAACTAATTCCAAACAAGTTTTATACTATTTGCAACACAAACTTGACTATTTTTTTAATGGAATTTTTTTAAAATGTATAAATTAATTTAAAACACGCACAAGTCATCAACTAATAAATGTTGAACTTCAACATAAATTTAAAGAAAGAAAAACGAACATTAAACCTATAGAACCTATTCCAATTAGGTAGAGACGTCGTTTTTTGCAAAGTGGCCCTTCTTAAAATATAGATCAGATGCTTTTCAAAATATGTGGTCTCCTTTTTCAATGTGGACTGGGTATTCTAAAAAAAATAGACAATAAAAAATGTAAAGAATTACCACCTGATGCAAACACTTTTACACAGAAACCACCAAGACTTTTGCAAGCACTACTAATTAGTTGTTATCAGCAAGCTACAACTTGTTCCTCTACAGTTGTTGCTTTCGTCGTTCCTTCATTCTTGTCCCCGTACTCAAAGATTGTTATCACATAATATCAATAATTCTTTCGATAAGTGCTGAAAGGAATTATGAGACGGTTGAAGTACAATTTCAATGGATTGAAAAGAATTGGCCAAGTTAAAAAATTCTTATGCTATAGAAACTCTATTTGTATGTATTTCTTACTTCTAATTTATCAGATAGATATGAAATACCCCAAATATCATAGAATTTCATCATCACAAAATCAAAATTTATAACATTCTGAAGCATTTTAATAATGACCAGTAAATCTAATAAAAAAAATAATGGTCAACAAATATATTAAAAAGTAATTAATAAATAAATAACTGCTTTGCATAGAGCTCTGCTACCAACAACTTTGAAACCTAAATGAACAAAAGCTATAAAAAGACACACAAGTTATGATGTAGTATAGTATACTTCAACTGGCTTCTCCGCACAGAGCCTAATTTTTGAGTGTTTTCTGCAGAGAAAAAAATACAGAACAACTAAGCAATGCAATTGAAACAAATGTATGGAATGCAAAGAACAGTAACAAAGTACACAAATTAACAATGAAGAAGTAAAGAGAAGAGGGAAAAAAAAAAGATCATACCAGAATATATAGAACCAAAATATACAAAATGACAACAAACAAGAAAAAACACAAAGAAATAGAAAAATCTAGAAGAGTAGAAATTGACAAAAAATAAACACCCTAAACACAATAGATTTGATCTGATCTAAGGATATCATCATCTCTAGCACATCTCTGGTCAAAAGTGTTTCCATTTCAAGAAAAGATCAATAATATACCCATGACTGAAGCTGCAACTTTTGTGGAACATAGTCTGATACAAAAGAAAATGGGTTATAATAGGTTCAGGGAAGGAAATTGGAAAACTCATTTCACTACAGGAAAAGATGGCTATGGCAACGCTTCTTTTATGGCGTTTATGAAAAACGCCATTATAGATTATTTAAATACAGCGTTTTTAAAAACGTTGTATCAGATCTCTGTAAAACGACGCCGTTTGGGTCAACTTGTGAACACCGTTCAATACTCCGTCCCTTTCAAAACGTCTCTCCCTCAGTCTCACTCTCAGTCTCCCTCTCAGTCTCACTTTCTAAACTCAGACTCTCTCTCGCTCAGAAACCCTTTCGATTTGAAGCTCAAAAACCCCCACTCTCACTGATTTGAAACTCTCGATTTCAACCAATCTTTCTCGCTCGATTTCAAACACTTTCTCTCACTCGATTTCAAACACTCTCGATCGATTTTAGAATTGTCGATTTCAGAACCTGTCGCAGATTTGAAGCTCTCCAGATCTCGCTCAATCGGTCACTTTTTTTTGTTGCAGAACTCAAATCTGTAAGTTTTTATTATATATGCATTTGTTTTGTATGAACTCAGATCTCTGATTTGTCATGGTTTTGAGTTCATTGTTTTGGATTTGGTGGATGTATCTCACCTCTCTCTCACGCACACACATCAAGCTATTAATGTTTCGTTTACATTTCTCACAACGGAAAGAATAACAGTTTGATTTTTAATTTTTATTACTAGAGGGAGAAAAGACCTACATTAAGATAAAGGAAGACTACATATGAAATATTATTGAAATATTCAATAATATATTGAAATATTATTGAATATTTGATGTAACAAACAGAGTAAATTATTGAATATTATTGAAATATTCAATTTGATTTTTAATTTTTAGTTTGATGTAACAAACAGAGTAAATTATTGAAATATTCTTCTAGATATTTGAAGCCTACCTTTCCCTCCTTTAAGTCTTTAGAAATTCATGGAAACTGGGTGGGGAAAGGTTCCTCTTGTTATATGCTTATCAGTACCCCTCAGTGCTAAGTGGAACAATTAACTACGACTGATCCTGATCCTGATCTGGCTGTTAAAACTGAAATGTGTGCCCTCTCTGCACCTGCTGTTGGTTGCTGCGCTTGGTTTTGGCAACTGCCAATTTGATAAGGATCCATCCATTCGAATCTTTTATCAATTTCTAACCATATATATGTATCTTCTAGCATGTAAAGTTGTAACTCTTGGCTTCTTGTTTGAGATTTAACTTAGAAAATGTTTTTCAAATTGGTAAGTTGTTTTTATTCTTGCTTGGGGTGCTTTGAATAAATGTGGAGGTTTTTATTGTTTTTATATTCTTTATTCATCCCCCTTTTCCTTTTTTTCTTTTCCTGTTAGGCTATAGTTTGTTTGAACAATGAGTTAGTGGGTACTAAAAAGGAATAACCAAAAAAGATATTTGAAGCCTACCTTTCCCTCCTTATGTGTTTGGTTCTAATCTTGTCAAAGATCTGGCTGACATGTTTACTTAGTTTAAGGTTTGGTGCACCCACTTGAAATTCAAAAGAAGGTGCGAAAGAGCTATCCCAAAGCTTGTTTGTCTGCATTTGGAGATTTCCTCTTCCTTACTTTTTATCGTCCATTTGGGAATCATTATGCTTTAAAGTGAGTTTATAATAATGTAATTTATTGTTTGCAGGTGTCTCTTAAAAGTTTTCAAGGGAATCCTTACTTTATGTTTCATCTATTAAATTATGGCTGCTTGTATTATTGTCGTCTTGTGAATGGGACTAATAGTATACTTTATAATTAGTAACTGATATTGTTGTTAATTTGTTATGGTAGGACGATAAGCAATTGGTATTCTTTACTTGTGATAATCTGGTTGTTCTTGTAGAATCTTCATTAGAGATACCTAGTCTTTTTTTTTTTTTTTTTTTGATAAATAGAGATACCTAGTCATTTTTTATGAATCTCTATATCATAATCTATCAAGAGCATTGTAGAAACTTTTAGTTTCTTCATTAATATGCTTCATGCTAGAAATGCTTCTAGTATGCTTGATAGTTTTGATTCAGGTTGCACCACCGGGATGCAATAATCATGATAGTTGTTAATTTAGCAAGTAATTATCCATGCATACATAAATAGCCTTAGACCCGTCCAAGAATCTTCATTAGAGATACCTAGTCATCTTTGATGAAGCTCTTCTTGGATTGTCCAATTGGGACAGTTTAGGAGCACAAGTCTATGTTGTAATTAGTAGTTCTACCGCTTAAATGTAGTCCATCTCGTAGAGATTTCGTGTAGTAGCTTCGCATGTTCTCTGAGTGCATACTAGACAAGGTGTAGCAGTACACCTAGTCTATGTCATGTACTTGGAGAATCATGGGGAGATGCTGCCGAAATTTCGTTAGAGATGGATAGAGCGGTATGAGCTACTTTTTACAACATAGACTGTGCATTCCTGAATGGGAAAGTAGGATGAACCAACCTATTAGAGAAGAGTTAGCAGTGAATGGTGTCATGTCCCATGCATTGTAATGTACTTAATTGAGGTTAAGAATAATTAAAATGAAATGATAATTTTGAACCTTGTTGATTTGGCAGTGACATTTGTAGTGTAAGACGAAGTCAGATGGATAAAAGTTGGATAAATCAGCATAGGTTGCATCCAGAATATATAGAAGGGGTTAAGGAATTTGTTAAACTTGCATGCCAAAATAATCCTCTATCAAATGAAGTCACATGTCCATGTAAACAGTGTCGGAATGTCAAACTAGTAAAGAAAGACCTTTTGGGGGAACATTTAATGGTCAATGGGTTTCTTTCAAGCTACACCAGATGGATTTTTCACGGGGAAGATTTACCGGCGTCTGTGCCATTGAATGAGAATGTCAGCGATTCGAATGATGGCGATGAAGTCAATGAAATGATATATGAGGGGTTCGGACTTCCTCCACCAAGCTTGGTTCATCTTGCTAGTATTGAGACAGGAAGTTCTAATATCGAACTAGGCCCGGATAAGAAAATTGAAAGATTTTTCAGTTTATTGAAGGAGGCTGAAAGAGAGTTGTATCCAGAGTGTCACAAGTTTTCAACGCTATCATTTGTTGTTCGATTATTGCATATCAAGTGCCTTAGTGGATGGAGCGACAAGTCTTTCACGATGTTGCTTAAACTTTTGAAGGATGCATTCCCAAAAGGTGAAACTTTGCCGAAGTCGTTCTATGCAACGAGGGCACTCCTTAGGGAATTGGGCCTCGATTATCACAAGGTACATGCATGCCCAAGAGATTGCTCACTGTATTGGAAGGAGACAGCTAGTAGGGATGATTGCATAGTGTGTCAGACGCCTAGATACAAACAGTTTGAGGGTGAGAAGAATGATTATAAAAAGAAGCAACAAAGAATTCCCCAGAAGATTGTGAGATACTTTCCTTTGATTCCAAGGCTTCAAAGATTGTTCATGTCATCCAAAACTGCTTCATTAATGAGATGGCATGTAGAGGGCCGAATTGATGATGGCAAAATGAGACATCCTGCTGACTCTCCTGTCTGGAAAAATTTTGATACTTTGTATCCCAAGTTTGCGAGTGAGCCTCGCAATGTCAGACTAGGTTTAGCAGCGGATGGATTTAATCCATTCAAGGCAATGAATGTTGCTCACAGCAGTTGGCTAGTTATTGTAATGCCTTATAATTTACCACCGTGGTTGTGCATGAAACAACCTCATATGATGATGATATTGCTCATTGATGGTCCTTCTTCACCTGGCAATAACATTGATGTCTACTTGCGCTTGTTAGTGGATGAACTGATTGAATTGTGGGAAAATGGTGTTCAGACGTACGATGCAGAAACTAATCAAATGTTCCAATTGCACGCGGTCTTATTGTGGACAATAAATGATTTTCCTGCATATGCAAATTTGTCTGGATGGAGCACGAAAGGTGGTTTAGCTTGTCCTTGTTGTAACATACGTACTCGACATCGGTATTTGAAGAATGGAAGGAAAATTTGTTACATGGGGCATCGCTGCTGGTTGAATGCGAGTCACAAATTTCGAAAAGATGGTGCGTCTTTTGATGGAACTTCTGAATTTGAACCATGTCCAACTCGGTTATCGGGGGCTAATGTGTTACGACAGCTAGGGCCTAAGCATCAACCAACTAACAGACAAAAAAGAACTAGGAAAGGAAAGGAAAAAGAGGACAACGAGGAGGATCATAATTGGAGGAAGAGGAGTATTTTCTTTGAGCTTCCATATTGGGAGCATAATTTGATTCGCCACAATCTTGATATAATGCACATTGAGAAGAACGTGTGTGATAATGTATTGTGGACGATATTAAATGTTGATGGGAAAGGAAAGGATAATTTAAATGCTCATCGAGACTTGCAAGATATGGGAATTCGAAAGGCATTACATCCTAAAAAAGGGGTTGGGAACAGGTATTATTTGCCGCCTGCATGTTTTGCTATGAACAATAGAGAGAGAGGTTTGTTTTGTACACTCCTAAAGAATATCAAAGTTCCAGATGGGTATGCATCCAATATTTCTCGTCGTGTTAACCTCAAACAACATAGCATATCTGGACTGAAAAGTCATGACAACCATATATTGATGCAACAAATACTTCCAATAGCAGTGAGAAATTTGTTACCGAAGAAAGTTGTTGAACCATTGATTGAGTTAAGCAATTCCTTCAGGCAGTTGTGCTCCAAAACTCTAGAGCCAGATGGGTTAGATCATCTTCAATCCCAAATTGCTCTTACACTTTGCCATCTTGAGAGAATTTTTCCTCCATCATTTTTCGATATAATGGAGCACTTACCTATTCACCTAGCAGAGGAGGCCAAGATTGCCGGTCCAGCATAATATCGCTGGATGTACTTTATAGAAAGGTGTGCAATTCTACTCCAATTTACAGTTGTATTCATTTGTTTGTTTATAATTGAAAGTCGTGTGCATTTGTTTGTTTATAGGTATCTTATGACACTTAAGTCATATATGCGTAATCGAAGTCATCCAGAAGGTTCAATTGCAGAGGGATACTTAGTTAAAGAGTGTATGACCTTTTGCTCAAGGTACTTGGATGATGTCGAGTCAAAATTGAATCGACCAATAAGGAATTACGATGTTAGCGACAATCCTGGGATATTATTGGGTCATGCTTTAGGAAAAGGAAAAGGGTTTGCGCTTGATAACACATCATGGGTACAAGCTCATCGGTATGTGTTATTTAACACTGCTGCGGTTGTCCCATATCGAGAGTAAGATACAATCTTTGTTCCAAGATTTTATTGATACCATTAATAAGTATCTTGCATTTTATAAGTACTTTAAATGTATAGGGAACATCCTGATTTTATTAAGCGGTCACATCGTCGTCTCAAAGATTTTGATGTGGATTGCCGTCACAATGATGAGTTTCCCAGATGGTTTAATTCTCATGTAAGTACTAATAACTTACATGTTTCTAATTTTCAATTCTCATGTTTTCAATTTTTAATTCTCTGTTAGTTGGTGTTTAATTTTGTTGACTTTTTAAAAATAGGTTGAAGAGCTTCTAGCTATTGAAAATGCTATGTTGTCAGATGAGATTAAAACTTTGGCATTGGGACCTAGTAAAAAGGCCACGAGATTCAGTGGGTATATAATTAATGGTACTAGGTATCATACGAGGAGTCGTGAGTGGAGAAGAAAAACTCAAAATAGTGGGGTTATGGTGAAAGCAAAGACTTGTAGCTATGCAAGTACCAGAGACATGAATCCCATGGAAGGTGAAGTAGCATACTATGGATATGTGACAGATATTATTGAATTGTATTACTCATACAACCGTAGATATGTGCTATTCATGTGCGACTGGATTGACAACAACAAAGGACTGAAGCAGGATGGGTTTGGTTTCGCACTTGTTAATTTCAATCATTTGTTATATACAAAGAAACAAAATAGCGACGAGCCATTCATCCTAGCATCTCAGGCACAACAAGTTTTCTAAGTTAATGATCCCGTTGGAGCTGATTGGGATGTTGTAGTCAAGATGAAACCTAGAGACTTGTATGAGGTGTGTGGAGAACATCACAATGAAGTGGACGGATTTGGCGACCAAGAGTTAGATGCAACTTCGTTTGCTTGTGAAGAGGACATAAATTGAGTTAGACAAGGTGAAGTTGGAACAACTATTGATGAAACTATTGGACCTCTTAGGATATCGACACAGATACAATCTGAAGATGATGAAGAAATGATATGATATTGTAATTTTGTTTCATATTCATTGTTACATTTGTGCTTTTAGCATGGATATTCATGTTAATGAAACCTTTGCTTTTAAAATGCGTCATTTGTTTTCTTTTCAACGTGATTGTCCTTGAGACATCCTTTTATGTCCTTGCGAATGATCATACTTGTTATATTAAGATTGCGTTTAAAATTTAAATTTGTAGAGAAATTTTTTTACTATTTTGAAAAATCTTAATGTAGTAGATTCTTTTGTGCCAAAAATGGTGTTGAACTGGTTAACATTACAATATCATATTCTGTTAGATATTAAAATTCTATTGTTTTTGTATTCACTATCGTATCTATTGTACTTTGTATTCATTGCTAACCCATAAAATTCTACACGTATGCTTGTGGTCTTCTGTAAACTAGCATGACAGATCGACGATGCTCTAGGCAGAGGCAACATTCAGCCTCTGCAAATTCTGAGAGTTCTTATAGTGGGAGTTCAGATGAGAGTTCAGAGGAGAGTACAAGCATCATACCTGATCCACCCATGTCATGGTATCCTCCAGGTAGCTTGCCTAGTGCATCATCGAGTACTAGTTCAACATATGACACTACTGCTAGTATGAATTATTTTATTCAATTGAATTACTCCATTAGATTTCTTTGTTAATGTTCTTTTTTCTTTTGATGTTTTACATTTCTTTTTTTTAAACTAAGTGACACTACTCCATTTGCAAAAGGGAAAGCTACTTTTGTATGACGTGGCTTCACTTACCCATTTTGTTAATCACACATGATTTGTATGAAACTCACTAAATTGTTAATACAATTCCATCTCTTATGGAACAAAACAAATATGACCTATGGTCATTGAGATAATACCTTCTCGTTTTTTTTCTCCTATATGGTGTTTCTTAATTGTAATTATATTTTAAATTAGTATCATATTTTGTGTGGACAAATGGAACCATACTAGGAAAGTGAATGGAAGATAGATCATGATCTGTTAGACTTGCAAGATGCCGATGAGTCAATTTTTATCATTCTTTCTAGTATCTTCTAACTTGATATTGATATTTGGATGAGTAGGTCATAGTTCGAGAGGCCCAACACTCATGCATGGTAGTGATTGGAACCCAAGTGGTGGCATTTTACATATTGTGCCTAATGAGTTGAACCAAGTGGTTGACGGGTATACACCCTTGGCTTCTCGTTTGGGTGTTTTAGCTCGAGATGGGAACCTTATGCCGCTCACTTATAGAACTTGGAGCCATGTACCGAAGGAAAACAAAGAGAGAATTTGGAGAGAAGTAAAGGTAAAAGAATTATTTCATTTTACATATCAATTTTAATCTTCATTTGTTATTATTAATTTTATTTGTTTCATATTTTATAGTTGCCAGTTTGGACCTAAAATGCATAACTGGACTTTTATGTGATGTTAGTGCTTGAACCTAAAATGCTCTTTTTGCCCTGTAGTCTTTATCATTTTGTTATCTTCTTTGTCTTGTACAGGTAGGTGCACACTGCTATCTCTGTTCTGCCCACCCTATGTGGGGTTTCTTTAAATAATTTTTTGGAAGCAGTTTGAACAAATAATTTTTTTTTTTGGCAGGTGATTGCATTAAGATGCTACAATTTTCTGTATTTCTAATTAAGAATCCCCTTTTAGACCCGCTCCAAAGTATATATATGCTTGGTGAGCTTTCAGATATCCTCAATGAATTTACACATTCTCTTTTGTTTTTGTCTAACAGTTGGCTTCACTTTGATTGAAAAATGAAGAGCCTTTGGTCCTTCGTTCATTGTTTGCACTTTGTATGTATTAGCGATCACCCTGACCCTGGTATTCCTGCGCATTCTGTTCTCCAAGAAAAAGATTAAACAGAAACCAAGTAACAGTATTCAGTTAGTGAATTTGCGATTTTAGTTTGCTTTACCAATCCCATTGTAGCTCTCTTTTTTTTCAATCATCATCGTTGGGTCACAGGAACGGCTAATATTATCTTGATTTGTGAAATTAGCTACTGCTGTGGGCTTGCTGCTGTGTGTATGCTGCTGCGTGTATGTTGTTGCTGTTGTGTGTATGCAATAGTCACAGAGTTGCCAATTATTTGCAGATCAATACAGATGCCGACGAGTCAATGAAGAAATTTGTTTTGGCATCTGTTGGAAAAAAATGGAGAGAGTGGAAGGCTAGAGTTAAACAATTGGGGTATACGCCATTCGACAACGATGCTGATAGGTTAACTCATCGGCCCGAAAGAGTACATGAGCATCAATGGCGAAGCTTAGTCTATTATTGGGGCACTCGGAAGGCACATGTATCATTTAAATTGTTTATTAAACTCTATTGTAATCTCATAAGATGAGTTTGTTAATTAATAAATTATCTTGTGTTTGTGTTCATATGTAACAGAAAAAAAGTACAAAAAACAAAGACATTCGGAAGAAGAAGACATTAAATCACATAACTGGCAGAAAACCATTCTCAATTGTTCGAGTAGAGGTATATAGTTTCTTTATATTTCAAATTGAAATTGTATATTTTGATTTTGTTACTTAATTTTAAGTGTAATTGTAGGAAACTAATAAGAAGAATGGAGTTCCTACAACTCGCTTAGAGGTGTGGATGGCTGGGTACACGAAGGATAACAAACCAAGTAATGATAAAGTTGTTGAGGTTATGGTATGTAGCACTGTAATTATATACTTTAGACCTAATCATGAAATCTATAATTTATAATTTAGACCTAATCATGAAATCTATAATTTAATGTTAGTATTCATAATTTAATTTTCTATAATTTAACAATTTATAATGTTAGTATTCAAATGTAGGAACTTTCTTGTTGGTGAATTAAGTAGGGATGTGTTTAACTGCAAGCTTAGACTCTTTTGGTTTTAGTTGATCCACTGAAGCTTGAAATTTTATTTTTGTAATAATTGTCTTTATGCTGGATGGCATTGGTTTACGGAATCTGCACACTTGTTATATGCCCTTTGACTTGATTTGGATGTGGTCAGTCCATTGAGAATGTGTTCAAGGTTAGTAGATTGAATGGTCACTATGCCACAGTTACACAAGACCTGTAAGTAAACATTTGAATGTGTATCCAAGGGTATGTGTTAGTTTACCCACGTAGTATTTATTTATTAATTTATTTTTTCATCTTAATTTGTTCATTTTCTTTTAACAATTGTAGACACAAATGAAGGACCTTGGGGCACAATCCAATGCTACAGATGAAGAAATTATCACACAGGTTCTAGGGCCAGAGCGACCTGGTCGTGTTCGAACATATGGATTGGGTCCTTCCCCGACAGATGTCTTTGGAGGCGGATATAGGCAATCGCAAGAACAAACTCGTATCATCCAAACGCAAGTCCAAGAGCAACTTAACCAATATAAAGCACAAATGGAGATGCAAATGAAGGAGATGATGGATGCTATGCTTAATCAACAGAAAGTGCAAATGGAGATGCAAAGCACAATCCAAGCTCAACAAGCACGAATAGAGCAATTGGAGTCTCAACAGGCCATGGGTGGGCCTGTTGCACCAGCTGCTACACATGTGCATTCACAACAACAATCCCATGCATACACCTCATCGTTTAATTGTCATCGTTCGTCCGAGGAAGTGAGTAATAGTTAATTATGAAATTTTCATATGACATTTTATTCATGTTATTTTTTCTTATCAAATGCAGGTTCACATATCAAAGAAAGAAAAGAAGAAGAAGAAGAAGTAGATATGACAAACTCAGGTTCATTCTAAACCATTATAGTTGGATTTGCTTCCTCCTTCTCAGTTATTTGTTGATTGGCTTCAGATTCAGTCTAGTTAGTTGAGTTCTATGATGTGCATTGTTAATTATTGCTTCTCATCTGAGGATTTGGTTATGCACTTATTGATATATTTTATTTCCCTAAAATTCCAAAAGAAAAATTCAAAATATCTGGTTTACTGCAATTCTCTCTTGAGAACAAAACAAAATCAACTAAAACACAAAATGTGATCCGAGAGTCATCCGCCAAACTAAAAATTGCCTAACACAAAGCCCATGTTGCTTGTCTATAACACATCCTCGTGATAGAGATGAAGTTCCAGACCAAAACGAGCACAAGCTCGACGAAATGCCATTGCTTCTGCCTTCTGCACTGGATCTCCATAGCCTGCATCATTTACAGGAGCAGTACCTGTTGACTCCTTGTATATCTTATCAAAAACACAAGAACAAAAGTGAAGAGCAACCGAGGTCAGTTCCCTCACACACATATTTTCCTATTGAGATTCATAAAAATTAAAAAAAGAAAAAAAAAAGAAAAGAAAAGAAACAGGAAGGAGTGAGAGAGAAAGAATTGGCACATACTCAAAAAAAATAGTAATAATGTTGAACAATCTTATACATGCAAAAGAAATAAATAAATTTATATTGACACGTTATATAATATAGTTTTTATATAAAGACGTGGTTACAATATCTAAAAGCCACCAACCATAAATTATTTAAAACCCATTACATTCTTTCTTGACATTCCAAAAATGGACATAACAAACCCTAAATAGAGTAATGTAATAAATAAATAAATAAATGAAAATCTGTCAGACAGTTCCTAGAACACATGCATTTTACACAAATCTGTCAGACAGTTCGTAGAGCAGGTGCATTTTACATAAAGATGCATTTCAGTTCCTTGAGCCCTTGACCTAAGATGTGTTTTTTAACTGATTATATATGCCCCTTCGTGTTTCTCTCCTCTCATTCCTTCTGTCCACTGAGAAGAGACAAACTTTTAATAAAGAATAGACGGATGATGTAGAAATCATTAACCAATAAAGGAGCTCTTGCATAGAAAGTCATGTTTGTTAGAAATTTTAATTTTTAGGAGTTTCTACTCTGGTTAGAATTTCCCTTACAAAAATTTTATGTTAAGCTAGTAGTCCTTTCTAGGGCTACTATCTAGCCTGTTATTAGTTTATAAAATTTCTATTGCTGGAACTTTATATGGTTGCTTTATAAAATTCATTTTAACTTTGTTTCTTATACATTTTATAAGTAAATCTGTGTAAAATCCTCTTTTTTAAATAAGAAAGTTAGTCCAGCCTTTATCCGATCTGATTGGGGAAAACAACCTGATTTCTCAATCATTATATCCAGCCTTTTTCATGGCTCCTCATAAAAGTTCATGCAGTTGGTGCGAACATAAGCTCTCTTGCAGAGTCCCTTCAATTCTCTCGACCCAAGACAAAAAAAAGCGAAGCATGGAGATCTACATTCCTCTTTAAGGGTTCGCTCACACTCAAGTTTGGCTGCTGCTGTTTTTCAGTCAGATGAAGTCTAATTGTTAAGTTCATTTTCTTATAAAAAAAAAAAAAGAACAGAAAAAAGAAGAGTTAAATAAATAAATAAAGAGCAAGAAAAAATTACTAGACATACGTGGCATACGTGATATTAGAGGTGTTTGGGCTAGTGTCGACTGCAATATATGCTCTGGGCTCTCTATAAAAGTATAGTGTTTTTGGGTAGAATGAATTTCACCTGAAACCATTATCACGGATCACAAAGTATTCATAGGATCATCGTTATGAATGTAAACCCACTGGCAAGATTGGTCATATTGTGAAGATCACTTGTGTAGCTGTTTGGAAATAAATTTAGCTGTATGCTGCTGTGGTGCAAGTTCATTAGATTTATTAGTATTCAGTACTGACAGCTACTTTCCTGCAACAATCATGTCATACTTAAATTGATTTATCCATGCTCAATGCTATGGCAAAGATTTGAGGTTATTATTCATTATTGTGACATTCGTGTGGAAAATCCAAATGGTGTATGTTGTTTAGGTAAAACTCTGTAGCAGTTATATAATTCATCTCTACAGGTAGACCAGTAATCTCTCTGATGCCACTAGTATGAATATAGATTGGTGTGCATTTCTTCTGTATATACACTCATCAATTCCTAATTTGTGCTCGTGTGTAAATGTATCATGTTCCTTTTTTTGGTACATTTTTTGCTGAAAAATAACCTTATGCCAAGTAATGGAGTAACTATTCTTATCATTATATAGGATCGCGTCTAGATTGGGGCCAATTGTAGAAAATCTGACAAACTAGTCTTCCAAAAAATTTATGACAGTTCATTTGAAAGATCCAAACTGGTTTTGATTAGAGTATGCTACTGTCTGACTTATAATTTAATGAACCGAATGTGCAGAGGCTAAAGCGTTGGAAAGGAACGAAACCCTTTTTTCTTGGAGGAAGACTGATGGATCGTAGTAGTGCTTCAGCAAGTGAAAGTTTGCTTTTGGGTGTAGTTATGCAGGAGCTATTTTGTTGGCTAACCATACCTTGTTGCTATTTTTGAAAAATATGGTGAAGTTTCTTTTTTTGTTCTAGTTCTTTATTGTGTCAGCACAAGAAAGAATTTTTTAAGACCTTGAAATTTTGGTTTTTGGGTATTGGTTTGCAGAAGTTTTACTTCTTTGGATTCAATGACATGTTATTGTAGATGATGTAAGCAGAACATATTGAGAATAGTAAAGTATAAAAACTGAGAAAAATTAATTGTAAATCAATAGTATGCAAGTGAGATGTATGCTCAAGTGAATGTTGTGTTCTGGGTCACAGTTTTCATTTGCACTTTCATTGATCTGCAAATAATTATTATTTTATTGTTTGAATTAACATTGATGTTGTGAAATTTTATTGTTGGAGCTAATCGCATCTGCAATATGATATAATCTGCAGGAGTTTAACTATATTTCATCAAAAAGGATTGCCTATTTCTATGCATCCAAACCTCAGCCACATCAGTTTACTATATTAGTAAGAAGTATCCCCGTCTCATCCGAGATCAGCGTCACTGAAAGTGTTCAAAACTTTTTGGTGAACCAGGGATCTTTGGTGTAGTCTTGTTTTGATTTGGAGTGGAATTCTTTTTTCATTGTTCTTAGGCCTCTTCATCCTTGTTTTCAGTCATGATGATCTATTTTTTCAATAAAATCTTTTACACACTGTGTTTGTTTGACTCAGAGAAGGCTGACAAGTTGAAACAATCCCTTCCTCCAGGTTAGTTTTTAATTATATTTAAATTAATTGTATTTCTCTCTGTAATTATGTGATATGATATACTGTCTTTTTGATGTCCATATTGTTTGTTCATGGCATGTTGCACATTCATTGAGATGCATTTATGTTTTTCGCTTCTCAACTGAAGTAAAAACATTCAGGGAAAGTGGCCCTGAATATATTATCTCTTTTTTGTCTCCTTAATTAATTTAGCCTCCTTATTTATTTGGTCATAATTTTGCAGGTTTGAGTGTGCAAGACCTGACTGAGTTCAGAGAGTACCAATTTGAGGACCTTTTTTTCGAGTGTTGCTTGCAATATTGGGAAAAAAAATGTTTGTGATGGTCTTGTATTTTCATGTTGACCTGGTTCTTCCATGTTGCTGCAAATTTTTATTTTTATTTTTTTGATTGCTTAGGGGTTGATGTCTTATTTTATGTGTTACAGACTCATGGTTGCTTAGATGTCTTAGTTGACAATATGCATGTATATGACACTGATGTGAAATTTTCACTTGAAATGATGATTCTGGTGAGATTATATTATGCATGTATATGGCATGTATTGAGGATTGGTTTTAAATCTAGTAGTTTGGTTGCATAGAGCAAACATAAAACATGAGATCCCCAAATTGTGAATTCAGTTTCCACCACCAGCAGGGAACCCACCAACCCCCCAGGGAAAAAAAATAAAAAATAAAAAAAAAGGAAAATAAAAAAGTGGCATTTTTTCAGAAAATGCCACAAAATGACGTCATTATGACGTCACACATTTAATTCGTGTTGGGATTAAAAAAATAAAAAACAGTGGTGTTTTCGAAAAAACGCCACTAAATGACGTCATTCTAGCGTCACACGTTAATTGGGGACGGAAGGGGAGACGGTCGTCAAAGATTTTGCGGCGTTTTAAGAAACGCCATATAATGTTTTTAGCGACGTTTTTGAAACGTTGTGTAGCTATTGCGGCGGCCCTATCAGCGGCGAAAATTTTACACGTCACTATAAGATATTACGGCGTTTTTCAGGGTTTTCGCGGCGTTTTGAAAACGCCGCTAAAAAATGAATTTCCTGTAGTGTTTTCCTCTTAAAGCAAATTAGTTAGTATTTAGTTGAAATTAGCATAAGCTATTGAGCCTGTATTATTCAATAAAGAGAAGCCATAGAAGTGCAACATTGGGAGTGGACTTTGAGTGTGAGAATAAAGCATGGACCTTAAAAATAGCGACTTTGGGTCCGATACTAAATGACTTGTAAGAGTGCACACTTCGTAGAAGGGAATAATCAAATATGTGAGTGCGCGCGCGCGCGCGAGCGAGAGAGAGAGAGGGAGAGAGAGAGCATTAAATCTGACAAGTAGAACTTCATCTAACAAGTGCAGCAGGATATCATAAAATTTATTATCAATGGTAGATAAGGTAAATAAAACCATTTACGTTATCACAAAAAGTAGTTAAAGAAGGAAGCTGCAGGGCAATAAGCCTCGCACTGCCCAAGATGCTAGCAGCTCGCCTGAGTGAAGTATCAAGCAAGGTAATAATTCATTAACTTCGAACTCCCCTTTGGTCTACTTTGATTCCTGAGGTGAAGAACCAAGTCAAATGGGGCCAAAATGTTTGACACTCTTCCATTCCCATTGTTCCAAGCTCTTGAGCTCTAGTTCTCTGTCTATCTTTTTTGTTGGGAGGGGTTAAAATGAGCCTATTTATTTGGTATAATACTTAAGCATACATAATAGTGTATGCCTTGCGATATAAGGATGAGCTGCAAAGAAAATGTTGCATCATAGTGCTATATTACTTTCTTTTGCTTTCATCAACGAGTTAATTGTATGTATGCAATTTAATTATCCAAGCTAAGAAGAGGAGATCTAAATTTAGTGATTACATAATTATTTTTGCTATTGCTATGCCTCAATCTACAGTGAAATTCTTTTTTGAGAAATAATCTACGTTGAGCCTCTTTTCAGATGTGTTGAGGCTTTTTTATTTTTTTATTTTGTGCAGAGGTTTACCGCTTTCTGGTGGTTCTTTCACATACATTTTTACTTATCAAAAAACATATGAACTTAACTTCCTAGAATAAAATAAGGAAAGGAAAATTTAGTTGGTTACGTACTAGTTATTTGTACTATTGTATCCCTTGATCTACCAACAAATACTCTTACATGAATAAACTATGTTAATCATTGCGGCCTACAGAACCAAGGACTGTGACTATGGTTGACTGATGAATTTTTTTTTTTTCTTTTCAATACAGTAAGTACTAGAGCTTCAAAAATAGCTACAACAATGGACATATAGTTCAATGGGTACAAGTTTTATCAAATGGTTTTAGGAAATGTCCTAGAATTACATTGTATGATGCTATGAGCAAAACTATACTGAAACATTTTGGCATTCTATCATGGCACACTATTTCTCCATTACAATAAATCAACATGCCCAACTAGGTAAAAGTATTACCTTGGATAAGGATCTCCTTTAACAACTTTCTGGCTATACTTCCGCCATCTATAGCCATCATCCAAAAGATCAACTTCACTGGTGGATTTTACAATGATTCTTGGTTCTGTAACTGCACGATTTAATGAAGCTGGCTCTAAACCCTGACCTCTATGTTCCTATCAAATATAGACGAAGGAAAAAAGAAAAAATTGTAGCAACCAAGAGCTGCAGTAATAATAGGGCAGAGTCGCATGAAGCTGGAAATTTAGGGAGAGACGGAGAGAGTGAGAAAGGAAAAGAGAAGAGAGGAGGGTTACTTGGACACTAGAGGGAGTTTCGTGCACGCCGGTGGTGTTGTCATGTGTGGCGCCACTGCGAGAGAGAGAGAGAGAGAGAGAGAGAGATGAGAGAGAGAGAGAGAGAGAGAGAATAAGTGAGGAGAGAACTAGGGTTAGGGCAAGCAAGAATGAAATTAGGGCCAATTTTTTTTTTTGAATGATGCTCTTCCTGTTTCTTCACATGCCGGAATATTAGATATGAAAATGAAATTTAAAAATATATATAATCACACATTAATTAGAAAGTGTGATTAAAAATATATATATAATCATATTTAATTAAAAAATGACATAAAAAAATCAATACTATCACACTCAATTAAATTAGGTGTGATTAAAATATTAATTTAATTTTTTTAATCACGCTTTTGGCTCAACCTTGCCAAGCCTACCATGGATACTTCAGGCTCTGTTTGGAAAAACCAGGTATGAAAAATCTCTTCCATTTGTTGTCAGGTCTGAATAAGAACCAGGTGTACAGTTTGTATACCACACAAAGGGTTGCCCCAGTTAAGGAGTTTGGAAAGAGTCTCAACTTAATGTAGTCATTGTTGGTAAATTCACCACATTGCCCTGTGAATCTTGCAATACGTTCAACAATTGATTGGTTTCCATTTCCATAAAAGAGGGTGAAGTTCTGGTATCTTATACCCTCTTGGGTATTCATGCAGTCTATCCACTGATCTTGAGTAAGGCTTTTTGTAAATGGGGGTTTGGACCACCTGAGCCATAGGTCCATAAATTTCTCTAACAATGTCGGCAATTTGGTCCTTAAGTACAATATTTTGCGCTGCTTGGGCCACTATTGGTGGGGCAAACACAGGGTTTGGAAGAACCCCTTGTGCTTGAAGCCCTCTTGGTCCATGTAAAGGCACATTTGGGACTGGTTATCCCTAGGGAATGCGTTGTCCTTATTGTGCTGGTTGATTTTGAGGGTATGGTTAACCCCTTGGGGGTAGGAAGGCATTTGTTCCATAAAAGGTACAAAAGAAGGGAACCACAGGAGGAGAAACAAGTGTTGTTTCTCTTCCAACTGCAGGAATTCCTTCCAACCCCCCAGTTGTAAGTTCAAACACAAGATTAGTGAATACACGAGTCTCAGATGTGGGGTTCAAACATAGGATTAGAAAACACTTGAATGCCATTTCCTGATGTTAACCTTGGTATACCAATGTGTATGGTTTCACTGGGTAGGTAAAAGTATGCTCTGACTCTTTGGTGGTCTAGAAGGATTTTCATACCATGACTGAGGTATAGATGACGGTCTCTTAGGATTTTGATTATTCACTAGTCTGCCTATTATTTTTTCCATTACTTTGCATAGACTGTTTATCTCGAGCCAATCTTTGTTAAAGTAAGTTTATATTTTATTCAGTTTGTCTAATGACAGATGTTTAATAGGTGTTCATTCGATCCAAAAAGGATGTTGCCTATCTTTCCATTGTATGCATTAATTGTTGTCCTATAACATCAACCAATCCTCTCCATGGATTCGCTAGTTGGGTGGATGGAACAATTGAAGGTCCATTTTCTTGGCCCTGTCCAACATTTTGGACTTGTGTCACATATCCTGAAGTGCTGGTCTCTTCGACCAATTGTGTATGACCACTTGAAGCAGGCACATCCATGGGATGTGACTCAATATTATCCTATGTGTTATAATGGCTGGACGTAGGCGCTTACGTCTAGCCATTATAACGATTCCCACTAGGCGTGCCAAAAATCTATGTTGGTTTTTTTGGCTTTCGAAGGTTAAAAATGTAATTTGAGCTTGCCAGTAAAGATCAATAAGTCCTTATTGAAATAATAAATGCCAACCAATTAATCAGACAATTGCTTCGAAGTTCTCTTAGCCTCAATGAAAATGACTTTTACTGGTGGCTTGTTTTAGGAGAAAATTTAGCAGAACTAATCACAATAGTAAAAGAGAGAGAGAGAGAGAGAGAGAGAGAGAGAGAGAGAACAGTGTCAGAAAGTAGATTTCATTAAGTAAACAAGTGTTTATAATTGTACCTTCGCACTTCCACAACTTCGAAGGGGATTACAGCAATGAATAGACTAACTTAGAACTACTCCTAAGAAACTAAAATGCAATACGGGAAAGTAAAGAATTGGAAAGTAAATAACTGGAAAAAATGTAAAGTAAAATAGACTGGTTTCTGGATCTGGTTTTGGGCCCACCATTGATGGTCGGCCGGCTACCAATTTCTTTTGCAGATATTTTGTGCCAGCTATTTGCACGGATGCATGCACCTTCACCCACGTGTAGGGCTAGATATCCTTGTAGGGAATTCATGTTTTCTATATATAAGAGACCCCTCTCTCATGTTTTCGGGTTAGAAAATTTTGAGATCAAAATTTTTTCTCTCTCTAGCCAATTCCTACACTTTTGCCTACAAATCCTTAACCTTTGCCTATACACCCTTAACCAAATCTTCTCATCTTTGAGCTGAGGTGCTTTTGAGCTTGGTTTGAGCTCTTGAAGGGTATGTTGTATTGGTTTTGTTACTTGAATTGCTTCTTCTCTTCAAGAGGTATAAGGCTTTGTCCCTTTACTTGTTTTTTCTACTATTATTCTTGTTGTTTTCCAACTGTTTTTGGGTTATAAAAATTGTGTTTTTGGGCTGAAGCTTGGGTTTTAAGGCCATTAAAGGTTGAGGGGTGATCCACCCTTTGTACCTTGTTTTGGAGGCCTTTGCCCTTGCGTTTCCCACCATTTTACTATCTTTTTCTGAGCTTTTAAACACTAATTTTCAAAGTTATTTCAGTGGCCAAAATCGTGTTTTGAAATCCAAATTTGGAGGGGTTAGCCTCCCCTCCTTGTGTCTTGCTTACTAGCCTAGTTTGTGCCATGTTTTAGCATATTAATCTAGACTTTTTTAGCTCAATTCCAACATGTTCTAGGACTGTTTTTAGATTGTTTTAGCACTATTTTTGAGTGATAGTTGCCTTTGTGCTTTGTTTTGCATGCTTGTAGTGTAATAGTCCTCATGAGTTTGGTGTTCTAGGCCTTAGACACCATCTTCTTTGAGTTGATAGCATTTATTTATGCCTTTCTCACTCATTTTCAGCACTAATAATCTCTACAACCTCTCTCATTTCTTGGCTTTTGTTTTGCTTTGAGAGTTGTTTCAAGCCACTTGTTTTTTTAAGCATGAGATTAAGGTTGTCATGCTTAATGGTTTAATCCCATTTAGTGGTTCATTATCAACGGCATGGCATTTCTTTCATGTCTTAAGTTAACTCTTGGTTCGATACTTCACTTCACTGGAGGACTTAAACTCACCCTTTGGACTCAATTGATTAAAGAATGGTTGGTAATCTGAAAATGGTGAGTAAAATTGAGGCTAAAAATGGTGAAAGATAATAATTTGGTTGTGTTCAATCAGACGTTAATTGAACACATGGAACTTGGGCCATTTCATACTCATTAGTGATGAAATGATTCAAGGTCACTACTTCCCTTGATCTTTCATGATAGGGAGATGGTTTTTGAGAGTCTCATTTCATTGCATTTATTGAACTTGCACACTTGGTTTCACTAGCCATCATGCAATGAAATTGCATCCATTGATGGTTTGTGAATTAAACTTGCTACTCCTTTGATTTGTTCATGAAAATGAGGTGTGAGTTATGCAAACAAACCCTTGAAAATGCCCTGTATATGCTCTGTTTGTCCTCTATTGCAGCAAGGAGAACTGGGCAGTAGTGGCCGGTAGAGCACTATCCATGCCCGGCAGGTGGCCAGTAGACCATCATTGATGCAAATTTCACTAGTGGCTGGCAACCCACATCATTGGCCGGCTGGCTACTGATGCAAATTTCAGCAACATGTTCGTATGGCAGAGCAGAGTTATTTAGAAAGTGGGCAATAGTGTATGTGTTCTACTGCGCAACAGAGGCTCTCTGGAAGCAAAACAATGGCTTTTCGAGTGGAAACCGAACATGCGCATGAACATCCGTCGCTTCTCGAGGCGCAATAGTTAGCTTAATATTTAAATTGTTTAGCTTACTTCTTGCACTTGTGTTGTAATTGTTTAAATGGTTAAAGTAGTTAACTAGTTGTGATGCTGTAATTATTTTAGTTAACTAGAATAGTTAGTTGATTCATTTGTTGTAATAATTAGTCAAGTAGTTTAACCAGTTTATCCATTTTGTTTTGTGATAATTAGCTTAGCTTTAGTTAGTTAGTTAATTAGCTTAGTTTATTCATTCGGACACTCCTTCGCGAGAGCGCAATGTAATAAAGCGTATGTCTTCCAACTCCACGTCTTTCTCCCTTTTATTTACTAGCTTATGATGGTTAGTTCAGGGACATGATGTTTTGTTTAGTATACTTCATGTTTGCATCCATTTGTATTGCATGCACCGAGGCTCGGTTCGTCATTCTAACTTGCATTGTTAGTTTAATACATTTTTTGAATACGTGCTTAGACTGCATGCTATCAAAATTGCTTCATATATCATATTAAGTAGCTGAGCCTATTTAGATTTCATATCGCATGTGTTGCATTAGTCATATTGCATAATTAGAAATCATGCATTTTTTTAACTCATTTCTCTCTTTGGCTTGGAATACTAGGTGAGCCTTTACTTGCTTTAGCATATTGCATGTATGTGATTGTTGCCATGTCTAGCATGCTTACCATGAGGCTAATTGCTTAAATGATAAACTGCTTGAATGCATGTGGTTGAAGGCTTGTTGCTTGAATTGGAGTAATTTGAGTAATGTTCATATGTGATCACTTTTTCAAGTGGCACATATTTCGAAACAATTTTCAAAACAAACATGACTCGAGATGTTCCAATCTTGCAAGTTAGCCTATACTTGTGTGTGTGCGCATCACATTGTAATGCTAGCCTAATAAACCAGAACAACAGCATATAATGTTCATAAGATTCATATCATGATTAGTAAAGGCCAATCTTTGATCGGGCGAATGGGGGTGCTCAAATGCATTCCTGACCTTCCCTTCTCGTACCTAAGTTCCTGAGCCAAGACAATCTTGGTGATGACGGACACGTGGCCCTTAGCACAAGTCGTGGGTTTCCTAGATTTTTCAAAAATATTTAGGTGGTGACTCTATATCAGGCAAAACAGTCCATTTTTGGCAATTTGATTCAAAATCGATTTTCCAAAAGATTTTCCGGATCTGAACTATTTGGTGTTTATCAATTTCACATTGCACTTGTGAGATTAGATTTAGAACCACGGGAGTCCAATACTGTAAGGCTTATTTCATCTTCTGAAATGGGGCGCGGAAAAGGCGAGCTACAGTTTCTGGCGACTCTGCTAGATAAATTTAGAGAACTTGACTTGAACTTCATGATATGAAATTGTATTTACACTTATATGTTTCTTTGCATTGCATTTGCATTGGTGCGTTTAAGTCACTGTGTTTGCCATCTACTATTCCTGGACGGTTCGCCAGGGGCTTGCTTAAAAGCTTACCAAAAGGCTGACCCGTCGCAAGGTCTGCCACGATGGGAACACAACCCTTGGATCTAGACTACCGAGGTACCATTTGATCCTCCTTTCACTTCTCGGTGTTAGGTGTGAGAGGTATATTAGGTAGTCTTACTGAGGTACCCTTTTTCACCATTTGGCCTAGTTGCATATCGAAAGCCGTAGAGATTGTTCCGAACTAGGACATAATGCTTACCCGAATGCAAGATTGCGTGAAACCGCATTGTTTGAATAATGAACCATAGTTGCTAACGAAACTAGGGCAGGGTAACCCTACCCTCTCATAGGGGTGTTTTGGTTCTCACTTAACTGGTATGTGCTTTATAGTGAAATTGTACAGGAATGTGCGTATCAGTTGCAAGTTCGGTATCAGTTTTGGGGGCAGAATTCAGTGTTGAGTGTAGTCCTATAGCTTTGATTACATCTGTGTGTTGTTAACATCTGAGCTGAGGTGTTGTGCGGTTTCTGATTACTGTCTTCTTTTTTCTTTGTTTCTTTTTGCTATGTAGTATAACACCATAGCTTCGGACAGTTCGGATATCCCCTAAGCACTCGAGACTCGTGTCAAAAGGCTTCACAGAGCTGGAGATCATGTTAGGGGACAGCCCCTGTTTACTTCACTCCCGCCGGTTACTAGATGGATAAAAGTAAGGCAGAGTTCACCGATTCCATTTCCACAACAGTCATCCCCCATTTCACCTGCATCTAGTCAGGCTTAGTCTTCTACATCTAGTCCAGTACAAGATCACTCGCCCGTTCTGATGGCACAGTATCCCCTAGTTAGCATGGAGGACTTGATTCATCACCTTTAGTAAACAATTGAAACCATGCAGCAAGACGCTGCTCGTTAAGCCAAGGTCACAGCACGTCAAGCTGAGGTAATAAACAGGCTACAACAACAATAGCCACAGCCAGCAGCAGCATCTGCATCTCATGCACCTCCTACAGGTATCCCAGCATCCGGAGCCACAGCCCATGCTGAGAATCAAGGCAATCCGGTAGAGCTGACCCCACCACAAGCCTCCAAAGCACCTATGTATTAGGCCGAGCCCCGTAGACACCCCATTTTTGACCGTCCTTAAGGCTTGGGTGCCATTGATCATTTACTTGGTGATGAAAGTTGTGCAGGGCAAAGGTTCGATTTCTTCGACAATGAGAGAGACAAATCCAAAACTCACGCCCCATTTTTGGATCAAAGCCTTTTGACTAAAATGTTTTTTTTAGACCTTAAAACCCTCTCTTTCAAAATATTTTTGAAAAATTGATTCTACGATGTTCCGAGGCTCGTATTTCGTTAAATGTTTCGGTTTTTGGTAAACCGAGCAAAGGACAAAGTGGAAATGAATGAAAGAGAGATGAACTCTTTGAAAAATATTTCAAAACACCTTGTTTAGGGGTTTGGAGTTGAACAAAATGGGAGAGGAGAGAAGAAAACTAGTTGGAGAAGAAGTTTGGCATGAATCTGGATAGGATTGAAATTGAGCAGTCTTACTAAAAGAGGAATAACTTTTTGGACACTTGGAATTTTTATCTTCCGCTGCCACAATTGGAAAGAAGACTTCCAGGGCTTCAATTTAGGCTCAAGAATGACCTTTAAATGAGTCCAAATCAAGGAGTTATGTCCATTTGAAGTGGGGCCCAAAAAGCAGACTTTTCTGGCCAACCAGAGATGGAGGTTTTTGACCATGGATGGATTTTTCTGGCCATGTACCGGCCATGAATGGCCAATGCCGGCCCCCTTCCATCCAAGAGTGATCCATGCCGGCTAGCAATGATGTAGTGCCGGCCATCAATGATGGCATGCTGGCTATTGATGCAGAAAGACAGTTTCTGGTAGATATTTATGCTCCAGCCGTTACAGCTGTCCCTTTTGGGATATTTTCGACCAAGGCTTTCATTCTTCTATATATAGAGGGCTTTCTCTATGGTTTTGGATGTTAGAAACATATTAGGAGTGAAATATTTTGAGGAGCCTCTCTCTCTACATTTCTCTCTCTCTTGAACCTTGGTTCATACAAATGCAGATACACTATCCCTTTGCCTATACATCCTTGATCAAAGTTGTTAATCTTTTGGGTTGAGGTTGCTTGAGGCTCTCTTGGAACTCCTTAAGGTGGTTTTTCCTTGGTTTTGTTGCCGAAAAGTGTACTTGGCTTCAAGAGGTTTTGTTGCCGACCAAAACCATTGTCGACCGGCCAACACCTTTGGCCGGTAGCAAGAAAACAGGGCCGGTGGCCTCAAACCAAGGCCGGCGAGGTGTGGGGATGGCCAACAAGCCATTCCCTGCCCTCTGAAGCAAAAACACAAGTGTCTGGTGCATAACCAAGCACAAAGCAAACAAGTTGAGAGCTCTTGAGGCAAGGAGCGCGACCGAAACCTCCGAAAACTCAAAACGAACACGAATATGGATGATCACCGAGTGTTCAAATGGTGACGTCCAAGTCTTGAGGATGGTCAAAAATGGGGTGTCTACCCCGGCCAGGGGGAGTACCCAACCGGCCAGAGGAAGTGGCCGACCAGCCACCTTAAGTGGCCTACAGCTTCTCCTGGTGGCCAACAGTCCACCAGCTTGAAGGTGGTTCAAAGTGGTTCTGGTTCTGGAGCAGAGGTACCCTGTAAATTGGTTCAGTATTCAAGAATCAAAGCGAATGCAAACAGAGGCAACCGGTGGCAAGGCGATGGATGTTCGGGAGGAAGCCGATCGAGCATGCATGCATCCCTCGCCCCCGAGGCCTTTTAACTGTTTTGCTTAGATGGTTAATTCATTGGTTCTGTCATTAATTAGTTAATGTGCTTAGCTAATCGGTTTGTATTGTAATAATTAGTTAACTAGAATAGTTAATCAGTTGTGGTTTGTAATAGTTAGCTTAATTAGCGTAGCTAGTTAGCTTTCATTTCATTCGGACCCTCCATCGAGAGGGCATATGTTGTAATAAGGGTGCATGCGTGTGTGCAGGTTTTCCAACCCCTATTTCTTTCTCCCTTTTTACTTATCAGCTTTTGATGGTTAGTTTAGGGCATATTTTGATTAGCATACCTTATGCTTGCATACGTGCATCATTCATTCGTCTTGCATGCACCGGGCTCGGCGCATCATTCAAACTGCATCGTATTTCAATACTTATTTGAATACGTGTTCAAAGCATGTTATCAAGTTGCATTCATATGCCATGATTAGATAGCCGAACCTATTTAGTTGCATTTTTGCATGCGTTGCATTAGGCACCTTCGACATAGTTAGGATCATACATGATTTCTAACTAGCTTTTGTTTTAGCTCGAAGTACACTGTAAGTGTTTACGCTTTAGCATATTGCATGAGATGTGTATGTTGCCATGTTTACCATACTTGCCATGAGGCTATTTGCTTAAGTGTTTAACTGCATGAATGCCTGTGGATGAAGGCTTCATTGCTTGAATTGGAACAATTCATCAAAATGTGAGTTTTAAGCCCACCTGGAGTGGCAAATCATCATGTTTTAAGCCCACCTTGTTTGGTGGCAAATCCGCATTTTAGCCTACTTGCAAGTAGCATCTTCAAACCATTTTCGAAAAACAAACATGAGATGTTTTGTTCGAAATCGAGCGATTTAGTCTATGCTTGTATGCTGTGTGCATCATGTAGTAAGTTAGCTAAACAATTGGAATCAGAACACATGTGTTTTCAAAACAACATATCATGTTTAGTAGTGGCCGATCCTTTGATCGGGCGAGCGGGGGTGCTCATTTCAAGACCTTCCCCTCTCGTACCCAAGTTCCCAAGCCGAGGCAACTTTGGTGATGACGGACACGTGGCCTTCGGCACGAGTCAAGGTTTCCTAAATTTTCCCAAAACAAAATATTTAGGTGGCGACTCTGAAATCTGGCAAAGCAATCCATGTTTGGTGCTTTTTGATTAAAATTGATTTTCCAAAACGATTTGTCAGATTTGGACTCTTTGGTGATTTATCAGTCTTACATTGCACTTTGTGAAATTAGATTCAGAACCATGACAGGAGTCCGAACTGTAGTAGCTATGAACCCAATTCGCGCCCTCACGTATGGAGCGAGTTCGGGCAGTCTACACTAAGCCAAGGGCATCGTCAACTGATGTAGGTTGCAGATCTACTACACATCCGATCGTATCACAGCCCCTCTGTGGGAGAAGCTCACTAGCTGTGAGCGAAAGAAGGAGAATCTGGTAGAATACTAGGGGCAAGTGCCCACAACTTCCTCCTTATCCATCAACCACCCAGGGGAGGGATAAAAAATAAAGAGAGATTAAAGAAGAGAGAGATATGCGCTGAGAGACAAAGTGAGGAAAGGGCTTTTTTAGAGAAAAAGAGATTGAGTGCCAGAGTGATGTGAGAATCACAAATAAGAAAGGGTGGGAAACAATACCCTGAGAAGCTATGGCCTCCCCGTAAACTGAGGTCTCTCACCATTGGAAGACATCTGAGTGTTGTGTGTGTGTTTTTGGTTTGTCTCGATTCTTGTTTTGAGTCGTTTCGAGTGTCAATAGATGTGTTTAGGTTGTTTTACCTTTGTTTTCTTTTTGTTGAGTCGTTTTGACTGTGGTCAGTCGTAGGGTCAATACCCGATTGAGAACTCAAACTCAATTTCAAAAATAAATCATTTTGTGCTCAGAGTTCTGTGCCATTCTCCACATATGTGCAAAACAGGATTTGTTCTTTCATAAAACTGCAGGGTTCAAACCAGGTCAAGTGAGAACAATAAAACCAGAACCTATCTGAAGCTATCTGGGTTCCAGACTGCAAAGCAAATGAAAAGAGGGAAAATTTGGAGCATCTTAGTGTGTTTCAACTTCAGCAAGTTCCAAGATTGCATTCCAGGTGCATCTCCTCTAGCCTCGCCTTTCTCTGGAATATGAGTGTATCTCGACCCCAAGCTTAAGCCTGCTTCAAGTTAGAATGGCAGTCCAAGCAGCACCTGTGGGTTTCACATGTAGATGTTACCTCTCGCCAATATAGACAGAGTGTACCCTTTTTGAACTGAGCGTGTTGCAAAGTCCTCTAAGAGGTAAATTCGAGGCACCAAAGTATATATTTGATGCCCCTCTCTTGAATAAAATGTGCATTTTCATATACACTTCCGTTGCATGTGTGCCGCGCATCGTTTATGATTCTTGCATAAAATATGCATGTCTCATGCATAGAACACGCTTTCAGTGTTGCATAGCATATGCTTTTGTCTCTTGTATAGAATATGGTTGTTTCATGCATCGAACATGCTTTCATTATCGCTTAGAATGTGTTGTTGCCTTCATATCTTGGTTGTTTGTCTTGCATGGAATATGCACTCTTACTATATCACACTTCTTAAGTGTATTTCCTTATATACACAATATTGTATGTTTGGTTCATTCAGAGGAATCCCGGGTAAAACCATTCATCTCCCTCATCTCGTTGGTTAGAGACATTAGGGCATGCCCGATGTCTACACTGACATCTCGTTGGTTAGAGACAATCGGGTACGCCCGATGTCTACACTAACATCTCGTTGGTTAGAGGCATTCGGGTACGCCCGATACCTACACTGATATCTCGTTGGTTAGAGGCATTCGGGTACGCCTGATGCCTACATTGACATCTCGTTGGTTAGAGACATTCGGGTACGCCCAATGTCTATGCTGACATCTCATTGGTTAGAGACATTCGGGTATGCCTGATGTCTACGCTGACATCTCGTTGGTTAGAGACATTCGGGTACACCCGATGTCTACATTGACATTCCGTTGGTTAGAAACACCTAGGTACGCCCGGTGTTTACACTGACCCCCTGTTGAAAGCGTTTGGGTCGTGTGCCCGATGCTTGTACCTTCCCCTTTGGTAAGAAGTGTTTGGGACGTGTGTTCGACGCTTATGCCACTTTGCTTTGGTTAGTAGCATTGGGACGTGCTCCGATGTTTATACCACCCTTTGGTGTTTGCACCACTTCCTTTTCCCCTCTCGCGTGTGACAGGCTAAGAGGTGTTTCATTTGAGACTTCGGGTACGCCCAACAGTCGCTTTTGGCCTTTCCTGTGTGAGACACAGTGAAGATTGCATAATTTTTCTTACATCCTTTCTATATGAAATGTGGTTTGACTTGTGAGTCTCACGCATGGCGTGTTTGTGTGTTTGCTTTTGTTTTCTCATGTGTAAAACTGCTGTAACTTGTAGGTTTGCTTAAAATGTTGTATTTATTTTGCATAAATGCTTCATTACTGTCCTCTTTACACAATCATAAGTTATGTTCTTGCATCGTGCATATCATTTGCATTTTGCACCAGCCTGCGGGCACAACTATGTATTGTTATCTTGAATGTTTGTCTAAACCTTGTGGTTGTGTGCCACTCGCACTTTCTTGTGCATCGTGCTTTCTTGCGCAACCTTTCTCCACTCGTGTGTGGCGCGTTTGGATGCACTTGCGCTTTCTTGCGCATTTCATGTTGCATTCGTGCTTTCTTGCGCATTGCACACTTGTGCTTTCTTGCACATTGCACACTCGCGCTTTCTTGTACCCCTTCTCCTCTAGCATGTAGTGCGTTAGGACATCTTAAAGTTTCGAATACTCGGATGCATTCCGGTGTTCATTCATACTCTTCCTCCTCTCGCCTGAGACGCGTTTGGACGTATTCACATCCCTCCCTAGTCTAGGAGACCTTAAATCCTCTGAATGTGCAATTCCTTTGGTGTTTGGCATGCCCGAACAACTTCCGGTGGTCTGGTATAGCCACCTACCTGTGTTTGTGGTGAGTTCCTAGGAGATCAATTGAGACGGTGGAAACTAGAGTTCGAATGGCCGTTGCCTAGAATGCAAATGTTCGGAATTTCCGAGACTAAAGTCTAGTTTAAATACCCAGGGGTGTATCCTCGGCTTGAAATCTGTATGGCAGCCCCATAGGTTGAGGTAGCGGGTATGCGCCTCAATTCTGGATACTGAACCAACCTAGTCGGTCACCCTGTTGAATAATAGGGAAAGTTTCGAACATAGCCGGGGAGAAAAGTAGTACCTACAGTTTGGAAGCATAATCAAAAGGGGAAGATGCCCAGCAGCATGAGGTGAGTCATCACCAATTGCCCCTGTGAGGTACTTTCACTTCCCAACTACATCGCATTTCATCATCTATTATGTCTATTGCATTGCATATAGAATCTATCGCATGCATCTACTGCATTGTCCATCTTATCGCCTGCATCATTTCCATGTTAAGCTTAGTCTGGCATGTGCCCATACTTTCCTTCGTTGAAGCATGGTTCTGTGATAATGTTTACGCACCTATTCCACTAAGAGAATTGTGGTCTGAAGGTTTCAACACCTTTTTTGTGTTAGACGTGCTTTGTTTTGTGTCCATGCCTTTTCTAGGCAAAATGTGGTTTGGCTGTGCGCCTTATTAACTTCATCCATTGCATCCATTGCATCGTATTTTGTTTTGTTGCATTCAGCATGTAGGATCACGATCTTTCCTCCCAGATCATTCCTTACTTATATCATACCACCCAATTACTTGTACTCTTTCTCTTTCTACAAAACACATAGTTTTCCATGTGCTCACACCCCTTTCACGTTGAAACACGATTCTGTTATGTGTAAGCATCCATGTTGCGCTGAGGCCAGTACTGAGCATGTAGGAACTTAGCCTGTGTTAGGCGTCGTTCGGTTCGTGCCCACTCATTTTCTATATTAAACGTAGTTTGATTTTACATCTCCATCCCTTCATGATATTTGTGTGGTTTTGCACTGCTTGTGGTTTGATGATTGAAATACATTGCATATCATTTGCATTGTTTCATTACATTGTATTTCATTACATTGTTTTGTTATATTGTGTATTATTTTGTTCCTGCCCCTGAACTACGCTGGTTTGATTCCCTGCAAGGAGGTACATAGGCAGCTTACGGGTGCAACTGTTTGTTACTGCATCTGTATTTTGTTTATTTGTCCAAGTCTTCGGCCTTGTCAAAAATGGGTCGTCTCTGGGCTTTGACATTCACTCACCTTATTTCATGACTCTGAGCTCTGTCAAAGAGCAGTAACTATAGACACCCCATTTTTGACCGTCCATAAGACTTAGGCACCACTGATCATTTACTTGGTGATGAAAGTTGTCTAGGGCAAAGGTTCAATTTCTTCGGCAAGAAGAGAGACAAATCAAAACCTCACACCCCATTTTTGGACCAAAACCTTTCGACTAAAATGTTTTTTTTAGACCTTAAAACCCTCTCTTTCAAAATATTTTTGAAAAATGATTCTACGTTGTTCCAAGGCTCGCATTTCGTTAAATGTTGCGCTTTTTGATAAACCGAGCAAAGGACAAAGTGGAAATGAATGAAAGGGAGATGAATTCTTTGAAAAATATTTCAAAACACCTTGTTTAGGGGTTTGGAGTTGAAGAAAATGGGAGAGGAGAGAAGAAAACTAGTTGGAGAAGAAGTTTGGCATGAATCCGGGTAGGATCGAAACTAAGCAGTCTTCACTAAAAGTGGCATAACGTTTTGCACACTTGGAAGTTTTATGTGAGGCTGCCACCATTGGAAAGAAGACTTCCAGGGATTCAATTTAGGCTCAAGAATGACTTGCAAATGAGTCCAGATGAAGGAGTTATGTCCATTTGAAGTTGGGCCCAAAAAGCAGATTTTTCTGGCCAACCAGAGATGGAGGTTTCTAACCATGGATGGGTTTTTTTGACCATGCGCCGGCCATGAATGGCCAATGCCGGCCCCCTTCCATCAAAGAGTGATCCATGCCGGCTAGCAATGATGTAGTGCCGGCCATCAATGATGGCATGCCGGCCATTGATGCAGAAAGACAGTTTCTGGCAGATATTTATGCTCCAGCTGTTACAGGTATCCTTTTGGGATATTTTTGGCCAAGGCTTGCATTCTTCTATATATAGAGGGCTTTCTCTATGGTTTTGGAAGTTAGAAACATATTAGGAGTGAAATATTTTGAGGAGCCTCTCTCTCTTGAACCTTGGTTCATACAAGTGCAGATACACTATCCCTTTGCCTATACATCCTTGATCAAATTTGTTGATCTTTGGGCTGAGGTTACTTGAGGCTCTCTTGGAACTCCTTAAGGTGGTTTTTGCTTGGTTTTGTTGCCTAAAAGTGTGCTTGGCTTCAAGAGGTATAACTCTCTCCCTTTAAGCTTGTTTTTCACACTTGTTTTGCCAGCCTTTGCAAACTGTTTCTGGCCTGGCTTTCAGCTACAAAAATCTCTATTTTTAAGGTTTAAAAATGGTGGTTCAAGGCCCCTTTGGAGTTAGGGGTGGTCCACCCTTCTTGTGGCTTGCTTGCTAAGTTGTTGTGCCATCTTTCAAAGTTGTTTTAAATCAAAATTTTTGGACCTTTTTACCACTGAAACTCAGAGGTTTTTCAGTGACAAAAACCACGTTTTGAGGACCAAAAATGGAGGGGGTGGCCTCCCCTCCTTGTGCCTCTCTTCCATGCCTAGTTAGCATTGCATAGTAGCATGTTTTTGTGGCTTGTGTAAGCTTATTTCCAGTATATTTTTGCCTCTAATTTGACATGTTTTAGGACTGTTTTAGGCTGGATTGGTCCTTTGAGTCTTTCTTTGTATGCTTGTAGTGCATTTGTGCTTGAGGGTCTAGTTTGTGCTATGTGTTAGCCTTTGATTCTAGCCTTTTTTAGCTTCGTTCAAGCATGTTTTTGGCCTTACTTCAACATGTTATAACTCTGTTTTTGGCTGGTCGAGTCACTTCTTGCTTGCTTCTTACACTTGCAGTGTAATCATGCTTACTAGCTTAACATACTTAATGTTTTAACCTATTATTCTAGCATGTGTTAGCTCCACTCCGACATGTTTTTCGCCTTGCTTTGACATGCTTAAACTCTGTTTTGAGTGGTCTTGGTCCTTTGAGGCTTGCTTTGTAAAGCTATAGTGTAGTTAGCTTCACTAGCTTAGCGTTTTGAGGCCTTTCACATGCTTTGCTTGAGTTCTTTGCATGTCATGACATCATTTTACACATGATTTCAGTGCATATAGTTCAGTCACACTCTCACATATTCCACTCCTTCATTGCTTTTAAGAGTTGTGTCTTGTGCCTTGTTTTTGAGCCAATACATGAGCATGCATTTTTTGCTCTTCACGATATCATCTCAGCACATCTTAGCCTTTGTTTTGGCATGTTTGAGGTTTGTCCAGAGCTGGTTTGGCCATTTGAGCTTGATGTTGTGTGGCTCTACTGTAAAACTTTTCACTAGTTTTAATGCTTAAGTCCCCTAACATGTTGTACATGAGTTGTTTGCATGTTAGATTCTTGTGTTTCATGCCATTTTAGCACTGAAAGTTTGCCACCTCCCTCATTTCTTCATTTTTCTATTTGTTTCGAGGGATGGTTAGTCTTAAAGTTGTGTTTAAGCTTGGGATTGAGGCTTGTGCTTAAATGGCTTTAACCCTCTTTTTAGGGTTCCTCCTGGTCAAAGGCATGGTCTCTCTTATGTCTTAAGTCATCTTGTGATTGACCTCTCTTCTATTAGAGGACTTTCACATTGGACAAATCAATTAAAGAAAGGTTTGGTAACTTAAAATGTGTAAACAAGAATCGAATCAAGTAAAACATGCCAAGATAAGCATTGTTGTGTTGCATTGCATTGCATTGTGTTCAATCGAACGTTATATTGAACACAAGGTGGATTGGTCCATTTCATACTCGAAGTGATGAAAGTGAGCCAATCTCCTTTGTCTTCATTGCCTTTGATCTCTCATGATAAGGTAATGGACTTGTGTCTTTGTTTTGTGCATTTATTGAATTTGTGCAAGTTGGATCCTTGGCCATCATGCATTGAAATTGCTTGATTGGTGGCTTTAGACCCAACGGTGCCACTCTTTTGATGTTTTGAGATGATAAGGAGTGGCATAGTGCAAACATGTCCCTGGAAAACCCTCAATTTTTCTCTATTTTGTACTCTGTTGCAATTTGGTGTTTCAGTACACCAATGGCCGGCAGTGCCTCACTGGTGGCCGGCAGTGCTTCACCCTTGGCCGGCAGAGGCACACTCTTGGTCGGTAGGTGGCCGGTAGCCACCATTCATGGCTGGCAGGCCATTGGTGTACTCCTCAGCAGTTATTTGGTAAGGTTCAGCAGAAGGTTCTTGGAGACACCCTGCAAACATAGCCTCTAAAGAGCAAACGGGAAGGCTTTTCGGGATGAAAACCGAGGCATGCATGTTCAACTTCTTCGAACAGAGCTGAGGTAGTGTTGTTTAATGCTTTACTTGTTAGTTAGCATTGTTTTGTAATTTAATTAATTAGTTTACTAATTAGTTAAAGTGTTGTAATAATTAGTAAGTAGCTTTCTAGTTATTCAATTTGGTATGTAATAATTAGTCTAAATAGATTAGTTTGATTAGGTTAGCTTAGATTAGCTTAGCACTTATTCATTCGGACCCTCCTTCGCGAGGGCATGATGTTGTAATAAGTGTGCGTGTTTGTGCGCATGTCTTCCAACCCCACGTCTTTCTCCTTTTTATTTAACTGCTTTCGATGGTTAGATTAGGACACGTTTTGATTAGCATACCTTATGCTTGCATGTTTGCATCATTCATTTGTCTTGCATGCACCTGGCTCGGCGCATCATTCAAACTAAATCGTGTTTTAATACCTATTTGAATACGTGTTTCAAATCATGTTATCAAATTGTTGCATTCATATGCCATCTTAGATAGCCGAGCCAATTAGTTGCGTTTTCCATGTGTTGCATTAGGCATCTTTTATAGTTAGGATCACGCATGATTTCTAACTAGCTTTTGTTTTGGCTTGGATTACACTGTATGTTTTATGCTTTAGCATACTTTGCATGAGTGTGAGTGTTGCCATGTTTAGCATGCTTGCCATGAGGCTATGTGCTTATTTGATTAACTGCATGAATGCCTGTGGATGAAAGCTTGATTGCTTGAATTGGGACAGTTCATCGAATGTGAGTTTTAAGCCCACTTTACAAAGTGGCAAATCATCATGTTTTAAGCCCACTTGAGGGTGGCATTTTCAAACCATTTTCGAAAACGAATATGAGTTGTTTTGTTCCAATTCTCGTGATTTTAGTCTACACGTGTATGCTGTGCGCATCACATAGTAAGTTAGTTAATAATCAGAACAATAACACATGTGTTTATAAAACAACATATCATGCTTAGTAGAGGCCGATCCTTTGATTGGGTGAGCGGGGGTGCTCATTTCAGGACCTTCCCCTCTCGTACCCAAGTTCCCGAGCTGAGGCAACTTTGGTGATGACGGACACGTGGCCTTTGGCACGAGTGAGGGTTTCCTAAATTTTCCAAAAATAAAATATTTAGGTGGCGACTCTGTAATTTGGCAAAGTAGTCCAGTTTTGGCATTATTGGATTCAAAATCTGATTTTCCAAAATGTTTTTCCTGATTGGACTCTTTGGTTTTTATTAGTCTCACATTGCACTTTGTGAGATTAGATTCAGAACCGTGATAGGAGTCCGAACTATAGGAGACCAATTCGCGCCTTCTCCGAAAAGGGGGCCCGCGGAGAAAGTCGAGTCTACAATTTCTGGCGACTCTGCTGGGGATTTAGAGAACTTGACTCAAACTCATGATATGATGTTTTATCTACATTTATGTGTTTCTTTGCATTGCATTTGCATAGCTGTGCGTAAGTCACAATGTTTGTCGTCTGCTATTCCTGAATGGTTTGTCGGAGGCTTGCTTTGGAAAGCATACCATAAGGCTAACCAGTTGCGGGCTCTGCCACGATGGGAACATAAACCTTGGATCTGGACTACCACTATATCGTTTGATCCACCTTTCACTTCTCGGTGTTTGGTGCGAGAGGTATATTAGGTGGTCTTGCTGAGGCACCCTTTTTGACCAATTGACCTAGTTGCATATCGGAAGCCTTAGAGACTGTTCCAAACTAGGACAAGTTGCTCACCCAAATGTAGGATTGTTTGAAACCGCATGCGTGCGTAGTGAAGCCCTAGTTCTTGACAAAATAGGACAGGGAAACCCTACCCCACTATAGGGGTGTTTTGGCTCTCACTTGCTTGTTATGTGCTGTTAGAGTGTGTCTCTGTAGGAATGCATGTACCGGTTGCAAGTTTGGTATCTGTTTTGGGGGCAGAATTCAGTAGAGAGCACAGCCATGCAGTTATGCTCATATCTGTTCTAGTGAAACCAGGCTGAGGTGCTGTCTATTTTCTCTTTTGCAAGGTAGTCCTGGAACCGTAGCTCCAAAAGGCTCTGATATCCCTCGGGTATATTGGACTTGTGTTGATAGACTTTGTCAGGTCGAAGATTCAATGCAAGGGCAGCCAGTATTTCCTTTGTTAGAGGCAAGGCAAAGAAAGGCCAGTCAGGGCTCACCGGTTCAACTGATCTGACAGTCACCAATCACATCACCTCTGTTCAAAGCACGAGCATCTACCTTTATCATGGCGCAGCCTCTGATAAATCTAGAGGATTTGCTGATCCGTTTTCAGCAATCAGTGGACTCGCTACAGCAAGATATGGTTAGGCAAGCCGAGACATTGTAGAATATGATATTCAATTTTAAGGACCTCCATGACATTGGGGTTCAAATCAAGGAGGCCATCCGACAAGGGATCTTTGTGGAAGATAATGAGCCTTTCAAGAAGGATGTTGTTCGCAGTTCCAATACTACTACGGATGGTAGAACAGCTGCAAAATGCTCAGAAGTAGACACTATCACTACTTCCCTCAACAGCCAAAGACCAACCACTTCAACTCGGCACCAAGCCCGAAATTTCCATCCTCTTTATATGAGTCTCTCTCAAGCTTTGAAAGTGTTGCGGGAAAAAGGGTACCTAGAACTCCTAGAACCCCAACTCCTTCCAAATCCTCTTCTACCAAGATATGACCCAGCCAGATACTGTGCTTATTATCAACAATACAGTCATGATACAAACCGTTGCATCCGCCTCTGTCATAAGATTCGGGATCTTATTGATGAAGAGATCATAGCTCCACCAAAGGGACCTCAGGCCACCACTGACACGTCACCTCCACATCTCAATCTAATCCATACATTGCCATCCCCCTACAACCCTAGCATATACATCACGCCAGGCCATCTACCCAAGCTTGAGGTGTTCCTTCCAGTCAGCATGGACTTATGCATGATGAATGCACTCGAACCTCAATCATCCCAAACCCGTGAACCCACTACTTCTGAGCTAGTGAGCATGATTGAAGATGTGCAAAGAATTGTGGCAGATTTAGCGTTTGGAATTTTGGCTCCATCATCGACTACATCACGGGCCTGAAATTTCAATCCAAAAGGCTCTTCAATATTGGGGCGAGCTGCAATTGAAAAGGGCCAACCTGAAGCCATCTCAGACCTGGGCAATGACAAGTCGTTAACAATTGGGCTCCGCTCTGATATAGCGACCCAATCCCTTGGCCAAGCTGAAGCAAATGGTAGGAATGTAACTGGGGCAAGTATTGATCCCGATGCATAACTTAGGTGGGCTATCAAGGCATTGAAGGCCGAAGGACTGAACAAACAGCAAGTGCTTACAGTTGGTGCAAAAATTGTGGATGCAACTTTGCCACCCACAGTGAGAGCATTCTGAATCAAGGGGCAACAACGGAAAGAGATGCTCTACCAGAAATACCCATCCTAATTCCGGTTCCAAGCCTATGGATACCTGACCAACACCCACTACTCCATTTGCCGATGTTTCTAAACCTAGTGCTTCTTCTTCCCGCAAACGAACCTTCACCCAACTCCATATGAACCTAACCTATGCATTGAAGGTACTGATGGAGAAAGGGCATCTCAAACTGCTCAAACCTCGACCTCTCCCAAATCCCCTTCCAGCTAAGCATGATGCTGCCAAGTATTGCGCCTTCCATCAACAAACTGGTCATGACACTAACAGTTGTTTTCATCTTCGCCAAGAAATACAAGATTTGATTAACAACAAGGTCATCATCACACCAGGATCTGTAAAGTCTATCGTTACTGGATCAGTGAACTTGGGGGATAATGTGACTATGTGATTGGGAGATGAACTACCTGCTGATGGTGCTCAGTTTACTCCAAGTGTGGTGGATGGCATGCACTGTTTTGAACAATGTGCCAATGCTGTTTATTGTACTTTTTGACTTGGGTATTGAGTCAATTCTGTTGTGTTATTTTGAGTCAGTCTTGTTGTGTTGAAGGTTGGTGATTTCCGGGTTTGTTAACTCGGACATCACTATCTTTTTTTGTTTGTCTTTTACACTCTTTCTTTTGTGTCTGTTCCCACCTTTAAGCCAGTTGTGCCAGCAAATTTGAATGAAATGGCAGTGCTTTTTACCTACTTTTTTGTGCCTTGAAATCATTGCATTGACCTAAGTTTTTCAAAACTTTTCTAACACTGTGACGAAAACAAAGAGGGAGGAATTCCTCTGGATTTGTAAAATTTGATCAACTGAGAGGAAGAAAGGCAAGCTAGGCCCTTAATGAATGAAATCATGTTTGTTAATGTGAGTACTGAGAAGGATCCTGCCTTGATCCAGATTGGTTCTACACTGTCTTCACGAGCGACTAGTCGCTTTCTTAAAAGATTTCAAAAAAATGTTTTGCGTGGTTCTGCGAAGACATGCGTGGACTTGATCTTGAGATTGTGCAGCATAGGATCGCTCTCATGCCTCAAGACTCAACTCCTTTGCTTTCAAACCTTGAACTTTAACTAAGAATGTTCAACAGTCAACCACAATGTAAGGCTTGTATAGCCAGATTTGAAGTAGCCCATGAACTAGGGGCAATAAGGTCGTATGACATCAAAGGAGGCCCGCCAGGCCAAATTTGAAGCAGCCCTCGAACTAGGGGCAAGAAAGTCAGATCAAGAAGATCAGATGTTATCAACGGAAGCTTGTGAACCTAGATCAGAAATAACCCATGAACTAGGGGCAAAAAATGTCAGATGTGCTCAAAGATTCAAAGGATGGGTCATTCCATAAACCAATGAAGATTGGCAAGAAAACTGAATCTGAGAAACGGAGAGAAGATAAGTTTATTGCCGAAGGACAATCGAGTTCCTATCCACAACTCTAGGGGCAATTCAGACCCGGTTGGATGGACTCCTACATCATCAACGAACAGCAGCCATTCTCTTGGATTCAGATGGCTTCAAGATCTCAAAATCGATCAACATGGACAAGATAACCCGGAAGGGTTGCCCTGGCAAAAGTTAGAGCAAGAAAGAAAGAAGAAAAGGAACAAAAATGAAAAATGAAGAAAATGAAAAGAAGAAAAGAAATGAAATGAAATGAAAAGAAAAGAAAAACAGAGCTCGCAAGGTTGAAAACCCAGAAGGGCGGCCTTGGCAAAAGTTAGAGCGCAAAAGGAGAGTGTCAACACCAGAGTGAACCTCAACCCGGAACTACGTTAGGCATGATTCCTATGTTTGGGATACATAGGCAACTTCATCCTGAAGTTCGGCCCTGTAGACACCCCATTTTTGACCGACCTTAAGACTCAGACGTCACCGGTTGAGCGCTTGGTGATGTTGCATACTGTGCTCGTTCAGAAGTCTCAGAGTCGCGGCCGCGTGCCCTGCCTCCGGACCTCCGAACTATCTTCCCTACCTTGTCTCGGTTTGCGAACCAGGCTCGGTTTTCTCTGTTTTCTTCCCTAAGGGAAGGGAGTGGTCCCGCAGATTATCTCCCGGTGGCCGTAAGCTACTTTTCGTGGCCGTAGGCCATTTTGCCCATTTCGGAGCCCGGTTCCCGGTTTTCGGAGCCGTTAGGCCGTGTGCCTCGGCTCGGGACCGCCCAACCATCTCCGCTTTCTCCGATTTTTGGCGGAGACCCCTGTTTTAATGTTCCGAGGAACACTGGGGGCCCCTGATGCCCACTTCGCAGCCGAACACCACTTCCGGTGCCCAGCGACCCATTTTCGGGACCCCGAACCGCGTGATTTGGGCCCCGAGCATTCATTTTGCATCAGCCTTCTCCGGTTTTTGGCGGAGACCTCTGTTTTAATATTCCGAGGAACCCTGGGGCCCCTGATGCCCACTTCGTGGTCGTGCACCGCTTCCGGTACCTGTAGCCGGTTTTCGGGACCCCAAACTGCGTGTCTTGGTCCCGAGCATTCATTTCACATCCATTTTCTCCGGTTTTTGGCAGGTATCTCTATTTCGTCATTCCAGAGGACACTGGGGTCGCAGATACCCACTTCGCTGCTGAACACCACTCCCGGCACCCGCAGCCCATTTTCGGGATCCCGATTTGCTCGGTTTTGGCCCCGAACATTCGTTTCTCATTAGTTTTTGTTCAAACTTGGCAGGTACATCTGTTTCAACATCAGGAAGATCACTGGGGGGGGAGAAGCCAGCAATTATCCCAGGTAACCAGTTTCGCTCCTCCGGAGCCCGTTTTGCTCACTTCCGGGCCAATGTTGAACACCCTAGGGGCATTCTCTTCCAACCAAAGCTACATATCTGTGATGAGGGCATCCAGGAGGACACTTTGGCATAGTGGTCGGCCAGAAATTCATGGTTTCATTTTTGGGCCTCTCCTTCAAGCTCTATGTTGTGACTCTTGGTTCAATGTTGTCAAATTCAAACCTTGGATTCTTGTTCTACACATCTTGGAGGACACTTTGGCATAGTGGTCGGCCAGAAATTCATGGTTTCATTTTTGGGCCTCTCCTTCAAGCTCTATGTTGTGGCTCCTGCTTCAGAGTTGCCAGATTTCAACCATGGGGCCTTGTTCTACACACCTTGGAGGACACCTTTCTATACTGGTCGGCCAGAAAATCTTCTGTTCATTTTCTTGGGGTGGCCGGCCGGCCATGTAGGGTGGCTGGCCGGCCATGGAGGGTGGCTGGCCGGCCACCTTGCAAAAAAATACCTGGCCGGCCAGATTCTTGCTTTCCAGCCTGTCCCAGCTGTCCGGATATCTTTCAGCATATCCCGGGGCATCCGGGGATATTTCGGGAGGGAAAGATTGGGTGCTTTCCCTCCCCTTTTACACCCCATTTCTTGCCTATTTGAAGGGCCCTCCCTCTCCTTCTTCAAGGTTGGAAAAATTGGTCTCAAGGAATCATCTTCAAAAACCTCCATGTCCTTGGCTTAAAACCTCAAAAAAGCTTCAAGTGTCAAGGTCTTCTCTTCATCAACACCTAGCCTCACCATCCCTACCACCACTCCAGCAGCTAGGAAGTGAATTTCAGAGGTTGAGAAGCTACAAATCAAGGCCAAGAATCAAAGAAAGACAAGTCTTCAAAGGTAAGCCTTCAAAACCAACTTTTAGGGCTTTTCCTTGGTTCATTTTTATACTCTAATTGGTTGAGAATTGGGGCTCCGACCCCTACTGCTTTTGTGCTTAAAATGAGCCCCTCTACGACTTTGTAGAAGGGCTCAACCTCATTTGGTGTTTGTATACACTAGTTCCTTCAATATTCTTCAAGTTGGTAACATTTTTGCATGCTAAAATTGACCTACTTGTGTTGGTTTTTGGGGGTCCGACCCCTACTGCTTTTGTGCTTAAAATGAGCCCCTCTACAACATTGTAGATAGGCTCAGCTTCATTTGGCCTTTGTATATACCACTTCCTTCAATGTTCATCAAGTGTGCCACTTTTTGCATGCAATTTTGACCTATCTCTATTTGTTTTTGGGGCTTCGACCCCTACTGACTTTGGTCTTATTTTGACCCCCTTTACATATTTCATGAAGGAAGTTTGGTCATTTGATGTATATTTTGGCATGTCTCTTGCTATAGCATATTTGGAGCCTATTTTGCATAGATCTTTTAGCATGTTTGTGTTCTGATTTTGAGGATTCCATCTTCTGCAATTGTGCTTATTTTTAGGTCATCTTCAATGTTGTAGAAGAAAGTTTGTCCATTTGGGGTTTGCATATATCACTTGTCTCAATACCCCTCTTTTGGCCACTAACTTTGCATGCTTTGTTTGATCTATCTATGCTTGCATTTAGGCCATGTTTACTACTGAAAAAATGCCATTTTTGGGACTGTCTTGCTACTGTTCTTGCTGCCATGATCATATTTTGCACGTGTAGCATGGCTATAGGCCATTTCGGGGCTTAATTTCGCATTTTCGGGATGAATGCATATTTCGAGTATCTTTTCGAATTGTTTCGGGGCTGTTTTCCCCTTTGCTTAAGTGCTGAAATTCCATTGCCATGCTTGCATATCATTTCCCATGCCATTTGTGTCATTTTTGCATTGCCTCGGTTTGCGTGCCAATGGGCACGCACTTCGAGGCACCTCATTTCTAGCATTCCGGCAGCCTATGTGAGCGTGGCTGAGGCTATCTCATGTTGGCGTAAGCCCAATTTGCATTTTAATGTTTCTACATCATTGCCTCGATTTGCGTGTCCGCGGACACGCGTTTCGAGGCAGCTTTGTTTTATCCGACGGCCTCCTATGTGAGTGAGCTGAGGCTCTCCCATGTTGGTATAAGCCCATCGTTGCATTCCGTATGCCATTGCATCGCATATCATCGCCTCGGTTTGCGTGCCTGTGGGCGCGCATTTCGAGGCACTTCGGTTTTATCCGATTTTGCATCGCATATCATCGCCTCGGTTTGCGTGCCTGTGGGCGCGCATTTCGAGGCACTCTATTTTATCCGGTTTGCATTGCACATCATCGCCTCGGTTTGCGTGTCCGTGGGTACGCATTTCGAGGCACTTCGGTTTTATCCGATTTTGCATCGCACATCATCGCCTCGGTTTGCGTGTCCGCGGGTACACATTTCGAGGCACTTCGGTTTTATCCGATTTTCTCATTTCATCATGGCCTCGGTTTGCGTGTCTGTGGGCGCGCATTTCGAGGCACTTCGGTTTTATCCGTTTTACATCGCACATCATCGCCTCGGTTTGCGTGTCTGTGGGCGCGCATTTCGAGGCACTTCGGTTTTATCCGATTTTGCATCGCATATCATCGCCTCGGTTTGCGTGTCCGCGGGTACGCACTTCGAGGCACTTTGGTTTTATCCGATTTTCTCATTTCATCATCGCCTCGGTTTGCGTGTCCGCGGGTACGCATTTCGAGGCACTTCGGTTTTATCCGATTTTGCATCGCACATCAACGCCTCGGTTTGCGTGCCCGTGTGCACGCATTTCGAGGCACTTTGGTTTTATCTGATTTTCTCATTTCATCATCGCCTCGGTTTGCGTGTCCGCGGGTACGCATTTCGAGGCACTTCAGTTCTATCCGATTTGCATTTCATATCATCGCCTCGGTTTGCGTGCCTATGGGCACGCATTTCGAGGCATTTCATTTTAGTCTCATTATATATCATATTTCATGTCATTTCATACTTGTATGCTATCTTCTCGGTTTGCGTGCCTATGGGCACGCATTTCGAGGCATTTCATTTTAGTCTCATTATATATCATATTTCATGTCATTTCATACTTGTATGCTATCTTCTCGGTTCACGTGCTAGTGGGCACGCATTTCGAGGCATCTCATTTGCATCAGCATTGCGCATGCTAGGGTTGTATCTTAGTTGCATTTCATGCATATCATGCATATTGCACGGGAAACGAGGCGCGTTCACACTTCGAGTGGCGGAGCATGTCTCAATTCCCCAGTCACCGACACTCCGGATAACCCATGATGGAGTTAGGTTTTCATTGTAGCATTCATCTGCATTCATCCCATATTGAGTTGTGCAATTCGGCTCCTCGGCCACCATGCATCGATGTGCGTGATTGGTGGCACGAGGATCGAGACATGCATATATTTGTGAAATACATTGCTATGCCCTTTTCCTGCTCTCTGTTGCAGCAAAATCAAGAATCAACAACTTTTCGGAGCCTGGCACGCATTTCGAGAAAATTGCAAACAGAGGCTAATTAGGGCATCCCAGTGGATTTCCGCACCAAAGCAGCCCAGCATACACCATTCATCAGGAGCGAGGCAGTCCCTGGCTTGCATGCCAGTTTTACTTTTCTGTAATTAATTTATTAATTAATTAGAAATTTGTATATTTCGGACTGTAATATTCTTTTATTTTGGGTCTGTATTATTATTTATTCGGACCCTCTGCGCGAGGGCAAATGTTGTAATAAGGGTGGGTGAGTGTGATGTATGTCTTCACAACCCCCATTTCTTTCTCCCTTTTATTTACCCGCTTTGGATGGTTAGATATAGGGCATATTTCAATTAGCATACAGTATGACAGCATGTTTGCATCATTCATCTGTCTTGCATGCATCGGGCTCGGCGCATCATACAAACTGCATTGTATTTCAATTACAAGATGAATACATGTTAGTTGTTGCATTTCACATGCCATGTTTAGAATAGCCGAGCCTGCTATAGTTTGCATCTTTGCATGTGTTGCATTAGACATTTCAGTATATTTAGGATCATGCATGATTTCTAATGTAGTTTTTGTTTTGGCTTGGAGTACTCGGTGAGTTTTATGCTTTAGCATCCTTGCATGCGTGTGAGTGTTGCCATGATAGCATGCTTACCATGAGGCTACGTGCTTATGTGATATAACTGCCTTGAATGCCTGTGGGTGGAGGTTGAGTTATCTGAAGTGGAACAAATCATTGACTGTTTGTTTTAAGCCCACGAGATAGTGGCAAAATCATTGTTTTCTAAGCCCACCTGAGGGTGGCAAATCCGCATTTTAGCCTACCTGAGGGTAGCACCATCAAACCATTTTCAAGCAAACAAACATGAAATGTTTTGTTCCAATTCAGACGGCCCAGTCTATACTTGTTTGCTGCGAGCATCACATAGTAACCTAGGCTAATAACCGGAATAAGAACTCACAAAGTTTTCAAAAACAGATATCATGGTTAGTAGAGGCCGGTCTTTGACCGGGCGAGCGGGGGTGCTCACGATGTGACCTTCCCCAATCGTACCCAAGTTCCCGAGCCAACTTTGGTGATGACAGACACGTGGCCTTTTGGCACCGAGTCAGGGTTTCCTAAATTTCCCATTTTAAAATATTTAGGTGGCGACTCTGTTATCTGGCAAAGCAGTCCATGTTTGGCACTTCTTTCAAAAATCAGTTTTCTCAAACGATTTGCCGGATTTGGACTCTTTGGTTCGAGATTTGGAACCGCAACAAAAATCGAGTCCGAACTGTAGCGAGGTCCCTCGCGGGCGTTGTTACCGTTTCTGGCGACTCTGCTGGGGAGTTAGAGAACTTGACTCGAACTCATGATATCTGTTTTTGACTACACTTGTGTGTTTCTTTGCATTGCATTTGCATTGGTGCGCCTAGGACACCGTGTTTGCCATATGCCATTCCCGAACGATTTGCCGGAGGCTTGTCTTGTCAAGTCATGTCCGTAAGGCTGATCGGCTCTGGGCTCTGACAGCATGGGAACACAAACCCCGGTTTTACCGGGGCACCCTTTTTGACCATTCGACCTAGTGCATATTCGGATCCATAGTGACCATTCCAAACTAGGACAGGTTGCCTACCCGTTTATAGGTTGTTTGTAACCGCTGCGTGCGTAGTGAAACCCTAGTTCCTGACAAAATAGGACAGGGAAACCCTACCCCAACATAGGGGTGTTTTGGCTCTCACTTATCTGTTATGTGCTTGTTAGAGTGTGCCTCTACAGGGAATGCATGTATCAGTATGAGTTTGGGCATCAGGCCTGCGGGCATCAGTTTTTGAATTTGGGAATCAGGCCTGCGGGCATTATCCAGTATTTGGGAATCAGTTGTCCGCGGATATCAGATTCAGTTTATCAGAACAGTGATACAGGAATATTGACCAGTATTTGAGGACAGTGTATAGCCAGCTTACCAACTGTGTGTTGATTGTATACCCGACTGTGTGTGGTGTATTCAATTTAAGCCGTTATGCTGCCCGTTTTATTTCTGGTTATTTATTTCTTTTTCGCTTTATTTATCTTTTTGCAAGGGCAGTCTGTAGCACAATTGCTTCTGAACCAGTCGATACTCCCCAAGCAATTTGGACACGCGGTCGCCGACTCAACCGATCCGAGGATCTAGTTGACGGACATCCAGTGTTTCACTCGTTACCCCCTGTTATCAGAAGAAGGCCGAGGAGGCGCAGTCCGTCAGAACAAAGATTACTGAGACAGCAGTCTGTTTTAGTAGCAAATAGTCGGGTTGAGCTTCCTGTTTCTGCTATAGAGATACGCCTGCCGGTTCTTCAAATGGAACAACAGAATACAGCTATGGAGGCGATGATGCGCCAAATGACTGAAAGCATGAAGCAAATGCAAGATGATGCTCTCCGCCAGGCGGAATTTTCCAGACAACAGGCCGCTGTCATGGCCCAACAGTCTGAGTTGATCACCAGATTACAACAGCAGAACGCAGCGTCTGCCTCAAATCAGGCTCCCCCTCCACCCGGGGCCCCATTACCTGAACAACTACCTGCTGGCCAGAATGCCCCTCCAAACCCGCAAAATGCCCAGGCTGCCCAGAATACCCTCCCGAATCAACAGAACATTCTGCCAAACCCCCCAAACATGCAAGAGGACACGGGTCTTCCAACGGGGCTAGCTCCGCCCCCGCTTCTACCACAACTGTCCAAAAACATTACACCTAACCATCCGGACTCTCCATTTGAGTTCGAGGTAGAGCAGACAGCTTTGAAATTGAGCAAGTTGGAGAAGCTCTTTAAGAAGTCTCAAGGGGTGAAGGCCATCCCAGATATTGAAGACGGCTATACTGATGTAGCCGTGACATTGCCGGAGAGATTTAAGATGCCCCAGATCGATCGCTTTGATGGATCCGGGGACCCTATGGTTCACCTCCGGCTATTCTCAGACGTTCTAAGACCAATGGGCCTAACCCGACCGCAAAAGCTTTCTTTGTTCGGTCGGACCCTGTCGGGTGTGGCATCCACTTGGTATTCAAAGCTGGAAGATCAGGTGAAAATAAACTGGGATGAGATGGCTGAGGCCTTCCTTGCACAATATTCGTACAACACGCAGATCGAGATCACAACTCGTGATCTCGAGACAACGAGGCAGGAGCCCAAGGAATCTTTCTCTGACTTTGTGACCCGGTGGAGGGCGAAGGCATCGATGATGACCTTAAGGCCAACAGACAGAGATCAAATACGGATGATTGTACGCAATCTCCAGCCGGCATTAATGAAGAAGATGATTGTAGTTCCCTTCCCCACTTTCGCAGATCTGCATGATATGGGGATGCAAATAGAGGATGCGATGAAACAGGGTCTGTTTGACCAAGATCGGGATCAGCCCCGGAGAACATTCAACCGTGGTAATAATGCGGGGCCCGAGTGGCTCTTCCAATACCAGAACTTCAGAGGTCGGAATGGTCACCACCACTCCCCTTCCCCAACCAAGGTCCGCAGCGGCCACACCTTTTTCTGATGCCTCTGGGAGCAGTAATCAAGGCCCAAGATAACCAACCCAGGGGTCAACGAACCTTCTCCCCGCTCTATATGCCATTGTCCAAGGTCCTCGGGGGTCCTAGTCAGAAAGGGGCACCTGAAACCCTTGAACCGAGGCCTCTACCGAATCCACTCCCCCCTTCCCATAACCCAGCCAAATATTGCCAATACCACCAACAGCATGGTCATGACACCGACCAATGCTACAGGCTGCGTCATGAGGTTCAAGATCTCATTGACAAAAACATCATCCTACCTCCCCAAGGACCCAACGTCACAAACAACCCACTCCCCAAACACAACCAAGATCCACCAAAAAGAGTCAACCTCATCCACACTGGGGGTCGCTTCATATGATCCCAGTATCTATATCACTCCCTCCCACCTACCCAAGCCAGAGGTGATCCTCCCTGATAGCACGGACTTGTGCATGATGGACACCTCTACACCCCAACCTGAACTAAAGGTGGTGACCACCGAGAATGGAACGGGGCAGGCTTCTGAGGAGAGCAAAACAGTTGAGTCTGGGATGGAGCAAACTGAGAATTTAGCTGGCAGAGCTTATGATCCGAGTGGGGTATATCTTGTCAACGAGCCAGTCTAAGCTGAGTATGGGGTTGCTGGAAGAAACTGAGTTGTGCATGATCCGGGGGGGATAAACTTGAATCAGCAGGGGATGATCTGACTACGGTGGAAGAGGACTTCGCCAACCTTCAATTCTTCAATAATCAGGAATCAGGGGATGCATCAGTCAACTGGTTTGAATACGAGGAGTCAGCAGAAGTCGTCGGGTGTGGTTGGATGATCAGCCGGATGTTGTGGAGTTTCAGTCAGAACAACGCCCAGCAGGGGCAAAAGTACCATTTGTGGCCGGAATGGCCGGAAATCAGATTGAATCGCCGGAGAGCGCCGGTACGAAGAATTTCGCTCAGGAACAAAACATTTTGAAAACCGCACAGTTGTTGTTAGAGGAACAAGGAAAGAGATGGGATTCTGAGAGAGCCGAAAAGCAAAGAACCATGAGGAAGTTGAGAGTGCTGCGAGCACGAAAATTGAACATGCTGTGAGCATGAGGGGGGAAAATGCTGAGAGCATAAACAAGCCGGAACCGGACAGATGTTTGCTAGATGCTAATGGAATGTGGTGGGAAGATGACGACTTGTATCTTGCCCACACAGACGAAGACTGGGCAGGTGGCCAACCAGACAGTACCTGGTACCTCGAAGAGGTGGACCATATGACGAGAAGCGGGCGGTATTTCAAGCCCCCACACCTTGATCAACCCGAGGCATCAGGGAAAGATAAGGAGGCAGAAAAACAGAAAGAGAAGCAAGTGGAAGAAGAGGCTGTACTGAAGCAGCTAAAGAAAATACAAGCAGACATCTCCATCTGGGGACTGCTTATGGCTTCGAGGGTGCACAGGCAGGCTGTCCTATCTGCCATGGACAAAGCCAAACTTTCCATCGAAACTACGCCAGAACAGTTAGTTGGGTTGGTCTTTCCGGGGAGGAGGTTCCCCGGCGTTGACTTTTTCAGACAAAGAACTGCCGCCTGAGGGCGTGGATCATAACAGACCTCTCTACATCTCTGTAGAATGCAGGGACAAGTGGATTCCGGTGGTGCTTGTTGACACCGGGGTCCGCTATCAATGTTTGTCCGGCCAGAACGGCGTATGCAATTGGGTTAAAGCCTGCGGACTTCACACCGACTACTCAAGTAATCAGAGCTTACGACAACACAAGCAGGGATGTCCTGGGGACAGTGAAAATCCAAACCAAGATTGGGCCTGGACAACACGAAGTAGATTTTCATGTCTTGGAGGTCCCTGCATCTTTCAACATGCTTTTGGGGCGACCCTGGTTGCATCAGGTGAAGGCCGTCTCATCTACTCTACATCAAATGGTGAAGTACCCCTACGGAAAGGGAGTAGCCATTGTTTTTGGGAATTCGTCAATCCATCCCCCTCCGGAGGTATCTACGCCAGTCCTTGAGATTGAACACGGCATGGAGGACCTGTTCATATCAGGATTTACTTTGGCTGAGGCCCGGGTAGTACAGAACATCATGGCTGTGAATGAGGGTTTGTATGTCAGCGCTCAAGCCGTATACCTCATGAACAAGCTACAGCATATCCCTGGGATGGGATTGGGAAGAAGCGGCCGGAAAGGCGTTGCAGCGTTTGGCCGAAGTGCCACATAATCCACATACCTTTGGATTGGGTTATCTGCCCACCAAAGAAGATTGGGCAAGGAAAGGAAAGGAAATGGCTAGCAGAGCCAGAGCAAAGCAGGCTGGGAAGCCTTTTGATTTAATGCACAGGCCCATCTGGGGTACCCTGAACGGACGCTTTGTCCGGGAGGGGGGAAGATTTTCCATTCTGTGGCTTCCCAGAGCCATGGTTAAACGCGGAGAGGAAGCGCGTACCAGGCTTCGAAATCTTCTTCGACCTGCAACTATCCGGGGATGACGTTGCCACAGAGCAGACAGACCCAACAACTGAGGCTGAGCAGAATAAGGCAGGGGAGCCTGAGGGCACTGAATTTGGAAATGGGGGGTAGCACTGGCAAGTCTCCTCTCTGATCCTCTGATCGACCAAGATTGCTTGGGGAATAACGCCGTGGTTTCCATGATTGGAAATGAAATGGCCGTGAGCCAACCAGCGGGCTATTTTGGACGCATCGATCGCACCTTCCCTCACTTGGCAGTATGAAGAGGGATTCTTATCCAGCAGTTCCGGGTCAGGTAGTGAGCCGGAATCTGATTCCACCGAGTTTTCTGAGTCGGAATCAGGTTCCAGCTCGACTGAGTCTGAGTCTGGTACTCCTGGGGGTGTCAACCCGGATGCCAAAGTCCTGTCCAGGTCGTCTTTTTCCTTTTCTTTTGAGTCTGTTGTAACAGAAGATTTGGACGATTTGGATGAACTTAATGAGAATGAGGTGAATGTGGTTTCCGAGTACTTCTCTGTGCCCTTAATTTATTGCTTAAATCAGGACTTTCAAAATTTTGATCAAAACGACGAGGACGAAGTTCCTCCGGTTTTACAACGACTAATTGAGCAAGAGCAAGAGAGGTTTGTTAAGCCCTTAACGGATGAAATCATTTCTGTAAATATTGGTACTGAGGAGGACCCGCGGCTGGTCCAGATCGGGTCCACGCTGTCTTCAGAGGAACGCGAGCGCTTAGTCGCTTTATTAAAAGATTTCAAAGATGTTTTCGCGTGGTCCTACGAAGACATGCCTGGGATCGATCCTGAGATTGTACAGCATCGGATCCCCCTTGACCCTGAGGCCCGACCTGTCAAACAGAAGCTCAGAAGGATCCGCCCGGATTGGGCTCTTAAAATCAAGGAAGAGGTCACCAAGCAAATTGACGCAGGCTTCCTGCTAGTCTCTGAATATCCGACTTGGCTGGCCAATATAGTTCCGGTGCCAAAGAAAGATGGCAAGATCCGGGTGTGCGTAGACTTCAGGGATTTAAACCGAGCCAGTCCGAAGGACGATTTTCCCCTACCGCACATCGATGAGTTAGTGGACTTCACAGCAGGGGCACGCTTTGCTCTCATTCATGGATGGCTTTTCAGGATATAATCAGATAGTGATGGCGCCGGAGGACAGAGAAAAGACTGCATTCACCACCCCGTGGGGGACATACTGCTATCGGGTCATGCCGTTTGGGTTGAAGAATGCTGGGGCTACTTATCAACGGGCCGCGACCACAATACTACATGATATGATCCACAAAGAGGTTGAGGTGTATGTGGACGACATGATTGTCAAGTCCAAGGAAAGAGAGGGCCACTACGCCGCCTTGCGCAAGTTTTTTCCAAAGGATCAGAGAATTCAGGTTGCGGTTGAACCCTCAGAAATGTACATTTGGTGTTACAGCGGGGAAAAAATGCTGGGGTTTTCTGATTACACAAAGGGGCATCGAGGTCGACCCTTCCAAAATTAAGGCCATCTTAGAAATGCCACCACCAAGGACTGAAAAGGAGGTGCGAGGCTTTTCTGGGGTAAAGTGCAATTCATAAGACGGTTTATTTCAAAACTAACCTTGACTTGTGAACCACTTTTTGAGACCTCCTGAAGAAAGGAAAGAAGTTCCAATGGGACGGCCGATGTCAAGCTGCATTTTGAACAGATTAAAGAGTATCTACAGAACCCGCCCGTTTTATCACCACCAGAACCGGGGAAACCGTTGATTTTGTATCTGTCAGTGACTGAGACCACGATGGGCTGCATGCTTGCACAAGAATCAGAAGATAAGGTGGAGAAAGCCATCTATTATTTGAGCAAGAAAATGCTGGAATATGAGACCCGATATACACCACTGGAAAAGGCTTGCTTAGCTCTGGTATGGGCTACCAGGAAGCTGCGGCACTACCTGTTAGCTCACTCTGTAATGTTGGTTTCACGTCTCGATCCCATCAAATATCTTTTCGAGAAACCAGCGCTTACGGGTAGGCTAGCTCGTTGGTTGCTGTTGCTCTCCGAATTTGATCTTAC